>CM052544.1:83180435-83307126 GCA_028533065.1 Trachops cirrhosus | reverse complement strand
CCTTCTGGTCCACTCCAATGATGTGGGGCCCATCTTTCATTTCATCACTATTGGTTCCTTGTGCATTTTTCTTCATTAAACTTATTGTAGCCTGCATTTTTTCATCTAATTTGTGACCAAAATCAACCAGTTCTGTGAGTCTCCTGATCACCAGTGCTTTGAACTGTGCATCTGATAGGTTGGCTATCTCTTGGTCGCTTAGAAGGATGGGTTCCGGGGCTTTCAATTCTTCTTCTGTTTGAGCCATCTTTTTGCTGTTTTTTTTTTTTTTTTTTTTCTTGTTGAGCTCCTGTAGTGAGGGGCAGGGCCTTAGGAGTTCACCAGGGAGGGTCACCCCAGTGGCTGGGTTGTGATGTTGTGTTTGGGGGCGGTGTCCGAGAAGGAACAGTGGTGCTTGCTCTGCTCTCTGTAGGACCTCAGACCCTTCAGCCACCTTCTGCCTTCCATTGGTTAACTCTCTGCTCCGCGTCCCTTGCCCAGCCCGACTCCGCCCCTCCTACCAGTCTGGATGAACGTATCTATTTTTAAATCCTTGGGTGTCTGACTTCCATACACTTCAATTTTCTGTCAGTTCTGGTTGTTATTTTGTTTCTATATTGTTGTTGTCCCTATCTTGGTTGTGCAAGGAGGCACAGCACGTCTACCTATGCCTCCATCTTGGCTGGAAGTCCCGTGAGGATTTTTTTTTAACGAGTATTGCAATATGTGGTGTCAAACTGTTGCAGTAGGGGAGAGAGATCAGGCTCAACTCTGAATGCAACAAGAATAAGTGGGAATTTATAGTCAAGGAGCTAGTTTGGAACAGAGACTATTAAGGGTGATTACTAAAAACAGGGAAAATTCTTGCTAAACTGACCTAACAGGATTCTTGCTAAAGGCATGCCAGGGTAATCAGATATTAAGGGTGCAATGGTGGGGAATGAGAAATTTGATCAGATACTGAAGGTAGGGGGATTCAGTCTGAATTGGCTTAGCAGGATTCTTGCTAAAACTGAACACACAAATATGGACACCGAAGTCCAAAAATGAGGCGTAGTTGAGAAGAGAGCATGGAGAACCGTGACTCAAGTTTGGTCAAGGGAAGAGTCTTTGTCAAGTGCTGCCTTCTCTCTTTGCCCTTACTACTCTAGTGGGCACATCTGTTGCCGTGGTTTTAGCTCTGACTCTGCTGAATAAAAAATGAACATCCCTAGACCTCAAATCCTATGACTTCATTTCTACGTTTACCGATGTTCTCAGGTCAGCATATCTTAAATCAAACTTATCAACTGTCTGCCTTTCACCATTTTTGCAATTATCATTTTTGTTCCTCTGGTCCTCTAAAAATCTGGAACTCTTGTTTGACTGCATCCTTTTCTTTATTGTATCAAATTTTGTCAACTCATCCTCTTAGATTGTGCTGGAATTCCAGTTTCCATCAGTGCCATCTCCTGGCTGTGTCTCCATGAGAGTCTTTCTCTGCTGTCCCTGTGCCAAGTTCTGCTTGCGTGTTACAGACCAACAGGAAGTCTGACCTTCCTTAGTCACAGTTGAGTTTTCTTATTCCTCTAGTGGCTGCTTACTTTCTCTTCCATGAAACCTTAAACCATGTAGCCCTCTTGATGATACTGCCCTCTGATCCCAGGGGCCAGGAATCTCATGCTGAGTGTTGGACATTCTTGTGTCTCTGTCATTTCCATGCCACTGTCTCACCTTGAATGCCCATGTTTGACCCAAATTCTTTGTTTCCTTTGTAGTAAAAAGTCAAGGGCCACATCCTCCTTCTAAACTTTTCCTGATACCAGTTCACCTTGATTTTTCTCTAATTTCAATCTTTATAACTTTCAGAAGCCATCAACTATATTTTAGCTCTTAATATTATACTACTTTTTTTTACTATATCTCTCATTATCACTTTACCATTTTTTGTGAATATATTATGTCTCAACAATAAGATTCAGCTCTTAGGGGCCATACATTTCTCATCTAGATCCACGTGGATATTTTACAGGATAAATGATGGTAGATAAATGTTCATTAATGCTTATTGCTTGATTGATGATTAGTGTTCTTACAAGGAAGGTGTTTCACTCTTTACCTGCTGCTTTTTCTCTGCTGTACAAATATTCAATATTTTGTTAAGAAATGCAAATTGTGAAAAGCACATTAAGTAGGTAGGTACCAATATATTATGCACTTATCCTAGGAGCACTTGGATAGCTATTATGAGCAGAAAACACAAGCTTTTATTCTTTTCTTTCTTTTCTTTTTTTGGCCTCTCTTCAGTTGAAGTTTGATAGACATTTGTTCAGAGAACTGATTTATGGCATACTTGCAGACAGATTTATTATTGGAGAAATTAGGAATCGAGAGGTGACATAACTGGTCCAAGATTACTTATGTCTATGGCAGTGCTTATTGCCATGCATTGAAGTGGAGAATTAAAATTATTATTCAGAGAACACAAAGCATTTTTTAAAAAGCAAGATGTACAAATATCAAGGACCAAGGGAAATAGGAGAATGCCTTCTGAACTCTGAAAATTAATTCCTTATTTTTGCATAGTAATATCTCTAAGCCACTTTGGACCCATGGTATTTAGGTGAAGGGTTTTGAAGAAAGTGCCTGGTCACAACTCAAGGGTTTATTTTGGGATCCTCTGGAGGGCAGAGGGGCAAATTGCACATTATATTATCTCATTTCTAGATGGAACACTTGATGTTGTTTAAGTCAGGTCTTCTAAATCTGTCCACAGGAAGACTCTTGATTTCTATTAAATAGATTTATGGAGACTACAGACATTCTTCTCTCGCTCAGAGATTTGTGTTTAGTTTTCTGGGATACTTTTCAATAATAATGTCTTTTACGACTCAAAATCTGTGATAGAAAAAGTAAGATAAAAAATATTCTACTATCTGTGCTGGCTTCGACATAAATTGCACTCTGAATACTATATAGCTCGGATCCCCACAGCCCTGCCAACCCCAATAGCTATTTAGTTTCAAACAATGTATTTAGCTTGGTTTTGCTTGATAAAGTTTTGGATAATTGCTATTGCTGTTGTTGTTTTTATTTATTTTTTGAGGCTTTCCTGATTGTTTCCAGGGCATAGGATAGGGATATTTAATAAAATGCAAAGGTTATAGTGTTACAGCCTCTAGCAAAGTTTATATAATGCTGACCCTTGAGATGCTTCTAATCCCTTCTGAGATGATGAACAAAATCATAGACAGAGGTTTCCGTGTTCCCAGGGAGGATCAGTTAAATGGTTTTTTGTTAGTTTTTGAGTCTTTAGGATTCAAATCCATTTTATCATGGTGTATATATAAGAAATCCACAAAAAGTGCATGTGTCTTAACTTTTCTTTTAAAATTAAACTTTTTAACCATTCAGAAGAGAGACAAAATGTGGAAGAATCATTTATTTTTAAAATGATTTGTACATAGCTGCCCTGTCATGTATTTGGTTTAAATTTAGTCAGGATTATAAACACAAGTGTTCAAGTTTGTCAACAATTTTAAATAATGCCAAGCAATTTAAAAATATTTTTAAAATTTTAGTGGAAATATGAATAGGAAATAAAATTATTACCATTTCATATAATGTTGTAAATAATAGATTTTGCTCTATAACAAGTATTGGATATATTTAATAAACTGAAGATAGCCTCATGGTCTACAAAGATCAGTGTAGTTTCAAATTTCTTGTGATACACAACTATGTGTCTGTGTTCAGAGAAAGATACTAAACAACAAATTCTTTAATTTATTACTGTATAACTTGCTGACTATTAGCATAATTTATTTCTTTCCCTAAAAATATTGTTTAAAAATGCCCTCCTCATAAAGCAGTTTCTTCTGCTCTGAGTTTTGAGTAGGTACCCTTCCCGCATCATTGGTATGATGATTGATGGCTTTGATCTCCTGCATTCCAGCAAGGGCAAAACACCAGTGATAAGAAAAGAAAAAGAAATTCAGCAGTTTCTATCTACAGGGCAATATATTTATAAACATTATTGCAAAAAGTTATTTTTTATGTCAATGTCAGAATGCTTTGAAGATTGAGGAAAGATACCATGGAAACTGGCATTCTTGCATTGATTAGTAATGCAGAAGTCATTTTTCTTTTTTGGCTAGCATGTTGACCTATTTTCATATATAGGCTCAAATTTTTTTAAGAAAAAAGCATATATTTGAACTACAACGGATTTCTATTTTTTAGCACTTACTCGAATACCTATAATGTGTAATCTACTAGTCCCTGAGGAAGTTGAAGAAAAGAGAAGGAGAAAGTAAGAAAACCAGAGGAAGCTCAGACCTTTCAAGAATCTAGAAAGTGATCTCCTTAGTATAATTTTACCTTTGTATTTATTTCATTTTGTTTCTTCATTAATTGCTAAAATTATAAAGAATTCTATAATACTCTGTCCAAAGGAAAATATATAGACTTAAGAAAATAGAATATATGATTTATTTAGAACAATTTGCAATTTCTTTGAAATTAATAATTTAGGTTTAACTTCTTTGGCCATAGCTGTAAGTAGCTGGATGCTATAAGTAGCTGGATCATGACATGACGGAGCCAGTAATCTGGACTACTCAAAGACTGGATGTTTATGCCATAAATCCTCCTAGCCACCTACTTACCTGGATGAAGTTCACTGACAATTATTCAAGTGTCCTTTCAAGTTTCCTAGACACAAACCTAATTTAACACTTTAGGGCACTGTAACCAAAAAAAAAATGTATAGAAGTTTGGCTGTCTTATAATTCTAAAATTATGTGTTTTAAACTTTAAGCAATTCTTTCTCCAGAAATTATTTCTTTTACTTTAAATGTAATACTCCTTACAATTAAAACATAATTCTGGCCAGCTGTCATTTGATCATTGTCATTAGACTTTGATTATTCAGCATTTTCTTTTTTGGGGATCAATATCTAAGGGGAAAAAGATACCCCAGTGGAAAATATTTCATATGAAGTTTTGTAAACTCATCCCGTTCCTAAGTAATTCGCTAACTCATGCGTTCTGGTGTGTAAGAAAGATGGCAAGTGTGTCAACACCAGTGTGAATTGAATTTCGGCATTCTGAGACCTTCTTTCTGCTCCAACCCCATTCCCTCCAATCCCCATTCTTTCTCTTTTCCTCCCTTCTTTCAAATGGAATCTCAGTGAATCAGACTCTGAAATTGCCTTGCCCTTGATACCTTTCCCAGTTTGTGGACTTTTCATGATTACTGTAGATAGAACAAAAGCCAAAAAGAAAACACCCAAAAAAACTTCACCAACTTGCCACTTATAGAGCTGGTAACCATTCTCTTCTGTAGATGCAATCACTAGCTGAAAAATCAAAAACACTGTTTTCTCACTTCTAAAGATATTTCTAGCTTTATCTGTTTAATTTTTTAATTTATTTTTTAAATTACTTTTGTTTAGGATACAATCTATGATAGTATAAGTCACTGCTCTCATTTTCCTCAGAAGGAATTGTACAATTGTACCTCTTTTTCAAACTTTCTATCCAACCTAACTTTGGCATTTTCAGAAGGTGACCTTGAAATGTACTTCAGAAAAAAAATAGAGGCCATTAAGTGAACAAGTATTTCCTTCTGGCCATAACATCTAACAGCCTATCTGCACCCACTGTTGATGCTCTTTCTTGCTCCATCTCCTCCATGTTTTCAATCTTGAGTCTGCCTGTGTTCTGAACACGCTCATGCCTCTTCCACCTTGAAAATATAAATGGTTTTAACCTAAGTTGCTCCTAGGCTTTCAATCCTGTCTTCTTCCATTTCCAACCAAGCTTTTTGAAAGGTACACGCTGTCTTCTCTTGTTTTGACTTGGTGTTGCTCTACTCATTTCTTAGGCTTTTATCACTCTTAGAGGTCAACAATGATCTCCATGTTGCCAAATCCACTAGACACCTTCCTTTGTCAAAATTTTCCTCTCAGTATCTGACTCCCTATACAATAAATTCTACTTTTTCTTGTACCTTTTCTGACTGTTTCTTCCCATGTTCCACTTCTTCTGTGGATCTCTTAGATTAATGAGCCAATGCTTTTAATTCTTTGAAAATGGTAGTCTATTTAGGAGATGTCCCAGGATTGAGTGTGCTGAACTTCTGAATAGTGTGATTAAGAGCTTGTGTCTTAACTGCTGGCATTTCTGGGGGCTCATCTTAGGAGCCCTTTTCTATAAACATGTTTTTCCAGGGTGATTGATCCCGAACAAATGTCTTCAACCACTGTTCATAAAGGTCTTATACCTTCAGTGGTTATCTCTCCTCATTTCTAAACCTCTATTTTCAATTGTCATTCAGGCACCTGTAATTAAATATCCTGCATCTCAAAATCAAGCGATTCAAATGCAACACCTTTGGTCCCAAACATGCTCGTTTCTTTGCTGTTAATTATAATACAGACAATTGCACCAATTGCCTGTTTGCCCAGACCAACACCCTTGGAAGGATTCTAGATTACTCCCTCTTTATTATCTTCTATACCCAGTAGGTTGCTCATACCGCTCTGTGCTTGTCATCATTCTCTCTCCTATTTACCTCCCCCATTTCCCATCCTGTATTCTCTCCCTGAGGTTAGACCCCACTCGTTCTCACTGGATCAATCACCTAAATAGCCATTCTCCTTTCTGTCAACCCCTTAGCATGGCACACAGGTCCTCCTGGTTGAACTCCTAGCTTTCTTCCAGATGTTTTCTCTCATCACTTCCTCACCTGCCCTGTGCCCTTGAACCTGAATGCACCTTGCAGTTTCAAGCCACCTCAGATTCACACAGGCTACTCTCCCTGCCTCAGTTGCCCCTTTATGTTCTACCTGGCTGATTCCTGTAAACTCTTCCACATCACTCTTTCTAAGATGCCTTTCTAGCCCCCTGAAACCCAGCTTCAGTTTGATGTGCTTCTTCTGGGCCCATAGCTGTCCCTGTATATCTTACCTGAATGTTCAGACGGTAGGTAATGTTTAATTGTTGGTGAAGTCGTTACAAACCTAGCCTCTACAATCAGTCTGGCTGGGGATGTGGCTAAGTTCCAACACCCACATCATGATGATAGCAAGTTAACCTCACCTGTCAGTGCCTCATTTCCTAATCCTAGAAATGGAGATAAAATTTTGTAAAGATTAACTGAACAGGAATGTGTAATACACTTAGAATGAATGGTATACAAGAGTCTTAATAAAAGTTATTTTTGTTTTTTTCTTTACTTTTTTAAAAATTTTAATTGTTGTTCAAGTACAGTTTTCTGTCTTTTACTCCCATCCCAGCCCACCCCCCCAGTCCTCCCCATCTCCCTCCCATTTCCACCCCCCTAGTTTTTGTTTATGTGTCCGTTATACTTGTTCCTGTAAACCCTTCCCCTTTTCCCCTAAAATTCCCTCCCCTCTCTCCTCTGGACACTGTCAGCCTGTTCTCTGTTTCAGTGTCTGGTTATATTTTGCTTATTTGTTTGTTTTGGTGTTTAGGTTCCTGTTAAAGGTGAGATCATATGGTATTTGTATTTTTGGGTTTATTCTTTTTTCTTTATTTCTTTTTTCCTTTTCCTTCTTTTCCTTTTTCCCTCCTCCTCTTGTTTTCTTCATCTTCATTCTCAGCCTCCTCTTCCTTTATAATCATCTTCCCCACTCTATGTCTGTGAAACTGTGAGCACTGAGAATATATTATATTCAGTTCTGTGCCCCATATTTTGTAATAGTTTTATTATTTATTGGCATTGAGAAAAATATTGTTCTTTCTACCTTTAAAAATAATTATTTTGCCATTTAGAGTTACTGAATATTTTTTCAGTGTTATTGGTAAAATACAGAGGTCTTTAGGAACCTTTGTCAATGCTAAATATGCCAGAATGAAGTCCTATGTAAATACATGGTAAGCATAATGATAATGTCAAACATTTATATCAGGTGTAGTTTAATAAAAAGAGCTCTGCATAAATTAACTCACATCAATATTGTTCCCACTTACAGTTCTAGTAATCAGTTATTTTTTTTCAGTTCACATAATTAGATTACTTATTTTATTTATAACAATTGCATATAATAATCACTATATAACTATAACTTTTTATACTGGAAACAAAGACAGCCATGATTTTATGTCTTTGAAAGGCAAGAAAAGAAATGTAATTTTTCATGAGAGAAAAAATATAGGGAAGATTTTTAGTGTGTTGGATATGCAAATTAAATTGATAAAATAAAAACTTTATTTTTTTAAAAAGATTTTATTTATTTATTTTTAGAGAGAAGGGAAGGAAGGGAGAAAGAGAGGGCGAGAACCATCAATGTGTGGTTGACTCTCATGCATCCCCTACTAGCGACCTGGGCCTGCAACCCAGGCATATGCCCTGACTGGGAATTGAACTGGCCACCTTGGTTTGCAGGCCCACACTCAATCTACTGAGCTACACCAGCCAGGGCTAAAAATTATTTTTTTAAATGTGTACCCACAATTCTAATCTTGGATGAAGTTTCTAATAGGAGCTAACCTTCTCTATTATTTTGTAATGGAAGGAACTTGATTCTTGGAATTAATTCTTGTTTCCACCATTTACAAAGAATAGCTTTGGGCCAGACAAGCTTGTGGAAACTTTAGTTTCCATAATGCACTTAAAAGTAGGGAATGTGTTTAGAATTAATGACATGTTGTGTTTGTTATTATTGTAGTTTTAAATTGGAATATTAGCTAAGCTTTATCTTTAAGACTTCTTTTTTTCTTTTTCACAAATGAAGAGGGAGTCTAGAACATTTGGTTTTCTATGCTGAAGTAAGTTTGGAAAATGATAGCATACCAAGTGCCCCTTGCAGTGAGATTAAGAGGAAAGAGGAAGGTCTGCAGAAAAGGCACGAGTGCAACTTGGTGTAACTCACTATTTCTTCAAACCCTATCCTCCTCCACCCTAATATCTATTCATCCCTCTAGGCACAGTAGTGATCTGTGCAGTAAAGTTTGCATAACATTTCTGTGTTTACCAGTTTGGGTTCAATCCTATGAAATATAATGCATTTTTTAATTAAAATTAAGTTTTGTTATATTTTAGTCATAATGTTTTTGGTCATAATGAGTTTGACCTACAAGCTTGTAAGTTGAGAATAACTGACAGTGAACAAGGAAATAAATTTGCAAATTAGACTGTTAGGGAGAAGTTTTGTTTGTGTTTTTTTCCTTATTGTAGCTGGCTGGGACTTCTGTGTTGAAATGGCCTTCATACTATGGTTCAATTCAACATTACACAGAGCAGGAAAAGTGACAGATTGTTATTGAAAGAATTTGGGGTAGTTTTGCAATGCAAAGAATTTGTGGGGTCTATTTAATTGAGCTGCGAGACATATAATTTGAGGGGGAATGGCAGGCAACCCATAATTAGTAAAAGAACAGGAGCTCAATTTTGTCACTGTGGCAGATATTCAATATTATTAGTTTTAACTTGTATTTGTTACTTGATTTTTGTACTGGAACTAGTTAAGCATTCAGTACAGCCTTAATCTATTCTCAAAAAGCAGCTGTTGTGTGGTTGTTTCTTTCATCTGTATTTTGATTTCACCTGATAATGAAGAAGAATGCTAATGAAACCTTTTTGGTTTTCCTTTTGCAAACTTCCCTTGTCTAGGTTTTAATCATGACGTATTTACTCATAAATTATCCAACAGCACATATATGAAACCACTGTAAGTCCATTTCTGGATGGTAAAACCTTTATTTGGCACAGCTATGGCACATAATGCTTTTTACTCTTCACAAAACCGGCATTCAACAGTAACCAAGAGGGGCGAGGGTGGTCCCATGTTCCCCATGGTTTGGTATAATTTCCCTCCTCATTTAAACGTTCCTCCTTTTCCCCCTGTGTCACTTCCATGACTGCAGGTTATCGCTTAACCAAGTTGGCCATCTTTTTATCTATTTGGAGGAATTCAGCATTCAAAAAACCAAATGAACAGTTTTTTTCATCGAAAAACTTTTGCTCACTCACACTGTCATTAGTTAAGTCATAAAAACGTATTATTCACTTACTACTTTTGTCAATACATGAGACTTAACTTGATTATTTGACAATTTTTGTTCCCTACCAAACTTAAACTTTGATTCTCAAGTAAACTTTTAAAAGAAGGAAAACAGGAGTTAATGAAACCAAATGTGAGCCTGGAATAAAATTTTTGTTTCTACCATAAACATAGATGGTGCAGCATTTTCTCTCTCTTTTTCTTCTGTCACTTATGAAGGTATAAATGTTTGGCTCCAGGACAGTGATGTGCAGTGAAAAGTCACTGAGTTCCAGAACTAGCTAACTTGTTGGTTAATTTTTTAGCTAGTTAGTCCCTTCTAACTAGCTAAATGGTTAAGAACAAGTCATTTAACTTTTCTGGATTCAGTTTCTTCATTTGTAAAAGGAAGAGGTCTGATTATAATATCTTTAAACTAGTATTCTAGGATTACTATACAAGTGCGGGAGAGAAACAGATTTTCCTCTACCTTTCTAAGTTCTCTTGGCTGGTCTAATAATTAAATCAACATGAGACTGATTAATAAGAAAAAAACACATTTCATTGTATATGCGAGAGTGGTAACCCCACATACATGAGAGATTTCAGGACAGAAAGGGACAATTAATTGGTGTACATGACATTCTGAGCTAAGAGCGAGGTAAGGAGCCTGGGCCTTCAGAGGGGAGGAAGGTCATTCACACAAAGATAAGAAGAGCAGATGTTCAGTAATTAGAAGTTGGCCCTGCCCTATATAGCTAGGTCATAAAATGTTGTTTCTGGAGATAACTCTTATTATGGGCAATGTCCCAAATTTAGATTGTTCTAAGTATTTCAGGGAGGGGTAGAAGTTTCTCTTGAGCCCACAGGGTCTCAATTATCTTCAGCCCCAAATAATTCATATACCAAAATGGCACATCTTGGGAGGTCTGTTCTTAACCTCTTCACAAGTAATAAAAATATGATATGAAAGTTGTACTAAGTTACTTCCTCTAAAAATCAGTAATAACAAAACTTGCTATCTACTTTGTATTAACTTTACATAGCGGCAGAGGATAATAGTGGCATCTGAATCACTGAAAAATACCAGATTAATACACAATTGCAATCCAGATTAGCCACATTTATTCTAACAATTACGTTACTCCTTTGCCCATTTTAAGTTACTGTGATTATTTTTTGCTAGCTCTTTGGGAGAAACGGGTTATTTTTTTTTAATTATGAAAATGTTATTTCAGTAAATGTAATTTAATTAAAATGAGAATTTCTGCCAACTGTTTTAAATAAATACAGTATTCTTTTACTGGTATGAAAGGAGTTACTATTTGCTGTCTCATTTCCTCACTAATACCCTGCCCTGTTTAGCTTGAACCTGAGCTTGTGGAAGTTTAGTCTTAACCAAAGCAGTTCTTTTTCATGTAAGTAGGTTAAATGTGAATTGGGCAGCCTCAGGGTGCTTTTTTGTTCACTTTTAAAAGGCCCCCTCAAGAGGGCTCCTTTTAGAAACCTGGAATCATATGTTTGGAAGATTGATCCGAATTAGCATTAGAATGGCCCTTTTATTTTTAAAAACTATACAGACTATTTAAAATATGCTAAATTGACATAAATTAAACTAAAACTGAATGAGGGAAATAGCATTTCTTGTTTTATTCTGCCTTTGTGTTGAAAGAACTGAAATCAGAGAAAAAAACGTAAAATATTTTAAGGTACAATTTCTGTCCTCAAAATACAGGAGAAAATGCATGTGTACAAAAGGTTCAAATTAATGTTATTCATTTTCTTGTGACTTTACATGCCCTAGAATGCTATAAGCAGACCAAGATTTTATATGTGTTTTGACTTCTGAGAAGCTTTTTTATTCACTTTTAAAGAAATATCACATTAATAAATTTCTAAAATTACTTTTTAAATTATCTTGTTGATAGAACTGCTGGCAGTTGATGAAGCATGTTAATGTGTCTTCACTTTTGTAAACTGTATAGAAATTTTCTTCCAGAGTTAAGACAGTACACACATTTTAATTTGTTGGAAAAGGCTGAACCATTAAATGAGTAAAATTTCTCACACTGATTTTTAAAAATATGCTGAAAAACTACAGGACTACAAATTATGCTTTGGCTATAATTCAGGGCTGCACAATAACCGAGGTCTCTAAAGTTCTCAAAAGAATGACAAAGGCAGCATGATTTCCAGACGTGTGCATTATATATGCTAATAGCTTTGCAGTGAGAAAGGTTTATATTCATGTAATGGAGGAAACATTCATTTTTAGCATTTTAGACCACGGGGAACATAGTAATTACAACAGGCACTAATATCTGTCTCCTTTCTAGTCTTGCTTTCAGCCTCCTCCCATTCCAAGCACTGCAGCAATCCCAGTTGAATTAGTCAAAGGAATTTAAACCCAGGTCATTTCCAATGTCTTTTATTCTCTTAATAGTACATTTAGCACAACACTGATCCTCACGGAATGTACGGCATAGCTCATGTATATACATCATCAAAGCAAAAGGAATGAAGAATGTTTCTCTTTACTTAAATATGTCTATAGACATTGCCATTTATGTGATTTACAGTGATGATTTTCAGAAACACAAAGCTGGAATACTCTTTTGGAGTTGAGATTAAGTCTAAAGCTATGCACTCTGTAAAAAGTCCTTAGTCAGGTAATCCCATCATTAGCTGGAACAGTCTGGCCAACGTTCAATCTTTCAAACAAAATAAACTTGCAGATTGTATTGCTAGATGAGAAACAAAAACAAGCAGTTATTAGCACTTGATCGATAGTGTTTGTGATATTTACCTCATAGGTTCAGTTAGCAAGTAGATCCCCTGCCCTCTCCGGGCTTGCACCCCATAAACAGCATTGGGAGTCATAATGTTGCTTTGAGAATCTCACATTCTTAATCCTTAATTTGTGAGTAGTTCCAGTGAGGAATCTATTGGATTTCAATAGCTAGTGACCTATAATCAATATTTCTAAAAATATGCATTTTAATGCTAAAAATGCCTTTTCTGGATAGTTTTGCCAACTTATTTTTACTCAGGCAAAAATAAAAATACAGAATAAATTCATAAGCTTCTTTTTTCCTTTTCTATGAAGCACTCATGGTTTTATTTTCTTGTTAAAGGTATTAAATTATTAAAAAAGTTAATCTATATTATGAAGAAAAAAACTTTCAGTAGACTTAAAACTTGACGACAGTCCTATAAATGTTTACTCTCTTGGTCTCACTCTCTTTCCCTCTCTCTGTCATACGCACATACACACATACACCCTTTGCCTTTTGCAAATAATCCTCACAGATTGTGTAACTGTTGAGGTAACAAAAAGGTATACAGGTGGCCTGATGTCACTAGTAAGGAGTAAAGGTTTGGAATTTTATGGTTGTTTCAACCTCTGCCAGTGGGGAGCAAGTATAAAACAACAACACCTGTTCTTCTATTTCTTTTTTAAATGGAGAATATGACCCATCTGCCATATCCTTTCAAAGCTGTCTGCTTAGAACAGGTAATACTCATCATCCAAGAGAGCCAGGCTGGCAACGCACACTGATAGCAAGGCTGTAAGTAGAAACTGCCTCCTTCCTCCCTCATCCCCATGCTGCCTCCAAATTCACCTTATATTTCATTACCCATTAAATTTTCTGTATTTCTAAAATGTTGTGCTTGCTTGAGTAATCGCCCTGTTCCTCCTCGTGTTGATAGTTGCTCTAAAAGCTCGCTTCTTTGGACATCTTTTCTCCCTATCACTCGTTCAGTCTCCTTTAAGGAGTTACCCCCTGGAAAGCTTCCCCAACCTCTGGGAAATTAGGACCTCCTTCTTTTCAACTCATACCCCCATTACAGTTCTGCTTTGTAGCTATTTGTCTTACATTCTCAATCTGAATTCCTAAGTTTGGACATATATGTTCTATTCATCCCAAGCTGCCCAATTCTAGCAAGGTGCTAGATGAGTGGTAGTACAAAATAAATATTTAAGGAAGCCCAGAGAAGCGATTTGTAGTGATGTGAGTTGAGATGGAAGAAGAGGAGAACAGCAGATCAGGAGAGGGGACTGAATGGACCAGGAGGAGGAAGTGGCACCTGAGGGTAATAGCTATTATTTCTATATTTTTAGCTTCTTGCTCCTTTACTTTTAGTTTTGGGTTTTAATGAAAAAAGAAAACCCTGGGTTCTGTTCAGGGATCACGTGGGGTCGGTGGCATAATGGAGATTTCAAACATGCTGTAGTGGGGGGCTTCTTCTTGTGGGGCTTCGTTTGGGAAGAGTAAATATTCCTCAAAACAAGGTTTTTAATTTGTAACATTTGAATAAAAATAAATTAATAAAATTATAAAAATATGAGTGAGAACAAGAGAAGAGCTGAGAAGGATGATAGAAAAGCAATTCTAATTTGCTCGTCCTCTTCGGGCTCCTCCAGCTGGAGTGGAGGACAGGAGCGCTCTGCTCCATCCAGCTCTGCCTCCCCCTCTATGGTGATGGCCCAGATGACCTAATTCCAGATCTTCTTGTTGTCTGGGTTGCTTTATGTAGGAATGTGTTAAATGGTGCAAGGAGCAAGAGTAAATGAGCTGGCCTTGTTCAAGGGCTTGTTGTCCTCTTATCAGATCATGTGGCCACTAACTATGAGACTTAAGAATCTCAAAGGCCAGGTGGGAATTTTCCTGGTAGCAAGGGACTATGGGTTAGGGGAAAATAGGGGATTTTTTTTTTACCAAATAAACATTTTTAAAAGTTTATTTAAAAATTGTGGTAGAGGAAATTACAGAAGATGGAGACTATCAAAGAGAGGAAATGCCAGGTAATTACTAAACCTTTACTGCACCTTATCTTTAGAGACACAAGGCTGGATCTCTATGCACAGGGGTGAACTTGTCCATGGCTAGGCTGTTCATCAATTTTTTTAAAAATCAAATGCCTTTTCTCAAAATAATCAGCATCAATCGCTTTGGTTGCATTTGTTAATGATTTCCCATATTGATCATTCAGAAGCTGGAGCATTATCATTCATAAAACCTTGATCCAGTATCATTTAGTAATACAGTCGGGTGTGTGCACTCACACACACAGTCAAATACAGATTTAGTTTGCAGTTTTGAAAAACATTGTTTTCATCGCCTATTTTGTCATTGTCATTTCTACTGTAGGGTCTCTTAGTAATCTCCCGTAATCCTTGCTGACTCATTTTTTTTTTCTCAGTAAATAGAAAAAGGTGGAGCTTTATGGTAGATTTTGAGTGGGGAGTGACAAAAGAGAAGTGTAATTTCATTACATTTTTTCAATTAGTTTTTCTCCCAACAGCAGAGTTGTTCTCCAGGACTGACTTAATTTTTCATCTGTAGTTGAAAATGTGAAGGTCACTAAACAACAAGGGGCAGGTTGCCTTCATAGAGAATTGGTCAGCTTTCTGCATCAGAAATAAATAGCTTTTTCATGTACCCATAAGATCTTTGTGATACTGGCAAGTTATAGTCAATCTCTCTGAGTCCTGGTTTCCTCATTTGTGTCCTGAACAATGGCATCATCTAATTTATGGTGATGCTGAGAGAATTGAATGACTTAACATGCAAAGATAGCTTCAAAAACTTTATTGGCACCCAACAAATATTCTCTATTGCTATTAGTATGTTATTACTGGTATGATAATACCAAGAACCATAGTGAGATTTGGAGTCAGAAGGATGAGAACAAAGGGGAGAGCTGGGATAGGTAAATCTGATGAGGCAGATTTGAGTAATCTACAGGCAAAGACAGAGACACATGGGGATACCAAGCTTTGCCTTGGCAAAATTAAACAATCTATTATAAATCATTATAAGAAGGGTCATAATTCCACTTTAAAAAAAGCTGCATTATAAGGTAATATAGCAAACTAACAAAATGGACAACAGTTACACAATTTTAGAATTTTATCAAAGGATGAATGCTTATTTTTATTTGTTTCTAACTATGGGAAAAATGACTATGATCCATCAAGGGAAGAAGATGAATATACATTAAGTCTGTACCTATTTACTATCAAAATCTGGATGATTTTCCTTCTAAAAAATTTCTTTATTACCTAACATAAAAGGTGGAAACCAGAATTCAATCACTTCCCAACACTGTAATGTGAACTACTTTCTAGATGTTTTCTACTCATTTCTGGCTACAATAATGAGAGTGCTTTTGAAACAATGCCACAGAGCAGTACTAAATATGTGCTCTCCCACACATTGCCTATAAGGGAAATCAAGTCGAGAACAATTTCACTAACTGTTTGCCAAGGTCAACTTCTCTGTTTTTCAAAGAGTAATGTGCTTTCCTTGAAAAATAATGTAATCCTTTCTGCATTGAAATATGGGCCTCCTGATATGGAATTTTTTCTTGAATAATAATATAAATCCGTGTTATCTAATTTGACAGTAGACTACTGTATGGAGATTTAAGAAACAATGTTAGTATTAATTTATTGAAAGGAGGTACATTTATTGCTGCTTCTTTTTAATTTCCACTCTGTATCTTTACCAAATAGGTAATGTTCCTTCATAAAATATTTTAAAATGGTACAATGCTTTCTTTTTCTTTGTACCTTCCAATTAAATTGTTTTCCCTCCATAGCTGGAATGGGGAGTCAGTGGGGGTACACCTGATCTTTAGTTGAACACCCAGAGATATCCCACCTTCTGTTTTTCAGAAAGGCAACCTGTATGTATACTTATTTAATTATCTTTTAATGTTGGTGACATGGGAAAAGGGGATTAAAAAGATATCATGCTTTTTAAGCTCTCTTTGTACACCTAGAAAATGATTCCTTATAGCCAGTTGGTTCTTATTTTCCTAGTTACCCATACTCAGTATCTCCTGTCTAGACCTCCTCCCCTCTACAAACTAACAGAAAAGCTGCCAGTGCACCAGAACCTAGGTGAGTTCAAATCCTCGTTGGGCTGAAAGCTCTTACTTTTAAAAGTGCTTTATCTTCTTGCCTCCTATATTCTAGAAAAAGCCAGTCTTGTCCTCACCTTGCTCAGAAGTTGACCGTCAGGGTGTGCTTATTGAACTGGACTACAGACCTAAGTTTTTTTGTTCATTACATTACTTTCCAACAAACAAAAGGCTCTGGGTGCAGGAGGCTAATGCTAGATAGTGGCTATGAGGAAGAGTTGCAGGCAGGAAATGACAGCAAGGAGCTTGCCTTTAGCAGTCTGGGAGGCTGGGTTTTCTGACATGGAGCAGATAGCCCATCACCACCCACAAGCATGTTGCCAGAATGAAATTTAAGGATCGACAGCTGTGTTTTCACACTCAGGCCTGGTGCACCATTAGCTGGGACTTATCACGTGATTATAAGAGTGAGGCCATCTTTCTTTCTACACTTAGTATCTCTAAAAAGAAAAGGGGAGAAAGGAAATTATCAGTGTACTTCCTTCAAGAAGTGAGGCAGGTGGATGCAACTCCTCTTACTCAGTTGCAAGGTCTGACCTAGGCCGACTCCTGCTCCTTTTGGGGCCCCACTTGCTTGTTCTGGGCTACTTGAAGGAACCTGCTCCTGCTATTTCCCCTCCCACCTCTTTGTCATTTTGAACATGTGTTCCTAAAAAATTACTTCATTCTTTCCCTCTAAAGCCAAGCCTCTTCCCAAGCTCAGCTCTCCCAGAAACCACCATGGAGCTGTGCCAGCTTCCACAGCCAGGTGTCACTTTCAGCAGCACCTGAGAATTCTGCCCCTTAGCAAATTTACATGGTAAAGCACGGTTGACATATGATAATGTGTAGCTGCTTAATTAGTTTTTTCCTCAAGCCTCCAAATAATAAGTAAACCAGTGTCTAAAGGAAGAACTTTTAAAATAGCACCGTGAAATTCATCTCACATCTACAAAATACAATCACCCCTCCTCCAGAGCAGGGGCCAACCTGTATGTCCTCCACATTCTATGGCACCCTGTGGGTGTTTCCAAATAACATTCAGTGAGTTGTTCTGCTGTGGACCCTGGATGAAGTAGGAGCTTTAGGAAGGGTGCAATCCAACTCTTTGTATTTACTAAGGTACCTCTTAGCACTGGAAGAAATAATTTGTTGTAATAATTGCTGCTACTCAAAAAGAATCTTTGCTGATATTGATGGTGAATAATTAGGCACTTAAAATGTCTTAAACTTTTCATGATTTAAATTTTTGAGGACCTTCATCATTAAGATAACTATTAAGGGAATACCTATTACTTATAGAAAATATGGACAATGAAGCTATAAAAATATGTAATTCTACCACTCGGCATGCATTTTATGCCATTATTTATATATGCAATATATAAATTTGAGTCATTCATGCACAAACTGTTCTGTTTATGTAGACTGTATGGCGGGTGAGAAAGAAGAACAAGAGAAAGGGGAGAATACACTGTTTATTTATATTCAGGAAGAGTGCAGTTACAAGCATAGGCTCCAGAGTAAGACATGTTACTTTAGGAAAGTTATTTCACAGCTCTAGGCCTCAGGTGTTTGCTGTGAGAATTAAATGAGATACTAGGAACTGGTATTTATTGGATGTCTCCAATGTCCGATAGTTTTTACACAACAACTCTTTTAAACTCTCACAACAAACCCATTAGGTGTATACAAAACTTTGCCTTTCATCGAGTGTACAACATAATTATAAAGAGCTTAGCATGGTGTCAGAGGTACAGTAAGTACTAGCTATTTGTGCATGATTTTTCTTTCGCAAAAAGTAGAGAGTAATAGGAAGTTTTATAACATACTTTTCATTTTATGTTTAACCATTTTCCCGGAATGATATTTTTTAATTTAAATTTACTAGTTAATGTCTTCAAATAAAAACTAAAGGATATCTTTCATACTCTTTATTCCAGGGATGAAATTCAGATTCTTACATTAATAAAGACTAAGAATGGCTTTTTGTATATTATTTGTTGCTCAGATCAGCTCACTGTTAGGACCTCATCAGCTCTTCCCAAGTGGTTATTTAAAATGGAGATCATTTAACTTGCTGTAAATAAAGACTTGTTGCTTTTGCCTTTTCCCAGTTAGTTACTCCTTTGTGGAAATCTAGAATACGCGCAGTTGGTTTTTGAACCACGTACTTACTACACAGGGGACCGTGGCTTCCCAGTGAATCTACGTAGAGTGGGGATTTCTGCTTGAATGGCTATGTCTTTCATATAACGAATGACACATGACAGCAGCAAACATTTTTTCTTGGATTTGCATAGGATCAAATTCAGTCCTTAAACAGGAAAGATCACCAGGGCTCACAGGTTCTATTTTTCCTGTCAGAGGTTGCAGTTGATAGTAACTTTAACTGCAGTCCTAGAAAAGCACCTAACAATTCTATTCTCAAACATTTTACACAAAGGAACTTTCTTATTTTCTTTGTAGTGGTATCAGTATAATTCTCAGGGCACAGAGTTTGGAAAAACTTCCAGTGAAAACTTTAAAAAATATTTGTTTTTATAATTTTTATAGAATGTTTAGCAAACTATCTTGATCTCTTTGGCAAAAGAAGTATTTATGAATGGTATCCAATTACTTGGCAGTTACTTTAGGTAAAATTGTTCTAGGACTTCTAAGGGGTAACTTTAACTTTTGTGCTGTGTTGCCAAGTTCTTTCTAGAAGGGTATTCAGAGAGCACTGCCCTTGTATCCTAAGATGTCTTTCCATGTGGTCTGGCTAAAGTCACAAGATTGGACAGATGGCATTTGGAGATGAGATAGTCCTATAAAGTCAGCCAGTGCTAGGAAGGCCGACCCAGGTAATGGTTTGGGAAAGAAATTCAGACCTTTAGAGAGAATTTTGTATTATTCTTTAAAAAGCCTTCCCCACTTTAAAATAAAGCACTTTCCACTTTATTTTTACTTTCATATATTTAACTGTGTAATGATGTGTTTTTTACTAAGTTGTAAGGCAGCAATCCAACATTTTTTCATAATGGCACCTTAATTGTGTATTCAATTTGCCATGTAGAGTTTGATGGGTTTCTGGACTATTCTTTGGTTCAGTTCACTCAGGCCCAAATGTGCGCTTGTTCATGCTGGATGCATTTACATCTTCATTCAGCCCTGCCCTCCTGGCTGCAGCCTTCCTTGCTCCTGGAACTCTGTAACAGACCAATGCTGACAGGCTAAACAGAGGCACAGGACACATTAGAGCCCTCGTTTGTGATCCGCAGGCTCAGACAGGAGAAAGTGGCATGGTTGATGGGAGTAGGGCTGAGTACAGCCCCCCTCTGTTTTGCCTCAAGCAGACTAATAAGCTCATCTGGTCCCAGTGTGCCACTATTGATCCAAGGATAAGGTTCCCATTGGTTTACAACAGTACTTGTCCCCTGGGGCCTCTTTGCCGCTGATCTGAGCATGGGATCACAGCAAGTCTACCCTTTGTATCCAACTCTAGGAGTATACAAAGCAAGGCAGCAAACCGGTCTTCACCTCAGCTCAGTGGATATGATGCCCTCTGAGCAACATCCCTAGAAAACCGTAAGTTCTTACAATGCAGCCAGTTAGATTTTTTTCTTCATCTTCTTTTTCCCCCTCTTACTCAATGACCTTGTGGTGGCTAGTGGTACATGGTAGAGAATATCTCTATAATTTATGAGAGGATGAACACTTAGAGGAATGTATTTGGTTTGTGGTGAGAAAGTTTCTTTTTCAAAGTTAGAATGGGCTAGTCTTTAATATAATTCTCAGAACTGTGTTGGTTTTGTTTTCTGTTTTTTGGTTTGTTTAGTGTTGTTGTTCCTGGAAAAGTTGCTAAACATATGACTATTTCTGAAACAATATATTTGTCTCAGTCAAAGTTTTAAATACCAGACCCCAAACCTTGCTTCCCTTTTAATTACTGATTCCTGACAATTGTGAACTATGTGATACAAATCGTAGAAGCCATTTCCAGTGAACTTACTGATACTGCTGTAAGGAGAGACTGATGGAATAAAAGAAAAAGTGTCTGATCTCTGACATTTGGGAACACAAGACAAGGCTTTAAACTTGTCACATAGTTAATTTCTTCCTGACAGAGGAAACAGAGTGTACAAAGATCAGGGTGATCTGTCTGTACTCATGCCTATTCATGAACTGTTTATAGTAGGGTTAATTATAGCTTAAATTATTCATGGGTATTATAATGTAAGGACTTGATTAATAGTTCAAAGAATGGCTAATATGTATATGTAACTTTAAAAGGCTGGAGAGTTTTGTTAGATCATTTTCATCATTCACTTTCTTTCACTGAGCCGTGGACACTGGACAGGAGAGTAACTTTCAAGTCACTTCAAGCGCTTGGACTAGCCACATTTTCCCAGTTCTCTAATATACTTTCTAACATGTAAAAATTAATTGTGTACTCCAGATGCAAAGTTGGAAAGCCATGTTTAATAAAAGTATACATGATTTTCATGAAAAAAACATATAATATGTGCTTCTTTAAACTTGAGAAAAATATTTTCACTTTACATCATGTAGGCTTAGTCTTGAATGGCTACAATTCTAAGAAAAGTGACATTAAATCATGATGAAAAACTCCTCTTTTATTTTACTTTTAAATGGAAATAGATTAGGTGTTTGAATATCTCAGACTAATGAGAAAGCCCCAGCCCTCACCCAGTGGCCATGTGTTCTCAGTACCACTTGCACACTCACCCAACTTCCCTGCATTCCGTGAGGGGAGCGGGGCCTCCCGTGCAGTAACTCTTCCTGTAAAGCCATTAGAAATATGTGACACTTAAAGAAAAATGGTATAAAAATGTCAGGACGAAACAGAACATGTCATAAAGACTACGTTTCTGGGTATAAGACAACTGAATTATTAGTCTTATAAAGGAAATGAAACAACAGTCAAGATTATGTTTTATGTTTTTTCTAGTTGAGGCAGACCGATATATTTTGCAGATGAACCTGGGGAGAGACCCGAGGCAGTGCGGCGGAGCAGGGGTTGCTTTGCTCAGGATGCAGGCAAACACAAACCATGTGTTCTGTTGATCTTTTCACGAGGGATTTTAAGTCATTATTGTTTTATGGGAAATAAAATTTTTTTCATTGTAACATATTAAAAGATGAAAAAGGAGAGAGAATTTCTGTGGGGTTTTTTTTTTGGTCAAAGTAGTGAGTATTAGGACTCACTACTAAAATAAAAATTAGGGTATTTTTATTTTATTACTGAACAGCTTAATCAATGAGAATATATGGTTGTGTGTTAAGCAAAACACTTTTGAACAAAATTTTTATCACTGAACGTGGTCTGTTGGATAGTATATATGATTTCTCTTCATCCACGAAATGTCAAGGGCATCCTCTGAAACTCATAATCATCAAGAGTTTTGTTGTCATGTGGATTTCAAAGAAGTATTTAGGCTTATATAAGTCTTGACCCCCTTATGTCTATAGTCTTCATTATGCAGACTCAGATTTTGGTCCTGTGTAAGTGATATTAAAGTAGGGCCCACTTAAAAATTTTTATTTTAGAGCTTCTTTATGTCAGGCCTTTCTCTAAGAACTTTTCAAATGTTAAGTTATTTAAACCTCATAGCACCTTTGTGATGTGTATTACTAATATTTGGAGGAATGTACTAATATGTCATGTCAACCCTGTGAGGTGCATACTAACATCAGAAGAAGCTGAGGAACAGAGATGTTAAGTGACTCGCTCAGTGTCATTCTCCTGGTGAGTGGCAGAGCTGGGTTTGAGTGTGGATGAAATATGTTGCCTTATGTAGAAACATAACAGCAGATATGAATATTTATTCCAAATAATACCACTGCTGCTGGAGCAACTTACAACCTTCTGATAAATGGGAAATTGAGATTTCTGTTGTTCAGAATAGTCAACTGAAATCCATGCTTGAATTAATTCTGAAAATTAAATCTCTGAATTATTGATGCTGTACTATTTCAAGTGTAGGTTATTATAAATTTCAATAGAGAAGGCAAATGCTTATTTATTCCTTAAAATAAATAAGCATGAATAATGTGATTTATCACCACATTACATGTGACATTTGATTTTATTTAGAATGATTTTTTTCATAGTGTAAAATTCACTACATGCTTTGCAAGTGCACTAAAATATTTATTGGAAAACGATTTTAGTAAATTGTGAATTAATATGTGAGGAAACACTCTTGGCATGATTGAAGTTTAATTGTAAAAAAACACATACATATAAAATAATGTTATATTGATATGTTCATGTGTTTTCACTACTTATAGCATCCTCTCATCTACGTAAAAGTTTGTAACATAAAATTATTATGCAATAATTTATTAGACATTCAAATTTCAGCAGTTTTCTTTATATATTTTATATTAGATAATTATCCCTTGGTTTTATCTTACTTCATGTTTAAATTCATATCAGGGTTATGATTCTAAAGGAAAAATAAAATAGCAAGACACAAATTTTAGCAAGCACACCATTGGTAAGAAAACGGAAATAGGATTGTTCAGATATGCTTATTATATTGACTCACTAAGTAGAGCTAATCAACGTCTCCTTTAATTTTTCAGTGGAGAAACACCTGAAGTCAGTGTAATGTTGGGAGTTGAGAGATATTAGTTCACCTTTTTTATCATCTGTATAATTTTATGGCTTCAATGAGAAATCGGTACATGCAACCTCACTCATAGACACAGACAACAGTATGGTGATTACCAGAGGGAGACAGGGCTGGGGGAGGCAGAAGAAGACACAGGGGAGATAAATGGTGATGGAAGGAGACTTGACTTGGGGTGATGAACACACAGTACAATATAGAGATGTGTATTATAGAACTGTTCACTTGAAACATTTTTAGTTAACCATCGCCCCAATAAATTCAAAAGCAAATAAAGAAAAATATAAACATGCAGTTTCACCCAAAAGGTATTTTTAAAGCATCTACTGATGGCTCAAGGATTGTTTACAGAAACTAAAAAATTTCAAAATAGATTTTCTTTATTTGTTTTTGAAGACTCAGGTCAAATAGAGACACTTATGATGTACCAGGAAAAGTGGTACAATGTTTAATATGCACACTGTGTTTGTTTTAAAGTTACCTGTTGTATTTGTATCCTGAAGATACTAAAACCTCTATAGCTATTTGAGATATCTGACATAATCCCAAAGTTTTTATGGATTGTTTTGGAGTTACACATTCATTGCCATCAATATTTCTTAAACTACTGCTTCTTGAACATTGAGTAAAGCCAGCTACATCTTCTTCAGACAGTGGAGAATCTGTTCCTTTCCAAAAGGAACAAAGTCTGTCCCATTCTCTGCAGTGTGATGCCTCTCACCCGGAAATTGTAGAAATGGTTATTTTGTAGATTACAAATGCCTCTCTATGTTGATGTCAAGTGTCAAGGATATATCATCAACAACTTTTCTTCTTTTGTTCTTGAAGTCATCTAAAATCATCCTGAACCTACTGATAATTTTATACCAGACACCAATAAGAATATATATTTGTCTTAATCTTTGTATGACCAGTTCCTAGTATGGAACCTCTCATATAATAGACTTCCATAAATATTTGATGATGAATGATTGAACTTTCAAGCAAAAAATGATTTAGAACCTTTATCAGGAATAATGTAAAGTTTCCATATTGGTGAGATACTGCAGAATGCAACACACATAATGCAACTGGGCATTTTCAGTTTTGTTTTTATTGCTATTTCACAGCAAAAACAAAAACAATTGAAACTGTCAACATCAGGATATAAAGGATAAAAAATACTTATCATGCAATGAATGTTAGGTGATGCAAATGGAAAATCCAGGTCAACTTGAGCTTCTTGCCTGATACACAGAGGTTTTAGAATATATTCAGTTTATTTAAATATATGTTAATACAAGGAATTAAGCTGAAATGAGAGCATAGGCTTTTCCTCTTTACATTAATGCTTTACAATGTACAGTAAGGTTAAATTAAAGTAGTATTAACATTATAGCATGGGAGGAAATCTCAACTGAAGATGATATAATTCTGATTTTACTTAATTCATGAGTCTGATGGCTTGTTAAGTACTAGATCAAGAAAACAGTGTTGAGTATTGAGAGGATGACATTTATAGGTGGCTGTTTCACTCCTTGGTTTATGATTTCTAATAGTTGTATTCTTGTATCATTCATACAGCACTTTTACAGTTGAACACTATCTATGTTCATCCTAAAACCAGTCCTGAAAGGGAGACCAAAGGCTCTCCTGATATTCCAACTCCAAGTCCAATTCTCCCATCAACTCAGAGATGTTGCTTCATTGTGTCTGCTTCCCTCATGCACTTGCATTAATTCTGACTGTACATAAACTTTACTGTGGGACATAAGTTATAATAAATTATCATATTATTACATAAGATGAACTTCTAAACTGTTCCTATATTTAGCACAAGGCTTAGAAGAGGGCATGGATAGTAAATGTGCAAGGGAAGGGGTTACTGCAAAGCAACCTCACTTGAAAAGAAGCTGGGGATCGATACCAGGTTTATGAAATTGTTCATGTCAGGCATCCTCTGGATGTGTTTTATTGCTTTTATTAGTGTGACTGTATAATATAAGAATATACGCTTCTTTCTTTGACTTTTCAGTGCCTGCCTCGTATAGAAACCCCTGCCACTCCAGTCTGCTCTCTCCTATGACCACATTCCACGAGAGAGGCGAACTTTCTACATACTCAGATTTCAAACAGATTCACTTTCTTTTGGGAAACTATAAAGCACCCTGTGATCCACAGAAGTGGTTTAACTCAGGAGTTCATAAAGCTATCAGTAGTCAGCAGAAATGTTCTTCTACCTGCATGTTTGAAAATCAGTGTTTGAAATCCCATTGAAATCTTTTTACAAAGGATTTAAAATAATTTGTAGATTAGAAAAAGAGAGAGCTAGACAGCTTCACTTCATTTCTGTTTTCAGTCAGCTGAATAATTGCTTGACTATTGGTCCTCTTTAGTTATCTTCTTCAGTGAAGTAATTTTTCTCCCCTAAATCTAGTTTCTAATACTTGATACTTCATTATACTGTAGATACGAACATTAGCATGTTTGGATTTAATCTATGTTAAAAAGTTGAAAATGATATTGGAGTTTCAAGTCTTCTCAGCCTAATATGCTGATAAAAAAAATGTATGTTTTCTCTAGTTTATTTAGAAGAACAAGAGATAAAACTTTGCAGTCTTTGTCATCCATTGAAGAGGGGAGCTCGTTGATTAGCTACTTAATTGCCTTTGATTCTCTGAGTGACCACATAATTGCCAAGTGAAGCCTCAGTAACATTTGTTAGCAGTTGAGTGATTAATTAACTGTTCTGTCTGTAAATTGAAAGAGCAAACTGACGTATATTATGGATTTAAATACAGTTAAGATGCATAAAGCATGTCTGCTCTCTTATATCACCAACTGTTTTTTTATTTTTATTTCCTGATCATGTAATAATTGATAGATAAATTATTTTGTTTATAACATCACTGAAAATGAGTCAGTGGAATAGATTACAGATTAGCTAAAAAGAGTTTATGACTATTTTTGTTTAAGTCCTCAGGTGAATTAAAACATTTTGAAAATGGTTTTATTTCTTTGAAATCACTATCTTCCATACACTAATGTCTATGTGACCTTAATACTTATATACTTATAAACATAAATAGCAGTATATTACATAACATAAATACAAATTATTTTTAATAGAGAGTGTTACTTAAGTGTTTTAATGTCTCTGGGGGAGAGTCAGCAATGGGTTCCATTTTTTCCTCCATTCATGAGAGTATAAAAAATGAGGGTACTTCTAAGAAAGCTCCTTTTTTTTACTTGCACTTTGTAAGAGGATATATTAATTTGAAGTCAAAACACCAGAAATTTTGCTGTACTATTTATAAATTCTGTGTTTTTTGGGTGAGTTCCCTAACTTCCTGGTGTTTTAGCATTTTAATCAGTAAAATGAAAAGATATCTGCAGTGTTCATACAGGGGGAGCTTGCACAAAACTGTCCTTGGGCTGGAGACTCGGGAGGGTCCATGGAGATCCAGACAAGGAGTGAGAGCTGGAGGCAGTTGAATAGGTGGGTTAGTTCAACTGCTTCCTGGTTATTGCTACCGATAATGCAAAGAATAGAATTTGCCTGTTACCATTAGAACTGTGAACATCAGTACATAAAGATTCTTTCATTGGACTGAAAGAGAAGACTTGATAATTCAGGCTGACTTTGAAAATGCTTTCTAATTCTGAGGTATTAAGTCGCTGTGACTGCAGCCTTTGGGGCAATGTGCATTTGACCTTGTTGAGAGAAGCTAAGAGAACTCATTTACTCTTAGGAAAATAGTGACTTTCTATAAAAATTTACTTCAGATTTTATCCTGAAGTTGCATTAGTATTATAACAATGACTGTTAACAATTATATGCTATTGAATTCATTTCTAATCTGAATATTAGTCCAAATTGTGGCTGCATTTTTAAAATCTATGTGTCATTGTATTGCAAAAACTGTTACACATAGTACTCTTTGTTCATAGTGCAAGGATGGAAATTCTGAATAAAACTTTGTCATTAAATTATTATAATTACTTTTTTGAAAATTTAATATTATTTCATTCTGTGATGTTTTGAAATTGGTTTGTATAGATGGTGGTTTTTCTTTTTTTCCCTTTTTTTTTGTTTCTTCTTTTTAAAATTCTCTGAACTGTGTCTAGGGGCTTCCTTTGCAGCACAATTTTCAGTTTTATACCAGAGAATTGTGGAATTATTCAAAATAAACTAACACATTCTTAAAAGACTGCATTTAATTAATTTGCACAGTGAGCATACAAATGTATTATTGCCAGCAGTGAGGAAAAATACACAAAAGCTGGAACCTCTTTTCTTCTTCTGTCTCTTTCTCCGTGGACACATTTCTCCTCTCTAACCCAGCCTCTCCCAAGGGGTATGGGATTGTTACCAGTGAGCAGCCATGAAATATGGACTATGCTACTTGCAATTTAAAGAACATGGTTCTGAGAGGTATGCATGATGAACCAGTGACTTCAGCTCACACTCGGATATTACTTTCCAACAAGAAGATGGCGTTTGATCCTTCGGTTTCTCCATTGCTCCCTGTTTGTAAAGTATGAACCTTTGGCAATCCTGAGTTTCATTAACACCTAGTTTGTTATTTAGTTCTCTGAAATTGCAGCTCGCCCATAGGACTTTCAGGACTGAAAATGTAGATGCCACTTGAGCATGGGGAGAATTTGGCTGTTTCAGAATGAATAGTGAATAGCAGATTTTTTTAAAAATCCCCATTAAATATTTAATTTATAGAAGCTTCTACAATGCCATTATTAACCACACAGTATATCTCTTGAATGTAAAACAGCCTGGCATGTGGTAGGCTCTCCACAAACATAGGAGTTATGTTATTATAATCAGTGTTGTTGTCAAATGAATAATTGAATGAAGCCATGCAACATGAAGGGTAAAAATCATCACATAGCAGCATATTTCTGTAACTGATAGTTTCTTAAAAGTCAATACATGCAGACTTCGTACAGAGGCCCTAAGCCTAGATAATGGAAATTGCCATTGGGTGCAAATGTAGGCCTGAGTTGTGGTTGCCAAGGACAGGCAAAATGTATCACCTTAACCCAGGGTGCACTGAGTGACTTTGTGGGTAATATAGTTGGAATTCTGTTTTACTTCTAAATTTCTGCTAGAATCTCTCTGAAGCCCACAGCAAAAGAAGCTCTTCAAATATTTTGACCTCTTTCCATCATAGCCACAGGTACTCTGCCAACAAATTTTTTTTGAGTTCTAAAAAAGTCAGCTTCTACTCAACGATTATTTAATTCTTCCGTACATCAGATGAAGTTAGTAGTCTTTTCCAGGCAAAACAGAGGTAGAGTGGACCACAAGACCCCAGGATTTTACTTATCTGATTTGGAAGTTTTTTGAATAATCATTGTGCCTTATGTCCTCAAATGGGACAACTAACTGGGACTTTTTTAACTTGAGTGACTGTGGAGAGACCCGAGGCTCTGTAGAATTCACAGTGACCTTGCTGTACTCTACAGACTTAACTACAATACCTCTAGACTGTGCCGTGAGTAGGAAATAGAATCCTCACTCTTCAACTTCAAAAATGATTTCTTTGCATCTGAGCAGCAGAATGATTTTTGCACCAGTTATAAGCCTTGTCTATGAATTATTTTAAAAATAAATTCTTGTGTTCTGAGACATTTTTGAAAAATCATTTGTTACCACCATCACATAAATATAGAAAAGAACAGACGTGTACTATCGAAGGTGAAACTTTCATATTTAAAAAAATAGTGCATTTGTTTCTAACTATAGATTGTTTAAGCAGTAACTAAGAAAAACTACGTCTGCATGTAACTAAAGAAGTAAAAATTAAGAAAGGAATCATATGAAAGTAGCAGAGAAAATTTAAGTAGTTGAAAAGAGAAAGATACTGTGTGGGAAAGAAATGAGCCTGATTTCGTGCACAGAAAAGGCTGGAAAATAGTTTTAAAAGCCCTATCATTCTAGTACTTTAAGATTATTCTATACAAAACTGTGTGCACCATTTCTACTTAGAAGAATAATATGGATAGGGTTAATTGGACTGATGACCTAAGTTTTCTAGGCAACTAATAATTTAAAAGAATTTTTTGAAAGCAGCAAAATGTGGCTAGCTAATTATTCATACATACTATTAATCTGTTAGTTTTTCATTTTTATGCTTTCTTGTATTCAGTTAGGAGTCAGTGTGTAATACTTTTTCTTTAAAGAGGACATTTAAGTGAGGGCCAACACTCGTTTTTGAAGTATACACTCCAACTTTTGTGTAGTCATTACACATGTATGAGGGAGAAATGCATCACAGTTTGAAAGAGTTCCCATGTAGACTTGAAAACACTCTATCATAATTCAATAAAAAGTGAACTTTGGATACTTTTAATTATTTATTCTAAGTGAAAAAAGAATATATACCTGGAAAAATAAATGAATTTATTTTAAATCATAAAAAATTATTTTTCAGAAAACAGTCTGAAATGCTCTGGGTATATACAGTGTTATAAATATCCTGTTGTCTGCACTGGGGTTTCAGAAGCATCACTGTGGCCTGTGGAAGCAGGGACTGGGAATTGACTCTCTGCAGTCAGCGAGGGACAGGTGGGAAATCATGTTTTTGAAGAAGAGTGCACTTGTAATAGTAAGTTGCCACAGTCAACTTTCACCTCTGCCAAATGTGTGATTGGCTTAAGCTACTTATATTTTCAAATCTGCTAATTATTCACAGTTTTGGCAGAGCTGTTGCTTCACACAGTGTTGGTGGCTGTCGTCCACCTTTTTTTTTATGAGTTCCATGAAAGGGAAATTGGAATTATTTTTTTCCTTCTGATGCTTTGGATGATAGATACCACCACAGTTTTTCTGAATTTGAAACAGTTTCACAGTTTTATCATGGAATGGGTGCTAACTTCCCAGCATAATTCTGTGGTTTTTAAAAAATGTTACACCAAAACTGGCTCCTGAGGAATAGCTATGTCAGGAGGATTTGATGGGTTCCAAAAGAGAAAAAGGAACAGAAAAAAGGAAGAGTAGATTATGTGGTTGCAAGACTTATGGTTTATGTACCCCTTGGGATTGAGGGCTGCTCAAAGACAGGAAGTATCCATTCATAAGTCTTGGGCCCTTTCTACTGTATTTGGTATCATAATTTAAATGAATTCAGGGCTGAATGCCAGCATCAATCAGTTCCACATGTTTGATCAAATCTCCATTCTTGCCTACATAGTCCTTTCAAAAAAGAAGCATGCTTTAGTAGAGGATGACAGAACTACTTCAGGGTACACCTCCATCTGGTATTCCTGGCTAGTGGAGAGAAGTCATAAAATCGATGCCTATGTTCTAGAATAAATATATTTGCAGAAATTTATGGACCCAAATAAGTTATATCTCCTTTAAGACTACACAGTTAATCCAAAAGTACTGCCATTGTTTGAAACAAGTAGGGAAACCTCTTGAATAATTTTCTGTAGAAAAAAATTATGAACTACGGGTATATATATAGCTTATTTATTTAGTTTTCATTATTTGATAGTGTCAGTCTGTTACCCAACAGATTATCTATTTTATTCATTAAGTTTAAGTCTGATTTTTTCCTACAGTTCATTATGAAAATATTCAAATGTGGCAAAGTTGAAAGATTTTAAAACAAAGCTAGATTCCACCAAAACATTGTGCTACACTTGTTCTAACACATAGCTGATTGACTTTTTGGTCATTTCTCCAAATTTAATTCACCCTAAAAATTAGATGTTCTCACCAACACATACATACACACACATACACGTGCCATGTAAGGACATAAGGTAATGTAGGTAGTTCCAAACTGTGAGTTTGAGGTAAAGATAGACTTATGAGAATATTAAGTGACTTCAGTATTTTTAAAAAGACAGCTAATATCTATGGTTCAGTCCTGGTCTATTTGCTTAAAAATTATTCAGTACGTTAGGGTCACAGCTCATTTACAGCTTCAGTAGTGTGACAACTTGTAAGTTTAGATCTAGGCTAGATGCAGACCTCTACAAGCACATGAAAGTAAACTTAGAGCTATGTAGTAAAAACTAATTATTCATATATGCACTGTTGACATTCAAGAAAGATAAATTCATTCATTCCTGTTAGGTGATAATTTTGATTCCCTATTTTTTCCATAATAATAAAAATGCAACTAGTTCTTATAGGGAGCTAAGATGTTCTTAGTTGTTCTTCCCTCCTTAACATTATGGATTAATATATAAAGGTGATAACTGACATCAACAGGGAATATTTGTCTTAAAAATGCTCAAGTTTTCTCTGGCTTTAAAATTCTTTGATTCCATAAGTTCTGAAATGTCTTTATGATTTTAGTATCAAATATTCATATTTGAAAGATAATGTAGATGTGAATGACAGGAAACGATGTGTGTTTGACCAACTTCTTATCCTTGACAGGAACTACTTTGGGCTCCTTGACATGTGCTACAAACACCTATAAATATCAAATTCCTGTAATCTTGGATTTGTTGGGCTCCTAACCCTTTACTATTAGTGATCAGAATCCTTTAATACTGCACAATATTTGGACTTTATTGGAAATCCCTTTGGCTGTGGTACAAGCGTTCCTGTCTCAAGGAAACACACCATGTAGAAATGAAAACCTGAAAGAATTTTCCTACAGTGGCATTTGATCAGGCAATGTGTTAAGGAATTCTACAGCCACATTAATGCAAGAAAAACTTACAGAAATAGCACTGAAGGATTATAAATGAACAGATTAAAAGAAAATTTTAGAATTGCAAACACAGACAAGACCTCAGAGAGACTGCTGAGGTCAGTCCCTGCATTTCACATATGAGGTGATGGTGGATCACTCAGTGAGGTTGATTCCATTCACTTGCCAAAATTCACTCCTGTAATAGCGAGCAGAACCCAGACAAGAACCCAAGACTCTAGTCTTCCACACTTGTTGTTTTTACAATATATCAGACTTTCCTGAGATAGGGTTTTTAACTTATTTACAGCTAAAGACACTGGGCCATGGAGATTAAGTAACTTGCTCCAGTTTAGTGGGTAAACGAGTAGCCGAGCTGGGATTCGACTCAGGCTGGCTGGCTCTGGAGTCCCCATTCCTAATTACAGACTCAGATGGCTCTGAATGAGTGGGTGAGTGAATGAAAGAATATGCTTAGATGCAGAAAGGAGCTGGGACTCACTGGTTAGGGAAAAACATAAGAAGTTGATGTTAAATTATTAGAACATGTTTGCAAGGGAAGAAAAGGTACAGGGCAACCTAGGTAAGACACACAGACTCCAGGGGGAGTGCCGGATGAGTCTGGGAGCACTGCTGTCTCTAAAGCAGGGCTGGGCTGGGAAAGAGAAGATACTGAAGCAGCACAGTTTGCTTCAGATAGTGAAGGCTGACTACGCCATATCATAAGACTGGAAATCGATCCAGCCATTGAGAAGAAAGTGAGGAACGTAATATACATTTAATACTTAGTGAATGCTAGGTGCTATAATGCTTTACACATGCACACATGTGTGCCTTCCCCGCCTTTCTGTCTCTCACTCACTCACTTTGTCCTTCTTATGAGGCACTTCCTGCCCTCCTGCCCATGGCCAGAGGTCTCACTGGCAGCAAGTGCCTGAAGCTTGGGAATGTGACAAGTTCCATCTGATGCTAAAGCTTGTTTTGACTTCACCTGGTTGCAAAGAGCCAGTGTTAGTTTTGAAGTGAGGGTGTGGCCTGATCACATTTGTTTGCTTTTCAGAAGTCAGTATAAGAGCCAGGCAGGGCGAGTGGACCAGTGAGGGGAGAGGAAAGGGTCAGGGAGACCAGCAAAGGCTGTCCCAGACCAGAGGAGGCAAAAGCGTTTCCTGAGGTAGTGGCAGTGAAGCTCCAAAGGCACTTCTGATTTGAGATTTTTTCTGAACTACCTTTAGACTTCACAGGCAAAGAATGCTCTGTCCATGCTGAGCTAACGTGGCCCTTGTGATTTAGCAGCCATGTGGATAATTAGGCCTAGAGACCTTCCACGGCTGGCCAGGGCATGAGCTTGTTCCCTAGGTGAGCAGATTTTTGTCATGTTGACAGTCGTACACTCAAATGGTTTGTTTGTTTAACTAATGATTAGTGCCTTTTACACAGAATATGAGCACACTCAAATTAGTGTCTGTTGAGCCTGACGAAATGCCTATCGCTGCTGGGTGGGAGATTACCACTGTACCCAGTGTGAGAGGCCTCATGCTTCAGTCGCTGCTGATGGTCTAGGAAGGCAGGGGATCTCCAAATTTTCTGAGATAGAAGGAAACTGATGCTTCTCAGAGTTCAGTCGTGACAAAATTATGTTTTCTGTGTGAATTTCTCTTAAGGAAGATTAGAATTAGTATAATTTTATGAGGCTTTTTCATTTTCCCTTTTAGTGGATGTAAAACTGGGTGAGTAAAAAAAAACAAAGTGTTAGTATAAAGTGTTAATTAAAGTAAGTAATGTATTATTTCTTCTTTGAGGATATAATTTTAAAAAATGTATTTTAATAAATTCTTCTCTGTCCAAAACCACCAGGAAACACATAAAGGCTTTGTAAATTACTACTGAATTTTTTTCTGAAGGCAAAAACAAATCTTTTCCAGCAATTTACAGAAATGTTTTAGATTCTTTAATATTTAGCCTAAAGGGAAAATTGGTGGGATGCCAGAATGAGGTAGTTAGGGTAATGATAAGAGACAAATGAGAAAAAATGGACAATGGAAGGACATTATCCTATTAGAAGGATAATGAGAGGGAACAAGAAATAAAGGAGGGGAACATTAATGAAAATGAGCAAAGAGATGAACTGTGTGTAGGGAAATAATGAGGATATAAACAGAAATCCTAGCATTCTTTCTCTTACAGCTGTACATTTACTCTTCACCATATGAGAAGTATAGAACACTATTGAACAGTAAACAACCCAAAGCAATTGTAAATATAAAAGCAAAGAAAAGAAAGTATAACAATAGTTCTTTCAACTATATAAACAATCTTTTTGATTCATTAGCAGATTATTTGGAAAATATTTGATAAAGTTGTTGCTTTCAGTCATAATAGGTATGTGAACAATACATTTTTCATTCATATCAAATCTGTTTGATTAAGGTTGGTTGAGTTTGACATTCTTTGCTTAATCAAGCTTGCACAGACTTTCTTAGATATGTCCTGCTAATGAATGATTGATGTGAATTGACATGATGTCGGATTACTGTAGTGCAGTTCTTGAGTGACTTCAGTGTATTTTGGGAATATTGTTTCAATTCAAAAGTAGGAAAGGGAGGTCAGAGGTCAGTTAGCCCAACTGTCATTTCAGAGATGAAGGAAATAAAATCTTGGGGAAGCTAAGTGCCTTTGCCTAAGGCCCAAAGCTGGTTAAGATCAGCCTAAGAATTATTCACATTCCCCCAGTCCATGAGATTTCATCACACCACCCTGCTGCAGGATCTCAGAGCAATAGTGGAGAAACACATGAAGATTCAGAAAAGACTCCTACCCTTTTGGCTGCTATTTTGCCAGTCAACTTGTTATTGGCTTTAAGAATATAATTTTTTAAAATGTATTTGAATCAGTTCTCCTCTATACAAAATGAGAAGGTATATGTATACAAGTATTATAAGTTAGTGCTAAATGTTTTCTTCTGAAGGACAAAATTAAACAACAACAAAAAAACAAACCCTTTTCAGCAATGCACAGAAATGTTTTTGATTCTTTAAGTTTTAGCCCAAAGGGAAAATTAGTGGGATGCCAGTAAACCCAAGAGAAAATAAGCAAAAATTTTTTAAAAGAATAAATCAAAACTACCCGTGAAAGTAGAGGCACATGATGTGGGAGAATCAGCAGCAGCCTAGGAGTCAGGAGCCCTTTCTCAGGGGCCCCTGTTATTAGTGAGCTTGGGCGGATGGCCAACAGCCTTATTCTGCAGGTGATAAGAAAGGGAGAGACTGAATCCAATGAAATCCAAAGTTTCTTCCAGCTTTAAAATTTTAATGTAATGTTATAGGTAGCAATGATAATATTAACTTTTAAGGACACTTGTGGTTTATACCTTATCATAATGAGGAAAAATAATAGTGTAATCTCTCTGAAACAGCTACTGTTGTTAAAAATAACTCTATGAGCTGAAAATCTCCAATGAAATATGAGGAAAATGTTGATAAGTCAGACCTTTAAAGGGGAGGACAGAGCACAAGCAAAGAACAAATTTTTATAAAAGTTAATTGTCAAAAAACTAATCTTGTTGTTGCTATTCATAATCTACCTTCTTGGTCTTACATAGACGTGTATCTGACTGACAGGAAGTTTCAAATCCCCATCTCAACTTGGTGTTCAGACAGCCTTTCATTGTGAGAAACTTAAATAGTTCTTCCCTCAGAGTAAAATATGTTAACCATTATGCCAGAATGAAATTTAATATTTTGAAGTCTTTTGTTAAAATAAATTGCCTGAGTTTACCATTATAACTATAGTATATACTTAAAGCAGATACACATAAAAATAGCAGGCAATTGCTATTGGATGCCTAATTCGGGATTTAATTGGTATCGCCATAAGGGAATTCTCTGAAAGAGAAGTCTTCCATCTCAAGGGCTATAGACCAGGAGGCCCTCTCTAAAACTGTCCTGAAGCCCTCATGTTTTGTTTGTCCTATATAATGTTATTACATTATGATACTTTTTCAACTTTAAGACAGAATAGATGAACACACAAATTTGATGTGTCTTCAGAATCTTAAGAAAGTAAAAATGGCATGTGAGGATATTACTTGAAGAAGAACAATTAACAGAATTTTTTTAAGCATGTAGAAATTTTTAAAGTCAAAGGAGGAGAAAAACAACTTTTTTTATGTTTACTGTTTTAAACACTTAATATGGCTTTAATAATTCATAGGAAGAAGGTGAGAGTAACTAGATTGACAATCTCAGTCTACATTGAACTTTAACAGACCTGGAGAGGGGTAAAAGCTAGAAAGAGAAAGCTTTTGGAAACAAAAGTATAATTAGACAAAGAAAGAAATATTATACATTCATGAAAAATGGAAAAAAGGAGTATGTAAACATTCAATAATGTGCAAAAAAAGCATGTACTTATGCCATCAAACAGCGAGGGCCAAAATACAGGAGTGTGAAATACAGAGTGTGAAAATGTCGGAGCTCCTGGTAGCCGTGTCTTCACTACTCAACGCAAAGTTTAGCTGCGATCACAAATCCACACCGTGGGGTAGCAGCGGTGGGAAAAGACTGCATGAGCACTGTGCAGCCAACCTATGGGCATAAATCATGCATCTTGACATGGATCATCAGTTACATAAGGATTGCCAGATATTATTCTAGAAGGATTATTGTTTGTGAGGCCTTGTCATAAATAGGAGAAATGCATGAAGTCTCAGAAAAGACACACAAAAGGCCTCTGTTTTGAAAGGATAGAAAGATGACCCAGGCAAAAAGAAAGCAATTGATTTAACTTGGGCCTTATCAGGACAAATAACATTAAACATCTTTGTGCACACACACCCCAAATTTGTGAAGAATAAATTATACTGATTTTAATACCAGTAATGAATAAAGCAAATTAACAATTTGATCTCATAAATACTCATAGCCAGCATAGAAAAAGAAGGGTAAATTATCTAATACATCTGAATGTAACTTAGTTTTATTCATGGATTAATAATATTTTCATTAATAATTTAGGAAATGACCTCACTACTACACAGAGATGAATTTTTAGGTAGAGAGTTTAGACATAGGTGTTTTTAGGATTTCTAAAAGTTGTACTTTCCAGTAAGACCAACATGTCTCTGAAATTATTAAAAATTCAAATGACAGTTTTCCATAAGGTACAGAACAAGGTACAATGAAGATAAATATTACCATCCTGAGTGGGGTTATATTCTGCATCCTGGAAGGTCCCTCACTTTCCAGACTGCTCTCTGCTCCTTGCAGTGCAGCCTCAGTCCACCTCAGAAAAATGATGTAATTTCCAAAAGGGATTGGCTGTTTCTGTTCCCTTTTCCATACCACATCCCTTTAATTGATTGTCTTATTCATACTTGAAACTTCAATGCAAACAGTGCCTCTTCCTGGAAGCCTTCCTAATTTCCCTTTCCTACCACCTAAGGTGGTATTTCGTCTCTGCATATCTCTTACGAGTCTCTCGAACAGTATGAACAGGACTGCTGTGGCACAATGCCACATGACAGGTAGGCGCAAAGACAGAGCTAGAGCCTGAGGGCCAGTCTGACCTTCCGCTAGCCCTATGACCAAGGGGAGTTGTGTGATTCAGTTTCTACCTCTTTGGGCCATTTCTTCCGTGGTAAAACGAGGATAATAGTAATAGCCTCCTGAGGTGGTATTAATGCTGAAGTGAGTTCACACACAGGATTGCACAAAATTATGTTTACAGTTGCAAGACAAATAAAGAATACAATAATTAATAAGTAATAATACAAGAATCAACTGTGGCCTACTCACAACTGTAAACCGACCCTTGCCCACCCCTGTATGTAAAGTGGTTTTGTTAGGCTGCTGGCTGGCACTCAGTGAACCCTGTGAGCATGAGCTCTCATTGGCATCCCAATTTGCACCATCATCCTTCGTGACCATTGTGGTTATGGTCACACAGTGCGACATTGCTGGTCTCAGCAAAGACATCTCCTGTCCTGCCATTTTAGGCTTTGTGTCCTCAGGGTCGAGCATCCTTGGCACATAATATTTTCCATTACATGTATTTTTGCCAAGTAAGTGAATAAGTGATAGAAAAGGGATTGGCTGTTTATCAGCTCTTGGAGATTATATGTCAGCAATGGAATGCATGGCTTTTGTTTGTTGCTTACACAAATAAAAGATACGAATGCAAATTAGGTATAATCTGGTAATTACTACTTTCCTATAGTCACCATTACTGTTATTAAGTTATTGGTTCTAATTTTTGACTACGAATTCACTTATATTGCTTAGCAATGGAAATCTATTTTTTATTAAATTAAGTATATGGGCTCATGTATTTATGGACAGGACTAACTTGTTAGTTTCCATGAGAGGCAGAACAAGAAGAAATAGGCTTAGAGAGAATGATTAACACATGCTGAGAATGTGTGCCAGAGGATACACATAGAAATGTCCGCAGTGGCCACTGTCCAGGAGGTCCGGGACAGGCGGAATGTGTTTTTTACTGTTTATGTTTAGTACTGTTTGACAGGTTTGACATATTCATCTATTACTTTTTCCATTAAAATCTAGTTAGACAAATATTTAATTATTTAGTACTAGAGTAGGCTAATAAAGAATACCGCAGCATTCTGTGAAAACATTTATGACGAGCTGGGTGTTTGGTGGGTACATTTGGTCGTGAGGGCCAGTGTGGTTTTCCTTCTGTCTGCATTGTTTCTTCCCTGTTGGGTCTTCCCTGGGTCCCAGCTCACATTCCTCTCTTCCCCTTTCCCTTCCACTTACTAACTGAGGGACTTTGAGCTAGTTCTAAACTTCTCTGTGTCTAAAGTTGCTCATCTATAAGATGGGGATAATAATTGTTCCTACATTGCAATGTTATGAGGATAAAATGAATTCATGTTTGGAAGCCTTTGGAACAATGATCAGTGCAAGCCGAGTGCTGTATATGGACTCATTGTTATAACTATTATCACCCTTTCTTTCTCTAACTTGTGGTTTCCTTCTCCTGCTCAAAAAATCCCATTGCAAAATGGGTTGATGGTGACCTGGTGGAGTGAAGGTGGGATGCTGATTAGAAGTTCGTCTTTGGATTTGCTTAGGTGGAGGGTGCAGGGGACTCTGGTTGGTCCTCTCCCCCTGCCACACTCAACAATGGGTCTATCCTCTGTCAACTTACAAACAGACCAAGCCATTCTGTTTTAGAGGGTTTTTTATTTTATTAAATTTATTGGGGTGACATTGGTTAATACAATTAGGTAGATTTTAGTTTTTTAGAGGATGGAAGGAGGATGCAAATCACCTATTTCACTTTTCATATATTTCATACATTTTAAGCAGTATAAGCTACTTGTTGGGGTTGGGAGGAAGGGGCTGGGGCAGGGCACATACTTAAGGGTTATATGCACCTGTTGAACTGTGACTGGACTCAGAACCTCATCGCCATGCTCCCACATCAGAGTTGGTGTCTTGGCAGCAGTTTGTGTAGTAATTATAGTAGAGATTACTTTAAAATAGGACTGGCATAGATTTCCATCTTATCTGGTAACAGTTAACTTATTAATGATCGTTTTGGCCTGTTGGCAGCCGTTCTGTCTTTAAACTGTGAGACCGATACAATCTCAAGCTGCGATGGATAAGTAATTGGATGGGAGACCATGGAGAACTCCTAGACATTATGGAAAGTGTTTTTAAGAATTCGGCCTCCGTCAGTCAGGAATCATGGTTCTGGCAGACGGCTGGAAGGTCCCTTTGCAGATGGTACACAGGCAAATCCAAATCTTGGCTACTTGAGTACATTATTTGGGTACATTTTCTTTCATGGTGCTTCCCCAAGGATTCCAAGGACTTTTGGTCTGAAAGGGCAGAGCAACTGAGAAATTACTATGGAGATGTATATTGAGGTAGCCTAATCTGAGATCATAGGAGCAACCTCACTCTATTCTTTTGGTACAAGAAAATGCATCCTATGGAATAGATGTTTCAAGAGGCTAGCCAATCTGTTTTGAACACAGTCTTTACATGCTCCCCAGTGCTGGCTATGCTTTTAGGAGTTTTCTTCCACTGACATGGTGAAGAAATTAGACATATAATTATGCCTTGCCCCAATTCTGCAATACCATTTTTCTCTATAGTAGACTCTCCTTCTACTCATAGTTCAGCAGATTTTTACATTCCTGTCTGGGATAAATTATAGTCAATACCTCCTTTCCTGCATTAGTGACTTCTGAGCATAGATAGTTCATATTGTTTTTTTTTAAGATTGTATTTATTTATTTTTAGACAGAGGGGAAGAGAGGGAGAAAGAGAGAGAAACATCAATGTGTGGTTGCCTCTCACACATCCCCTGCTGGGGACTTGGCCCACAATGCAGGCATGTGCCCTGACTGGGAATCGAACTTGTGACCCTTTGGTTCGCAGGTTGGAGCTCAGTCCACTGAGCCATACCAGCCAGAGCAGTTCAAGTTTTTAATTGTGGTAAAGTACACATAACATAAAATGTACCATTTCAACCATTTTTAAGTGTACAATTTAGTGGCATTAAGTACATTCACATTATTGTGCAGCCATCACCACCATCCATCTCCAGAACATTTTCGTCTTCTTCCCAACCTGAAATTCTGTGCCCATTACATAACTCCGCATTCTCTCCCCCACCAGGCCCTTGTAACCACGATGAATAATTCATTTTGGCAACTCTTTTTTTTTTTTACTGAGTGCCTACTGTAATGGTAACAGAAAGATGAGTCAGATGTGATCTCTGTGTGCAAGGTTCTCAAAAGAGGAGAGTCCAACAATTTGGGAATCATGTTTTCAGTCCTCTGTAGACTCACAGTAGGACAGTCCCAGAAAACTTAGAACAAAAGAGCCTAGCCAAAAGTGAAATAATGCCATCTAAGCACCTAGCACAGTGCCTGGCACTCGATAAGCAATTTTAAGTAATGGCCTTCATTATTATTAGAGAAAGTATAGATATTCAGTAGAGGGGTAGACACAGGAAGAGTGATACGATCAGAGATGATGGCATAAGCAAGATTCAGACTGCATTTTCTGCTCAGGAAAGCAAAAGTAAATAACCATTGCAAAAGCCGAAAGGAATATTCATGGAGTCACTAATGACAGTAAATTATTTAAATATTATTTCAATGAGTTGATTTTACTATGTCATCTCTCAACTTATAAACTTCAAGTGACCATAAGAGAATTCTAGGTTTTTCCTTAACCTGTCCTTTCCCTAGTGTTTCCATCTGAGAGATACCCGATTATGTAAGGCAATATCCCTTGAGTCATCTTTGATCCCCCACTTTCTTTCACTCCCATATTTGCATCTATTTCTTTCCATTGCTGATATTCCCACTCTAACCACACCGTGGGTATAGTTTGTCCCCCTTGCTGTAAGAGCTTCCTAACTGGTCTCCTTGATTTTCTGATTTCTCCTCTCCCATCCCTTTTCTACATAGAGGATATAAGAGAAAACACAAATCAGATTATGTCATTTTTCATGCAACCCTTCAGCTTCATCCCATTGTACTTAGGGGGGAAATTCTAGTTTCTTTTCATGGCCTCAACTCAAGGCCATGCATTTTCCAGTCCTTATCTATCTCTCCAACCTCATTTTGGATTTTTCTCTAAATTATTTATTTACTTGTAATGTTTCTCACACCAGCCAAGCTTATTCCTGACTCATGGTGGCAACTGACCTGCACTCTCAGTCTGGCACTATCTACCTGGAAGCTGGCTTGTTGTTATTAAATTCTTAGCCTAAATGTCACCTCCTCAGAGAGGCCTTCCTTGACCACTCAATGCGAAATGTCCCACCCTTCAACTTCCGTCCTTAGCACATAACTTTCCATTTTTCATAGATTTATATGACTGGACATTATCCCATTTATATGTTTACCTCTTGAATTGTCTCTCCCTCCCCTGTAGAACTTAAACTCGGAGTAGGGACATACGTCATCTTTTTGTTCACAGTTTATGCACAGTTATTGTACCAGTGCCTGGAACATGGTGTAGCTCAGTAGGGATTTGCCAAATGAGCACACAAATGTGTCGGATTCAAGCGCTGACTTGCGCCCGGTCTGTGTAAAACTGGGCACCGCAGTGGGCATTGCGATGAGCACTGTGCAGATCTCATCCCAGAAGTTTTCACTTCAACTCAACAAAGTCACAGACACAGAAACATTTTCAATGTGCTGTTAGTGTAGATTAACGAAATATCAGAACTTTAACTATGATTTTTTTATTTTCCATAATGCTTCAACCTAATCGCCTTTTTCCAACCTAGTTAATCTCCTCATTGTGCTTTTTCCCCTCTGAGGCCCTCTCACTCTTTCTATCTGGCTGAACTGGAATGTGTTTACACCCTTGCGGGTCCCATAAATGGAGGATTGTATTTCTTTGTACCCCCAATAATTTATTTTTTCATATAGTAAACACATTGTAAGCACTCCATTGATATTTGAATTGATTGACTGATAATTAATATGAATGTGATATTTTACGTCAAATATTTGGTTCTGTCACTACAATGAAATTCTGGCCTACGTTGCTTCTGACATAATGATCCAGCATATGGAGTTGCTTTATAAAGAAAATGAGGGGGGATTCTGATTCTTATTTAAAACATACATAGATAATGCCTACTTTTTCCAAAGTTAACAGAGGAAATCCTTGTGGCTATAGTGTAAACATTGTAAATAAGCAATCTGTTATCAGTCATGTTTTATTACCATTGGAACATGTTGAGTGCTTTGATAATGACCTTGAGAACCAATAGCCTCTGTAACCTAGATGTAACCAAGGAACTCTAGAACAGCTCAAAGCCTAAAACATTGACCTTCAACCTGCCCGGGAGCAGATGGAACACCACGCACACCTGGCCATGTGTAAATGTTAGCCTGTTTACTCTGTGACGTGAGCAGCAGCGAGCCAACAGCGGATGCTTCTGTTTTTCCATTTCATAGAGCTTCGGTGGCTTTTGTTAAGAAAAGTTCTTCAAATATTAAACAAAAGGCTGTGAAGTATTGGATTCATTAGAAATGTAAAACTTACTACTGTTGCTCTAGCGGCAACTGCTCAGCATGCTTAAAAAAAGTAACATTGACAAACATTACTTATTTCTGTGGTTGTCAACATTTAATTAAACAGGGCCCCTATGTCTTAAGATGTCACTGTTTTGTACATGTGCAATAAAAGGTTCAAATTAAAATACTGTACAATTAGTTTGCACAGAAAAATGACTTTTGCAGACCTCTACAATAGACAGTTTAGAGAAATAAGCATTTTGTGTTTAAATTGTGCTCCTTAGTATTTTAAACAGATGGCAATGGCTTTCGTCTTGATTATAACTTTGAGGCATGCTTTACTAAATGGAATCAGCGGGGTTCATTAAGGTCCCATTTGATGTATCAGTATTATAAAAATACCATGTTAATTATCCTCAAACGTTGCAAGTTACCTCCATTTTTCTGCAATCAGAAGATGAGAGAAACCCTGTGAAGCAAATTAGTCCTAATTGAAAGAGGACTGATTAATATTTAAATAAGGCATTGTGTGAGGGATTCTGCCATGAGAAAAATAGGCTGAACATCTGAATTAATTGCATAGCAGGTTAAATTAAATTTCATATAATGGGTTGGAAGATGAGTTGGCACAGTGCTTTAGCAGAGAGCACAATGGCTGAAATACCAGTCTTTTCTTTCACTCTTGGCTGAATTCCATCGAGGTCCTTGTAGCCATTACCTCTTTGTTGTCTCTCTTTCAATGCAAACAAAGGTACTAACAGAAAATTGCTACCACATTTTTAAAAATGTTAATCCTTTTTGGGAGACAGCACCTGTCTACGTTTTCTCCATTTCTCTTCCACCTTGGCTGTAAAATTGGGAAACATTAGTATCTTTTGCCTTGCCAGGTTTAATGAGGATTGATGTCATAAAATGCTAATGGCTGGAATATAGTTAGAATTGTGCTATTAGTGGGTTATCACTGTCTGACATTTTCACTGCACTGGAGCATGCATGTGGAGCCTGTTTAAAGTGATTGGGTTACTTAAGGGTCCCTGTTAGGGATATTTAATCCAACATAAATTACTTATGCACTTTGTTAGTGTTCAAAGGAAGAGTGTCACGTTGTACATGCTGGCAGTTTTCCAGTCAAGAGCTGTTAATTACTGTACAGCGAGTGAATACATTCTGCAGCAATGGAAGTTATGGGGGTGGGGGGCTATATCTATATTCCATCTACCTAAAAATGAATAGATGAGACTGTATAGGAAAAGAAATAGACGAAGTCACTTCTGCCCTTAGGAATTATAGTGCCATTTGTTTTCATTTTCAAAATGAAAACAAATGACAGCATGATTCCCTCGGGGAAAGTACTTTAGTTATAAAGCATTCCTGCCCCAAACGAGCAATTATCTATCAGTATGCTGTTAACAACGAAATAAATTTTCCAAATCCTTAGTTCAAAATTTTTCAACTTGGTGAACCTCAAGGTTTGCGGAGATAATTATTTGCTAATCAAGCAAAAACCTATAGCAATGATAGCCACAGTTTTTTAAAAAATTATGGCTAATGTAATGTTTCTGAAGTTACTTTGTAACAAGCTTCGATAAATCAGATAGGAACTTTTTAATGTAACTTTGAAGGATCAAGCCTTTGTTTATATTACTAGCAGTTATGATATCTGCTATTGTTTGAAAACCTAAGTGTGAAGAAGAAAAGCTCTCTTTTCCCCTTCCTTGCCACTGCGGCTAAATAAAGGAGACCTCTGGTGTCATTTAGAAGTGTTCATAGGTAATGTATATATTAGATGTCCCTGATACTATTCATTGCTGAAATAGCCAGGAGCATATATCATGAATTTTTTGCAAACAATCCATTTTCTGTATCTAAGAAGATACAAAAATATATACTGTGTAAGCCTTTGTAAAATAACCCTTCCTTCTGAATTATGGCCATGAACTCAAAGAACATTTCATTTTCGTAGTCCTTATTATAGCCATCAGTTTTAAATTAAGAGTTAGAAGTGCCTAGCATATTTATAAACTTCCTTTTAAAAAGAAAAAAATTCATTTTCTTCCTGAGAAACGATGAGTTAGGCATGACTGGGTCACACACATGCTGTTATTTTAATAACATAAATAAAAAATATTTTGATTAGTAATATTAAAAGGATTTGCTATTTCATCCAAATACATGGTAACAGATACAAATCCATACAGTTAATTTTAATGCTTAGTATATCATCTGTTAATGAAGTCATGCTTCGAAAGATTTCAAAGATGTTTCTGCTTTGAACAAAGTTGTAAGACCTGACATTGGGGAGTTGATGCCTAATAATTCACGTGGGATGGCAGTGAAATATGAAGCCCTCCTAAATTTAACTGGCTAACAAGCATATGAACAAAGAGCAATAAGTCATAGTTATGCAAGAAGGGATCTATTACCAAGTTCAAATATATAGAAGTCTCTATCCATCTCTTGATGAGGATCATATGTATATGGGTAACTCCTCATAAGGCTAAGGGGAGTTCGCCAGAAACATCCTTTGTGCACTTCTGGGCAATGGACCAATCTCCTGAGTGTATTGTGAGTGATGAGACATTTCACTGAAGTCCATAAAAAATCAGATTGAGCAAAGGTAATAATTCCTTCATAATTGGCTTAATGATGAGAGGGAACATGAAAAGATATAAATCTGTGCAACAAATCAAGAATGTTTTAGAAAGGTTCTTAGACTCAGGCCAGTTGCTGCTGTCAAACAAAAAGGTGATTAGAAAAAGAAACCCTTTCCATACACTTTGCATCATCTTTAAGTCACTGAAAATTAAAATAAACTTGTTTATGTTACAAAAAGACATGTTGCATGTGACTAACAGAAACAAAGACAATAAGTTGCAAAAATGTCTGCAAAATTTAAAGTCCCATTTTTTCTGAAGTGCAATTAAAGGATGATTCTATGGTCAGTAATTCTTACACCTCTTAGGTACGTGGATGTATCTGCATACGAGAGATTATGTGTGTATATATGTGTATGTGTATATATATAATTTTATATATTATACAATTATATGTATATAAATATATAAATATGTATGTATATGTAATATATTAAAAATCTGGAGCCTTCTTAGTTACCCTGTATTTACTAACCAGTTATGTTCCATGGCCTAGGACTAAACAGTCTGGACAAAACTTTAACACTGAACCAAAATCAGAAGCATTTCCTTTGTAGCTGGCACCCAGCCTGTTTCTTTAAACAGGTATAGCTTTCGCTGTGAGACCACAAATACAGAGGGGCAGAGGTGCAGAGAGGGAACTAGCCGTGGCATTGGGGTAATCATGGGGCCTTCAGCTGTTATTATCCCCACCTCCCCACCCTCTTCTCATGCCTTCTGGTCTAATCACAGGGATATTGGTTTTTGTTTGATTTTGATTCGATTTTATAGCAATTCTGCAGCTGTATTAAATTGCCCCATATTCTCATGGAAATCTTACATCCAGGTATTTGGTGCTCTTGGAGCAAGGGAGGCACAAAGCTGACATTTGTTCAGGATTGGAACTTAAGTGAAATGTATTTCTTTCTGGCAACTTGAAACTTTGAGAAGTGAAATGATAGAATCACTCTATCCACTACGTGATATCTGAGTGTCACTCAAATGGCAAGCACTGTTAATCACATTTCTCAGTGTCCAAGGGTTACAGGCTTATAGAACTGACTATAATAGTGGATTCTCGATCTTGTAAGTTTTCTTATCCAAACCCACATTGCTAAAAGAAAATAGTTCATTTATCAGATTAAAAGAAGACCTTTCAGAATCTGTAGCCTGAGTTGTACAGTACATACTCTTGTAGGCTGGCAAAGTGACCAGTTAAATTTCCACTCCTCTCCTTTTATTGTTGCTGTTGAAAAAAGTGAGATACTTGCATTCACAGCTTGCTAAATCAAATGCTTCTATTGCTTTTCTTACACATGCCTCTCAGGCTTTCCTCTTGGTCCATAACTCTGCTGATCATTAAAGCTGTGCACCCCAAGATGCCGGCAGCACTCTGAAGTGAGCCATCACAATGATGTAGAACTGTGGGCTGTGCTAGAAAAAGGACAGGTCTAAAGTATATGCAGATATTGTACAATCTCAATACTGATTCACGATTTAGTGTGCTAACTGAATGAATAAGTAAAATTAATTGAAACAAACTAAAACTCATTGATGGCCTCGGATGAGTGAAGATTGTATGTATAACCATGTTCCTCATTTTCTTTACTCTTGAAACTTACACCTTGACAGAGTGGTGTTTGCACCACAAACAAGAAAGTTTGCACCACTCATGTACCAAATCTATCACAACCAGTTCAATTTTATGCAATGGACATTTTTGAGCACCTCTCTGTGCCTGGAACTCCACTAGTCCTAGAGGCAAAGTTGGAGAAAGGGAAGATCCTTGTCCTTGAAGAGTCCCCTTACGAGAGAGGTAGTCACATGAACATGAGATGCTACTACTACCCAAAAAGTGCAGTAATGATAAGTATGATGCGTGAGGGGAAGGTTCATAGTCCTGCCTGAGGAACAGAGAGCTGGCCTGCTGCTGAGAAGATGACCTCCGAGCTGGGCCTTGAAGAAGGAGACGACCAGGCAGATTGAAAAACATGGGGAAGAGGGCAGAAGGGCAGCATGAGCAAAGGCGTGGGGAACAGTATTGGATATTCACTGACAAAAGCAATCCAACTGCTGTTTTTAAAATGTAGCAGCATTTATAGTTGTAAAGGAGGCTAGAAAGGCAGACTGGACAAAATTTTAATACTGAACCAAAATCAGAAGCAGTTCCTTCCTAGCCCGCGCCTGGTCTCTTTCTTAAACAGGTGTGGCTCTCACTGTGAGACCACAAATAAAGAGGTGCAGAGGTGCAAAAAGGGAACTAGCATAAAGTCATGAAGATCTTGTGCCTGGCTGAGAAATGTAAACTTTGCTGTCGTATAAGTATATGAATGTTACTTCCCTGATTGCACCCTGGCTGGTGTAGCTCAGTGGATTGAGCGCGAGCCTGTGAACCAAAGAGTTGCCGGTTCGATCCCCCGTCAGGCACATGCCTGGGTTGCAGGCCAGGTCCCCAGTAGGGAATGTGTGAGAAGCCACCACACATTGGTGTTTCTTTCCCTCTCTTTCTCCCTCACTTCCCTTCTCTCTAAAAATAAATAAATAAAAATCTTAAAAAATAATACAATTCTTGTGTGTGCACTTTCAGAATGGTAAAAGTTTGCTGATACAAGTTCCTTACCAAGCGATGTTTCTCTCTCACACCTATGTCTCTCTCTCTCCCTTCCTTCTTCTCTCTCTAAAATCAATAAGCATGTCCTCAGGTGAGGATAAATGTGTGTGTATGTGTGTGTATGTATATACACACATGTACATATGTGTGTGTATATATACATACATATATAGATCAAGGAATTTCATTGGCTCCTGTCATTTTCTGCTAATAGTTGATATGAAAAAAATCTTAATTACCTTTAATAGTCCTATAAAAACTTGGTCAAATTTAACTTGTTCTGGAATTGTTATCCACTTTAATATTTTTTGCTTTGAAAACAAAGTGGATTTTGGACATGTTGTTTCTCTAGATTGTATGGATATAACCTACCCATTTTACTAGAGCTTAGAAATGGTTTTTTTTGGGGGGGGCGGGGGAATAAAGCCAAACACAGAAACATTGGTTTGCAAAAGTTGCAGCAAGAAGAGATGCAATCCAAATGATCTGAAACCCATGTTCTATGCACAGACTAGCTGGGCTGGTGATAAGATTTCCTGGACCACTGCATTTAGAAACAGCAAATTATGAAACGGGTTGTTGATTACCAGTGCCAGGCATGGATAGCTGACCACAAGTATGTGACAACCTGATAGGTGTGTGGGATCCTGAAAAACTTTCAAAAATACCCGTTCATAAGAATTTAAGAAACATAAAGGTTTGTGACCATTTATACAAACCAAGCACAAACTTAATAGCCCCTGAAAATATCATCCTGTTATGGCAGATTATAGTAATTTATGTTCCAATAAATTTTCTGATTTATTAAGGAAAAAACACTATGCTAAGTAAGCTTTTTAATAAAGTGGTAATTACACAGTTTGTTTTAGAAGTATTTACATTCAAAATGGTCAGAATGCCTTAAAACATAGGTTCTTTCTGAGCTAAAGTTGAAAGACAACTACTCAGTGTAGCTCGTAATATCAAGGAGCACTTACACGATGCCTCTCATGCATCAGACACTGTGTGGACTACTGCAAAACTGCAAAGATGAAGGGGTCTCAGTCTTGCCTCAGTAGGCTTGTAATTCTATAGAAGAGACATAAGAGGTGAGAAAGGAGCAAGTGCAGGGAGCAAGAGCAATCCCAAGCAGGCTCCAGATAGCTGGTTCTTTTGTTTTTCTTTTCCCATTATTATTGCTTATTCTTTTCATTACCCGTAAGGATCTTAAATATAATCTTTGTTAGAGCAACAACTATAAACTCTTGTCTTTCATATACATCACTGGAAATTGTCTCTGATTTTCCCAATAACTTAGTTGGAAGTATTTCCATTTTATGGTGAAGGAAACTAAGCTTCAGAGAAGCTAAGTATATTGGTGTTCAGCAGTAGTCTTTAAGTCAAGAAAATAAATCATAGTGACCTAATTAACTGGCATTAAAACAGTCAGAATTTCTCGCCTATGAAAAAATAATAGGATCCCTCACTTAGAATATATTTGAAAGAGCCATGGCCTGGGTGAGCTCTGGGGCCAAATGGTGGGGACACTGTGAGCAGCCCCCTTAACCTCTTTGGATGGGTTTCTCCAGCTGTAAAATTGAAGGACTGACTAGAGGAATCACACATGTATTTTTTAATCTATTACATGATTCTCAAATATTGAAAACCAGAGTCATAGAGTATGTTTAAAATGATTTTTAGTCAAAGCAGTCTGTTCAGGTAGTTTCACAGGGCATGAGAACCTGAAGGGTTCACACCACACTATTTGCAAAATCATGGATTATCACATTACAGGCGTAGGTAGGACACTAACTGTGTGCTAAACCAGATTTGTAAATTATCCTCAAAACCATACAAAAATGCATTGAACTCACAGAAGCTAAGCTGTGGACCCAAAGGTTTTCACAAAGGCCTTCCATTTCTCAGCAAGATGGGATCCCAGAGCAGGTTTTTTCAACATTATTAGTATGAACTTCAAAAATTGCATGGTGGAAGTCATACACCATTGAGATTTTCATAATTTAAACATAACTGTCAGTGAGAGGAGTTTGAGCTCATAATAGTAACTAGTTCCCAGTCACTTGGGAATAGTGTGCATGCTTTTCATAGAGGCTTTGCACCTTGCCCCTCCTTACTAGAGCAGTCAAGGTCTCAGTTCCCAACCCCATGACAAGCTGGACGCTGCGGTCACGTCTCACAGCAGTGTCCCTCCAGGCAAAGTGAACCAACAGGCGAGGCCACTGCATGCAACATTGAGGCCCGCTAGCATTCCACACCCAACTCTGATTGCTTACCTGTTCATTTTTACTTCGCTGATCATTTGTCATCATTTAAAATCCCATGCTGGTGATCTGCTCCCACCAAGACATCTTAGGTGATGCCTTCACTTACCATGAGTTTACCAGTTGCTGTATTTCAAGAAACAAATAATTTAAGAAAAAGCAAGCCAATCACTGTGCACACTGAAAAACAATGTTATGCAAGTAGGAAACAGGTATAATTGTGCATGCACTGAAGCAGCACGATGCATAGAAAAAAGTGATGACTGGGGAGCTGGATGCACATGGGTTTGACCCTGACTTTGCTGTGACTGGCTGTGTGGAATCAGGGAACACACATAACTTCTCTCATTTCTTCATCTAAATGGGGTCTAGAATCCAGCCCCGTGTCATATGGAGTAAAGGATTGCATGTAACGCCATAGCATAGGATGTAGCAGAGTCTTTTGCTGGATTTTCTACATCCACCCTCCCACTTCATGAGTGAGGTAATTGTGGGTGACTGAAATCAAAATGGCTAAGTTCAAGGATGGAGAACATACCAATGAAATTCACAAAAGTTACTAAACTTAAGTTTAACTCTGTTTCACTGTAGCATTAGAGTTTCTAAGTCATAGTTAAAATATTCATTTTAATTTAGAGAATCTAAATTGATATAATGATGGCTTATAAACACCTTCTCTGTTTAATCTGGGATGCAGCTTAAATTTCCTAATTAAAAATGGTGCAACTTCACAGGGTGGATACGTGACACACAGCTTCTGTAATGATCCTTTCTTCGGAGATGTGGATTACTTTGTAACAGAAAATACCATGCTACATACAGGCTTTTAAAATCCTTACAGACTGAATAGATGATGATTTGGATGATTTATCTCCTTTCTCTTCTCTAACAGATCTACAGGGAATATTTTAGCATTTATCACCTAATAAATTTTAATGGAAAGTTTGAGTAAAAATTAAGAAAAAGATGGTATTAACCCAGGTGTGATGGTTGGAATTTTAATCATGATTTTGGCTCTCTGCGTATATTTAAAAGAAAATGAAAATAATATAGATCAGTTATGGTGATTATTAAGAGCTGCCTGTGTCAGAATCATTGGTTTTAGAGAATTTTTCACTATTGGAGAAAACCAGTTTGTTTTTGGACTTTGGACATCTTCCATTCTGTCATTCCCGTGGGCACCTTTCTCTCCTGCCGGATGACTAGCTCGGTTAAGAAACTGTCTCAGATATGGTTTTTTTTTTCACTTGTAGAAAACCTATTGCCCAATAAAAGTTCAGAAGTGACCCCTCTTTTCTGACAACAGATGGCAGTGTTTTCAGGGACAATGGCCATGTGTTCATTAGCTAAGCTACCGAGGAATCTTACTTGACTTTTCTCTTTCAAACCACTCGCCCTCTGTCAGGAGCCGGTACATGGGAGCACCTGGACTGCATATGACATTGTTTTAAAGATGTGCCTGCAGGATAGAGTTTAGGCAGTATTAACTACTCTTATGTACAATGGAAGTGTCTCTTTTTATTAAAAGAGTAAATTTATAAACTTAATTTCTCTGAACAAATATAACAACAGAAAATGTATCTGAAACTTTCTGACAGGAACAATTCATTCTGACATGTTTCGTCTATAAGTAAAATATAATGCTTTAAGTAAAGTTGATAATTATCAGAAGTTTGTAGTATGTAGTTTACTGTTAACTTTAGTATACTTGTATCATGAAGGGTATGGTAATAGTTCAGGTGAAACTTAAAGAGAAATCCTAAGATTCCTGTTGATGTAATTAGTTAAAGCCTTTTCATGTAAGTGCTTGGTATTTTAGGGCTTTGACAGGAACTATATCTCAAATATTCTGAATTTAACACATGCATGCTTAGTGGCTGTGGGCATGGTGTGGGAAGCTATGTAAAAACATTGACTCCAAGCGGGGCCTAGAATATAGAGTAGGTTGGAGACAGGCAAAGATAGAAAAGCATTCTCTGCAGGAAGGACCAGCGTAAGGCTTATCAATGAGGTGGGAGGTCCTGGAATGACAAATAGTTCAGCCTGTCCCAAGTGAAATATAAGGTAAAAGGATTGTAAAATGGGGCGGTACCAAATCCTGAAGATCCTTGAAAGACTCCATGAGCCAGTGGCTTTTACATTAAAGACAAAAACAGTGTGTCCTTTATATAAATAAAATTTTGAGTGGAAACCCATAGTTTATGAAACAAATAAATCATTGCTCTTGAAGGCTAGTCCTTGAAGCAAAACTCTTAGCACTATCTTCTGAGCTAAGGGTGAAAACTACCATTTAGAAATGACTCATAGGCAAGATCTGCACTCATTCATTTATTCGGTCATTTTACAAACTGAGTACCTACTATGTGCCATGCAGTTGTTTTATGTGTATTTGTTAAATGTTGAAACTTGCAGAGAGAAATATGATTCATTGCAGAGCTATAGCCAAGGTTCATTAGGAAAGTATTTTGAACAGCAAGTTAACTTATAAGTATTATATGATTAAATTGTAGGACCTTGAATACACTATTTAAAATAATAATACATAATAATCCCAAAGCAGGAAAACACACACATTATGCAAACTCTCATTCCATTTTCTGTAGTTAAAAACACACACGCACACACACATACAGACATATACCTAAGAGTATGCATTGGTTTATCTAAACAGTTGTATACCTAAATGAAAAGACAAGAGCAACCCAATTAAATTACAATTTAGTTTTTATTTTACAAAGAAACACTTTCAGTTGAGACACAAATTAAACTTTCGTTTTTGGTTCAGCCATCATTTCTGTGCTCCTTCCACTTTGGCGGTAGCTCGTGTCTGCTGTGTCAGAGGGGAATGCCTGCCCCACTTCTGTCTGTCTCCGTCTCCATAACGCGGCTCCTTCTCTGCCGTGGCCTTCTTCCCTCTGTGCCCAGGGTGACCTTAGAGGTTCTGTAATTGTTTCCATAAGATCTGGGACGTAGTTTTTTTGGTTCCACTTAGTTGTTAGGTAATAATCTGGCTTTATGCTTAAGGCTAATGAATATCTTATTTAACAGTGTGTGTTTAAAACATGATACCCTGAACAATACTGTGGTTGTTAGTATATTGTATATTCTTTTTCTTGATAATGTAGCTATCTCTCCACTTAAGGACACCTTCTATAATGTTTAAATGTTGACTATTAAAGCAAATTAATTTTAAATGTTGAAGAAATGAAGAAAGGCATTAACTGTGATCGTATTAGTAAAATGAGGGGGATGGCCAGCATGTTCTGGTCCGTGGTGGCTGCCAGAGTCTGTCTTCCTACACAGCAGCCCTGGACTCTCTCAGCAGCACAGTGGAGAGGCAGGGCCACCTTAGAAAGTGTGAGCTGGAGAAAGCACCTGGAGTGTAGGGATTTAGAATCCTTTTGCATGACACAGAACCCTTGGGAACTCTTGCTGTAAAGAAGCTGATTGACCTTTGTTTAACCTGGCATGTCCTAACTTATTTAACCTGTTTGAGTATAACACATTATCATGCCATGGAACCCACTTTGGGAAAGGCCATTCTAGCACTTTCCTGATCCTAAAATTAAACATGCAGTCCCTTCCGAATCACTAAACCCAACTGCCAGTGCAAAGGGTTGAGCGAGGAGGGGTGGGGAGGGAAGGACCAGAGACACAATTCCCCAGAACCTTCCTAATTCCCTCTTGCTAATGGCACTTCCTCTTCGGCCTCAGGACATTTCCCCTGTACCGGGGGCTTTGTCCACAGAAAGACCCAGCCTGCTTCTCTGAGAAGTTGCTGTGAACCTACTGTAATATGCTGGGAGATATAAAACGAAGCTTGATTTTCTTAAAACTTTACCATTTTAATGGTTGAAAATATTTTGTTCAATATTGTGACGTGAATCCACCCAGTCTTTGCTTGAAACTTATGGCCCTAAATTAAAATCAAAATTAGACTTTTCCTAAGAGTTAAAAAGAAAGATTTTATGACAGCAGGGAGTACAAAACAGTGCTTTGTATTTATCGTTTGCCATTGTGGTTGTTGGCACAATGGAGAACTTACACTCTCTCTTTCTCTTTTTGACTTGAACACATTAAGGTAAGCAGTTGAGAGAGACGGAAACCAACTGTTTTTCCATTCACCTTATTATTGAGCTGTGGTTTTAGAACTTCCGTTTTGTTATCAAAAGATCTAAACTAAAGCTTCAGTTAAGAAAGGAGAAAGAGTTAACATTTAAAAGTGTAGGAAAATAGCTCTAGACACCTGTCCTGAGTTGGTAATATAATACTCAAAATAATATTACCTGGTAAAATTACAGTTTAAAACTGGTGTAAAAAGCGTGTCTTATTATATTGTTTATCGTGTATTTAATCCCATTGTTTTTATTTATTCATTTTACTTCATTTTAAAGAACACATTTTTTCTGAGATATCCATTACCTCACAGGTGTCTAATAATTAAATTTATATGAAAATTATCTCAAAGGTATCTTCAGCAAAGTCCTTAACTATAACCTCCAAGCTTTACAATTAACCAGCAAGGCACTTGTTATGCTCTCTCCCTTTGTGGGGTGATACAGTGCCTCAGGTAGCATTTTGAAAGTATTGGAGAAAGCTGAAGGAGTTAGTGAAAGCCTCTCTGATGCGTGATGCTGTTTTAAAAGGGGGAAAAGAAGAAAGGAAAGAAAAAGAAAGGGAAGAAAAGGGAAAGGAATGGAGGGGAGAGGGGGGAAAGGAAGGGAAAAGGGAAGGGAAGGAGAAAAGGAGAGGAAAAATGAAAACAAGGCACGATTTCCATAGGCATGGCCTCTCCAGATTTCATTTAAACATGGAATTCATAAACAACCTGACAGTGCCAAGCAGCATATGTTTGAGTAAGGGTTTCCTTGCAGAATGTAACAACACCAGCCTCATAATTGCCTGGTGAAACTAGGCACACTGTCCGGTGGTAGCAGCCTGGTGGAGGTAGCATGCCTCCCAGAGGTGAGATGCAGACCCTTCAAGGAGGAAGGACGCCTTCCCTCCGGGTGGAAGTGTCCATGGCTGTGAACAGTAAAGAAGCAATATAGACATCTTCAGCCAAGAGTTATTAACCTTCACGCTAGAGGGGTGATAGATAGTATTTGGATTGGGAGAATGAACTGAAAGCTCTTCCAGACTCACACTCTACAAAGCTATAAAAGTCCTAAGTAGAAATACGTTATTGAAAACTCAGAATCTTAACTTGTAAAGCGAATGGATAGGAATCATACAGTAAAAAATAATTTATTCATATATACATAGCTTATTTTGTCACATCAGCTTTAAATGGCCTTTTCCTCTGCAGCTAGTTTGGCTCCAATTGAATACAATAAATGTCTTACGACAGACAGAGCTTGCGTTTGCTTTGTGATTGTGAGCAAGTGCAGAAAGGTAACCGATGCAGTCCTAGTGTAGAAACATGATCTCAGCTGATTGAGTTGACGTGATAAACAGCAGCTTTACATGTTAATATTTATTTAAAGATGCGATTGCTTCAATTGTGAGCAGAAATGCTTATAGAACCATTTATTGACATTTATTTTTTAGTTGAGCCATAGTTATCATCAGTGGTCTTTCTGGGAATAGACACTTGAATATATTTAACACAATGTATCCTCGTTGTGTTTGTCTATATTTGTGAAGTACAATTTTAAATGAGGGAAATTAAATTGATATCTTTTAAAAAATGAGGAAAAGTGAGTTGTGTAAATAAAGTTACTGCATAAAATAAATGGTTTATTTTGCCCTGGTTATTAAAAAAAACAAACCCTGACTTTATTATTTTAACCTGCAATAATTGAACCCAACAATGCCTGTCTTTGAATTCTTGTGTATATCCTTTGCACACAGTAGGTACTTAAATATTGATCATGAGAAGCAATATATGTCAAGAAGAAGAGACCAATTTAGTGCCTGAATTCCACTAAAAATTGAAGTATAAATATGGATTTTTAAAAAATTAATTTGTTGTTTAGGTCATCGATATTAGTCTGAAAATAGGCCTGTTAGAGATTATCTTTTAAGAGCATAAACTAAAAGCTGGGGGGAAATAAAAAGATTAGTAGTACCCAAGTCTTTTCTGTATTATCTTTAACGCTAACATTTAAAGAATAGCAGCTATAGAAAAATCTCAAATGACTAAACTGTGAAAAATTTGTATGTCCTGGTACCTCTCTGAGCCACATAATCACTGTATGTGTTACATTAAAAGTTGATTTTTTTATTGTCTTTATAGCTTTCATTTCATATTTTTGCAATCATTTTTATACTGTTTGTTTTTATTTCAGGGTTAGTCAGCTATTTATTTCATTAGTATTGAGCAAAGCAAAGCAATAGATAAAGAACTGTCTTTTTTTATCTGTCTTTTATAATCATTTCTTTCTTAAGTAATAAATTTACATTTTATAATCGTAATCATGAAATTGCAAATGAAATCAGTTCAAGAAAGATTAATTCAGTCATGCTCACAGCTGTGAAGATTGTGGAAATAAATATCATTTTGCAATAATATATTCTTGACAAAGGGCATAACAAAAGAATGAGTTCTATTCAGAGATAGTGGGTATATTTATTTTGCATGTTGGGGGAGGGGCGTTCAGCTCTAGCTCCTCGACCCTGACCTAGTTTTGTAGCTGCTTATTATTCAGCTATATGTTTGAGAAATCTCTGTAATTTAATTTGGCATCCTCTTCTGCATGTCTGCGCCTAGCAGTAGGGGCTCATGATATTAGCAGTGTCCCATGCTGAATCGTATTTATTTTAAAATATCCTAACGCACTCCTAACTCAGAAAGAAAGTGTTAATTGTTGCCAGGGAACTGCCTGATTACAGACTCGCTGTCCCGTCCAGGACCCTGCCATAATTAGTAACCACTGTTGACATTTAGATTTAAATTGAATTTTCTTCTAATTAAACCCAGAGGGGGTAGATCCTCTCAGATGTACAGGTTAATAAAATTAGTCAGAAACTGTTAAACAGAGAGCTGAATTCTCCAGGAGAGCTTTCTCAATGTATTGTTAAGAATTCTGTAATTAATATTAAAGGCATTCATTAAATTTGAATTGTCTTTTTCTGGTTAGAGTTGCATATGGTTTTGTAACAGTTATTTCTTTAATTAGACCTGTTTCCTTTGATAACTATAGTATTACTAATTTCTCTCATGTTTGTAAATTTAGAATTATAAACACCATTCCTTTATTCCATTCTGCTATGCATAATTCACACCAGCATTATTCCAGGAGTACCCAATGAATAATAATAAATGCTAAAAATAAATACAGTAGTGCAATGAAATTTCAGTACTCCAGATGACTCTTAACTGCTCTCTATTTGTCACTGTCCTTGCAACAAAGATATTTAAGCTTTGAGTGGGTCATCAGCATTTCCATCTGTATATTTTTCTTTCTCCTCCTCACAAGTTGTGACATAACAGTAGCTTGAATTTGGATTGCTTTGTCGAGTGATAGGAAGTGTTTCCAGTTCTAAGCTACAGTGTAGATTCTACATAGCAACATAAGCTTTGATTCCTCCTCCCTTCCAGAGACTTGGGGAATAAAAAACATCTCAACTCTCAGTATGAAAATAGATGACAGGAAATTTGCAAATGATCAGAGATGAGGGATAAAGTGAGTTTGGTGGTGTTATGAGGAGACGTCCACTATTAACCTTTTGATAGCATCTGGATTTAAAGGAACTTTTGAGAAGCAAAGCTTTAGCTACTCTCATCATTATTTTTTTCTTTTTTTCCCCTGAATTCCTTAATTTCTTATGTACCCCACACAATAATAACATATTGTCAACTTTACCATTGTACAAAAGTCTTGTTTTCAATATACCGATAATAGTTTTATATGTTAATACTTAATAAATAGCACTCTCTAAATATGCTGGATAATTACAGTTTCTTTTCTAAAACAATGACAGTTTCCTTCCTCTGCCTACAACTCCCTGTAATAAAACCATGTAATCGATGGTACCAGTCACTTTGGGATAATAGGTTTTAGAAAAATATTCCTGCAGGATTTGGCAAGGTGTTTTAGTGTTATACTTACCCTCAAAAGAGACGCACAGTTATTTTATAAAATGCTTCTTAATTTTCTAATCAAAATACACGGAAGGAAACAACATGACTTCATTTTTCTTGCTCAGTTTACTTAACTAAATTGAATTAAATAAAAAGGTTTCTAGACACAGTTAAGTTCAGATGGGAAAACCTGGGGGCAGAGTATGCTTAGCACACAAATAGTTGTGCCTCACGCAAGCCGATCTGAGAGTTAAGAACTTCAAACCTGCAGAATTTTAAATAATGGAATGATTTCTTTAACAAAGTCTGAAACCTCCTACTTAAGATTTCATGACTGCAGTACATCATATAGTTGATGGTACCCCTGCGTAATGAAATCCAGCGTAGGATGTTGCTTAACATTAAGTCCCGTTAGATTCTAAAACCCAGGACAGGGGCAATGTTCTGGGAGCAGAGGGTGTGCTATGGAATAAACAATAGCAAGCCTATGGTATAAACTCACCCCACGGCCTGCTGGATATCCTAGAATTGAGAAAATACTGCAGTGCCCACAGTTGCATGCAGCAATATGTAAACATGAGCTGTTCGTTGTAAGCTTCAAACACAACAGGAATAGAATTGCCAGCATATTACAAAGGACTCTATGTCACAGTATTAACCGCAAGTTTAATTTCTTTGTCACCAGTGTTTCCTGACTCAGTTTATTTTAGGGTATTTTTTTCGCCTGTGGGAACAGATGGGGGTGCGGCAAGAGCACACGGCCTGGGAGGCAGAGGTTTCTGCTGGTCTCTGCCAGCCAGCTGAGCACACTTGGACTCGTCATTTCACTCTCGTGTTTCGGTTGCCTTCCGGGCAGAGCTGAGAGACAGGAGCTCTTATCTCCTTATGATTCAATATTTTTTGAGTTCAAAAAGAAAGTGAGGTATTTGCAAGAAGATGATTCTTTCAAAAATGTGCTGTGATCATGATCACTAGTTTATTAATGAAAGATAAAAGGAATATGAATTAATTTAATTTTACTCCATTTGTTATAACTCCAGAAGACTTTTCTAGAGTGAAAACAATACCCGATTCCGACTTTAAATTGAATGTTAATATTTTTCAATAGAAAGTGTTATTTCATGGGAGATCTGTGGTCGAGCTTGCAGCCTCTTGTCAGCCCAGGTTAAGTTCTCCGTAGACGTGTGTTCATTCTTGTATGGGGAGCCAATGTCTCTTGAATCATCTGCCTTAAATACCCGACTACCCAGGGCCTCGCTTACCCAGCGACTTCTTCCTCACACCCCCACCCAATATTCCCAGTGTGCCCCAAACTTATTGCTGAAATGCCCATTTCTTGGGTGACCCCCAACCCTTCTCCAAACGTGGAGTCAGACTCTGGTTCTGAATAATTAATAATCAAAGGCCTCCAGTTGTCTTAATACCAACATCAGATTGTTTAGTGGTTTAATTCACCTTAAATTTCTAATCTTTAGAGTAGGTTCTAGGTCATTTATGCATTTTTACAATAACCACATTAAAGAAACCAAAGATTGATTGCATTTTGTTGAGAGGGAGCCCCGGGTGATGCTGAGGAGGAGGGTCTATAGCAGCAAGGTGGCTTTACCTGACCCAGGAATGAGTCAGACTGCTAGAATCAGGCCATGGTGGCATTAACGTCATCCACTCGTAAATTTCTGTGTCACAAGCTTGACATTTAGTGAATTCCTCCATGGAGCATTGTCCTCATCATGTGCGGAGCACTGGTTCCTTTAAGGAGTGGCATTAGGTTGTGTGTCGAATCACTGTTTATAAGAGAAAGCAGGTAAGTAGGCCCCAGAGTTGAGGTGGCAGGAGAGAGCCTAAGATATCTGGGTTATAGTTGTGTACTAGGCAACGGGACACAGTAATAACCCAGAGCTTTCACTTACTCTTCAAGTGAAACCCAAAATACAGATGGCATTATTATTATTATTATTATTATTATTATTATTCTCACCTTATCAATTGGGAAACTGATAGGGGGAGAGGTCAAATACCTCGATCAAAGTTCTAGACAATAAGTGATGGCTATTTTTACCGTGCAGCCCAAAGAAACAAGTTTGAAAGAAGATATGATGAACAAATACAGATATTTCAGGACACTTGAAAAAGGATTTACTGGGTTTCATCAGCCCAGACTGCCATGTATAGAAAGTTAGGCTCTCTTAAAAAACCAACACAAACAAAATCCTTGTCTGTCCCTTCCCAGAGCTTTTCAGTGAGAGAGAAGGTATGCCGGGGGCAGTAGTTTCTGCTGGGTGACTGGGGCTGTTTTCCACAGACTTTCTTGGTTCAGGCTGCTTCTTTGGGGGGCAGGGATCCCACAAGGAAAAGCTGTTCATTGTGCTTAGAAGATAGAATAGAAATAAATAGGATTTCCTCCAAGAGAAAGAGTTTTTGATGGATTGAAATCACATTGGTGGCAGGCTAATCCTTGGTCTCTTTGTTACCTTGGCTTTTGTTAAATAATGTCCAGCTACTACCTGTATCTTTATGTTCTCTAGATAAATTATGTGTAATTGTCAATACTGACATGTCCATGAGGCAAGTGAAAGGGGATCTAAAATACAATGTATTTGAAATTAGCTTCATGGTTTTTCCATGAGTCTTCCTTTATCCAGACCAACTTCTTTTCCCAGAGGTGCTGGCTTTATTTCATTTCAAAAAGCAGTGATGAGAAACACCGTTTCTTACTATTGATGATTGTTCAGACCGTGATTCAGCTATGCAAATGGGCAAACATACTGGCCACCTGGACTTTATCAGGGAGGCCAACGGAGGTGACATGAACAATGATCCTTTGTCAAAAACCCTAACAGTCCTCTCATTTAACTTTCATTTACTTTCATTTGTTTTTAATAAGGGCGTGACTATAGGAGAAATACACTTGCATTCCCTTAGTGCATCTAATGGGGATGATGGGATAGGCTCATTATAAAGCATTGTCAAATATATTTTTATATTTGACCTTCACAATAACTCCTTGTGGTTGGCATTATTATCCCAGTAGTGTTGAAGAGGGCTTTGAGGACCGAGATTCAGAAAGGTTAAATGGCTGCCATAATCTCATACAATTATCAGGTGATACAACTGGGATCACAATCCCATCATAACCTTTCGAACTATGATCACGGCAGGTAACTGTAAATAAAACCTTCCCAAATTTTACATTTCAGTTTTGGTTAGCCTCTTCCTACTTCAAATTATATGAAGTATTTTAATATCAGCAGCTCTCCACCCAAAATACTTTAACTATCTCTTCCAATGTTTAAATTCTTCCATGGCAGTCTTTTAAAATATAGTAATAATAATGGTTCTAAGAATTGCTAACATTGTGACCAGCTTTTTAAGCGTAAGGCAACTTACTAAGCATTTTATTTGTACTATGACATTTAATATTTGCAATAATCTCTTGATGAAATACTCTATGTTTATTCTACTCATGAGAAAACTCAGGCTTCCAGATTTTAAGTAATGAGGGCAAGTGATTTTGTTACTACTTAAGTGGAAGAACTCAAAAGTGAATGCAGACCCAGCACCAGAGCCAATGCTTTTAAATTCTACATAATTTTGAATGTTAGAGATAAACTTTGAAGATCATTTTAAAAATCAAGAGTAGTTTTGATAGAACCTCTGTATCTCTCCAATCTTCCAAATCAAACTAAAGCTCCACATTTAAAGAAAACACCCTGTTTTTCTTCCGTGTTTATTCCAAATCTGGATTATAAATTACTGACAGCTGTTCAGAGTTTTTAATACATTTTTTATTTGCATCTTTCTTGTTTACTTCTCTTCCATTGCTGTTACAATGCTGTAGTCACATGAGATTAAATGGCAGCAAAAGCAACAAAAATGGGAGTTGGTCACTTTTTATTTGGTGCTCTGAAATAGTGACCCATGCTCGTGGTGGAGAAAGAAGGGATCTGAAAGAAAACACTCTACCTTTGGAGAAGTAAAGAAGAGAGAGCAGGTAGAGTGTGGAAGGTTGAAAGGGATGGAGAGGAAAAGAGAAGATAGAGAAAATGGGAGAATACAAGATGGGAGGTGAAAGTGGGTGCTCACTACTAAATAAAAGGAAAAAAGGAAGGCAAGAATGAATAAAGGCCAGAAGGAGAGAGGAAAGAAAAGAAAGAAAAAAGGGAGGAGAGAAGAAAAGATGGAAGGGTGGAAGGTACGGAGGGAGGGAAGAAAAATTAAACAAAATTTAAGCCAAAAGCAAGTAATATCTACTGAAATCTTTCTGGCCCCTACCCTCTCTTCATGCTCCCCATGAAAAAGCATTGTTTGTAGCTTTAAGTGAAGCTAACTGAATATTTGTAATGTATCAAATTCTGTTAAGCAATCAACCTACTGGTGGCCACATTTGCAGCCATCTCTGCACCCTAACAGGGCGATTTGCCAGTGAGATTTCTGAGGGAAAATGTTATAAGACAGCCACCATGAGAAATTTTTCCACCTTGAGGAGGCCACCACATTGAGACACTTCTCTCATTTCCATTGAACTCTGCAGGATATGACTGGTCATTCAATCTCATGTCATTTTTAGAGCAATGGCTCTTGGTCAGGGGGACATGTTTCTGTTTAGAAGACTCCACCTTCAGATGAGGAAGCACCAATCCGGACAGGGGCCTGTCACCATGACCGCAGGTCCTTTCAAGGCTTGGGGCGGGCCCACAGTCCCTCTGCTGGGGCATGGTATGAGTTACTACAGATTTTTCTCCTTTACTAAAAGGCAGGTTCATTCAGTGGAACTCCCACTGTTTATTATTTATCCATTTATCCATTAACAATCTTGTCACACAGGCAGCAATTTAAACCTGTACATTTTCTTTAAGATATTTCATTCTACCTCTAAATTAGACTCCAAATGTGGATAATTAAACAACTTGTAAATCTGGATATAGCATAGTCGTCTCATTCAAACAAATACACAGATAATTTAACCAGTCTTTTACCAATTGACCTGAGGAAATGAAAATCACTCCAATTAAAGCTGATCTCCTTTGATGAAAAAGACGAAGAGTAAAAATAAATAATTTTAATCTATAAAAAATGTGTAGTATATTTTCTCTATTTTGAACATCCAAACAATCATGAGTTCAAATTCAAATTCACTGGAAGTGAAGCAGGTAAAAGATAAGTGTGTGGGAAAAATGCTAAATTTAAAGCAACTAGGATCTTTTTAGAAAGAAATCTTTGCCTCAATTAGGATATCAATGGTATAGCTGAGAACCTTTGGCCTTCTTCAATAAACTTCAAAAAGGCTATTATCGTATATATTACCATTGTTATTAGCCATGTAGTTTAATATCTTTAGACAGTATTTATATACGTCAGCATGTGATACAGTTTCACGTACATAATGATTAATCAAGTTTGCCCAAAAATGTCAGCATTACTTGATTGATTGATCGATCGATGTTACCCCACAGTATTCGAGAAAGAGTTAGAGGAGATTCCACTGTGCTTTCAACAATAGATTTCCTTCCTTCTGAAATTGTGATTTGGTAGTAAACTCATTACATTAATCAGATATCATTGTTCAATTGTGTTCACTGGTTTCTATCTCCAACTGAATGTTTCAGTTCCCTTCATATGTCCTCTGAACATCGTCCTTAGTTCACACCTTTGTATGTACTTTTGTTCTCAGACTCTGGTACCTAGTAAAGAACCAGCCCCATGTACTACATTAAAAATGACACATGTTACCTTCTACTGAAAAGTTCGTACACTGCTGTTGATATGTGTCATATCTTTTTTTCCTACCAATTTTAGACATTTTCAGTAGGTTAAATTAATTTTTCAAGAAAGAATTTCATTGAACTGTGTCAAATGACAGAATATGATTTAAAAAGTAGCATAATTGAAAAACATTAGGACAACTCCATACTCTCCAGCAGAGCAGTGGGGATTACTGACCTCTCCGAGAGCATCTGGGAAGTGGTTTGTTTTGTGAGTGCCAGGAGAAGGCATGGGGCTGGAAACGCACCGTTGTCAGGCGCAGGGTGGTTTGCTCAGGGATATCTAGCTTTTCTGAATCTCTGTAGTCCAGGATTTTGCTGCCACCCTGCAAATCCAACGTGATTTGATCCATCAGCAAGTGTGTACTAAGCTCATGCCTGCAATCAGCTGTGCCGTTTGGAGTTAGGAAGGAGGGTTCATGGAGGAACTGGAACTTAAGCATCAGAAGGCACAGCTGAAATACTTGTCCTTTAGTGGAGGTTTTTTTTTCTCTCCAAATCATTTGTTTGATCTGGAGGGAGGTCTATGTATAAAAGTATCCCATTCATTCTGAATTTTGGTTTAACTAATTGCAATTAGCTATGTAAAGTTAAGTATCTCAAGAGTTAAAAGCCAGTGGTATACCTAAGGTCAAAGTTAGATACTATAGTGAATGTTACTAGAGGGTGAGATACACACTAGGTCCTTTGGGAGAAATATAAAGTATAGAAAAGACCACATACCTGTCCTTGATAAGCTTGCAATCTTGGGTCTTTGACAACAGGGATGGAATTACAGGACGCAGATCAAAAAGATATAAGCATATACCTAAAGACAACTTTGTTTTCTTCCCTATATCCCTTTCCTTCTTCCAATGAAAATGTCCATCGCAATAGCACAGCAGTTACTTTGCCAAGGAAGTAAATCCATGGGGCATAGTATTATTTCAAAAGCCAGTGAGTGGTAGGACCCAGTGAGTTAGTGAAACAGCATCTGGTTTTTCTGAAACTATTTCTTTTATTCTTTCACAGAAATCCCACAGTGTATGTTCCCTCATATATGTTCAAAGCACAGAGACTTCGGAGTTATATGTAAAATGTTTTTTTCTACTAAATAAAAGCAGCCAAGGCACAATGAATTGAAACATGAACGTTCAGAGAACATTTGTTTTCTGACAAATGAAAGTGAAGTGCATTACCTGTTTATTCAAACATTGGAAGGTCTGGAATCCATGCAAAATGTCTCCATAAACAAGAGCATATGACCAGGAGAGCCTTAGACAATGACTGTACACATTTGGCAAACTGAGGCAGGCAGGGAAGCCAAAGGCTCTACCTATAAAGGTCTGACAAGCACACACCCTGGGGTGCGCTACTTTCCTAGTAAAAAGATTTGAGGGGGAAACATGCATCAGAACTGCTAAACTAATAGCTTTAAATCCACCCAGGACAGCAGTTCCTTTTCAACAGTAGCCAAGGGGCCAGTGGGCACCAGGAGGTTGGGCTTTGAGCCTCACTGCAGTACTGTGGAGAAACAGAAAAGGCACTGTGTTTCAGTTCCAAGAAGGCTGTCAGTGAACACGTCTCTCATTCCAAAACCCAGCTTGATTAGCAGGTCTTTTCTCATTATTTTGTGCTCATTAAAAAAAAAAGTCATAGAAATTTGGTGATTATATTCCTGTTTATGTAGTGAATTCTACTGGAAAACTATTTAGCTATATTTTGTTGTAACAATTCTTACTTTTCCCAGATGTTAATGTTATTATTTAACAAGTACAAAAATGCGATAAAATTTTAATTAACATGTATAGGATACCATTTGCCAGCAATTGTTAATTTATAGAAAGTACAACCTTCCTTTAAGGCCTATTTAATATGTCTAAATACATAATAGCTAGGTTGTAATACTTGCTGTAGTCATTTACTATTTTTAAAATTTTATTTATTGATTTTAGAGAAAGATAAGAAAGGAGAGAGAGAGAGAAGGAGACATCAGTTTGTTGTTCCACTTATTTGTGCATCCATTGATGGATTCTTCTATGTGCCCTGACCGGGGATCAAACCCACAACCTTGGCATATGGGGATGATGCTTGTATGAACTGAGCTACCCAGCAAGGGCTGTAATCATTTTCATTATAGAATTTTTAAAACCCACTTACGAAAATTATGTTTCATGTTAAAATTAAACAAAATAAATTTCTGAACATATTTAAATATTAGTATTATTTGCAAACTAAAATCAAAATATGATCACATATTCCAGGAATAGGCTACTATGCTGGATTGCTTTCAATACTGGAATGAGTGCACAAACATTGCTCTTTACTATAGCCACAAAAGGTGTTCTATTTTATTGTGCCAACAGTGATAATAACAAAAAATAACCTGACATTAATAGTAATAGTCACTATTTCCTATGTTACCCTCATGTATATGTCAAGCACTGTATTAGGTATTTAGATTATCTCACTTAATCTTTAAAACTACCTCAGGAATTTTTATCCCTTTTTTCAGATGAACTAGCTGATTTTACCCAAACTGTTAAATAATTTACTTAAATTTTCATTGTTAAATAGTGGTGGATCCTGGAATCTTATACAAAGATCATGCTTTTTCTGATCTTATTTTAAGCATAATAAAAACTTCTTTTTCCAGTGGATTATAGGTCTTTAATTATTATAATGCATACCAGTATTAATGTCTATGCTGCATTTTAAATATGTTTCATGTGTGGATTAATGCCATAAGTTAGTCCTTCGAATGATACGTAAAAGCTTGGCATACTTAGGAAACCACAAAAATTGAGATAGTGTGTTGTGGCTATCACCTCAACACACTATCAGCTCAATGGGAAAAAGATAAAGCTACAGAAAATTGCAGTTGACTGGAATCAAACTACACTAGTTGCTTACAATTGATTGTGTGTTATTCAACCACAAAGATAAATTAGAACATGGACTACTGCAATAGAAAAGTGGTTTAGATGTCACAGAGCCAGTATGACTATTTTTATCTCTCAGTTGTAAACCATAGCTTACAGTGGCGGAAATGACATTGAACTGTTTTTCTCCTTGATGATTTACAGCCTGTATAGTGCATTTGTAAGAGCAGATGTCACATTTTATGTATTTGAAAGTGTCAACTCTGCTGACTTATGTCTGAAGATTCTGTTCTGGAATCAATAGAATGCAGTGATTTCCATTTCTTAAAAGTGGTTTTCCCAACATCATAAAAAACATATAGTGATGACTGGTCATTAGAATGGAAACTCTTATATTAGGTCTTGTACTTTACATACATCATACCATTGATGATTATTTTGTGAAATCTCATTTGAATGAACAAGGAATCTTCTAGTGAGCTGACCATGTTTGTGCTTAAACAAATTAAAAAATGTTTGTGTTTCATCCTAGACATAGCTGTCCAAAGTCTAAGATGGATTGAGCAAAGGAAAATGCATCAGGGTTTTCATAATAAAAAATTATTCCCAGAAAGTCCACATATACTTTATTCATTCCATATTTCAAATTGATTTTCATTTTACCATTTAGGGTGCAGTTACTGGTAGTCCCATCTTTTAAAAAGTCAAATTTGCATTTAAATAGAAACTGTTTCAATCATTTAACATCCGAAAACCTGAACATTTCATTCATTCTTTTTTTTTTCCATCTCTTTTATGCCTTTCACTGTTGGAAAAAACCTTGTGTTGTACTTTTCCATAATCGTCATGAATTCTGAACTTGAATAAAGACTGTAAGTTCCTCTTCCTTATGTCACTCATTAAAATCCTATTGCTAATAGATCTTTGTGCATAGGCCAGACTCAGGTGAGAAGAGAGTAAAAGCAAGGTGTGGAAAACTCCATAGCTGACAAGTCATGATAGAAGAAGATTTTATTCAATTAGATATGAAAAAAATTCAGTGAGTATAACTTAACTCAATGTAGTAACCAAACAGAAAAAAAGGCATTGAAAATAATAACCACTTAGGTTATTTAAAAAAATATTGAGATAATAAAATAATTTTGTTATCTAATAACTAACAGTGTAAATATTTGCATGAAAGAGTATAAATCTGTAAAAATATTTTGAAATTTGGTTTGATCTGTGTTTTTTTAAGGTGAATCAAAGCCATTTATTTGTTAAAGAAGATGAAATCAAAGGTCAGCTATCAAAATGTAATTAGCTTAGAAGCCTCAAGTTAATTCAAAAACAATAACACATGGACTTAAATATAAGGAAATGAAATTTTCCTTGTCAGCATTTGTAGACATTTATGTATTTCTTTTCATTCACTTGAGACACCATTTCCAACAGTTTTAAGAACATCAAGAAAAGGCATTAGTTGACTTGAACTTGTAGTGCCTCTATTCTACCACAAAACAGCTTAATGTTCATGACTGACGTATTCCAGATGAGAAAGGCTATTTCATAACATTTACTTTATTGCCCATTTACTGTCTTTTTAACTTATAACACGAAAGAAAAGCACTGCCATGATTAGGATGGCTCAGTTGGTTGTGCATCGTCCCGCAAAGCAAAAGGCCACTGGTTTGATTCCCTACTGGAGTGCATGCCTGGATTGAAGTTTCGGTCCCTGGTTGGGGCACTTATGAGAAGCAACTGATCAATGTTTCTCTCTTGCATCAGTGTCTCTCCCTCGCTTTCTTCCTCGCTTCCCCTCTCTCTAAAAATAAGTAAAAATAAAATCTTAAAAGGCACTATATTTTTTATTCACCTGATAACATTATATACATACTAAATGGTTAAGACATTTTAAAATATTGGAGTTTTAATTTATTATGTGCTTCCATTTTTAAATAAAATATTCTAGTATTTTAAATTGTACCTTTGTCTTTGACAATGGAGAGATGTTTACATTAATAAAGGGAAATTGTCAAAACCCACTTATTCATAAGACTTAATAATTCTACTATAAGTATTTTATTACTTCTTTTTCCCAGTCTCTTTTGATTAGGGGGTTGTGTTTATGTGTGGGTCTTTGCAACACATATTATTTTGTCATCTTGACTGACCTTACAGCTATTTCCCAAAAAACAGACCAAAGTTATTCAAAAGAATAGTACTCTTTAATCTCTTTTTTTGTTCTATTAACAGGTGCCTACCTCTAGAGGTCCATGTTTTTATCATCAAACTCAGATCGCCCATTAAAACTCACATCTGAAACTTATTAGCATCCTTCATGATCACATAACTGAGTGAGGCACAGAAAACCCTGTTCTCAATTGCTCTCAGTCCTGTCACTTCTAGTGCCATCATAACTAGTGATTGACTGCAGTGAGTTGCTGGAGTCAGTTTTTCTATTATCAGATGTTTGCCTGTTTCTGAGTGCAATTATTTAAGGTGGGTGGGGAAGTATGGGCTTGGTAGAAGTGTGGGAAATTGAACCACAAATATTTTGCAGTATTTATGTCAAGAAAACGACTAATATTGAACTAGAGAAGACAGAAACAACTGTCAGATGATTCTTGCTGTTTCTTTGATGAATGAGCAGCATAGTCTACACCTGAAAGGTTGTAACCTTGAAACTCTATCTAACACAAGGAACCTGGGAAAGTCCTTTATGTCACATGGGAGGTGAATAAATTGAGGCAGATCCAGAATGATCTCAGGTCTTGCAGGTGTTGAGCCGACCCATTGCTGCTTAGAGACTGTCACAGAGATTGTTGTTATGTCAGACTACAATAATTACCAATTGTACTAAGTTTGCTATCATAATTCTATTATGAGGCCATATTCTCTTTCTAGTTTACAGAATCTGATAGATTAGTACAAGGAGAGACAGAAAGACACACCCAAATGAGATAAAAATTTTTATCTCATTTTATAATTGAATTGCCTGATTTGAATTTAATTTTTTGAGTTACTTCAGTATTTTCCTCTGTGTCCTGAATTATTATTATGAGAGTAGTGAGATGTGACAAAAAGAAAATTTCCTTTGCAGTAGAGTTGTGATCCCTTTATTGTATGTATGTATATTTCTGATTACTCATACACTATCAGTATACAAATGTCAAACATTACAGAAATTTTTTCCCTCAATTTCCATAGATAGGTACCCTAAAATAGTCAAGGAGCAAGTTCCCTACTAACAATGCTGGATAATTTGAATTAAGTTAATTATACAGACCTGTAGTACAATTAAAAGATTTTCCAGCTGAACTGAGTACAGCAGGTCCTCAAATAACATTGCTTAATTCAATGTTGTTTCATTATAACAAGCGTCGACGCGGGTGAAAGAAAATATATTCCCAGCAAAGCCACTGACTGTGTGGGGCTTGCACTTTGTCCCCGTATCTGTGTGGGTTTTCTCCTGGTGCCCCGGTTTCCTCCCACCGCCCAAAGATATGTACATAAGGTTACCTGGTGTGTCCCCATTGTCCCCATCTGAATGAGTGTGGGTGTGAGTGACCCAGCAATGGAAGGGCGGCGGGTCTGGGGTGGACCCCACCTTGTGCCCTGAGCTGCCAAGAGAGTCTCCCACCACCTGGAACACTGAGCTGGAATGATTGTGTTGGAAAATGATGATCTTACTTGTTTTTATTTATCTGTCTTCAGGGTATGTACATTTATTTCAGTGTTTAACATTAGAAGTGCTTTGGGTCTTTAGAAGTTTGCTGATGTTTTTGTGACTAGAAATGTCTTAGGAGCTTAACTCTTGTTTATATCACTTAGCCTAGGGTCAATTTGGCTTCTTTTTATGCCATTCTGTTTAAAAATTGCAGTTTCCAAGAACCTCTTGATGATGTTAAGTAAGGACTTATGTCTAAACAAGGAATGTATGTCTAAACAAGGAATGTATGTCTAAACAAGGAATTCTTTTACTATGGGTTAATCTGAAAGATATTTACAATACAAAACTTTGGCTCAGGTATAAATCCAGCAGATAAGATAGCACCTAATTTCATTTTTCTATCGCATCCAGCTCATTTTCCCAGTGAACTTTAAATAATGTTCATGTAGCCCGTAGCACCTCCTTCATACATGCTGGGTATTCCCATAGTGTCTGCACTGTAATTACTTTATTATTTCTGTAGTGTATCACCACAGATGTGATTTTCCTTTCTTATCTCTTTCTCTTTAATATCACTTCTCCCTTGCTGCCAATCAATTTGATTTAGCTTTATTTTATAACCCCCGCAGCTATTATCTGTAAGAACTGAATATACGCATCCATTCTTTTCATTTCCTCGGAAAGATTTCCTACACTTTTACCCTGTGTATCTTTTTAGATCAAATTCCTCTTTCCATAAAGACATGACATATTTTCAAAGCATACCCAATTGTGTGTGTGTGTGTATACATGGTATATATTTTAACTAAATATCCAGATTAATAATTTCCCTTAGTCTTTCTGTTTTGATTTCTAGGCTTGATAGCTCTCCATATCTCTTTCTTTCTTTTTAAAGATTTTATTTATTTATTTCTAGAGAGAGGGGATGGGAAGGAGACAGGGAGAGAAACACTTATATGTGGTTGTCTCTCATGCACCCCTAACTGGGGAGTTGGCCTGCAACCCAGGCATGTGCCCTGACTAGGAATCGAACCAGCTACCCTTTAGTTCACAGGCTGGCACTCAATCCACTGAGCTATACCAGCCAGAGCACCTCTTTCATTCATATATATATACATATATATATGAATATATATAGAATATGTATATAGAATATATATTCAAATATATATATGGCATTAGAGCTAAATAGATATAGCATTAGATCTGGGGTGCTTTTGGCCCCACTGATTAGCTCTGCCTGTCTTTGTCACACATGGACAAGAACAGTTTTGCTGCAGAAACTCATGAATCCATCTTTCACACGTGTCCTCTCTACCAGCATTCTTATCTCAAGGTGACCAAACCTCAATGTGTGTATTTTATATTTTACATCAAAATTTGTCCTAGGCAGCCACCGACTCCACAGCTCCACATCTTTTTCCACTTTCTCCTTCAGGATCTACAGTATTTCCACAATAGTCTTGACAACCCTTTCAATTCCTGTTTTTTGCTTTCAGAACTTGGTCTACTTTATCTCTTAGTTTCTTTTCTCTTTTCACTTGCTATCCCTTGCAGGGACTTAACTTCCTTTTTTCTGGTGCTTTAATCTCTTCTATTCCTGAAATTATTGACTGATATTCCTAAGATTAAATAATTCAGTCTTTATTTGTTTTTGGATGTCTTCATCAGGTTCATTTTTAATAAACTGGCCACTGGGATTGTCTTTAAATTAGTTATTTTCAGTCTTGTCTGTAACCTCAAAAGTAAATCTATTTTGTTCTGCCTTTATGCTAGCCTGGTTACCAATGAGAATTGCGGAAATACTCTGCAGCAATTTGAATTTAGTTTCTTTTCAGTTATTGGGAAGGCTCAGCTGCTCCTAGAGACTTATGTCACCAAAACAAATGCTTTAATTTTAAAGCAAACATTTTGATTATAAACATGATGCCAAAGAAAACATTTGGTAGCAACAGGAAGCAACAGACTGAACTAAATTAATAAAATGAACTAGTAACTGGCGATATTGGAATGTGCACTGTTGGAAGACTTCAGAGACTTTAGGGAATTCACTTAATTTTTTTGCACTCAGACTATCATAGTGTTTGACATCACGGTCAACCTTTGGAATTTCTTACTGAAACTAAGGAAACTTTCTGGATCGATTATTCAGTGAACAGCACCTTGTAGGAAGTAAACTTTGGTTAAAAGACCTTTGTTGTTGAGGAACCAGACACATATTTCAGCATGCTACTGATTAATAACCAAAACATTTTCCAAACCTTACCATATATTTGTATTGAGTCAAAGCTAATTCTCTTCCTCATATTAAATTATATTTTAACATATTCACCACTGATTATCTAATATTAATATGACCAAGATATTATATCTGATATTATAGTATAGCATTTATATATTAATAGCCTTAGATAAACAATTTCCAAGTTGATAATACATTATAAATTACATGTACATTTTACACGTATACTTTATGCAGGGTCAAAAGTAAGAAGCAGTCAAATCTTAGTTTATCGGTTGGGTGTGACCGAACCTTTATTTTTAGAGACGCTCTATGCTTCCCATGATCTTGTCCAATAATGACCTGCAAGCAGAAACTTCAGTGGAGCAGGGACATAACTAAGTCATTGGCTCTGACGTCCTCCTGCATTTGGCAGGCTGATGAATGTAGTTGTTCCAGTTGGATGGGACAGGAGTCTGTGATTCTGAAGCCTTCAGGCCTAGCGCAAGTCTTCAGAAAGTGAAAGACTCATAAAAGTCATAGTCCCCAGACACGCATGCACTTAAATTGGGTCCACAGATTGTTCAGCCTGAACTGTTGGTGCATGTCTTAATCCGCTGGCCTCTGGCCTGGCTTTAGTCTTGCTTGTTTCTTCTCTCTGAGCTGCTCCCCTCTCAACGACAACTCTCAAAGCACTTGTTACAATTCTGATCAAATCTGCTTGTGGATACTGACTTTTTCATCTGCAGGTAGAACTCCTGCAGCTTTCGGAGTACTACCTGTGAGCGTTTGGAGGGGAGGAGGGGAGAGGCTGTGTCTCCTTTAGATTTATTTTGCATTGAAGATAGTCTTACCTTTGTATTTCTCTAAGGCCTCTTTCAGAGTGTGCTGACAGAGGGATCAGTCATTCTGGTTCTGGCTACTAGTCTGAAGATGTGTGTTTCCTATCGTGGTGTATTTCTAAAAATACTTAGGTAGGAAATCAACCAACACAGCTATGCGAGTTTGAGAGAGAGCTCTGGAGGCAGGTCTCCATGGCAGAGGCTGAAAGGGGCTGTCGTGTCCTAACTGACTGAGCCTTCCATTAGAATCCCCTCAGACACCTCATCAACTCAGACTCAAGTACCATGGGCTCCTCCAAGGAAATTGGTATGACTATTTCATCATCATTGTCTTCATTAAACAAATAGTTTTCTAATGGGAGTAAATGTAGTGGTAATTTTACTCTAAAATAAATATCTTTCATTAATCTTTTTCTCAAGAAAGTACAGGAAAAGGAAACTATTTAGCATCAAAGGACACAAAGAAGTAGATTAAAGTTACAGGAAAGGGGCATTGGCATGATTAAGTTTTTCTTTCATTATTAAATTACTTTTACTTGGTTGCTTTTTGTTGTTGTTGTTATCCCCCACCTTTTCCCAGAAAGGCAAATTAAAGAAAACATGGTGATTATAATCTAATATGTGTACAGAACTAGCACCTTGATGAGCCTGAGACGGGAACTGGATGCTCCACAGGAAGGAGACTCTGGGACGGAAGACCCTTGAAATTGGACTTAAAAACTGGGCTTGCCCCACCAGACCGTCCCCAGTCACTGCACACTCTCGGTTTCTGCCTAGCTTCATCGTGTGGGGGAACGCTGTGAGGCCTTCTTGTAAAAACTAACTAAGCAGCACATGTAGAAAATTTGGGTCCTGAAATATATTTTACACATGCAAAGCATTTTCAGGGAAGAGTGCATTTCTTCACATTCCCCAGGACTGAAAGGAGAGTGGAAATATGCTTGTCAGAAAGAGTAAAACTGCTATAAAAATTACAATGTTCAAACTGGACGAGGAATAGATTTCCATATTTATTGAGTAAGGGGAGAACAGGCCCGGTAACAGAGGGAATACCAACTAGATGAAATGTGGCATCTGGGACAAGTAAATTAAAATGATTCCCTGCCCCAGGAAAAACCCACTGAAAACAACTGCTTTTTACTCCATCTCATTACTGAGTAAGTCACCTCAGTTTTGAAATGGCACAAAGTAATCAAAATGATATTTTACCTGTTGGTAAGGATTCATTCAAGCAAGCAGATCAGTCACTGAGGTACAAGATGCTAAAGTACATTTTTCGTGATGAAAACGATGACCAGCATAGGAAGAGATGGATCTAATTTCTCTGTTCCAATTTACCATAGTTTTACAACATAAAATGAACACATCTAATTTTCTATTTCTATTTCTATTTATAAAAAATATTTCTATTATTTTTCTATATTTCTATTTATATTTCTATTTCTATACTTAATCACTATTAAGTATATATCTAACTCAGTCTTTCAAATCGTGCATCTTCAGCCATATGTGTGATCCAGAGGAGTGAAGAGATCTTAATCAGCAGCACCTCTGTACACTATGTATTTTGATATAAATTATATAAATTTTAAGTAACTTATAATTTGATTTAAATTACCAGTACTGTTCATTGTGACATTAAAATGAAACAAGATGATTTTTCATAATCTTTATTTTGCTTTTTAGGGCAATATAGTTCATGGAGTGTTTGCAGTTCACTCTCATAAGAGAAAAATTAGAAGAAATCTGGGATCCATTAACAGAAACTCAGAATACTCATTTGTTTTGGGAAATTGAAATAGAAATTTTTTGCTTTGGGAAATAAATCCCTAGCGTCTGTATTATGAAGGAATTATTATTATTATTATTATTATTATTATTATTACTGGTATTTAGCTTATGAAATTTTAAAAACTAACATTAGGGAATAAATTGGCATTAATAATAAATGCTGTACTCTTAGATCTGTACCTCCATTATCATAACAATTACTCCTCAAGTGAAGTTTTAAAAAGTTAGTGGCAGATGATATTGATGATGATGCTATTGGTTATGAAAGATTTTAAAATTTAAGAAAGCTTCGTTCTGCCACTGTCCAGTGGGACAGACAGACAGTGGCGTAAATAATGTGGCAAATGTCACTGTGAGGTACACAAGATGTAGGGTGTACAACACACAGAGGGCACAGGGATACAGGAGAGGGGTGAACTCTGAGAAAGAAGTTTACTGAAGTGACCAGAAAGTAGCAACGAACATTCAGCTCCTGCAGTTTTCAAGGCAGGGGGCTGCATCCCACCCTGGAGAGGCCTGCTGCTCTCCCAGCGTGTTCTGTCACCTCTATGGAAATGAAATTCAGGGCAAAAAGGGAGAGAAACCAACAGCTTTCTCTGAAACAACTGAGTTTCAGGTCATCTTGGGAAGATTAGAAGGTAATCTTTCACAGGACATTTTCTTCATTGTTTTGAGAGAGAGAGAGAGAGAGAGAGAGAGAGAGAGAGAGAGAGAGAGAGAGAGAGAATATAAAAACATCAGTATGAGAGAGAAACATTAATTGGTTGCCTCCAGTACATGCCCCCAAGGGGGATTGAACTTGCAACCTGGTTATGCGCCCTAACCGAGGATTGAATCTACAACCTTTCTGTCCATGCTCCAACCAATTGAGCCATATTGGCCAGGGCCGATTTAATATATGTTTTACATTGCATCCTCTATATGCATCCTCTTATTTCTGTAACACAACTGTACCATAGAGCTTCTGCCACTGGCTGTAGAGGTTAGCAGTAAGGAATTGGCAGTCATGCCAGGAAAAAATTTCAGCATTCCAGACAATAGGACTTTTCTATTAGAAAGACTTAGAATTTGCAAGAACCCTAGGGTATTTAGTCTTTTCTAAAATTAAAACAAACAACAACCGCAACTTTGTGAAGCTACAGTCTAAATATAGATATATAACTTTACCAATCTTTTTCCTTAATGGAAATGGGCATGTTTGTGTGTATCTGTTATATTCATCCCCTCATTTTGCAAATTTGTGTAGATTTATCTGTATTTCCTCATCACAACAAGTGATTATATCTCTAGGCCCTTCTCCTCTCAGGGACTGCCATACCCCTAGACTGAGCTTCCTCTGGAAGTGCAGACTTTTCTATACTAAAGCCTATACATTACCGAAAAATCAAAAATTCACGATGGTCTCCATGGAAGGACTGACAAAGAAGGCCGTGTCCAGTTATCTACTCTCTTGCTTTCTGGCTAGTCTAGATTTGGCTAAGGGTTCTAGAAACTCCTGATAAATGCCAATGAGAAAATTTTGTGGATATAGGTTACAATAGGCTCTGTTCCATTTTTGAAAACTTTCCATAGTAGAACATTTCACAAAGTCTATACTTAGATGGTATATTATGCTACCATGGCAACTGGTCACCCAGCCAAGTGGGGAATGCTGATCTCGGTATTCTAAAATGTGGTTACATACTTTTCCCCTTAGGTCATCACAGAAGATTCTACAATAGAATTTCCCAGAAGAATTATTACAAGTACATTGAGAATGCAAATTATATGAAAAGACAAAATCATTGACTGAAGAGCAAAAGTCTGTGATCTTAGATTTAGAGGCATATACTCAGGTTAGTTCTCCCTCCAGCCCGTAGCCTGATCCAGCAGCTTGAACACTGATAGCAAGACTAAGATTGAGCATGAAATGCTCAGTCAGTCCTAGAACCCCATTTGGTCTTATTGCTGTTGTCTCAGAAGAAACTCCGGCCTCAACATGTCTTAAATACATTCATTATCTTTCCATGGAAAGCTTTGCTATACTTGCACCTGTGGGTAAGAAAGACATTTTCCATCTGGCCCAAAAATCCTACCTTGGCCTTTAGCACATCCTGTGCTTACATGACAGGGTCCTCCTCCCACCATTCCTGGTAGAACTTCATTAATATTCACCAAAGTCAGTGAGCCTCTTGAAGAGATCGTAACCATAAGAATCTCTTGGCCACATACCTCCATCTCCCTGAATAAAATCTACCCTCAGTTAAAACAGTATATTTGCTAGACCTCTCAGATATAGAATTTCTGTTGTGTTCCTTGCAAGAAAGTCCTTTTCTGTCAACCCCTAGAACAAAGTTGGTGACTCTTCCTGCTCTCGGTTCCAGACAGTTGAGTCCCTGCTGTCTGTCTTGGTTGCACCTCCAGGTCTCTCCCTGCCTACCTGAGCCCAGTGACCACTGGGACTTTCCTGACAGTGATCCCACATTCTCCCACGCTCCCTGTTCACTCACTCTTTTTAACTTAGGTGTGTGGGGAGAGCCCATGCTAACCTCCATTGGTGGGATCTTGTATAATGAACATCTATTCCATATGCAACAAAGTTAGCAACAAAGTTACAAAATAAACACAGTCACAGATAAAGAAAGGCCATTTCTTTACATTTTTATTACTTTCATCTTTAAACTTAAATATGCTGGTAAAGAAGAGAATTGAGATTAAAAAAATTGAGCCAATTTAATGATGAGAGTTCTATTTAGTTGACTTCAAAAAATTGAGTAATAAAAAAGTCACAGGTTTTAGTGTATGGCATAGGGAAAACAGTTAATAATATCGTAATAACTCTGTAGGGTGACAAATGGTTACTAGACTTATCATGGCGATCACTTCATGCCGTATGGGTGTAGAGTCTCGGTGATGTATACCTGAAACTAATATGATATTGTATGAAAACTATACTTCAAAGAAAGAGAAAAAACTTGTGTAATGCATAATCCTTAAAATGCAGCTTTTGCTTAGTACAGAGTTCTTTGGAGCTTCAATAAAATAATTGATTAGGATGTGAATTTTTTTTCATGAGAGAGAGTAACCACTATTCTTTATAGAAGGCTGATGCTACAGATTCTTACAGTAAGTTCAGAAGATGACGGAGTATAATTGACCATGAATCTATGCAGGAGAAATAAGGAGTTTGCCTCTCAAAGCATAAAGCAATGTGCATGTGATTTTAAAAGCAAAAATTCATTTTGAAATGTCTGGATATGAATAGTTTGTAGGCTGCCAAAACAGACAGACATCCTGTGCCAATATAGGAAAGAGAAAAATCTGTAAAATATTTGGCATTTCCATTTTTGAAAACACTGATGTATTTCCACCTGTAGCAAACATTCGCGTACATTGACCAAAACATGGAGACGTGATGTGGCTGCCTCCTGGCTGGCTGTCAGCTAGTCAGCAACTCACCCATCAGAATTTCTTTTAGACTTGGGCCCCTGTGTTTGAGCTTCTTTCTCAGTTGCAGCCTCTGCTTGCCACTCTTCGCCTTGCTTTCATTGCATTTCAGAAAACATCTATTCCTACATAAACTACAGAGTTACAGCCAGCAGCATGTGTAGCAGAGACAGATAGCCTGTGGTTGCCCAGGGACTTCTTATTTTATCTTTGCACAGACCCAGTGCGGCCTGCCAGGTAGAACCAGTGTAAGGAGGACCGCGGCATCTCCATCCTGCCAGCAGCCCAGCCAGCGCTGAGATGCACACAGTGATACGCTGGGGCTGCTTGACAGCGTGGAGAGATTCTGTACATCATGCTGCTCCCATTGATTACAGTCTGAAAGAACATTAACCCTCCTTACGACCCCAAGATACACTCTCTCTACAAGTGTGTGTTTGTAACATCAATGTGTTACCGGAGCTTTTTAAAGATTAATTCCTTGCTAGAGATAAAACTCTCTCACAAAACAAGGGAATTTGGAGCAAGGATGAGTATTGTCAAGCGTGTTTCTTTGGAACAATTTTTAAAGTCACAGACTGCACTTAGGTTTCATATTACTAGTATGGAGAATAAAAGCCTGTTGAAGAAAATTTGTTTTTTAACTAGATGTTGATGGTCTCCAAAACCACTGAGTACAAAATTGATTAGATCCAGAGACACAATCAGGGCATGATATCCTCAGTAACAATCACCCCTCCCCCAGAACTTATTGTGGTTTTTCCTTTTAATTAATCTACCGCACATTTTGTGTTTGTACAGACCCTGGTGGGTTTCCCTAAAGAGTGCTGTCACTCTGAAAAATCAGACTCCCTCTAATGCTTGAAGGAGCATGTGATTCACTCTCTTTTCTAGCTTGAAGGCCAATGCTTAATTTTCTTGTTAATTGTATCCTAAATGAGCAATTCTCTTCAGCTTCATTAAATAGGATAATTTGGATTGCACAATTATCAACCATTTTTATCAGAATTACAATTTATGTTTGTCAGCTTGTTTTCCTGGCTGTCTTCACCCACCGTGGCATGCAGGGTGGCATCCCCATATACAATCAGTAGCAGGACACGTCAGCTCCAGGGCCAGCTGCCTGCACCCGGTCCTGACTGCACACTTCCTTTCTGCCTCAGTTTTCTTCGTCTGTCAAATCTCATTTGGTTTTCATGGGGATTACCGGAAGTAATACAGGTAAAGCACTCAGGAAAATGCTCAATTGTGTACATGATCAATAAATGTTAGATTAAACATAAAATGAAAGTGTTTGGACAAAGGAATTGTCTTCAAGGGCCTAAGGAAAGAAAGTACCTTTTGCTCTAAAGCATAGTGCCAAGGGATGCATTTAGCTTAACTGCGGTCCGCACTTCAGAGGGGGTGGTGAAAGATGGGGATGCCCTTACTCTGCCTTGTCACAGGCTTTGACAGGGAAGCTCTGAAAGGTCATTCATAGCTTTGGCAGTTGACAGCAGGTGCATGCAAGCCTGCATTGTACTAGGATAGTCTTTTTTTTCCCAAAGTCAATTTTTTAATTGATTGATTGATTTTAGAGAGAGGAAAGGAGGGAGAGAGATTGATTTGTTATTCCATTTATTTATGCATGCATTGGTTGATCCTTCTATGTGCCCTTGTGCCCTTACTGGGGATCAAACCCACAACCTTGGCATATGGGGACGACACCCTAACCAATTGAGCTATCTCGCCAGGACCAGGCTGGGATGTTCTGGAGGGCTTCTCTGTCTCATCCCTTACCCCTCTCTGCTGGCCCACATTACTTCTGCATTGTAGAACTGTGGCATTGACTGTGGAAACTGATGGTGATGTCATTCAAGTAGGGTTTGTAGAGGAAATATTCAGTGAGAAAGGAGAGGAGTGCTTTCTCCTCTGCTAAGTTTCTTTTCATTGCAAGAAATAGAAACCACCTCTGGCTGGTTTAATCAACAACAAAAATTTACCAAGATATTGCAGTATTTCATGGAATTCAAGAATTGAAAAGCCAGGTCTGGGAAAGACAACAGAAAGTTGAGCCCACCACAGCATGGTTAAAAGCATAGACTCTAGATCCGAACTGTGTCTCAGTTTATATCCCAGGTCTTCAGCTTGCTAACTATGTGATCATGGGCCGTTCTTTACCTACTTGGTGCCTCAGATTCCCTGTCTGAAAAACGGAGAAAATTATTAAAAGAGGTAATAACTGAAAGGGCTTGGGACAGTGGTGTACAGTGAGCACTGTGTGAGGGCCGATTAAGTTAGAACCATGGACACCAGCACCCCCTATCCCCCCATGGGCATTGGTACCCACCCTGCTGCCCCGCCATGAAACACTGCCATTGCTAAGACTCAGCTCTGAAGACAGTGCATCTGCAGCAAGTATGATTGGCTGGGCCTGTGTTTGGCTTCAGGTCTGGATCATGAGGTGTGGATAGGGTTCCTGTGAGCCAACCATCTTCTTGGACTGGAGTCAAAGGTGGTGGTGTCCTGAGTGGGGGCTTTAGTTATGAGTCACCAGCCATGACATGCTTGCATCCTTCTGAGTTCGGAAAAAAAAAGAATGGTCATAAAATATTTTATTTGAAAATAGTTTATATTAATAACTAAGACATTGGCAAATATAGCTAGTGGGAATACACTTGCTTTTCTTCTGTAGAAATACCAAGACTCCTAAAACTCTAATATTTGAAGAGTTTAATGAGATACAAGTGAAATAGCACATGTTCTTTGGTTAACACCAAAGGAGAAACAATTACTCAAGCAGACATTCAGCTCATAGTTAATGGGAACAAAACACTAGAGGCAAAATGTGTGAAGCTGCTAAAATATACAAATATACCCAGTTGACCCTTGAACAACATGGGTTGAACTATGCAGGTCCACTTATATGCAGAATTTTTTCAATAACTATTTAGTCATTCCTCTGCATCCCCGAGTTTTGCATCCTCAGATTCAGGAACCATAGATTGAAAGCAGTGTTTTTGATCCATGGTTAGGAATCTGTGGATCCAGAAGGCCAATTGTATGCATTAATCTGTCATTTTGTATAAGGAACTTGAGCATCCATGGATATTGACATCTATGAGATTTAGAACCAATCCCCCATGGATACTAAGGGATGACTGTAGGTAAGGTTTGGGTGAGTCAAAAGTTAACATGAAGGTTTTTGACTGTGTAGGAGGTTGGTGCCCCAACCCATACATTGTTCAAGGATCAGTTATATACCAAATAATGGGCACATCATTGCACAAAGGATGCTCCCTTATCTCAAGGATACCCTGAATCTCAACACCCATTTGGACTCTCTGGTGATATGGGTTTATGCTGAGAAGGGCTCCTTATTATATCATGCACTAGGCTTAGCTAGAAATTTTTATTGTCTAAGCCTTTGTAATAGTGTGTTGATCTCTGCTAGGCTCTCACAGAGGAACAATTTGATTATTTCTATCCTATGTATAAAACAAATCTGGCCAGTTAGTAAAGATATAAATGACTTCTTCCCAGCCTTGGCAGTGTTGCCCTCCTTTACCTCTCCCTTTAGGTGCCACAGCCACAGTAGAGACCCAACCAGACTGCTATTGGGAGGCCATGAGCTCAGGTCACGGTGTGGATACCACTGGTCAAATGAATTTGGGGAGTGCAGCATATAATAACAACCTCATCTCACCTTGGCAGTTCCCAGTTCATATTGGCATATCAAAGACTGAGAAGTTCTGTACTGAGCTTTTTTTCTTTTTTCTTTTTAAAATTATTTGCCCAGCCTTTTCCAAACTTGTTGGTCCACTGAACCCATTTTTACAGAGTAACTCTTAACACCCAAAAGACTTAGTTTTGTGAGGCGCAGTTTGAGGGTTGCCCATGTGGATGAACCAATATGACTAGATGATTACTCTTTTAAACCTATCTTAGTTTCGTCATGGTTTAGCTCAGGGGTTAGCACACCTTTCCTGTAAAGCATCCGGTAGTAAGTATTTTTGGTTTTGCCGGTCAGACAGCCTGTGTCATAATCAACTATTGGATTGTACTACAAAAGCAGCTATGGCAATGCATAAATAAGTGAGCATGACTGTGTGTCCATAAAACTTTATTGATAAAAACAGGTGGCAGATCAATTTTGGCCCATGGACATAGCTTATGGAGCCCTGACTTAGATGAATGAATTTATTATTCCAAACCTACTTTTATTCACAAAAACCTATATTCCCTTGGTAGCCTTTGACTCATTCTTCTGAGTTTTTATAATTGTCTCATTTCTTTATAGCTGACTCGTTTTAGATTTTGCCATGATGTTACTGATACTTTAGTTCATCATTTAAAGTTCCAGATCACTATTCCTTCAATGTGTGCCTTTGCATAGTGTCTCTCCATCTAAGCTTTGCATTTACCTTCTGTTACTAATCAAACTGCATAGTAGTAACAAGCACACCTAAGCACTGGGGACTCAGCAGTCGTGGGTTTGGGATTCCTGCATTACTTTAACTAGTCATGTGATTTGGGCCAAGTTCTTTCCTCTGAGCCTTAATCCCCCTAACTCTCAAAGCTAGAGCTTCAGTATAGACCAGGAGTCTCCACTAGCCCTTGGGGGTGGAGGAGCGCCCGCACTGTGCATGACTTGAGGAATGTGAATTTGCTGTCCTTTCTGCCAACCTCACTTCCAGTTTACTCTGGTAATATAAACCTCACCTTGAACTGACCAAGACCTTACTGGTTAAAATACTAGCCAAAGTACCCCATAGTTGCTAAACACAAGCCAACTACTTCATTAGGCACTAGCTGGAGACTTAGCTGTCAGGGATAATTGTGACTCTACCTGTCATTTCCCTTCAAACTGATTTGAAACAAAATGTCAATGCCCCATCCCACCTTGAATGTTGAAAGACCCTTCCAGAATTAGTATGTCACTTAATCTTGCTATTTTTTCACTATTTTCCATTGTTTCACATTTCAGTAGTTCACAGTGCAACCTTAGAATTGGTATGTATCCGTAGTGTATAGAGGAGCCAAAATATAGGTATTTATCAAAAACAAATTCAACTCTAAGTCTTGACTAAAACCCAGAAAAGTGAAAAGGGTGACGTCTTAGCACACCATTTCCTCTTGGGAGGTAGCATCCTGCATTTGCCTCCTGTCCTTTGGCCCCTCACAATGGTGAGATGAAGGTCATTGTGTGACCATGGGCATTCTGCTACTTCATGGCCCTTAGATGCATGTGCCCCAGTTGGCCTGGTCCTCAGATGACAAGAGCGAGCATCTGGGACATTGGGGGAAGGACTGAGCTGTCTCACTGTTTGAACTCTGTGTGACACAAACTTGAGGGTGACATCAGGGATTTTTCTAGGGTCATTTGGCCACTTCAACTTCAGAACATAGTCCCCACAGAGGCTCCCAGCCCGTCCACAATTTCTCCAAAACATGTGCAAACATAGTGGTGCCAATTTCTAGGCTTCTTTAAGGAGCAGTGAAATTCAGGGAGCGGGAGCTCCTATTTTCAGCTTCATTCACCTTTACGTGTTAACAGCCAGTCCTCATTTAACAGCAGGATGACGCAGGAATGAAGCCCGAAAGCTGTGGGCGGTTTAGGCAGTACTCCCTGTGTCTCTTTTTTATTAAGTCCCTTTTCTGTCTTAATATGTCTTTTCTTTCTGTACTCAAGGCAGCAAGTGAGTGTATCATTTATCGGCTAATAAGTGGTCTGACAAGATAGCCACTTTGTACCTAATTGTTCAGTTTATTTATGTATTATTGATGAGCCCAGACTTGAACTCTGCTTCCCTTGGAGGCTGTTTGATAAATCTCTTGGCTAATCCTAAAACGCTGAATTATCTACTGGAGCCGAATGCATGACATTGCTTTTACTTTGTATTACTACAGGCCCTGGGTATACCTTTCAGTATCTGTGTTTAACAGTAAGAAGTAAAATAAGATATATAATTCAGATTGTTCTTTGAGCTTTTAAAAAAAGAAGGTATAAAACACATTCATCAAAACATTTTCTGACTCTTGAGGCTTATACGATCTTCAGTATTTAAAGTTATTTTGAACTGTGTGAACTAAAATGCCAAACTGTAACTCACTTGCTTTACTGTGGTTTCAGTAGCAACCAGTGGCCAGTAAATGAGATGGAGGATTGGGAACTATATTCTATTTCTAAATCCTTTGGTAGTCTTTACTAGACACCATGGTTGAGACACTAGAGCCCAGCTCTAAAAACCATAAAAATTCCCCTGCTCTTTTCTGTCCTCTGATTAGCAAAACCACTTCCCCTAAGTGTCCACTCTGTCCTGTTTCTCCATCAGTAAATTTAAGTGACGACACTTAAGTACTATGTTTAAGCAGCGTAGTGAGGTTTTTAAATGAGCTTACTGAAGATTGAAGTACCCTGAGACTCAACCATGCCATGTAATATTATAAGGATTGGTATTTGAACAATAATCAGAGCACTTAAACTATAGATCAGCCCCGAGCAGGTGGCTCAGTAGATTGGAGCATCATTCCACACACCAAAAGGTTACTGGTTTGATCCCTGGTCAGGGCACATACCTAGTTTGTGGGTTCAATCCCTGGTCAGGGCATGTACAGCAGGCAACCGATCTCTCTCTCTCTCTCTCTCTCTCTCTCTCTCTCTCTCTGTCCCTCTGCCCCCTCTTCCTCCCTCTCTCTAAAATTAATAAAACATATCCTCATGTGAGGATTAAAAATAATAAGGGTAAAATAAAATTATAGAGCAACATAGGTGAGAGTTTTGTTCCTCACAAGATTTGTAACTATCGATGAGTCACTAGATGGCCCTTTGTGCTTTCGTATCGCTCTGCACATATCACAAGCAGAAGGAAAGTGGTTTTAAAAATGCAAGGGCTGTTTGAAAACTTCAAACATGTTCATTCTTACTAAGCACTCAGGGTGGGGAGTCGTTCCGTAAGGCACTAGGACACGTTCACCAATTTGCAGGAAAACAACAAGAAAAGAGTGTATGTTCCTTTGATCTCAACTACAGAATCAAACAAATTTCTCAAAAAGTTAAACCCATCCTGCCTTTCTTAAACATTTTGATATTCTGTTTATCACAGATATTTTTCACTTGTCCTAAAAATTGTGGTAATACATACATAACATGAAATTTACCATCTTAATCACTGTTAAACTGTACATTCATGTTTTTATCCAACCAATCTCCAGAACTTTTTCAGCTTCCTAAACTGAAACCCTGTACCCATTACACATCTACTTTCTATGCCCCCTCTCCCCAGCCCCTGTCAACCACAGTCCTACTTTCTGTTGCTATGTGTCTGACTACTTTAGATGCCTTATATAAGTGGAATCACACATTGTTTTGTTTTTTTGTTACTGCTGTATTTCACTTAGCATGATGTCCTCAAGGTTGATCCATGTGTCAGAATCTCCTCCCTTCTTTAGGCTGAATAACAGTCCACTGTACATATATACCACACTGTCTATCCATTCATCTACAGGTGGTTGTGCATAATGATTCTGTGAACAGGGTAGTACACATATCTTTTCCTGTCCCTGCTTCCAATCCTTTCGGTATACACCTAGAAGTGGAGTTGCTAGATCAGATGGTAATTCCGTGTTTAGTTTTTTTGAGGAACTGCCATAATCTCTTTCACGGCAGCTGCACTGTTTGGCATTTCTACTAGGAATGCACCAGGGTTCTGATTCCTCCATATCCTTCCCAATACTTGTTATTTTTTTCATTTTAATATAATAGCCATCCTAATGGTTGTGAAGTGGAATGTCATTGTAGTTTTGATTTTCATTTCTCTGATTATTAGTGATGTTCAGCAACTTTTCATGTGCTTACTAGTTGTTGGTATATCTTTTTTGGAGAAATATCTACTGAAGTCCTCTGCCCATTCTTTTAACAGTGTTGTTTGTTTTTTGTCATTGAGTTGTAAGAGTTCTTAATTTGCGGTCAGTGTAGAAAAAGTCTAGCCATTGTTAATATAAGAAGAATGATTTGCATGACATTAATGTAACCTGGCATCCAAAGAGAATGGACTGGGATATGCATGCATGAACTATGACCATTTCACTGAGCATGTGTACTGTGCAGCCTTGCATTCAAAATAACTAGCTAGTAAAGCAACAAATCTGCATCAAATTTTAGGTTAAGTTTAAACATCCTCCACAGGAACTATTCAGATGATTCAGAAGGCTTTCAGGGACAACACAATGAGTGCAAAGATGCAATACAACAAAACAGCCACAGTTATGGGCAACTGGTGATGGGCAGCTTCACCACAGCAACACTCCGGCTCATGCATCCCGTATCCTACAGAATTTTTTGGTGACACATCAAATCACCCAGGTGACACAGCTCCCCTATAGCCCAGGTTTGGTGCCCCATGACTTCTGGCTTTTCCAAACCTAAAATCCCCTTTAAAAGGGAACAGATTTCAGACAGTTGATGAGATTCAGGAAAATACGATGGGTCAGGTGATTGCAACGCCAACAAAGGATTTTGCAGGATGTTTTGAATAGTAGAAGAGACACTGGGAGAACTGTGTGAGGTCCCAAGGTACCTACTTTGAAGGGGAGTGAGATGTCATTTTCCTGTGTACAGTGTTTCTTGCATCTTGTATCTTCTTCAATAGATGTCTCTATTTTTCATATTACATGGCTGAATACCTTCTGGACAGACCTCGTATAGTCTGGATATTAACCCCTTATCAAATATATAACATAAAAATATTTTCTTCCATTCTGTGGGTTGCATTTTCACCTTGTTTGAACAGTATAATGCATGGAAGTTTTCCATTTCTATGTAGTCTATTTATTTTTGTTGTTGCTGTTGCCTGTGGTTTTGGTGTCATTTCCAAGAAATCTTTGCCAAATCCAATGTCATGAAGCTTATCCCCATGATTGTAGGCTTTTGCATTCTTTTAAAAAATATTGCATTAAAATATCATTCACCTTGACTACTCAGTTACTTAGCACTCTATTAAGCTTTTCTTCTGAGGCAAACTGGCCTTACCCTAGCACCAGCCCTAAATTTTAGGAGTGCTATGCAACAACCAAGTCATTCATCTCTGGGAAAGGGAATTTTTCAAGTGAAGGGCCAAATTGCTTCTATGTGTACCTTACCAACAGCTCCAAATGAAGAATCTCTGAAATACATTTACTGCATCTAATCTTTCATGTAGCATTAGTTTTATCCAGCCCTTTTTATAGATGTACCTTTATAGGAGGAAAGGGAGGTATTTCTTTCATTAAGAATAAACTCAAAAGCATATATGAAGGAAGAAGGAGCACTGAGGAAAATATCACTTTAACTTTTTGAGGTAGACAGCTTAACTATTTTTATTAATTTGACATTTATTTTTATGGCATTCTACATCTTTTTAGTGATTGATTTTAATAATCATCCTTGAGGTACATAGAACTAGTGATAAAATGATTTCATTTTTGCACATGAAAATATTAGGGCTTAGAAACTTTGTCTACTTATTCAATATTTTGTGGCATTTAAGAGGTAGAAAACAGATTGGAGCCTAACACCTCTCCTTCTCTCTGTGCCAGTGAATCTCAAATTGTGGTTCCTGAACCAGTGGTATCAGCTTCACCTGAGACATGCAAATTCTCAGGCCCCTCTCCTGATCTACTGACTCAAAAATCTTGAAGGGTGGTCCAGTAGTCTGTGTCCTAATGAATCCTATAGGGACCTCTGCTCGTGACAAGTATGGAAACCACCACTCTGTGCAGTGGTGTGTGTGCAGGCACTGAAGTAGACATGAGTCCAAAGCCTTCACTCTCAATGAATCTAGCAGATAAAGTAAGACACAGCTCATTTTGCAGGTAGACTGTGATATCAATGTAAGAGAGAACTAATGGAGACTTTTCTAATTCAGCAGAGGGATAAATATCCCTTGGGTTTAACGAGCAGGAAAGGCTATAGAGAATGGTGGTTGAATCCAGATGTTCAGAGTTGAAGTATGACATTTCTAACAGGGACCACACAAATAAATGCAGTAGGGGGAGTGGTGAACTCAGAGGGCACATGGAGCAGCTCAGTCTGGCACTGGTTCTGGCTTCATGGAGCTGACAGCAGATGTTAGAGAGCTTTGGATATCAGAATAAAAAGACTATTTTATTCAATTGACAGTGAGACAGCAAGGCATGTTTTGAGCAGGGGAGAGCCATATTCAAAGCTGTAATTTATGAAATTCTTCTCAGGATCATATTGGTTGGATTTTCATTAAGGGAAGGCTGAGGGATGGAAGACCAGTTAGAAAAGTATGGTGAGAGTCTGGATGACAGGTGACAAGGACACACTAGAAATGAAGTGGTAAGAATAGGTATTTCAAATCTATAATCTGCAGGATTTGGTATGCCAAGGGCAGAGAAGTATCCAAAAACAATTGTTATGTAGTTTGGTGACTAAGGGCCTTAAGATATGTCCTGAATAAAAGTAGAGGAACAGTTTCAGAAGGGAGAACATTTGAGCCTTGAACACAGTCATTTTTGGGTTATGACAGGTTTCCTTGATGAAGATGGCCAACAGGAAGTAAAAATGAAAAGATGGATGCAGGCAGAGGGATCATTGCTGAAAAGATATTTGAGAATGAGCTGATTCTCTGTAGAAGTAAGCTCATTTCTGAGAAAAGGATTTGAAGAATGATTCCCTCTGGTGGCACTCAGGGTCAGGAAAGGGCAGTAGGGGCAGAGAAGAGGCTTTTGGGGAGATCAGTGTGAAAATCAAAGAATGAGAGATCCAAGAGACAAGGGCTGGTTGTCAGTGCTGAATGAGGGAAACAGAATGAGGACCAGAGCGCAGAACGTGAAGGTGGCAGCACAAGACTTCAGGGGTCAAGAGACAAGTGAGTAGGTGGTTGGAAAAGCATGCAGCAACAGACAAAGTTCCTCTGAGAAGTTTTGTTGTCAGTCATGGAAAGAAGAGCGGTAAATTAGTAACTTGGGGAAATAGTTGAGTACAGGGAAGAACTGGTTGATTTGGTTGGGTTTGGTTAGTTTCATAGAAATGAAGCAGAATCTGAGCCTTTTTGTAGATAGAACAGTGGTAAAAAGATGAGAAATAATTGATTGGACAAATTACCAGAGAAGGATATAGTTGAGAGTGCAAGAGAAGGGTTCTTGAGAAGGGAGAGATATCTACCTCTGAAACTAAAAGGAAAGGATAAAAGGAAATTCTGGTTTCAAGCACAAGTTTGGAGAAAGAGAGGGGAGAATTAAGACAGCTTATTTAGATAGCTTTCTTTGTACAGTAAGAGGATCATCAGAGAGAGGCCATCAAAAATTGAAGTTTCAAGGATTAAGAAAAAATTTGGAACAGACAAGGTGGGGAATATGATAGATACCCAATGAGAGTTCTAGCCTGTGACCATTTTTTTCATTTTTACTTCCTGTCGGCTATCTTTATCTAAGAAACCTGTCAGAAGCCCAAATAGACTGTGTTCAAGGCTCAACTCTTCTTCCTTTTAAAGCTGTTCCTCTGTTTTTATTAATGACACATCTCAGGATGCCAAGTCACTGAATCTCATAATTTAAATATCTCTTGGATAGTTCTCTCTCCCTGGCATGCAAAGCCCTGCAGATTATAGATCTGAAATATGAATTCCTACCACTTCAAGTATAATCTATGTCCTTATCACAAAGTGACTTATCTTTCACAGTCATTTCGAGATTGTTGCCACATCTTCTAACTGGTCTTCTATCCCCAGGCTTCTCTAAATGCAATCCACACAATGTAATTATGAAAATAATTTCTTAGTTACAGTTTTGAATGTGGTTCACCCCTGATCATGAAAGCCTGAACTAATTGGTGCTTAGGTAAAGTTAGGAAACAGGATTTCACAGTGCAGTTAATCAATTCGATTTTATGATTATCTCTAACAAGATCATGTGGCTTTGAAACAGGGACTAAGAAAGCGAAATAGTGGGATTTATTTCTCCAGGATTGGGAAACATAAGAGAGGTATGGGGGAGAAAAAAAGATAATGATGTTAAAAGAAATAGGGTAATAGAAAGAGCCTCTCTGAAATTAGCAACTCTGAAATCTAATGTGCATCTTTTTAGAGTTAGTGGAACAAAGACTAGAAACAGGTGGAGATATTAAAGGTACTTGGAAGAACAGATAGAAGACTCAGAAGTTAAAAAATGGAAGTGACAGGGTGGAAATTCTAGTCAGAGCAAAGCATTCTATAACTTAAGATCCAGTGAGGTCAGTCTTGCATGATGAGAAGTTCACATTGCTGCCAGTGCTGCAGGAACTGAAGAACAGTCATTAATTAAAACTGTAACAACAACAACAACAACAAAGTGAAGTTAATGTTGGAAAGGTCAGCCACAAGAATACTGAAGTCAGGAAAGGTAATGAATAGGAAAGGAGAAAGAGAGAAGGGTGTCCTAGAAAATAGTCGGTGACAATTACGACAGTGAAAATGTGGGACAAACAGATGATGTAGATTCCAAGAGAAGTGGTTGAAAAAGGAAGAAACCATTTCTAATTTCTATTTCTTGACCTGTGAGATGAGAGGCTGGGAAGGGTTATCTACATGAGAAAAGTGGAAGAAGATTCAAAACATGCTCAAGATGATTTCCTATTGAATTTATTGGGGTGACATTGGTTAATAAGGTGATAAAGGCTTCAAGTGTACAGTTCTATAAAACATCATCTGCATGCTGCATCATGCACTCAATACCCAAAGTAAAGTCTCTTTCCACCACCATCTCCCCTGCCCTCTTTCACCCTGCCCCCTGCCCCTTTCCCTCTGTCAACCACCATACTGCCGTCTCTGTCTGTGTCTGTGTGTATGTATTTTAAGGAACGATGAATAGACTTGATAAGGGGCACAGCCAGGTTGAGATGCATTATCAGCTGTGAGACTCATGAGGGTAGAGACCATATTATCATTGCTTTTTTCCCTTTACTTTCTAAGAATATGTCTGAAGCGTAGGGTGGTAGCATAATAAATGCTGAATGAATGAATCAATCAATCAATCAATGACTAATTTTTTGTGTTTTACAGTTTTTTCAATTGTTTCCCCCTTTGCCCCTCTCCACCCAGCCCCCACTTCCGTAGTCAATCTCCACCCCATTGTGCTTGTCCATAGGTCCTTCATATAGGTTCCTTAACTAATCCTTTCACCTTCTTTCAAACAGTACCCCCTTCCATCTCCCCTCTTACTGCTGTCAGTCTATTCTGGTGATTAATTATGTTTCTTAGATTCTTCTTATAAGTGAGGTCATGTGGTATTTGTCTTTCACTGACTGGCTTATTTCATTTAGCATGATAGTCTCCAGTTCCATCCATGCTGTCACAAAAGGTAGAAATTCCTTCTTACTTTCAACTTCGTAGTATTCCTTTGGGTAAATGTACCACAGTTTTTTAATTCACTCATCTACTGATGGGCACTTAGGCTGTTTCCAATTCTTGGCTATTATAAATAGTGCTGCTGTGAACATAAGGGTGATAAGTTTTTTTGAATTGGTGTTTTGGGATTCTTAGGGTATGTTCTCAGGAGTAGGATCACTGGTTTAAAAGGTAGTTCCATTTTTACTTTTTTGAGGAAATTCCATACTATTTTCCTTAGTGGCTACACCAGTCTGCATTCCCACCAACAGTGCACTAGGGTTTCCTTTTCTCCACATCCTCACCAGCACTTGTTGTTTGTTGATTTATTAATGAGAGCCATTCTGACAGGTGTGAGGTGATATTTCATAGTGGTTTTAGTTTGCATCTTTCTGATGGCTATTGATGTTGAGCATTTATTCCTATGTCTATGGGCCATCTGCCTGTTCTCCTTGGAGAAGTGTTTATTCAGGTCCTTTGCCCATTTTTTAATTGGGTTGTGCATCTTCCTGGTGCTGAGTTGCATGAGTTCTTTATATATTTTGGAGATTAAACCCTTGTCCCATGTATCATTGGCAAATACATTCTCCCAAACACTAGGTTTCCTTTTCATTTTGATGATGGTTTCTTTCGCCATGCAGAAGCTTTTAAATTTGATGTAGTCCCATTTGCTCATTTTTTCCTTTATTTCCATTGCCCTGGAGAACATATTGGCAAAAATATTGCTACATGAGATATCTGAAATGTATTACCTGTTTTCTGCTAGGATTTTTATGGTGTCATGACTTTAAGTCTTTCATACATTTTGCATTTATTCTGGTGTATGGTGTGAGCTGGTAGTCTAGTTTCATTTTTTTTACATGTATCAGTCCAGTTCTCCCAATACCATTTATCGAAGAGAATGTTTTTACTCAGTTGTATGATCATGCCTCCTTTGTCAAATATCAATTGGCCATTGAGACATAGGTTTATTTCTGTGCTTTCTTTTCTGTTCCACTGGTCTATGTGTCTGTTCTTAGCCAGTACCGGGCTGTTTTGATTACAGTGGCCTTGTAATACAGTTTGATATCAGGTATTGTGATCCCTCCTGCTTTATTCTTCTTTCTCAAAATTGCAGCAGCTATTCAGGGTCATTTATGGTTCCACATAAATTTTGTTGTAATTGTTGTAGATCTGTGAAATATGCCATTAGTATCTGAATAGGAATTGTGCTGAATCTATAGATTGCTTTGGGTAGTATGGACATATTAATGATGCTAATTCTCCCAATCCATGAACATGGTATATGCTTCCATTTATTTTTATCTTCTTCAATTTCTTTCTTCAGTGTTCTTTAGTTTTCCCAGTATAGGTCTTTTATCTCCTTGGTTAAGTTTATTCCTAGGTACTTTATTTTTTGTTGTTGTACAGTAAGTGGGATTTTTTTCCTCATTTCTATTTCTGATATTTCATTGTTATATACAAAAATGCCACCTATTTCTGAATGTTGACTTTGTATCCTGCTACTTTACCAAATGCACTTATTAGATTGAAGTGTTTTTTAGTGGAGTCTATAGCCCTATAGACACTATCTGTACTTCTATGTACACTATCATGTTGTCTACAAATAATGACAGTTTTACTTCTTCCTTTCCAATATAGATGCCTTTTCTTTCTTTTTGTCTGATCACTGTGGCTAGAACTTCCAGTACTATATTGTAATAGTGGTGAAAGCACACTCTTCTCTTGTTCCTGATGTTAATGTAAATGCTTTTAGATTTTGCCCATTGAGTATGATGCAGACAGTAAGATTTTTATATATGGCCTTTATTATGTTGCAGTATGCTCCCTTTAATTTCACTTTGTTGAGTGTTTTTATCATAAATGGGTGCTGGATTTTATCAAATGCTTTATAGCACCTATTAATATGCTCAAGTGATTTTTGTCCTTCATTTTGTTTGTGTGATGTATTATGTTTGTTGATTTGTGAATATTGAACCATCCTTGCATCCCTGGAATAAATCCCACCTGATCATGGTGTATGATTTTTTTAAATTTAGTGCTGGATCCAGTTTGCCAATATTTTGTAGAGGATTTTAACATCTATGTTCATCAGAGATATTGGGCTATAATTTTCTTTCTTTGTTGGATTTTTACCTGGTTTTGGAATTAATATAATACAGGCCTCGTAAAAAGAGTTTGGGAGTCTTCCCTATTCTTGAACTTTTTGGAATAGTTTGAGAAGGATAGGTATTAGTTCTTTGAATGTTTGGTGAAATTTGCCTGTGAAGCTATCTGGTCCAGGGTTTTTGTGTGTTGGGAGTTTTTTAATTACTGCTTCACTTTTGCTGGTTGTTAACAGTCTATTCAGGCTTTCTGCTTCTTCTTGATTCAGTTTTGGAAGTCCATATGTTTCTGGAAATTTATACATTTTGTCCAGGTTGTCCAATTTACTGGCATATAGTTATTCATAGTAATTGCTTACAATCCTTTATAATTCTATGATAGTGATTGTAACTTCTCTTTCATTTCTGATTATATTTATTTGGGTCTTCTCCCTTTTTTTCTTGATAAGTCTGGTTAAAGGTTTGTCTATATTTTTTTATATTTTCAAAGAACCAGCTCCTGGATTTATTGATCTTTTAATGCTTTTTTAGTCTCTATGTTATTTTTTTTATTCTGCTCTGATCTTGACTATTTCCTTTCTTCTACTTGCTCTGGGCCTTGTTTGTTGTTGTCCCTCTAGTTCCTTTAGATGTAGGGTTAGGTTGTTTATTAGAAATTTTTCTATCTTCTTTGGGTAGTTCTGTATTGCTATGAACTTCCCTCTCAGGACTACCTTGCTGTGTCCCATAGGTTTTAGGTGGTTGTATGTTCATTTTCATTTGTTTCCAGGTAGTTTTTCATTTCTTCCTTGATCTCATTGTTAACCCATTCACTATTTAATAGCATGTTATTCAGCCTTCATGTATTTGAATGTTTTATGTTTTTAAAATAATCAGTCAATAAGGTAACAGGTCTAAGAAAGTGATTATTGTTAATTTGTGCTCAATTTTAAAGAACAGGGTTGCAAGAAACAGGTGTTTAGGAATAGGCTCAAGACACACTTTAAACAGCAGAGTCATTGTTAGGCTTTTTCCAAGTTCGCCTCCCAGTACTGGAGAGATTAGTGACAGCAACCTGTGGGCTCTGGGAGGACAGGCTCAGGAAGCAGCTGAAGGAGACAGCTAATGAGATGCTCTACTTCTGCCTTAAGTTCATAGAACAGGATCGAGGAGAAAGGGAACTGGCCCTCGCTCCTTCACATTTTCTCTCTTCCTTCCCCCATGCTTCTCATTTCTTACTCTCAGGCTTAAAGGCTCTGAAACATAATGCTACTGAGTCAACAAGGCTAGACAGTCTTTTTTTTTAACAGCTTTACTGAGGTGTCATTTATTTGCCATGAAATGTAACTGTGCTAATTGTACAATGAAATGATTTTTATTAAGTTTACAGAGTTGTACAACCATCCACAAAATCTAGTTTTAGGACATGTTTTCATTCCTAAAAGATCCATCATGAGTTTGAGCAATCTGGATGATGAGTTTCACATCAGGGTAATAGCTGTACTTATTTAGTGTTTACTATGATCTGAGCTATGTTCTAAGCAGTGTGAAGGCACTGACTCATTTAATCTTTACAATGACCCACAAGATAGGCACTGTTGTTTCCCATTTTACAGGGGCAAAAACTGAGACATTTGTCACTTCCAGGAACAGGCAGAGACAGCATTTGAATCCAAGCATGCTGGCTCCAAAGCTGTTGATCTTAGCCACCACACCATGTTGCTTTTTAATATATACTGGTCATTGGAGAAGCAAGACAAAAATAGCAATAACTATCTGTGTTCTTTCTCTGTTTCACTTTATATCATCAACATGGAGTGAGAAGTACAGCTTTAGTGCAAAAATATCCATACATTTACATACATTTCCCTTAAGTAGCTGATACTGGAAATACTGAAAAATTATGAATAAATTTATAAGGAAGGGAATGAAGTTAGAGTCTTGGCAGTTATCTGGTTAATAAATGAAACCATTGGGACAAAGAAATTCTATCTGGTGGTTTGAAGGATCTGGTATGGCTGTCCACATTCATCAAATTAATAGGATAATTGCCAATTCTCTACTTCACTTTGTCTGTATCAACATAGCTTGAAACACAAATGGGAGGTTTTGCCCAAATGATATAAATTTAGTCACTTGCAAATATCCTGGTCACTAACCTAGAAAGACTGTTGGGGATAGTTGGAAGTGTTCCCAGAAATTCAGTTTCAGTATGGAGCAGCACAAGAAGTATAATTGTGGTATTGCCTCTTTATGAAATCAACTACTGACATTTAATCCATGTAAAATTCTGTATCTACTTACAGATATTTCTGGAAAGATATCATGTCAAATGAGCAGAGCATTAAATAGACATATCATTTTCCATAACCCTTTCCTAATGTTAATTTAAGAAAAATGCAATTAATACTCAGTGTGGTGAGAACTACAAGGAGGAGCTTAGACTAAAGGCTTTATTTTTAGCAACAGCACCTTGGGGAGGTAGACAGAGGCCATACTGGCTGGAAAGAATCCTCTTAACTTCAGTGGTGTAGACAAAATATGTTTTTTTAAAAACTATCAATGTAGCTCCTTTTCTGTATGATACTATTGTGGGGGACAAAACCTGCAGAGTGTGCAATACCAAGAGTGAATGTGAATGTAAAACATAGCTTTGGGTGATAATGAGCTGTCAGTGTAAATTCGTGGGTTGAAACAAATGCCCCCCTGTGAGGTGGCATGTCATAATCGGGCAGTTGAGCGCATGTGGGGACAGGGGTACATGAGAACTCTGTACTTTGTACTTAATTTTCCAGTAGGCTTAAATCTGCTCTAAAAATGAAGTTTAGTATTTTTTAAAAAATCTAAGCAATATGCTATTTTAAATAGCAATCTATTATTCTGTATTTTTCTATCTAGAAATGAATAGTGTTTAAATACCAAAATCAGGTGGTTCATTTCCTCCAAGATTGTCAGAGCACTCCACGTGCATATTCCTTGCCTTGTGTATAAAACTTACCTAGCCAGGTTGAAGGGTGACCCCAGCAGCACAGACAGTGTCTGCCATTTCAAGGCATGGAGGGATTCCAGGCCAACTCCTCCCAGAGTTCTGCCTTATATAGATTTTTTCTCTGAACTCTTCTCATTTGCTATGTATTCTGATTCTTTGCAGACTGAAGGCTCCCCTTTCTCACTTTTAGTCATCCATTGGGAATATCATCTACTTCGTGAATTGCCTGCCCATCTTGAATCCCATGCACACTTCCCTTAGCTGCTCTATACTTTCCTGAGAAACTTCCCTTGGTTCCCAAAGACCACTTTCTAAATGAATGAAACTCATAACATTATTAGTCAATTATATCACAACTGGGGAGATAAACATGCTGCCTAAAATTATGGAGTGCATTCCAAATTCAGTTTACTTATTAATTAATTTTAAATTAGTTCCTCTTACTCTTTTAGAAGATAACTTAGTCATAGATGCCCCTTTCTTCGAAAACTTAAGTAGATATCTTCAGTTTATCTTAAAATATAACAGTATTTGGGAGAGATAGATTTAGTAATAGTGTCTACCTTTCTTCCCAACCTCATATACTCATATATATTACATATAGCTCTCTCAAAGAACAATATCTATGCCTGCCTGACATCTGGGAGGACTACTCAAAAAATAATGAATACTATGAATTAGATAGAACTGCTTTCTCTTGCTATAAAGAATTGTACTTTTTAGACAGATAATATCATATGGAAATATCCACTGTCCTACGAACTGGATGAAAAACAGTGGTGAGATTCCATTTATAAAATTACTACTGCCATCTACTCAGAATGCTAATCGTTCTCATAAAGATGCAGCATCTTGCAAACAAATGATTAGATTTGTGCATGAAATGATAAATAGAATCCTAATTAACAAGTTGCTAATTTTTCTTATAACATTTAGGTGCTAACTGTGGCAAGTGGCAGTTTTTATGTGTAGCTTGAAGAATTTATTTTGTTATTCCCTAGTTACCCAGAGTAATTGTAACTCCCAAGTTTATGTAATACAATGTATGCTTATTTTGAATTAGTGGAGTTTAAGCATGGAATGTTGGGGGCTCTTTAATTCTGGTTTTGAACACCATACCTGAAGCACCTGGAATAGTATGATTGGCCTATAAGAGCTGGGTAACTACATGGCATTGTGCAAACTTCTTAGGCCATATCTAAATGATTTTTTAAATAAACTTACTGATTTTTAGTTGGAGCTACCTTTATTACTTAAGTGAATCATTTCATAGTTGATCTCATCTCTCATCCCATAGTTTGTCATAAAAACGACCAGAACCTCACACTCAGTGCTACAGAGCAAAGTGCCTCAGCAGCAGTATTGCTGACGCTGGGGCTGGGTGGTTCTTTTCTGTGGGGCTGTCCTGCACATTATAGGATGTACACAGGCGTCCCTGGCCTCTACCCACTGCATGCCAGTAGCACTGCTCAGTTGTGATGATAAAAATGGAGGGGGAGCAGACTTGTTTGGGGTTGAAAACCACTTCCATAGGAGATGTAGATTACATTGTGTAACCATCATGATACTATTAAGTAGAATGAGCAAAACTAGAGCCAATCAGTTGAGAAAACGAAATAAGATGAAACTTTGAAACCAAAAATAGTCAGGGGCAGGGGAGCGAGGGAGGGGGTAGATGGGGATAGATTGACTTCCAGTGGTGAGCACACGATGCCGTATGCAGATTATGTTTTATTGAGCTGTACATTTAAAGTCGGTATGGTTCATGAACCAATGTCACCCTAATAAATTCAATAAAAAATAAAGTAATAAAGAAGCTCCCAGTTTGTGAACTGATCTTATGTGCACAATAAGCTCTTCCTACATATTTTATAAAAAAAGATTCAAGGGAATGCTGATAACTATCTAAACTGTGGAATTGCTTAAACTGTGTGGTGGTTGTACCTGGCACTACAGAAACACCTCAAACCCTTCACTGAGTCAGCCTCACGCCTGAAAGAATGTCAGGCTGAAAAGCAGTCTTCAGTGACTGCTAATGGGCAAAACAGAGGGAGGAGTTATGGAGAAAGTGGCAGATGCTTGAAGACTCACAGGCCTTCCTACAAATGCATATTGACAAGCCCTTTTTTTTTCAACAGTCTGTGAAAATTCAGTTTTAAAAAGTACAGTTTACAGTCTGCATAGAGGTTACAGTATACAGGTTTTGACAAAAAATACATTAACTTTTAGAACCACTACTACAAGTAGATTATTACAAATGTAGTTTCATTGCCTAAAAATAGAATGTAATGGTGGCATCATTAAGTATGGGTTTTAAATATTAGAGGCTGGTTATTTTCTGTCATGTGACTTAAGAACTTTTTGCTGCCTACATTAAGTAGGATGGGGAATCGGCACTGCAATATAACTTTCTGAGGAAAGCAGGGTAGCTGTGAAGAAAAGGCAACATTATTCTGCTTTTGAAATAAAAATCCATCATAGATCATTTAATCTTGCTCTAATATTTAGTGTTTATCCTATTCTAACTTTAATACATGTTTAAATTATTTGTTTCAACTTTAATGTCTCAAGTTATATTGAAGGATTTCTTGGAGAGAAGATTTATTAGATAGATTTAAAATATGTATGTTCTGCTTCAAACTATTCAGAAGGCATTTCAACCAAGAAAATCCTGAAACCACTTACTCTAACATTAATATTAATTTACTTAATTGTTATAAAAATATATTATGCCAAAAATTTTTGTAGCAAATATGAAATGTGCAAAAGATGTTAATAATGTAATGTATCTTACAGAAGGTGAAGTAGTAGGGTACACAGTAGTATAGAATGCATCATTTCTTTGACATGAGCATTATAAGGAACATTAACTGATTACTGAAACAGCTTAAGTATCTATGGTTATGTAAGGTTACACAATTGTTGAACTAGAGTAATAATTGTTATGTAGTATCATAAAATACAAAGAACAATTGTTATCTTGTGGATAATTTAATGCATAAAGCTTAAAGGAATGGCAAATAAAATGCTATAGAAGATCTATACCATCCTATATTATACTCCTATATATTTAAGTATAACATTGCAATTTGTATGCCCAAACTGTCTGAAGTCTTCATTTTATGGTAATAAATGCACCTGAAGCCATTTTAGTAAGTGCGTACTGTGCAGTTTACATGGCTGGGTAATATTTCCTCTACGATTTAAGAGAAGAGGTCAATAGTGTGTTGGCATTTTCAGACAACTTCTCCTGCAGCTCTGTGTGGCAGTTTTTAATACTGTACCATAATAGCTGCTGCCCTGTGCAACCTAAAATGTCTTAAGTATTAGCCAAATAAAAAACATTTCAAGGGAAAAATATTTTGTATGCACACAAAGTAAATAAATATGCACATATTTATATACCCATACATACACACATAATGCTCTACAAACTTTTCATTTATTTAGTGATTACACTTCTATTTTCTTTTGCCTGCTTCATTGCTTTTTGCTTTTCTAATATTTAAGGTAGGACACTGCATTTACATATATAGCGATAAAAAATTAGGTCTATGTATCATTTTCCATATTAAAGACTTTTTCGCAGGCTAATTTAGGGCACATTGAGACTGATTCTTTCCACTACTTTCTGCCTATCATTCTTTCCAATTAATAATGGAAACAGTCAAATAAACTTGCCATGAGGGGAAGTACCATAGTTTCCAGAATGTAGCACAGGGTTTATATGTTTAATACTTTACAATTTACAAATGCTTTTGCGTATCTCATTTGAATTTGCAATAATTGCACATAAGAAGTATACTTCTTACTCTCCTTTCCAAGATCAGTCAGCTAAGAATGTTAGCATCAAAACTCTCATCTGGGCCTTCTTATTTCAAACAACTCTATGATGGAATCTCTCCTAAATTCTGTGCAATTCTGCCATACCTGCAAGGGAACAAGAGGCCCTGAATTACAAACCACATGGGGAAAAGGGAGGGATGAATTATACTGTGTCTGCCAATCCAGTCGGCTTTTCATTAGGCTGCTAGTATAGATTTGGAGATGGTTCAGAGAGCAATATGTTCACCAGCAGGCTGATGTCAGCGTGAAAATATAAACCAGCTTGATGGACAGCAACATGGGCACAATCTGCTTACTGAGACTGGACTTGCCTACTCGGTGCCATGAAGCTTTTAACTATGATCCAGGCTTTTATAAAATGAGCTTCTTTACAATTATCCAAACTAGAGTGACTGAAGAAAATTCAGTCCCTGTAGAACAGGAAGAAAATGGAAAGCCAGAGTGTGGTCTGGTTTTTGGAAGCTTTGTCCAATGACCCTGGAGGATCAGTTGTTTTCATGAACAGAATTGATTTGGAAATGAAATCATGTGGGGTCAAGTTACTGCAGAATAATGAAATGGTGAGATATGTGAAATGCTTTTAGTTCTTACAATATTGCACTGGATTTATTTAACCATTTTATGTTATTTAGTAAGTAATGTATGCTAGGCAGATGTTCAGTGCTGGGGACAGAAAAATAAATAGGAAAGTCCCTGCCCTCAGAGAGCTCGCAATCCAACACAGAAACAACGTAGCAGAACAAGGACAATACAATAAGCACCAGATGCCATACAGAACTTTCAGAAACACAGAGAAGGGACTTTAAATAGTCAATGATGTCAGGTAAGGCTTACCTTCTGGGGAAGATTCTCCTCGGCTGGGTGAGTCCAAGTTTAGGCCTGTTGTTCAGCCATAATCTGTAATACTAGCACCTTACTATTTCAGAAGTGTACCAGGTTGGTTGATTCATTCTACAATCATCTTACTACTAGGATATCGGGAGGAAAAATAACCAGGTAGGAGGTGAAAGGTGTTCCAGTTAGAGGAGATGATGGGAAGGAATAAAGGCAGGGATTTTTTGGCTATATGAAAATCACTGAGCAAGGATGAAATGTAGAGTGACAGGAGATACACACAGGAGTGATGTTAAAAATATTTAGTACGTGGCATGGCCCTGGCCCTGGTCAGTTAGTGTGGACACCAGCCACAAACAAGGGGTGCAGCTGTTCACATCAGGAAGGGCCTTGTGTTCTAAGCTAAGGAAGTCAGACTTTACCTTGAAAACCATAGGGATCATTGAAGGATTTTAAGCAGTGGAGGAGAAGAAGACGAGTTTATTGTACTCAGACTCATTTAGTCTAGGTCATCAAGCAGTAAAAAGAAAGTAAGGGACTTGTTTTGAGTATCTACTAGACATGTGCATTATGCTAGGTGCCTCCCCATGCAGGTCTGGCCCTCATGACAATCCTGTAATAGGCCATGGAGGTTCACAGAGGCCAGATCTTCCCAAGTTCCACAGCTGAGAGGCAAAGATAGGCCTCAAACCATAGCCTGAATCAGGATTATGTAGTCTCTCTTCTTCTGCATCTGCTGAGGGCTGTTCTGGTTCAGTTAGAGTGGACTGTGGCATAGAGTATGTATTTACAGGAAATACCCATTGTTCTTAAGTTGGTATTGTCACTAAAATAATATATTGAAGTCAGCTCTCCTGGTAATCATTGAATAGGTTATGATGTTCATTAATTCTAGTCACTTTGGTATATTTGAGTCTTGCATGTTGATTGATCCTCCTTCCAAGATTTTGTTTTCTTAGCAAATCTCTTATTAGGTACTTTTCTGCCATCAGACAGACCTGGAATTGAGGCTTTGCTCTACACCTTTCAAGCGACTTAATTCTTTAAGCCTCATTCTACTTACTGGTAAAAAGGACACAAAAACTGCCTGCCTCACAAAGTTGTTGTAAGCCTAAATCAAGTCAATGCATGTGTATTCCTAGCTCAAAATAAATATTCAGTAAATATTAGTGGCCATCGCTGACAATGAAAGTGAGCATTTGTTGAATGAATGAATGAATGAATAATTACATCTGGGAATGGGTTGCTTGCCATTGAATTTTGATACACCAGCAAGACCATGCTTAGATGGCTTACCCTTGATAATACTATTGTCTCAATTTTTAGCAAAAGAGCATCATATGGTGCCATTCTAGAAAGTAAAACAGGAAAACAATCACCCCTCACCATGCAGTCTAAATAAGGCGTTCAGTAGAAGCAAGCAAGTCTTTTCAGAAACAAGACTTACAGTTTCAGCTCCAGCATATGTCTGGCAACCCATGCTGCTATGGAAAGGATAGTGGCAAAAGGGAGGATGAAGTGTTTGGGAGAATATCCCCACTCAGAAAAATGTCAGACAGAAGTGGGAGAATGATCTAGGGGGAGTAGTTAGAGCTGCTATAAATGAAAGGACACTAAAAAGAAACTGTGAAACTGAAGTTTATCGATAGCTGGTATGAATGTGCCTTGGGAAGGGGACACCTTGTGCAGGAAGCCTTAAGCTAAAGCAAGGAAGTGACACCATAATTGTCATATAAATGTGGGTAAGTCAGAAGGGAAAGTCACATGAAATCACAGTTTAAAAAAAGGAGACTAAACAGGGAGCAAAATAGATATAACTATATAGTATTTGAAGGTGTTAAAGAAAAGTCAAAAGTATACTCCTTTTGATAGAGCAAATAAATGGAACTACTTCAAGTTTCTTAAAAGATCTATGCTCACAGAACTTTGCCTCCTTTCACAATGGACAAGCCCATACTGAATGACTTGAAGGATTTTTTCCCTCCTGTTTAATCCAGTTCTTTGAAATGTCATTATGTTTTCATTTAGAAAACAAACTGTCTGGAAGATGAAAAAATTAAATGTTAAATATGACCTCAAAAAGGAAATGGAGTGGGCCTAGACTGAACTGCTTGTATTGCTGAATGCTCAGGTTCATCCTGAACATACCAAGATATATTTATTTTAATACCTGTCCTGCCATTAGGAGACTAACTACCAGAAGTCTATTCCTGGAACATTATTGTTATATGTAGTCACAATCTTATTTTGTCAGTAACAATAAGAGGGAAGTGAGAATCTCCATCTTAATAACTCTGTACCTTCCTTTTTTAATATTTTTATTTGGCACTACCATTATTAATCTCAAAATTATTTAAAAATTGTCCTCAAATCTTTGAAAATATTTGTTATCTCACTCAAGTGTCACCTAACCGGTCCAAGTTCTCTGTTCATCTCTTTTATACACTTGCCATTCAAGTCTCATAACCTTTTCAAGGCTCTGAACTTCTGCTAGTCCCTTCCGTTTTTCTTGTTTGGAGGCTCCCAGAACAGAACATGTTCTTCTGGACCAGACATGTGTAGAAAAATATTCTCGCCTTTTTCTCTACATGTCAGGAACTAAAAAAAGTTCACTGTGCTTAAAAGGGAATACTAGCAATAAAAAGTGAACCCCCAAAAGTAATGGCTTTCATACTTTTCATTCCACATCTATGTGGGATTTAGGTGCCGTGGTAAATGAGGTGAGAGCTGATATGATGTGGAAATAAGTGAGCTTAGGGAAGAGTTGCCAGCAATTTTGGATGTACTTCTCAAATTCTTCCCTTACTAGATGGATTCAGAAAAGAAATTTGTCTAAAACATGACAAGTCAGAGGAATGAATGTTCTGAAGCAATTATTTGAAGCTGCACTGAGTTTCGATGATATGGTATATAGTTTTACAGCTTTATGATCTGTAGAAACTTGAAAATTATTTGGGAATTCATTTCCAAAACAAGGCTCCTAGGTGGAATCTGAAGTCATTGCTCCTGATTTTCCAGCATCAGACACCTTGTGGAGGCATTTTAGTAAAAACCAAAGTGCCTATCATGCGTGTTTTGATTTGGTTATACTTACTTTCATTAAATGCACCGGAGTGAATTTGTTGGTATAGGGAAGCTTTTATCCACACATTCTTTTCTTTCTTAAATAATGTCTAATGAAAATGAATTGCTTTGTGTTGGAATCTTGGAGTTTATGGTTTCTAGGAACTTGCTTGTAGTTTCTTGAAACTGAAGTGATGTTTTCGTGACATAGGAACATCCTAGTTCTTCTATTTATTACTGTTCTATAAGTTTGTTTCTGTCTTTGCACAGGACTTCAAAATAAAATTTAGATTCTTAAAAATAATATGATGAAGGCAGAACCAGGACGGGACGAGGTTAGTGTAGGGCTGGAGTTGAGAGTGCTGACACTGTCCAGTTGTGCACCACTGCACAGAATCTTGGTCCAGGCTCCCCAGAGAGCAGAGCCTATAGTGAAAGCTCGCATGTAACACTCCAGGCACAAGCCCGGGAAAACAAGAATGAGGAAGCTAGAAAGTGAACAAGGAGGCAGAGAGAACAAACCAGGACGCACGTGTGTACACAGTGCCACAGCTTTGCAACTAATCATCGCTGGTTACTGGGTCTGAGAGGCTTCTCTAAAGAGTACCCAGGGGATGCTGGGTTCAGTGCTCTCCATTGGTCCACATTTCCTCAGCACTCTCCGAATGCTTCATCCCAGCCCAGCGGCACCGACTCTGGGGAAGGCAGAACCTTTTTGCTCCGGCCCAGGTGCAGAGCTTCTTGCTGTAAGTTGGTGCCAGACTTGGGGCACCCAGAACTGTAGTTGTGGCGGCAGTACAAGGAGTGTGTCTGGGGCTGAATGACCGTGGCAATGATGCCAGCCATTCCTGGAAGCAAGGGGTCGTGGCCAAGGCCTGAGGGTCAGGTGGGCTGAGCCGACCTGGGGAACACGTGACTGGATCTGTCTCAGACGAGTCACTTACCTACTTTGTGTCTCAGTTTTGTCATCTGTGAAGTGGGATTAAGAACAATCACCATATTATAAGACTGTTAGGAAAATTAAATTCTATAGTATATTTAATGCAATTAGAAAGTGCCCGCCAAGGTTAAAACTAATTTGAACCATGGTAGCTTCATTATCCTAATGTGGAATCTACAACATAAGGTGACAAAACAGAAAAGTGTTCATTTGAGTTAATAAACTTAGCATGTTTATTTAACAAACAAACAAACAAAATATTATATTGCAGCCATACACTTAGCTGCAGAGGGAAAATGCTGTTATGACTCTCTGAGTCATGCCACCGAGTCGGACAGATTCAAGATATATACATAGCATTATTATTGAAAAATTCAGTTCTCAAAGTTAACAAAGGAGACATGATGTGCAATTCTTCCCACATAAGTACATCACTAAAACAAAAATGAGAATATCAATTCAGTTCCAAACAGAGTCCAGATGCTAAGTTGTGGTTGTGATATTCTGTTGTGGGCAGTGTAGCATTCTCCCTCTCCCATCGCTGTGTCTTCCAAGCAGCCGTGCTATGGGCAGATCGCACTTCCTCTCCATGCATTCAGATCTGCAACAGAGTGTTTACCACCCAAGTTCAAGTGACAGGAACCCAACAGACAAGAGTTTCTCTTTCCTAGTTCAGCTCTGTGTGTTCCCAGGTTGTAACACACATCCATTCAAAGCACTGCTAGAGCAAGTCTGTTTTCTCATCCTTAGGTGCTGATAACCTGCACTAACAGGTCAGCTTTCCTCGCCCTGCGAGGCACTTTTCTGGCCCGCTGTGCTCAGCACCGGTTCCATTCAGCCCGGCTGGCATGGAGGCAGACTGCCTTAGCCTATTGCATCAACAAGTTCAGCCTTGAATTGGAAGATAAACATGTATTCTCTCTAGTGTCTCCTGACCTTTTTGCTTGAGAATGGAAGATTGGGTAGTGGTGTAGGAGCGTGCCTTGCTCTACATTTATATTAACATTGGATATAGTAATGTTGGTTACTGTACATAGGAACGGCCATGACAGCCAAGCTCAGTGCACATTATTACCTTTCACATGATGCTTAGAGCTCCCAAAATGCCTTGCTCTACGTGAGACAGCAGAAGTCTTTGATTTCATGGCCCAAACCGAAGTTAGTTATTCCATTCAAAACAAACAAACAAAAACATTAGATGACGTGTAGTCTTATAGTAGGCCAAGCAACACAAAATTGAATATTTTATTTTGAGGATATTACCCTCTCTTATAATGATTTATTATAATGCATCCTCCAAGAAATATCATATTAACTCCCTATTACAAACATTTCCATTTTTAGCTCTTTTAAAAAAAATCAAAGTATCAAATATTCCTCAGTAAACACCCAGAAATGTAAGGCTTCCCTTTATAGGCTGTACAATGTGGTACTGTTCCATGAACTCCACGAGGCTTCCCCCACCCAGACCCTCCCCAGCAGCAGTTTTCTGGTTTACTTCTAATGGTTTCCTTAAAAAGATTCCATTTCCTGAACCAGCACTAATGATTGATTTGCACTTCACATTCTGTCTTTGATTTTTCTTGTTTTAGTGGTTTCGGTAGCCTAATATTGTCCATTTTTGCTCATCATTCACTATGTTCAGACAGTGTTGGATGTCTGCTTTCGGTTTTTAAATAGAAGAAATAATAACTACCTAGCTTGAAAAGCTCTTTGGGATTATGGGTTTGGTTAATATCCTCTAAAAACAATTTCAAAAAACTGTACTTGCAGATTATAAATGACTTTTTATGTGATTGCATCCCCTGGTGCTTTGAAATAAAAACACAATAAAGAGTATAAAAGCACTTGATCAGAAAGGCTAATCCTGAGTTGATGCCATTTACATTTAGATTTAAATAAGTCAGCCTATTCATTCTTTCAAACTTTGCTTCAGGTTTTAAATTGAGAATACATGGAAATTAAAAGTCCTAGTATGCTTAGATACATTTTAAAAAGTTATAATACCTAAATTCAGTGGACTCTAAGAATACAACTGGGATAAACATAAAGAATAGGAAAATATAGTTAGTAATTTTTAATGAAACAATGTTATTGCAACAATTATTAATAAGGTTCATCTAATATGTGGTCCAGGTGAAATAAAGTGGAGTCATTGGTATAATGATACAAATGCTATGCCTTTGAGACTAGGGTACACAAACAAGCCACACACAGGGAGTCTACAGTCTGATACCCCACTTTTTATGAGTAATGGAGTATAAAGCAGTATGTCATAGTGGACAACTCTCCTACTGGAATTCTGGACCTTGATTCTATTCACAGATGGACCACATGGCGAACAAAAGTCTGTTTCTTCCTATCATAATATGAGAGTTCAGATACGATGCCATCAGGACCTTTCCAAGACCAAAATTCTAGGACCCTATTGCACTATATAATCCAAACTTGAAGTGACGACTTGATACACACCCATGACCTAGGATGCATTCTGAGTATGTTGCATCAGCATGAGGCCTGGTGAGATCCCTGGAACCAGTTCTAGACAGAGTGGGACCGGGTAGAGTGTGAGAAGTACAATAATGACATTAATCTGACAGGGTCTATATGGGCAGTGGGTGAAGGGCCCATTGGAATCTTGGCTTAATTTTCTTCCTTCGTCCAAAAGTTTGTCCAACCACAAGGGGAACGGCTAGGCCTCATACACATACGTGTTTTAGTTTGGCGACTCAAAATTCTTCAGAAAGAGGGCTTACACTCATTCAGACCCAGATTTCTTGATTCTTGGCTAGTCTATATGTTTACTACTTAAATAAAAATCTTGAGGAAGAAGTGGATCTAGCATTTGAGTGATGGTGCCCTGGCCATTGCTATACATTATATTTTTCTTTATAAGGGTTTCTACTCATATAAAACCTATTTTAATTCACTGTAAGACTTTGAGCTGATGCCTTTAAAAGCCTCAAACCATTCTCTAAAAGCTTAATCTTCTTTGTCTTCTAAGTCACTGAATTCTCTAGGAAGGTAATGTATTTAATTAAGCAATATTATTTATTTTTTTGTTAACTAGACATTTTTGAGGACTTTTTATGTGCTGGCCCCAAGATATAGAGGCATTGAAGATATCTAAGGTGCACCTTGTGTCCTCTGGTAGCTCACGGCCAGTGGAGTTAGTCCCCTAAAAACAAGAACCAGAGAACTGCCTACAGGAAGGAGCCCAGAGGCTGGAGAGAGCCCAGCCCTGACTTAGGGGAACTGCAGAGCATAAGGTGAATTTCAGCAAGTGAAAGAGAAGCAAAGCATTCTGAACAAAGAGGTGTGGATGTATGTGGGATGACCTGGGGCACAGGATTGGATTCCGTGAGGCCACAGCCTGTCATAGCAAAACCCACATGGCTGCAGCTCCCCTTTAGAAATGCACGCAATAGCATGAAATAGCTGTCAGCTTTTCCTGTGCTTCTACTTTGTATGTCCTCCAGAAAAAGGCTTTTGGAAAAGCTGTGAATACCTTGATAGTAATAGAGGAAGCCAGATTAAAAGTTTACCAGAGAAACAACAGGGTGTATGTATACAAAGAAACAGGTTTATTATAAGGAATTGTCTCATACAATTATGGAGGCTGTCGAGTCCTCAGATCTGTATTTGGGAAGCTGGAGACCCAGGGAAGCCAGTGATATAGTTCCAGGACAAAAGCTGTCAGGCTTGAGACCCAAGAAGAGGTGATGTTCCAGTTCAAGAATGAAGGCAGGAAAAGACCAATGTCCCAGATCAACAGTCAAGCTGGAGGTGTTCCCTCTTTTTCTCATGAATATCAGCCTTTTTGTTCTCTTTAGGCCTTTAACTGGTTGGATGAGGCCCACCTATATTACAGAGGCCAATCTGCTTTACTCAGTCTACCAATTCAAATGTTAATTTCATCCAAAAATACCCTCACAGACACACCCAGAACAGTATTTGACCAAATATCTGGGCATCACGTGGCCCAGTCAAGTTGACACAATTAATTATCACCATATCTTGTTTTGTTAAGGTTTAATTACAAAGCATCCAGGGACATTCATGAGTCTGATTACCAAACTGATAGTTCACCAAGACTCAAGGGATTTTTTAAATTTATTTCTTAACATTTTAATTAAATGTATTAGTGTGACATTGGTTAGGTGTTAAGTGTACGATTCCATAATATAATATATCATGTGTTTACCAGCCATAGTCAAATCTCCTTCTGTAGCCACATATTTGACCCCCTGCCACCCCCTTGCCCTCTGGTAAGCACCGTACTGTTGTCTGTGTCTATGAGGTTTGTTTTGCTTGTCTTGTTTGTTCATCTGTTGCTTTCAATTTTATGTCCCACATATGAGTGAAATTATATGGTTCCTGACTTTTTCCATCTGACTTACTTTGCTTAGCATGATAGTCTCAATATCTATCCATGTTGTCGCAAGTGTGATATATGTATATGAATAGTGTGTGTGTAGTATATCACATTTTCTTTATTTAATAATCTATCAAGAGACACATCAATTGTTTTCATGTGCTGGCCACCATGTATCTTTATGAATAAATGTTTTCAAATTTTTTAGGTAGATACCCATAAAAGGGATTGCTGGGTCATACGCTAACTCTATCCTCAATTTTTTTGGGAACCTCCATACTGCTTTCATAGTGGCTGCACCAGTGTGCATTCCCATCAGCAGTGAATGAGGGATCCTTTTTCTTCACAACCTCCCCAGCACTTGTTATCACCTGTCTTGTTGATAATAGCCATTACAGCAGGTATGAGGTGGTATCCTGTATTTTTTTAATTTTAAGATTTTATTTATTTATATTTAGAGAGAAGGGGAGAGAGAGAAACATCAGTGTGTGGTTGCCTCTCATCCACCCCCTACAGGGTTTGCATTTCCCTAATAGCTAGTGAAGGTAAGCGTCTTTTCATATCTGTCGGCCATTTGTACATCTTCTTGGGAGAGGTGTCTGTTCAGGTCCGCTGCCCATTTTTTAATTGGATTGTTAGTTTTCTTGTTATTAAGTTGTATGAGTTCTTTATATGTTTTGTATATTAACCCCTATCAAAAGTATTGTTTGCAAATGTCTTCTCCCATTTGGTTGATTGCCTTTTCATTTTTTGATGGTTTCTTTTGCTGTGCAAAAGCTTTTTAGTTTGATAAGCCCCATTCATTTATTTTTGCTTTTACAATACTTTCCTTGCCTTTGAAGTCAAATTCATAAAATCTCTAAAACCAAGGTCTAGAACTTTAGTACCTATGTTTTCTTCTTTGTAATTTATTGTTTCAGGTTTTGTATTTAGGTCTGATCTATTTTGAGTTAATGTTTGTGTATGGTGAGAAATAGCAGTCTAGTTTTATTCTTTTGCATGTGCCTTCTCAATTTTCCCAGCATCATTTATTGAAGAGGCTTCTTTTACCATTTTATGTTTTTGGCTCTTTTGTTGAAAATTATTTGCTCATAGCCTGGCCAGATAGCTCACTCAGTTGGAGCGTCATCCCAATATGCCAAGGTTGTAGCTCCATCCCTGGTCAGGACACCTACAGGGGTCAATCAGTGAATGCATGGATAAGTGGAACAGCACACTGATGTTTCTTCCTCCCTCTGTCTCTAAAATCAATCAATAAAAATTGTTTTAAAAAGGAAATTATTTGCTCACATACATGTGAATTTATTTCTGGACTTTTAATTCTGTTCCATTGGTCTGTGTGTCTATTTTTTCTGCCAACACCATGCTGTTTTGATTATTGTCACTTATTAGTATAACTTGAAGTCAGAGAGTATGATACTTTTTGGCTTTGTTCTTTGAGACATGTTTTTTTGAAAGTCTCACAATATTGTATACATTCTTGAACAATGTCTCAACATCATTGAGCTATTGCCAGTGATATGCTTTGGTAACTTATTGACATTTTCAGAATTGATAGCTAATTTATCATTATGATTTAGACTATATGCATATGTTCTGGTAGTTAAATGCATATGCTAGAAAGCCAAGCTGCTTGGCTTTAAATCTTAGCTCTTCCTTTAAGAGCTATGTAACCTTAAAGATCTGGCTTAAAGTCTTTGCCCTTTTTTTTTAAGATTTTGTTTATTTATTTGTAGAGAGAGAGGAAGGGAAGGAGAAAGAGAGGAAGAGAAACATCAGTGTGCAGTTGCCTCTCAAGTGCCCCCTACTGGGGGCTTGGCCTGCCCTTGGCATGTGCCCTGACTGGGAATCGAACCAGCAACCCTTTGATTCATAGGCACACACTCAATCCACTGAGCTACACCAGCCAGGGCTCTCTGTGCCTTTTGTCATAATTTATAAACTGTAGGTAATGAAAATACCTAAATCTTGTTTTTTATGAAGATTAAATCAGATAATACACATCAGTTAATGTAAAGATATAGGTAGGTCATGGGAACATAGAACGTATTCAACAAAATAGTTGTGCCTATAGCAACATACCTTTTATTATAAAATCCTGTTATAGCCTTGGCTCAATATTACTTAAACATTGGTACTTTTTGAGTAAAGAGTCCTTATCAAGAGCAGTAACATTGAATATGCTTAATTAGCATACACTTTGGATAGACTAAAACCAAAACTTCAAAGCCTCAGTTGGCTTGAAAATGACACCAGATTTAGCAAGTGAGTTAGAGAAGATGGAATAGAAAGTAACACATTTATAGAATATGCACAGGCAGCGGAGTGTTTGATTCACTTCACTACTTCTGTTCAATTTAGTTTGTTATAGTCAGAGAAACTGTCCATATTTTAAGTGTTTCTTTGGCATCTTGACATTAAAAACATTTGCAAACAAACCAACAGTGGATGTGGGTGGAGAAATGCTAAGTGATGCTTTGTCAAGTTTTGAGTTGTCAGGAAGAACAGACAGATTGACTGGGGCTAGGACTCTCTTGGGGTTGAAGGTGATCGATCACCTGACTGATGGAAAAGCAACCTTGGGTAAGTAACTTGGACTCAAGGCTCTTGAGCCAGATGACAAAGCTACCAAAATGTCCAGCTAGTCTTTTCTAAGTGTGCTGTTTCTGATTTGTCTGAACAACCACATCACTCAATAAGTGATTTCATATCCGTTTAGATAAGGTTGTTCACATAACATGAAATATATCTGTAGGGTGATGAGTGAGGAAATCCTTTGGTTCTTTGAACTTAACCTCATGAGTGCTTCAGCATCCTTACGGAGGTCTTTATTCATACAACTGATGTTTATGTGAATACTCAGGGCATCCACTTCTGTTGACTACAGTTCAGAGGCTTCGGTGTGTCCCTATATTTCATACAACCCTCTTGTGCTAGCACCTCATAGGTGGTGGAATATGATGTCTATAACACAATTTTTGATGGTATATACAGTATGTCCATGTTACTCTGTGCTTGCACCTCTATCAATAACATCATTCCACCTTGAAAACTATTGTAATTTTTCAGATTTTCAAGTTCCTGTGTCTGAAATTAGTCTGCCAGTGAAAGTATATTCAGACTCAGCTCTTTGAAACTGGCTATATTAGTCCATTTGATTATTTCCTTGGGGAATTTTTTCTTCTAATGAAAAAAGAAATGCCTTGTCCATTTATCAAGTGACTAAAGATAGCTGAGGATTAAATATGAATGGAGCAATTACTGCTTTCAAAAACCCAAATAATGGAAAGTATGTTGTTGTTATTGCTGTTGCATGAACTATTGCATCATTCTGCGATTGCTCTGCCTGGTGAATTTCCTCCTCCCATCTTGTTCCGAACTTGTAAATGTGTGTATGGATTTGTATGCATTTGTAATACTTACATTAATTCTATGTCATTGAGAAACTTCAGAGAGGGAAATTTAATCATCAAGCTTGTATATTTTTATTGTTATTCATTATTGTTATTCTTAGCCATGGATGTAGCGGCACATGCTTTTTTCAAATATTATAAAGTTAAAAATTTTAATCATAAGGCTATTGTGATGAAGCCAGTTTTAGTCTGTTATGAAAGCTCTGCACTCTTTCATTTTTGAGAGCTAAACTCAGAATGCATTGAGCTGTGCCTTAGTTTATTTTCCATTATCTTTTTCCCCCAGAAATTGTGCCATTCATTTAATACTTCATTACAACCAAACTGCAATATGTATACATGGTACGCAAAATGAGCCATTTCGTCTTAAAACAGATTGCAGATGAAAGGAAGCCATTCATTTCTTGCTCGCTTGCTGTAATTACTAGAGCACTAATTACTCCAAATCACTGACATCCAAGGTCAGGAAGGATGACAACAGAAACATCAAAGAAAAAATGTGGCTCACTCGCTAGGACAGATTTTTTGTATTCCCAAACACAGTATTATTTTTATGGCTACTGTTTTTTAGTTTGGTGGTGAAAAACAAAACAAACAAACACGCACACACACAAACAAAAACCCTGCACACAGTCAAGATTGCTCAATGTTTACTATTATTTCATTCGCAGTTTGACGGTGAGAACATGTACATGAGCATGACAGAGCCGAGCCAGGACTATGTGCCAGCCAGCCAGGTGGGTTAATTAATCTTCTCTGCCTTGTTTCAAATTGTAATTAAACAAATTCAAAGAGTTGCATTGCAAATGAGTAGCACTATCAGTAACTGCCGCAATCAGGAATAATCATAATTTATAAACAAAGCATTTAAGCCTTGTTTCCAGTTAATGAGATAGAGCTGATAAAGCACCGGAGTTGGCGGTTGCTGAAAGACGCTACCTTGTTTCCCTCCAGAACGGCAAGCAGCTGTTTTGCCAGCATGATCTTTGCTAAACAGTTGTTTTACCTTTAGGAAATAAAGTCTTTACAGGTGCAGGTTATTTGTGCTTCTGACTAGAGACAAGTTAATCATTACAAGCTACACACACCACAAATAGTTTTAATTATCCACTGTTGCGGCAGTTTTCAATAAAATGTTATATTTATAACTAAAATCACGTGGCCGATCGGCATTCTACGGCTGCTTTCAGAATCTATTGGGTGGGTACTTTTCAAGCCAAAATGCATGATATGATTGAAACCTTTTGAGGGCACGTTTGTATCCATTTCACTGGGAATGGTTGACAAGGTATTTAATCATGAAAAGTGACAACAAAATTCCAGTGGTTACATTTATAACAGTAAATGCTTAGATATTTATTTTTAGATACTTAAGACCAGGCCCTTTAATCCAGCCAGGACATTTAAAGCAAAATTATAACTGCCCTAGGGTAACAGTATAACATAATATATAAGAACATTGTAAGCAAAAAATAAACAAATGAATGAATGAAAGTGAGGGTAAGTTCATAGGGACATTTTGTGGGCTTGAACCTGTTTTTTCCTAGAAGACTATGAAACCACGGTAGCTTGGAGTTTCTTGTAACAGTGACCATGGTGGAAACTCTAACACGTAGTGTGGTTTTCAATGCCTACATATCTGCCCAATAGATTTGTTAACTAGGAAGGGTGGGAGCAGTAGGATGATAAAATTTCTGTTGTTCTTCAAGGTGGTTGTCAGTGGATTAAATCTAATGTATATGGTAGGGGTGCATTTTGAGGGGCTTTGAAATTTCTCTAAGAACCAAATGTCTTGTGCTTAACTCAAAACAGAGGCAGGCCTGTTCCCCATGAACTTTGCATTTAGAAGTCATTTATGATCACTGCCTCCTTTGGCAGACATTCTAGAAACCACACTCTATTGTTCAGATGAGAAGGTCATCGTGAAGTTCAAAGATCCGGACTACATTTCCTCCCATTCAACTGAGTTGACCACACTCAGAATACCTTTGGAAGGCCGAGCTTTGCATTTAAAATTCTTACAGAATGGAATTCATTCAGCTAAGTAGGCTCCAAGATCCATAGGTGGTTCTGAATAGGACTGTTTGATTAAAAAATGAAAAATGTTACTATTAATTTTCTTCTAACCATCAATCCCAAAACTGTACTGACAAGTTTAGTATTACTATTAGATTAGAGCAACCCAGTATCATCTCTTTGGTGCCTTTAGGGTTTTGAAGTGTAAGGGCTAATTGAATTTGTTTGAAACAGTAGAAACACAAACTCAATAAATGATTGCTGTTATAAAGCAGCTGCTCCCTCTCAGAGAATCATTATGTCCTTCTTAAAGACTTTTGGAAAAGGGATTAGAAATTCAAAGCATATACATCATAAGAGCTTGGGCCCTTAGATTTTTAAATTCAAGTACAGTGGATGGATAATATTAAGCCCTGACTGAAATCAAACAGCTAACTTTATTTTTCTTAATATTTCAGTCAGGAGTTACTAAAAATATTTTAAATACCAGTGAAAATTTATGAAGGAGTAAGAACTCCAGATACTTTGTCTTTGTAAAGCTGTGGCAGGTGTGTGTGCCAGAATAAAACTATCTTTTAATAATGTAGCATACATGAGAATATTTTTTGGAATGTGTTACTTTTAAAAATTAGACTAATGTAAGATTATGTATACTCTGGGGGGAAATAAACTTCACAAATCACATAAGTTGAATGGTCTTAGCTAAATTTTGCACTTACCATTCCTTTTGTTTACTGTAATATAGTGTGTTCCAGAATTCATTATCTGATATTCTTTTAGGGAATCTTAATCAATTTACCCCTTTTGGCAACCATAAATAAGATTTTAGTCATCCTGCAGGAAAAAAAAAGTTTTGTTCTTTTCCTACATAACATCAGGCATCTGCATAGCTTAGTAATCCAAGACAACTTGCCTCATAGCGTCACTCAACAATTATAATTCCTAATCAATTTTCAAATCAGTACATGCTTTGAGACTTATAGACTAAGTTGCTAAGTAGGAACATATGGTGCACTACTGCTCCTGTGATGTTGCTGCAAGCAAATAGCATAATTCTAAACTTGAAATGATTTTTATAGAAAGCCAGTGCTGGAATAGCTCCAGCAATGGAAGTACACTGTAAAAATTAGTGATATTCTTTTAGGCAGTCCCAAAAGGCTCTTTGGCACTATCTACTGCATGCATTCTATACCTCTTCAGTGGGTGTACACAAATCCTTAAATTTTTTTGCATATAATTTTGTAATTGATAGGCAGCTTTTAAAGTGAATATGCTGCCACATAATAAGCCTGACAAGTATGTAATAAAAACTCATGACATTTCCACTTCTCTCTGGCTCCATTCTTGGAATATTGGCTATTTTCTCCTATAATAAAGTATGCTGGCCACTCAGTGCTTCAATCTAAACACCATTTAAAATTTTCTCACTCTGGACAGAATTTGAACCACGCAGTGCGAGATTTCTTTGTGTTTCCAGACCCTGGCTAAGAGAACTCATGTTGCCTGATCCCTTATGAAACTGCAGGTTCCCTCCTGTGGAGTTTGCGGAAGAGTGTGAGTGGGCTAATGAAAGGAAAGCCAACTGAACATTAGCTAACAGTCCTTCATAAACTCAGTCCTTTCTCGTTCCTACTCTGTTATGTTTGACTGACCAGTGTGCCAGAACACATGACAGTAAGGCCGAGAAGTTTGGGCTTCTCACCTGAGCTCAGACTCTTCCCCAGAATTTCCCAGACCCACTCAGATTCATGTGCTATGTGGTCTTTCTCTTCCCCTAAAAAATTCCAGCCCCTTTCTCCAGCCCCTAGAATTATAGCACCTTCTGTAGTTCCTCATCTGTGATTGTGCTCAGTATATAAATGTTCATTTGAATTGCATACGTCAAAGGAAACAGGAATCTCCTCCTCTGGATCAGAACTTTCTATGGCACAAAGGTTACTAATTTGTTTGTTTAGTTCTGAATATGTGCCATTGCTTTTTCTCATTGTTTCTTCTTCTCTGGGAGTTCCCAGAATATCATTGTCCATGGCTACCTGTCCATTCCAAGCTTTTCACACACACTGGCAACATATTTCACCAGTTCTCTGATGTAAGAGCTCCTCCCATGTATGTCTCCCTTGGGATACTGTGGGAAAACGGTTGAAAAGGAGTGGTCTTTTTATATAAGAAATAATTGCTTAATAGCGGGAATCAGAAGATTTTTCTGGTGTCAAGTTGTGAAGAAGCTTTGGTTCTGGATTGAAACATGTTTTCAATTAAGTCACTTCCTCCTTGACATTGGCCTCTACTCCACTTACCCATTTCTTTTTGTTTCATTTCCATCCCTACCCTCTTGTTTCCTCCATTCCTCCCACCTGCATCCTTCTTACTTTCCTTTCTTTCTCCTTCTTTCCATGAAGTTATCCTTTAAACATCAGCTATTCTTTGTTGTTAACCCTGAGCATCATAATAAACTCAAAATATTAAATGAGACCCCATTTTATATTATTTTCAGTTATGATTAGGTTCCTCTCCCTGCTTCTTTCCTCTTCTGCCACTGAAATTATCTCTTACCTAGGCCCTCAAATCTCACAGTTAAAAAATAACAGTGATTAAAAAAAATAACAGTGATAAAATAGAGCAATATGATGTACCACTAAGTATAGGGTATACATTTATACCACGCATTTTTAGTATAAAAGCTGAAGAGTGCCTGTGTACCTAGGGCAGCTTTCTCATGTGAGTTTGGGTTTGATTTTTAACTTCACTAGACCCTTGTTCCTGACAACTGCTCAGACTCAACAGATCAGTGCGTCACATCGAGATTCACCACCTCCGACCTACTCCCTCGCCTCCTAAACTTCGTTTTTCTCTTTGTTGGCCTGTAGTCATAACAGTTAACACCACCTACCCAGTCTTCCAAGACAGGGACCTGGACAGTCTCTCTTATCTATCACTCTGCCCTGAATTAATGGCACATAGTGTTGGTTCTACTTTTTTGTATAACTTTGCAACCTATCTTCTCTTTTCCCTGTATATAACCACTGCCTGAGAGCTGGGGCCCACAGTTTCTCATTAACCTGTCTCATCTCATCTCGCTTCCACTTTTCCGTTTCTCCTCTCACCGTTGCTGAATGATCCTTGTCTCTTTCCCATTTACATACCTCCGTGCCTCTCATGTGTGCAAATTGGAGTTATCGAGGACATGTTTGTCCCTCTGTGGCATGTAACATACTAAAATTGGTACCAATCTGTCTTTCTTTTTTTCCCCCACCTGAAAGGATGTCCTGTTCCTAGAATAATATTTGATACATTAGAGGTCTGCAGTGCTTTTTGTAGAAAGATGAATAAATGAATGCAGATCTTGTGTACATTTTTAAATCATATTAATTCTTTTTTTTAAGATTTTACTTGTTTATTTTTAGAGAGGAGAAGAGAGGGAGAAAGAAAGGGTGAGAAACATCAACATGTGGTTGCCTCTTGCATGCCCCCTACGGGGAACCTGGCCTGCAACCCAGGCATGTGCCCTGACTGGGAATCAAACTGGCGACCCTTTGGTTTGTATCCTGGTACTCAATCCACTGAGCCACACCAGCCAGGGCAAATCACATTAATTCTTTGATTTTTCTATTTGCAATGATTTTCAGCCCAGCATTGCAGACATTTAGCAAATCTGGCCCTGCCTATTGCATTCTACTAGCACTCCTCTGTCTGGTGTGAATGCCCTCACACATTACCAAAGGATGCCAGCTCTCCCACCTCCTTAGAATATCATGTCAAGTACAGGACTGGAAGAATGAGAGTGATAAGTAATAACAGGAGTTATTCTTACAAGGATAGCACATTGCTGTCTCTCATCATGCTGTGGGACCATGAGGGCTCTCTGACTCCCTTTCTGTACAATATTGTATTAAATCTATTAGAATTATAATGTTTTGAGTTTGCGAGCAAATTCATAACTCTATCTATATTTTTAATTATGTTTGCCTAATGAGAAAATTTCCTAGGTTAAAATGTAAACGAGGTATCTCAAAAGGGCTTAGATAGTATATTTCTAAGAGCAATTTTGAAAAAAAAAATTCTTGACTATGGGCCATAAAATTTCCATGATCATGACATAAATTTGAACTATAAATTAGACCAATTACTTTTAGATTGGTTCCTTTTGGCAGAAATTTCGGGCGTAAAGTCAACTTGACTTTTTGACCATTGACCCAATAAAATGGCAAAGCTGCCATGCTTCGAGTAATCTAGTTAGTCCAACAAAGTCTGGCGTCTTAACAAGCCCAAACTAGTTACTCAAACCAGTCTTCAGCGTAACATTCAAATGATTACTCTGTGCAGTCCCGGAGGCATTCATTACAGACGAAATTGCTCTTGCTGCCTTGCATACAAGCTGAGTTTTCAATGGGAAATGAAAGGATGCCTGGAAAAATAGGCCACCTAATTAAGTTAAACTACTCTAGCATTTGGCTTGACATCTTCATTACTCAAAATTAAAAAGATGCTTCACTTGAGCACACAAGTTACTATTGTTTATGTTGTTTTCTTCCTAAATTGGCTTCTTACATGGAAGTCTGTTTTTCAGAATTATATCTTGAAATAGCTCACATATTTCTTACAGTTTATAAAAATGTCTTAATAGTGGTATGGATACTGAGTACGGGCACCATACAAACATACATCTTCGGGCTCTCGATAGTCAAACATACGTCAGTCTTTCTGCATATTTTCTTGATTATTTACATATTGGTGTGGTTGAACTTCAGATGATTCTTTACCCGAGTCTTCATTATTTATTATTTTTTAGTTGGTTTTGGACTCTGTTAGCTATAAATGATCATTTAACATGAGAAATATGAATTCTTCAAAAAACATTTAAGTAGACCATAAAATTTAAACTGAAATTCATTTGTCCAGTAGAAGTGTTTTATATCAACCTCTCGAATGGAGCTATTTCGGGAACGTTTTACAACGTAAACACATGTAGAGCACACCATGCACTGATTGCCAGTTCCTACTCATTGACACTAATGAGGCTGCTGACAGGTTAAATGTTGTGTATCATATATATTTCCAAGCTGTGGGATTTGTGAATATAAGACTCATTTTTTATTTCAGAAAATGAATGTTTGTTGCTGAGTATGCTCAAGAATTTTATTATAATTGTCTAATAGTAGGTTTTTCAAGCATTAGGGAAAGAAATTTCAGTGATAAAAATTATGAAAATACCTGAATGGAACAGCACTGGGGCTAAAAACAGATGCAAACCAGGTTCTCAAACCATCAGGCTCCATCTGGAGGACCATTGGCTCAGCGGGCAATTGTCAAGCGGCACCAAGACATTCAGGCGCTGGGGCTCCAGCGCGCAGCCTGGCCACTTACACAGCTGCAGTTGGCGTTTTGAAAGCAGTCCTTCATCTTGTTCAGAATTGCATTTTGAAGATTTTGTTTTACTTTAGCACATGAACAATTATGAAAAATTAAGTCATCCCCCTGTTAAATTTTGCAAGGTATAACACACTAGATTTTTTGCCCTGTCACTTATTATAATAAATCTGTCATTAAAGAATGTCAGAAAAATAAAAATAATATTTAACTTTAAGATAGTAATATGTTGAACAATGTCATCTGTCTCCATTTCCAAGGCATTTAAAAGTTGTACTAAAGAAACCTTCCAATTTTAATATGCCAATATATCAAGTAAAAGCAACTTTGCCCATTTTTACTGTATGAACACTGAGGCTTGGAAAGGCTGAGGTTTTTTCCACCCACTTGCGTCTCTTCTGAGACCTCTTTCTTCAATGCTCGCCTGCCACCCAAACACCTTTAAAGAAGTGTCAAGTTTCCCTCTGCAGTTTCAGTTCCTCGGTTTGGGAGCAGGCTGAGGTAGACTTCCCGGAAACACAAAGGAGGTTTCAGTTTAATCTTCATTTATGTCCGTTTTTCCCCCCTTTTTCCTGTGTTTTTCTGATCCATGTTATTTCACAGTTTGGATATAAAAATTTATACCTACAACCCTAATGGTTTGAAAGTAATTGATGACTGTCTTGAAAAATGTTCTCTATACACTCCTTGCTGTTTATAAGTTATAATGATTGATTCTTTCGCTAGCAGTCAAACAAGTAACTTCTGAGTCCTAGCATCAAATTATTCACGTAGAATAGCCTGCTCTGGAACTCAGAAAGGCTGTGATGGTCACCATCTGAGACCAACAGTGAAGGCTTCCCTGTATGCAGCTTGGCTTTCCGGCATTTCAGGAGAAGGTCCTTCCTAAAGAAGGGCTAAACTCACTGTGATTTATTTTCTGAATTCACAAAGTAAGTGGCCTTACAGGAATAGTGGTTGGGGACAGGGGACAGGGGACAGGCAGTAGGATCACAGGTGTGAGGCAAGGCCAGTAGCCCTATACAGAAATTGCCTTGGTGGAGGGCAGTCTGGACTCATTTGTACTGTGAGCATCCAGCTGTTTATTTCTTATCCTCTGACTTCAGTTAAACTTCTTGCTTGTCAACATAACGATACATTTTAGTAGAAAGTTTCTGCTTGACTGGAAGTTTACGTTAGACCTCCCCTACCCATAGTGTAATAAATGAATTAGATCCATAATGATAATAATAGCTATCAGTTGACGGCTACCTCTGTTTGGCAAGGAACTAAGCAAAGGCTTTGCATACATTATCTCAATCCTTAGAATAATTCAGCAAGGATGAAACTCTTTTTTAAAAAGTTTTTCACATCAAAACTTGTAAAAGATACACTTTCCAGAATGAACCTCCTCTCAGGCTTCATACCAGTTTCTGATGTCTAAAACTGATTCAGAATGTGTTCCAAATGTATTCAATTCGGATTCTTGAAGGTTAAACAAATTACTTTCAAAAATAATGTAACAGAATTACTGCAAACTCAGATTAGAATGATGGGCAAAAAATCTACAAAATAGTAAATATCAGAGTTAGGCCTGGGAAGGCCTCACGCCCACATCTCAATCCATCCTTGGTCAGGTAGGCTTTATTATATTCTAGAATGTTGACATCCCAAACTCAACCAACCCTTGTTAGTGTTGAAATAACTACAATGTGTGAACATGTGTGCAAGTACTCTGAAAAAATGAGGTTGAACCAAATGAAACTGCAGATACATGATCATCCTTTACCTGCAAAAGCAGCAATCTCTGCGAATATTCTCGCTGTTCTGATTTTATAATAATCAGGGCAGGCTAACCATTCTCTGTGTTAAGACCATGCATGTGTGCCCAGACCTAGTTCTTTCCCTAGCTCTGATTTTATGAATGCTGGTGATAAAAACCAGAGAAAAAAGCAGCCATCCTATATCTGTCCAAACACACATAAAAGGATGTGCAACGTGAGGTTTTTATTTGCTATTTCTGCCTTCTTTTATCCAGACCGGCGATTCCTTGCTTTTCCTCCTGTCCAGCCTTTTCCACACCTTTGCCACCACTGCTGGCCTGTTTCCTCTTACTCTCCTGTCAGGGTTCAGGACTTCCCCCACTGGCAGCGCTCTTCCTTTTCTTCTGCAGAAGGAAAACAAAGGGCAGGAGGGGTTTCCATAGAAGACACTCAGCCTTCCTGCTGTTCTTCCCCAGGGATCCAGCTTCTGGGTAACTCAAGGATAACGGGTTGCATCTTCATCAAACAGGAAACTCTCTCCACTTGGTCAACACTTTTTTTTTCTTCCATGTCCACATCTTCAGCTCCACTTCACTGTAAGCGTTCTTTGTGGCAAAGACTTTAGAAAGTGAGATGATCATCATATATCTAGGCATCCACTTGCAGTGAGTCCCTGCTAACTGTTCCAGAGTCGGAATTGCACGTGGGAGTACAAACAGGGGCCTCTCTTTCCTTGTTCTGTCCTTTGTTTGAGGGAGGAGCCAAACCAAGAGCTCAGGCCATCTGCTTAGGTCTCCTCCTCAGCTGATCTGTCTGCTTTGTGAGGAATGTGAGTTTACATAGCCGACATTTGCTGATTTCTACTCAACAGTCAAAAATGATAAGAATGCCCATGAACAGAGATAGCATGTATTTTTTACTTTACATATAAATTATGTACCAAAAAAACAGACCAACACTGAATGTTCAGCTTTGTGTTGTCTACCTCCATGTGATTTAGCAAAAAGAATGTGACCATAAGGAAAAATCAGTTTCACTCAGGTTTTTTAAAAAAGACAATTTATTAAAGCTCAAAGGCCATGAATATTTTAAAATAGAATATTGAAACCCAAGGCATTTTATTTAATTATTAAATATAAAAAAACAACTTTGTAATGATACTATGGGTTTCCTCTCTGCCCATCCAGTTCTTAAAATACAAGAAAGTCATTTATCCTCTCAGGGCCTCAGTTTTCTTATCTGTAAAGTGGGGGCATATGCCCTGAGGTCTTCTCTTGAGTGAGTGTTCTGTGATTGCATTGATCATAAATATAGTAGTCTAGAACATTATCTAAAGAAAATATATATAAGGTTCTTATCATAGTGTGTTTCTTAACAGGGAATAATCAGAAATGCCTTCAATATTTGATAAGAAGAAACTGGTAGAATAAAGTATAGAACATGCACACAATGACATAATATTCAGCTATTTAGACAATACTGTAGTGATACTAATTGACATGAAAAATTATTCATAATCCATATAAATCATCAGATTAAATTGCATGATGGTATAATAATAATGTAGTTATCATTTACTGATTGTCTTATGAGCCAGTATATTACTCAAATGAGTTGTATTACCTCATTTAATCCTGATATACCCTTAATGAATTGAATACTATTAACATCTTTATTTTATAGATTTGGGAACTAAGGCTTAGAGGAATTAAGTAACTACATATACTAAGAGATGAGCTGAGGTTTGCAAGTAGCATTTCTAGATCTATGTTGCATTTCTGACTTTTAAAAAAATACAATAAAAATAATAATAAAGTGGAAAAAAAAGCCCAAAACAAAATAGAAAAACAAACTTAAAAAGTCTTAAAAGATACACATAAACTGTGCTTTTCACATAAAAAGTGCATGCTTTTTTTTCAGAATAGTTGAATTAAGAGTGATTATTTTCATGTACAATTTCTTTAATTTTTTTCTGGTTAATGTGGAATATTTATAAAATGAAACAAAAATATATAAAACTAAATCTCAGAATATAGGAACTGAATGTGAGAATTGAAAGCATCTATAAAAAAGTGTAAATTGCATTTGTACATAAAACTGTACACCAAACAATTAAATTTGAATGTTTTAATTAGACACTTTGAACTCTGAATATGCAATGATGAGCTGTTACCGAAAGACCATGCCTGGGCCCCGTTAGGGTTTCAGAAGCAGCTCCTGCACGTCAGCCTGCTCTACCTAATCATCCATGTGTGGGGTATGGGTGGTGGGGGAAGTACATTATTTGTTTCACCCCCCGATTTTTAGCCAGAGAGGAGGAGGCCCTTATAACAACTGCAGAGAACACTTGGCTTTAAAATGTTCCCTAAAAATACAGCTCGTACACTCATGTAGACCATCAGGCAATACTGAGAGGAAAAAGTCTGTACCCCATTTCAGTATCATTAATGAATTATGACAGGAGAAATGAGTATATGTAAATGTTAAGGACTTTTCTGGAAGTCCATGGAGAGGGCACCCTGGTAGCAGTCATGATTCACAGAGAAGGGATGAACTGTCCCACCCTGCCCACCCCTGATCTGAGCAAGCTTGGCTTATTGCCAAGACACCCCTGAGTCCTCAAAGCTTCAGCTTCTTAGTTGCACCACAAGGGTCCAAGTTTACCCAGTCCTTGTCCCAGGATGAGCCAACGTCAGACATTCTGTGGGGTGGCATTGAGTGGACCTTGTTTTCTGGTCTCATTGAGCCTTTGGACCAGATGCAACAGAGGCTTGCTTTGGGCCTGGTGTCCCAGAGATTTTTTATTTTCACTGGTGGAGCCAGTGTTGCCCTTAAAGTTTTCTTGAAGATTAAGAACCTGACTCTTAAAAACAGTTAGGGAGTCTTTCATCTTTTTGGATTTTTTGGAATAGTCTGTGAAGGATAGGGGTTAGCTCTTCCTTAAATGCTTTGTAGAATTCTCCTGTGAAACCATCTGGTCCTGGACTTTTGTGTGTCGGGAGTTTTTTGATTACTGCTTCAATTTCATCTGCTGTTATTGGTCTGTTCAGGCTTTCTGTTTCTTCTTCACTGAGTTTTGGAAGATTATATTTTTCTAGAAATTTGTCCACTTCACCTAGGTTTTCAAATTTTTTGGCATACAGTTCTTCGTAGTAATCTTCTTAGAATCCTTTGTATTTCTGTGGTATCCGTTGTAATCTCTCCTCTTTCATTTCTGATTGTGTTTATTTGGGTCTTCTCTCTTTTTTTCTTGATGAGTCTACTTAAAGGCTTGTCGATTTTGTTTATTTTTTCAAAGAACCAGCTCCTGGATTCATTGATCCTTAGAATTGCGCTTTTAGTCTCTATGTCATTGAATTCTGCTCTTATCTTGGTTATTTCCTTCCTTCTACTTGCTCTGGGCTGTCTTT
>CM052544.1:83154761-83179935 GCA_028533065.1 Trachops cirrhosus | reverse complement strand
AAAATAATAATAATAATAATTTTTAAAAAAAGAAACTATGGTACATTTACACAATGGAATACTATGCAGCCCAAAGAAAGAAGGAGCTCATACCTTTTGCAACAGCATGGATGGAGCTGGAAGGCATTATGCTAAGTGAAATAAGCCAGGCATTGAAAGATAAATACCATATGATCTCACCTTTAACAGGAACCTAAACAACAAAACAAAGAAACAAGTAAAATATAACAAAAGCCACCGAAATAGAGGACAGGTTGTCAGTGACCAGAGGGGAGAGGGGAAGGAATTTCAGGGGAATTTCAGGGGAGAAGAGAAAGGTTTACAGGAACAAATATAGAGGACACATGGACAAAACTAGGGGGGTTGGAAATGGGAGGGAGGAGGGGAAGGATGGGTGGGTGGGCTGGAATGGGAATAAAGGATAGGAACTGTACTGAATAAACTAAAAGAAAAAAAAAGAAAAAGAAAAAAATCTTATATTCTGGAGCACTTTATTAATTCCTTTAGAAGCAATCAGTATTCAAATAAACAGTTATTGAAATCATAAAAAAAAATGAACCTGACTCTGCTGTTGAACCTCCTTGCTTCATTTTCCAGAGTCCTTCATTTGTCAGTTTTGTGGTCCTCCCTTAATCACTAGTTGCATCTTGGCAGAAGTGTCTGATCTTCAGGTCCTGTTATCAGGGTGAATCTGCTGAGAACAATCTCTGCAGCATCGTAGCTTCAAATAATTCCTCTTTTATTTACACTCTGATAGTACTAAGCCTCACACTTGGAGCAGGCTACGTATTGGGAGCCTAATTACTTATATCTCTTCTAATTCACTTCCTATGTAACAAATTGCACCTTACAATCTCTTGTATCACAAATCACACTTTGCAGGATCCCTTACACACAGTAGGTGCACAACAAATGCTCCTATGGCAAGTGAGGCAGTCATTCCCTTTTACTCAATACCAGTTACAAAAATTAATGAGCACAAATAAAATAAGTGTGCTTTCTACCAAATATTGTATTTTGATAAGTGTTGCTTGAAAAATTAGTACATTGTGGGATTTTAAATGAAGATGATTTATTGCTATTGTCTAACATGTGAAGAAAGACAAAAAACTGTTTGCAGGATCATTGGCTTGAGCACATCAATGGCACTGTTGGACAATTCTTGCTGAGTGTTAAGATGATTTATGTAACAGACTGAAGCTCTCCACAGTCATATATTATAGTCTCAAGCTATCAACCCCTGTTCATGCAGAAACAAAAGAATCTGAAAACTACCTCCTTCAAATGTCTCCTCAAAGAAATAGGAGATAATGTTGATGCTGTTTAAACTCTTTTGAGAGTAATCACCATTACATGCAATATCTAAACTTCTGAAAACATGCAGAGTCAGTTTATTATTTTTCTAATAAATGGCTCAGTTTGCTTTCTATTCAGTTATTTGAATCATACTACAAGAATTTTCCATAATAGAAGATGAGACGTGTTTAAACATTGGCATTTTGCTATCATGAACTTTCAGGAATTATATTACAGATTAAAAATTAAGGCATTCTCTATACATTTGATGGCAGTGCTATTTATTTATCTTTGAAGTAAAGAGCTATATGAGAAACATATTTCACAGTATTATAACCATAGCCATATATTTTGTGTATGCATGACTGCATGAAACCATCACATAATTTAAAGATATGTACAAGATGATATTTTTGAAATTCTTCTGAGTTATGGGGCTTCTTGTCACCAAAGACTGAATGCTGTACATAATGATTGCAATATGCAGACAGCGACCCACAAATGCCAAAGTTCATCTGGTGGAGAAACTAGATTCTAAGAAGAGAAGAAAAGGCAAAGGGCAGAAGAGACTTCCCATTTATTGTTCCTGGTCAGCCTATATTAACACTCTCTCTAGACAGTATGAAAACAATAATTCTCTGTAGTCAAAAGAAAAATCAGCCTAATTAACATCCCACTTCCAGATGTAATAATGTAGCATAAGAATAATAAAATAAGAACAGGCTGTAGCCAAAGGCAATGTGGATTGCAGAAGGAAACAATAATGTAAACAGGATCCACAGGTCATAGAATATGTAGAGCAATATGATTAAAAAGGAATGTGAGTGAGTAATTACGCAGACAGGGAGAATGAGGTCTTCCAGAGATCAGGTGAGAAATGTGCTTTGCTTTTTCACTGGAGGGGAGCCTGGAGAAGGTTGGACATGGGGAAGGACAATGGCTTTTTCCAAATGGCTGGAAAAGCTCCCAAACAGGTCAAATCAAAACACATCAGAAAGATGCTGTTACTTTCCTAACCCCAATTCTTGATTCTAGTCTGAGAAATAATCCACTTCATTAGCATTCTGACCTTGCCAAGAATCTCCCAGGGAAGGGAACCTTCTAGGGACACAAGACAGTGTGTTAGAAAGTACTTGTACAGTTTTTGTTGTGAACTTAGACACTGAAACTCTCGATCCAAATTCCTTCGCCTTTTGCCTGGGTCAGTAGGAGTGGGGCTGTCAGGAGCTGATCAGCCTTGGTTGCGGGTCTGCCAGCAGAATTCTCTGAAAAAGCAGTTATGGCACTTGGGACATGAGGTCATTGTCACCTTTCACCTGTACACCATTTTCCACTATCTTTTTATTCTTTGATTTCAAAAATACAATTTAATCTTCTTAAAATAAAGGAGAAATTTTATCCTAGCTATTTATGGGGAGCAGTTAAAAGAATATATTATATATAAATGGGGCTACACTTTGTTTCAATATGAAGTCTGATCAGTGCCAAATACACTGGAATTCCTTTACAATGATGTCTGAGTTCTTCTATCTCCTGTCCACAGCCATTTGATTTCTTGGCTATGATCCCATCAATGGCATATACAAATGCATTTAACAGTAACTGTAGCTATGGTAAAGCTGCCATTTGTGAGAACTTTCTTTGTGGCAGATGTATATTACCAAGCTTTTTACCTGTCTCATGTTTTTGTTTTCAGTGCTCATAAGAACCCCACAGAGTAGGTTTTGAAACTTAGGTTCACCAGAAGGAAGATTTGCCCAAGAATTCACACAAATAAATGCTGCGAAGAACCTGGAAACAGTCCCTTCCTATTGGCCTCCAGAGCCTCAGTTCCTTCTGACATGCTCTGTGGCCGTTCTTACCAGTCACTGAAGGAGTCGTCGTGAGGCCTCTCAATCAGACTGAAATATGTCTCCTTCTCATGGAGAAAGATGTAGCACTTTCTAAGCTAAATATGCAAATTCCAAAGTTCAGGATTTAAGAAAATTACTTGAAATAGTCACTGAATCTATTATTTAGAACTATAAAAATACTCTCTTGAGGTAGATGATACTGCATTTTGAAGTTACGACTTTAATGCTTCCAACAGTCCCCTTGTAGCCTGAAAAGTTCATATATTATTTATTCCAGAATTAACCAAGTATTGTAATAGTGCAGCCCATGGTCCGTGACATTGGCTCCTGCTCCCTGGACACAGAGAGGTACACGGTGTGTGGTGGTGTATCCCAGCACCAGCAATATGGTGAGACTGTCCTGTGTGAAGGACCAATGAGTAGCTTAAGATCAGGGACAAGCTGGTGATATAGAAATAATATAACTAAGTTTTTTGAAACATTTGGATCCTACAGTGTCTACGTTTAAGAGCAAATCACTTTGCATGCTTATTTGTAATTTACCTTTCTTTAACCTGATGAAGATACAAGATAAAATTAAAAGTATTGGCTTGAATTTCATACGGCTACCCCTAAGTACTTTCTCTCCACTTGTGTAGATGGTGACCATTGACTTCTATCATTCCTTGGGGAACAGGGAAGCTGTATGGCTCCGACTACTGATAAAACTCTGATCTCTAGACCGGGGTGGTTAAAGGCACTATAAAGGGCCATAAGGAAGATGATACAATCTTCAGCGTCCAGGCCTGTTCTCCTCCAGCATTCAATACTGGAATCCAGTCCCATAGATCCTTAGGGCATGGATTGACTCCTTGCTGGTCATTAACTCAGGTAAAAACAAAAAACTAAAAAATAAAAACATAGTTTTGCATCTCATGGGTATGCTTTGGTCCCAAGTAAGGTGGAATATGAAAGAACCTTCAAACTCCTGGCCTCACTGAAACTTGAAGAAGGAAAATAAGCCCAAGTCATAAAAGAACCCTGAGAAGATGAGTGTGGAAGGCCCACTGTGCCAGCTAAGGGGGCTTTTAACAGAAGGAGCCTTCTCTGACCATGACGCCTCAGGTCTCGTCACATCACCAGTGTTCCTGTTTCCATGATCAGAGTACCGTCCCATGTCCTCTATGCCCACTTGTCTAATTAGGCCCTTCTAATGGCTAGTCATGGGTCACCAGACATGCTGTCCCCAAGAGATCCTGATGTGGAACCAAGGTTTCCACTGAGTCCTTAGCTGGCATTGTACCTGCAGTGGGGATTAGGTTCCAACAACTGCTGAGCCCCAAAAGGAGCTAAACCCACCTTTAGGAATCTTCTGGGACCTTCATGTCACTACAGAACAGTGGGTGCAAGTCATTTGGGGGGATGTATCGAAAGCTAGAGAGAGACACTAAACTACCCTGCTCCAGCCTTCTGAAGGCTGCTTCAATCTTGACATCTCTAACAGGCTATTTTTTGCTTCCTGACAAACTGAGGGACTAATGTTACTTACCATGTTGTGAACTGGCCAGTGCAAAGACTTGGGAATACAAGATATTTATTCTAGCCCATGAAACAATACTCCATGCCTTTGAAAAGTCATTGTCACATTCATTCTTTCATATATGCATTCATTCTGTGATTTGTTTTTTAATTCATTTAACAGACATTGAACCAGGCAGCTTCATAAAGAATAAGAGAAAATATTGAATCATGTCTTATTTAATATATCCCCTCCAAATTGCAAATTGTTTCTAATCTATAATTTACTATTGTTAACTCAAACTTGCTTCTATTAAGTCTTTAAATTTTAAAATAAAGATGTCATGCCATAGAAATCAATGTTGAGGAACTAGCAGTTAGTCTGGCATTGAAGTTTATGTAAATTCTCTGACATTTTGACATTTATACAATTGCCAGGATACTTTTAAATGGCATCACTTACACCGTAGTAGGCTCACGGCATGTAACCACATCGTGTCTCTTAATGTAAAGAACAGAAACTACCAGGTAACCTTATGTTAAAATTCATGGAGGAAGGCAAAGGGGGAAACATTGGGGCAACTGTAATAGAACAACAATAAAATATTTTTAAAACAATTCTTGACCCACATAACTACCCATTACTGGTTAAGTTGTGGTATCTGTGGTTTTGGTGTATAAGTCCATGGATTGCATAACATTAGTGTATAATTACATGAAAATAAACCATATAGCTTAGTTAAATTGCAGTACAATCATTCCCACTGAATGTAAAGTGATACCAATTAAACCTTCCTTCGGAACACCACAAATGAAGATTTAACTACTGGAGAAATTCTAGAATGTGAAATTTTTGTATGCCACAGGTAGAATATCCCTGGATATTTTCAGAGGCTTAATGATATCTGTAAAATTAAAAACATCTTTCTCCTTTATTGCTGGCATTAACTGTGCCTTATCCAGGAAAGTTGCAAATATACCAATTAACTTCTTAAAATATGAGTATCAATGAGTTTAACCTCTGAAATGTTGACAAAAAGCAAATTATAATTTCTTGTGCTCGTATAAATATTTTATGTCAGTGGGGTGGGCATTAGGGTGGAACTGGAATAAGGAAAGACCTGATATTAATGTTAATACTAATTCTTAAATTATGAAGTTTTGTTCATCAGAAACAGTTGAGTGGCAACTTTGTGTCATTCTCCCTAATAAAATAGTAGCAAGTAAAATACTTAAGTATCACAGGAAGGAAAACTCCTTCCGCCTTCATACATTCACCCTCATATGTACTGAGCTGATTATTTATCGGCTGAGTGTAAGTTATTGAATTTCTGAGTCTTAATTTTCTCTTCAGGAAATCAGGGCAATAAAAGCTACACAAAGGATTATTGTAAGGATTAAATGAAGACATAGCCAAGGACTCAACACAGTGCTTTATATGGATTCCACATTAATAGACACGCTTCCTGTCTCTTCCACCTCCCCATTTCACATCTTTTATGCTCCTTCCTCTGTGAATACTTGTACCAGCACTGATGGTTTAGATCTATAAGACACGAGGTCTAAAATATATGACACAAGTGAGAATTTACTCAAACTTGTAACTTTGACACAGAGCACTATGTTTTTCAGATGAGAGATATATACTGTAAACAGGATAATTTAGCAAGTGATGATTGAACTTTTAGAGCTGGTGATTTCTTTTTTAGCAGAACTTTAGATATTTAAGAGAATCAAATCTTTCTTTCCTACACTCCCAGTCTCTAACCTACATGTGCCTCTCTGTGACCAGGTCTCAATTCCAGATGTTCCAAGTAACTCTTCATTTCATCATTTCTTTGGACAGCACCTAAACAAATACATCAAAAGTTGTACAACATTTAGCAAGTGCAACTTGAAGATTTTCTTTCTGTTAGACAAATAGACGCCATCTGGAAAAAATAACCCCAGGCGCTTGGACACAGGAGCATGAAGCTTATTGGCTGAACACCCAATGAATACCTTATACTACTTTCTTTGGCTCCTACCCTCTGCCTGCTCATTGCAAATCTTGCACACTTCAGCAGGCGCTGTGCTGTGAGACAAGCGAGTCCTTGTTACCCACACACTCAAATACTATGAAGACTCGCTTAATTTGAAAGACAGGCTTTGCAAAAATTATCTGCATCAAAATTGTTTCCTTTCATACTGGGATATTTGCTTTATAAAGGACTGCTAAATAGCAGTGTGTCTTGACATTAATTGATAGCAATATTTATTATTCAGTTTCTCAAATTTCCTGCAGCAAACATTTTCAGTGTTTGCCATGTTCCATTTTTAAACAGGAGTTTCCTCATATAATCTTTCGTTCCTTCTTTGCTCCCCTCCCTCCTCTTTTATCTAAAACTACTTTCAAGAGAAAAAGTCCCACATATATTGTTACTCATTTTACTGATTGACTTCTATTTCTAAATTCATATTATAATAATCAGCATTAATTTTGCCTTTCACAATTGGCTGAACTGAATTTAAATGCCTGCAGTATTATTTATTAAAACTAAACATTAATTTTTATAAATTAAATAAACTTGAATAGTCAGACATCAAGAAAGCAATCTTCATTTTCATTTTGATGATATAATCGTTGTGATAAAAATAGCTTTTCATAGTATTTTTTTCACATATCTCACATATCAGACTTTCTGTGCAACCACACTCATGCAACATGCTTTAACTTATTTCTTTACTAATTACTTTCTTTTTGTCAGAGCGAGCATGTAGCTTTTTAAAACCCAAAGCCAATTGCCCCAGAACTTCTGGAATTCATTTTATTACATCTCATGATCTAACAGTAGGGAGTCCTATGAAACATGTTTGATCAAACATTAACTTTATAAATTGCCTTCCTTCCCCATAATTCCCATGAAAAAGGTATTCAGCTAGATTAAAACTCTGGAAAATTTTAATGGGACTTTTGAAATCTGTTTGAGTTCAGCTTCTTGGAAAAAAAATAAAACTGCCTAATGGAAGCACTCTTTGTATGAGAAGTGGATATGCCTTTGAGGCAATTTTCTTCCGTGCATAATAGTGAAAATTGCAGCGGGATAATCTGAGTGTTTGAAATGTCATTGCCAAATCCATAATGCCGCTTGCAATAACACCTGGAGAGGGCACGTGTGTTTGTTCATGATGAGAAAGAAGAAGCAGACGATAATGTGAGTAATCTCACTGTGTGTCTTTGCAGGCCTACCCTGGTCCAAGCCTGGAAAGTGAAGACTTTAACATCCCACCCATCACTCCTCCTTCCCTCCCCGACCACTCCCTGGTGCACCTGAATGAAGTGGAGACTGGTTACCACTCTCTGTGTCACCCAATGAACCACAATGGCCTGCTACCATTTCATCCTCAGAACATGGACCTGCCTGAAATCACCGTGTCCAACATGCTGGGGCAGGATGGAGCACTGCTTACCAACTCCATTTCCGTGGTAAGAATCAGTTTACCAATATGTGGTGGGGAGCAAGAGTCACAGCAGGGCAAGGCGGGATTTAAAGCAAAAGCTTTCAAATGTGCTTTTCAGTGCAGCCTTCTGAAACTAGAAATAACGTTAAAGCTATGGAAAACGTTCTCCATAAGTCCTGTAAAATCCCGAGGCACTTTTCCATTTTCTATTTAAGTCTAAGCAAAATCAACTAATGACATGTTTAATTACACATATTTACAAATCAAAGTACTAAATACTGTTTGACACTGACTGTTGTCTTCTAAAGCCCAACTGTCTTACTAGTTTTCAGGTGAGAAGTTATCTTTAAAGGTGCTACCTCTCATGTCATGCAGGATTCCTCACCACGAGCAAGGCTTTCACATCTCCTGAACAGGAATCGCTGTTAAACTTGGTTTCTACCCAACTTCCCACTCCCCAACTCCACGAATTTATATAATAGGAAAGCCAGAAAACAATTTTCATTTTTATTTTGGAGGTATATAATGCTTATGATCAAAATGCATCCTCATGAACGTATTCCAGTGCATTGGGCCTATTGGTCTCAGAATCTTCTAATGTTCTGTACCTCTCAGATTTAGTGGGAATGGACATCATCGAGAAAACTAGCAAAAATTAAATTCCTAGCCCCTACCCAGAGAGTGCAGGGGGTCTGTGTTTTTAATGAGCATCCCTGACTTATAAAATCTTTTCTTCTGATTTTATGTCATCTAAAAACAATTTTTCTGTCTATATCACAAGTGGCGACACATATTTTCAGTAGGATATGGCTCAGGGCAGAGCTCTGTGCCATGTCATAGAACTCTCGCCAGGGCTGACAGTGACTTTGAACTAACGCCCTTTGGTTTCCATTCTTCAGTCACTTAACAACTACATTGTCATTTTTGTAAATCGCTGAACAGTGCTGTCATATTCACAATGAACAAACTAACTAACTTATTTATTTTATATTGTTTCTGATAGGAAAGTATTTTATATTATCACTTGTCTCAGTCATCTGGGGATGCACCTCTAACTTGAATGACTTCACAGGAAGGCTTTTCTGTTAATCACCAACAGAAAGGAGGTGTGTGAAGGAGAGTTAAAAGAACCCCCACAGTAGTGTTTTAGGGAATGAAGCCCAGAGCCTAATGCCATGATGGTGCAAGACTTTCCTAAGAACTGGCAGCTAGCTGGTCAGTCAAAAGGGGAGAACCCGTTTGCAGTACTAGCAGTGGGAGAAAACTCAGCTCTACTGCCACAGTATTTTATATTATATTCACCTGTCTAGATTTATCTTAAGAATAGTAACTATGACTTCATTAAGCAGACAATGGATTTTTAACAAACATATTAAATGTCTAAATCTGAATAATGTACTTTAAAGTAGTCACCTTGAAAAATCACAGAAAAAAATTATTCTTTGGGGCTAAGCCTTTAGACCCAGTTCACAGGTCAGTAGGCACCCAGGTTATGGCTTTACAGGTACCCTCATTCACTAAGGAGAGGAAGAGAGCACACAGTGTATAAAAATAACAATTTTGTTCCCTATGCCCCTTCTTCATAGCGTGAATGGAGTTGGGCCATAGGCGGGATGACAAGATATTTAATTATATAGTTTAAGACCCTAAGCCTTTTATATAATTTGTCATCTTAGCATTCCTAGGACCCTCTCATTTATTCTTTAAGAGGTGTGTGTGCAACTTTAATAAATACACATCTGGGCTGTTCCCAGGTTTGCCATCCATGGCAATCACTCCATTCTCAAATGAAGCTCAGGACTGGACCTAGTCACACTGTGAAACCCACCATCTTCCAGACCCTTCCTCACTGTGCTTTCCTCTTAACCTCCCAGGAGTTTCAGTTCATCCATGTTTCTTTTTTTTAATTTTTTTTAAATTTATTTTTAGAGAGAGGGGAAGGGAAGGAGAAAGAGAGGAAGAGGAACATCATGTGTGGTTGCCTCTCACACGGCCCCCCACTAGGGACCTGGCCTACAACCCAGGCATGCGCCCTGACTGGGAATCGAACTGGCGACCTTTTGGTTCTCAGCCCATGCTCAATCCACTGAGCTACACCAGCCAGGGCTCATCCATGTTTCTTTATGCTGTGTCCACCCAACTGAATGTCCAAAACTAAACTTATATAGTTTCCCTTTATCATAGTATGTCCCTTGGAACTTCTAACACTTTACAAGGCAGAGGGCCTGATCGGCCTATGCTAAGGGGATGAATCTCCAGCTTGTCGTTCAGCTCTTAACATGGAGAATCTAGCAGGGATTTTCTTTGGATGGTGAACCTTCCCAGGACCTCTCAAACCACATTCTGAAGTGGGCATTTGCTTTGCCTACTAACAGTAATGATCCTAGCACTTGATGCTATAAGTAAAAAGCTTCCCCAACTGATAATACAAGTCTTGGTGAGACTTTGGAGAGGCTCCAGCACTGTCCAATATAACTCTCTGTGATAATGGCTTTTCCATTATCCATACTGTCCAATAACAGTAGTCACTGGCTCTTGAGTGTTTTAAATGTGTCCTGTGAGAATGAAAGGCTACTTTTTATTTTATTACATTTTAATTATTTTTAAAATAGGCATGTGTACCCAGTAGCTACTATATTCAATACTATACATCTAGTTAATAATGTTGATTCTAACATTAAATACTTATTAAGCCCATTTTTTAAGCCAGAGTGGTTTTAGAGACAGATTTGGAGATTAAATTTATTGTGAGAATCCTGTTTTAAGGCTTTTGATCTCTGGCTGGATTCCGGGAGCCAGAGTTTGATATATTATAAAGTTGCAATCTAAAATTGGAGGGGTCAACTTTATTGGAGTCTACTAATTCCTCTGAGAAACAGGGAGCCCCTTCACTCCTTATTTTGAGCTGTCATGTGTCCAGAATGCCATCCCTCAGTGTGTACATTTTAAATGCTTACCATGGTCTAAATGTTTGAAAGGACTCAAATGATTGATAAAACAGGGTCACTGGTCTTAAGAGCTTCTAAACTACAGAAAAATAGTGTGAATACTTTGGAAACAATTGGAATGAGACATGAAGCAATGAGAGAGAGACCAAAAAAAGTGCTCAATTTAGTTTTACTGGTTGTGAACCCTGTAGGAATTGCTAGTTGGAAGAGATTACAGTAATCTGGTTTGGGTAGTTTATAAACTGAGTAGGAAAGGTGGGACTGTATTTAGGGTTTGAAAGATGGTTTTGATTTGGGCAAATAGAAAAGAAGAGGCATATTGGAGAGCATTTCAAAAGCAGGTTAGATATTTCAAGTTGGGAGATTTGACCAAAGACTTCAAAAACCATTTGGAGTTCTATGGACTTGATATAATGGATTCTAAAAAATTATTGGCTGTTTTCACTCAAGGCAAAAGCATTAGGAAAGCAGTGTTGTAGGAAAATACTTTTGGCACTTCCCCGGATGGATAACAGTGGTTGGAAACTGCAGACGCGGAAAGTCTGAGGAGCCTGTGTCACAACCAGGCGCGGGGTGTTGAGGAGGCACAGAGAGTGGTGACAGTGAGAATGAAAGATGGGGTGCTAAGCTGTTTTCACATCATTCCCAACTATAAATGGATCTAAAGATGAACAACCCTTCATGTCATCGTATTTTACACTTATAAAGCACTAAGGGATTATTTGCTTTGTAAGGACGTTTAGGACTATAAAATATTCTCTTCACACTTCTTTGTAAAAACTGGCTTAAAACTCTCTTTAGCAAGTTGCTCATTCCTAATGTGATCACAAACTTTAACAGCCGACTATTGACTAATTTGCCAATTGCTGAAATATATGGATGGTGCACAATTGAGGTCATCAGTGCTCATACAGACAAAGAAATAATGGCTGCTGAAATCAGGAGGTAAATGCTACCCACCTAGAAATGACAGCGCTCTTTCCGAGGTCTTCTTTCAAGGTCACCTGCAATATGGGAACAACCAAGAAGAGCTAACACTTGTAGATTTTACATAATGAACTTGCTGTAAGTTTTAAAATCCTATGAGTACATGCCACTCTAGCTAGATTTATATATAGGATCAACTTCTTTATCGAAAAGCTCTTCAATGTTATTAAAGCTAAGCTTTTTGCTGTTAGTATGATGCTTTTGTCTTTGTGTTAATATTTTCAGTTGATGGAATTTTAGAATTTGAATGGATCAAAAAGGTGAAAATAGTTTAGTTCTCATTTAGCTATTACAGTAGTTTAGAGGTTATTGTAACATTTAGTATATACACATGGTTATATGTTATATATATTATTATTTTTAGAATATAAATTATATATAATATAATCTTTTCTGAGATTTTATTTTAAAGAGAAATTTCTAGTGTCCTTTCCTCAGTGACAATATAAGTTATACAATGTCACTGATTTTAAGCATTTTCTGTCATTGTCTAGTATATTAAATACATATAAAAATTTATTCCATATGAGAAATCCATATCTGAATGAGTATTGCTACTCCAGTTTCACAAATGGAAAATGGGGGATCACAGTAGTTAAGTGACTTGCTCAGTGGCTCAACCAGTAAACACCCCAGCCTCCTTGTTTGGAAAATAAGGATAATAATAGTCCTTACCTCATGGGGTTAAATGGATAAGAATTGCTTAAACACATAGACCAATTGGTTGGCACATGGGAAGTATTATATAAGTTTGTTAAATAAAATATGAAAAGCAAGCTTGTACGACTTTTTCAAACAAGTTAAAATGCATGAGAGAGAAGATTTTCCAAAAGAGTTATTTATACTTTAATCCTCAATCTTCTTCAGACCTGTCAAAAAAAAAAAAAGATAGCAATGAACCTGCTATTAACCAAAGCAAAGAAGTCTCTACCTTATAGTGAGTGAACTAAGATGGGGGAATGCTGGTGGGAGGGGAGGTACAGGGCAGAGGGGAATAAAGGGGAAAAGAAATGGGATAACTGTAATAGCATAACCAATAAAATATATTTTATAAATAAATAAATAAATAAATAAATAAATAAATAAATAAAACCGACACCTTTGGGCTGGATTACCTCAGTTCAAATCCTGACACTGCCACTTACCAACTGTGTGCATTCAGCAAGTTACATAACCTTCCTGAATCTCTTTTCTTATCAATAAAATTGATATAATAAGATATTTAATCCCATAATGTTGTGAGCATTAAATTAGTTAATATCTGTAAAACAGTGCCTGTCATGTAGTTGGTGCTGGATATACTGAGAATTTCTTCCTAATGAAAAGGCAACCAGGGTAGGATATTTAGATTGCCTTCTCAAATTTGCCATAAACATATATGGGGGGGTGGGGAAGCATACTCAGGGCAAACTTTCTTCCTTCCCAAACTTCCCCTCCCTGCTTCCTTTTCGTATATCCTTGCCTGTGCCATCTAATGTGTTAATAGTCAGTCAGGACTCTGCAAGAAATTAGATTTCTGGCACTTTAAAAAGATTCTATTTTCTTAAAACCGCTATTTTCCAAGACCAGACTATAAAACAAGGTAGAATTTCTATTAGTATAGACTGTCGAATAAGTGCCAATTAGTTCTGATTCTCTGGGTCCAAGTAAAACAGCTATTCACGATCCAATATGTAAAAGTTCCATTTTCTCAAAATTCCCCTGAGTTATTTTGATAGTGGGTAATTGATCAGGGAGTGGAGTACGGTTAGAAGAGCACTGAAATGAGAGTCTAGAAAGCCAGGCCCTGCCTTGGATGAGCTTGTCAGTCAGGGGCAATTCACTGCACCCTATCTGTAAGCAGCAGGGTTGGGCTAGCTGAGGGGCTCCAGACTGAGGTCCTTGGAGCCAGTGAAAGCTGGGAATCAGCCAGAGAGGCATTGCTCTTACTTATCTCACTTGTTCACACTTCTTGTACAATGTCCCTTGAACAAAGAATTCTGCCCCCCAAGAAGATGGAAAATCACGAGTAGTTGATCACTGAGATCCTTCCCAGGGCTAGCATTTTCCTATGATTCATTCTCTGTCGACCACGCAGCTGTGATCCAGAGTCGAGACTCACTGGTCTGTCACTTCAGTTGCTTAGTAATTTTTCCGACCATCACTTCAGCTTCTCAGTGTTTTACCTGTCCCTGAAAGCCTAATCAGTTGTTAAGACACTTGAATCTATTGAACAGAACGTTTCTCTTCAGTGGAAAATGTTATTTTGCCATTAAGAAGACAGTGACATTGCTCTGTGAGAACAGACAGTGTGTTCATGTTGTTAGAAAGAAACTACAGAACTGTTGTATTTTCGGAGAAAGGTAGAATAAGAAAATGTCCATATTAAGTGTTCACGGATTCAGAAAAAATCCTTTGATTCCTACCAACCGAAATCGAGAGTCTCTCCTTTTCCTCTCTGCTCTGGTACATTCACTGCTGGGTTAATCATGGATTGGTGGAAGGCAAAATACAACCTTGTATAAAGTCATCCAAGCCTCACTGCCTGGCATATATGTGGCGATTGCCTGTTCTTTGTGCAGTCAACAGAAGCTCTTTCATACAAAGAAAAACCGTGCAAAGTTTTAGAATGGCCTCACAGAAAGGATTCATTTAGAACCTGGGCTGTTTGCAGAGTGTGGTCCTAATAACACATTATAGAAAATTTACAATGAAAAAAAGCAACAAAGGAGATTTCAATTTTGTTGAATGTTTCAAATTTCTAGTTCTGGAGTTTGAAATGGAAAAAAGATGTTAAAAGCAATAAAATTGGGGGGTTTATTTCCCAAATGCCTTATTTTTCCAGGCAACAAAAGCAAGCATAATATATGTACTCAGATTTATTGTCACTTTCAGCATTCAGTCATGACACACTTCTCATTCAAAGGCCAGTGTACAGCTGTTTTGACAACCATCCCTTCAGTAGGTACTGGGCGGGGTGGACGAAACTGAAGTGGGAGTGTTCTTCTGGGTCTATAGGGAGAGCTGTTCCATCCAGGAAGGCAGATGTATCAGAGCAGCATGAATTTCTAATCTGTTGCCATTATGGAAAAGACCACTGGCATATTGAATAATGTAGCTTTCAAAGCCAAGCAGAAAATGTGATTACAGGCAATTTGATTGCTATTTTTAAAATAAATATTTTCAAAATCTTGAGATACTTTATTTCATGTAATGCATAAAGTATGTACCAGTGGACGAGACCTAAATATCTTTCAGGACATGCAGGAGCTGGTGATGTCAGCCCCATTTAGATGTGAACTAATAGAGGCATTAGTTTACAATGGGATGAATGTCGCGGGGCTGTGTTTCTTTCTTTAAAAAACAGGGAGAAAAGCAATAAAAAGAAATGATTTTGCCCACTTTGACAGAAAAAAATGAAGAATAATTATTTAGCATTAGGCCACAATTCATCACACATTTAGCAATTACAGCTTGTTTTTTCACAAATTATCTTTTTTTTTAAATAGTAGCACATGAGAGCAATGTATTAAACCACTTTAGTACTGTGAGTAAATGAGCTGGCTTTTTGTTCTTCTTTTTGACCATATATAATAAAAATGTGTGGTTTGAGGTGGGTTTTTTAATGTCAAATTCCTAATAAGGCCAAAAATAAGCGTTGTTTGTGGTTAGTTGTTAAGCTCTACTTAAGCCCTTTCTTTGCTCAAAACAGACTACTTTGAATGTGGTATTGATAAGTAGTTCAATGTCCTCATTATATTAATGATTTGGGACTATCTTATAGTGCTGTAATAAAATATTTTTCCAAGCTACAGCTCTCCTTAATAGTGTTCAGGAAAGAAGCCAATTTAAAAATAACACTTTTCCTTTCTTATGCCAAGTAAGAAAACTCAAGATTCACTTTGTATATAGGGCTTATTGTACTTTCTCTTCAATCCTGGAGTTCATATGGATTTGTGCCTCGCCCATGCATGAAAGAAGTTAAAAAGCTATAAAACTAGTTATATAATATACTGCAAGCAAACTCTGGGAGTTATTCAATCCAGTCTTTTAATTCTAGGCAGGAGTAAACTTAAACCATTTAAGATATGTGGTTTTCTATCTAAGAGCCAAGATTCCACAACTTTCCTTGGTAGCCTGTTTGTGTTTAATTAACCTTGTAACATTAAGTTAAATTACACTAAGAGATTTAGATTTCTTCCAGGAAGTTCCTTATTAAAGTTAAACTAAAATCTCTTACTGCAATTTCAATCTACTTTGTCTGCTTCAGACGTCTGAATGCTTGGGGAACAGTTGATTCAAGTATTTGACATTTATTAAGTCAGTCCTGCAGTTGTGTTTTAGCTGGCCCAAGTAACCCCAATTCTTTTAACCTTTCCTCAAGGGTCATACTTTTCAACCTCTCAATCAAATTAACTTTGTTTTTTTCTTTTTAAATTTTTTTCGTCTTAAGGAATGCCAACCACAATGAAAAGCAAAGCTCCAGAAAGAGCTTGATATCACAGATTAATTTCTAAAGTTTTCACATAATTCTCCACCCCCATGTGGACACTTTATGATAGGCTCTTTAATAGCATCATTGATTGCTGACATATTTCGTTTTAGCCCTGTCGATCACACCCAGGGCGTGTTCTCTCTGTGTTGGTGCCCTGCCAGCAACACCCCATCTTGTTTCTGTGTAACTCATTTCACATCTCAAAGGCAAACATCTGGAAAGGCCATCATGGTGTTATTCTTCAAGCCATCCTTTTTTTCTGCTTAAGTATCCATTATTTAAATAGTCCTTAGCAAATAAAAAAAGGGAAGAAAAATATAGTTATGTACTCATAATTGTCCTTAGACAAACAGATTCTAAGTGGGCTCATAAGTCAGACTCCCCCGGCCCTAGCTATGAGGTTTCAGTCACTTGCTGTAACCTCCAAATTGTTAATCAAATCTTTCCTGAAGTGTTGAGGAGGGAGTTTGGGAAAAGAAGCACAGAATCTGGATGAAAAAGAGTTGGGAGCAGGAAGAATAAGAATAAGTAGCCAGTGAAAACAGAAGCCTGTTGAGTAGAAAACCCACGTACCTGAGGGCTCCATCTGCTGTGGGCTTCCTGTCCGGGGCCTTGACCTTCCCCATCCCTTCTCCAACTCCACACCCCTTGCTTGTTTCTCCTCATCATTTCAGGTCCAGCTGAGGTGCTGGCATCCCCTTCTACCCTAAATAATAATGATAACATTTCTTATATCAAGTCTGGGCAATAAATCAGGCCCTGAGTTGAGTACTTCAGGTGGGTCATTCTTCTTGTTCCCTCGTTCCTTCTCTGTCTTTTGGCTTGAACACTCAGAACATGCCCTCCCTGGGGAAGGAAAGGTTCTGTTTTCCTCTCACCTGCCTAGTAACCTCCTTACAGAAAAGTGGACCTAGAAACCCTAAGAGCTTACTTGGTTTCATTGCTGAGACTTTCATGTGAAAATTATTGATGATAATATTGTATATGCATCACATATAGTAGGAGCTCAGGAACTATTTCTGATCAAATGGATGAACTCATTTGTGCCCCTTGAGATCCTTTTATTTTTTCCAGACAGTACAGGATCATTACTGCTTTTGATGCTGACAGTTCTAAGCAGTTGTGTAGTCTTCTAGATGTATACAAATATTCTAGTTTTTAAAAAGTAGAATGTCATTTAATGTCATTTAACCTGCTCTGCTACTTTCAATGTAGCTAAATGAGTTTGAGCCCTAAACTTCCATCAAACTTGTATCCTTAAAACTTAATCAACTTACTACTAACTTCCTAATCCATGCCATTATTAAGTTGATATATATGACAATTAACTATAATGTATAGTTGATCTTTTCTAGATGAATACTTTTATTTTCTGAATAGAGCTATTTTTCATGGAGACAAATTATTAGTAAAATTTCAAGGCTTCTAAAGAAATATCTTGGGGGTAAAAGAAGCAATGTGGATAATAAATGTCTATTAAACAAGGGCCAATATGACCAGTGTTTGTTTTTTGTTTCATTACAGAATGATTCAATCTTTGACTTTCTGTTTGCTTGATTTGTGCAAATAGATTATTAACATTAAAATGTTGCATTATAAACCCATTGACTCCTGGAGTCACAAGAGAATGAGTTTAAAATGCCTTTCAGAACAATGAACCAGTCTCCTTTCAAGACACCACTTCCTTCATTATTCATTAACTATTCTTATCTAGTGCATACGGGAACATTTTAAGAGCAGTTATGGTTTTTTTTTCCATTTCAGTTTTTTCCAGTTTGAGTTTGAGTTCCCTTCTGTGAACAAGCATTACCTGCAAGCACACAATGTTTGTCTTTTTATATCAGCCATTTATATACTTGTCTTTGCCAGAAGCAGCACGCACGCCATTGGAGAAAAGGCATGAAGTGCTATAGGGTCTTGGACCATGGGGTGCAGTTATTAAAATAGTAGATTCACCTTTCCTTTCTTGGGTCTTTTAAAATATCACAAGTGCCATAATCATCCAGAGAACAGGCCTTTTTTTCCCTTTGCCCTAATAAATATATTCAGCATTTTGATAAATATATAGTAACAAAATTGATAATTGAACTTTTCAGGATTTAATGGAATGTACAGATTCCCCAGGGAAATCTAAGTACTGTTTGATGGAAGGAGGATTTAACTCCTTTTTTGTAATTCGAGATAGCAATTCCATTTTTGATAGGCAAGAAACTGTCTCAATATTTGCTACGTTTTAAAAGCATTGTTAAAAGTATCATATGTTCTAAGATTTAAGAAGGTTTTCTTCCAATCAAAATTCAGATTGTTTTTAATAAACATTATTCAACCCCCAAAACATTTTACACTATTAAAATTTTTACATTTTCATATATTGCAAACTTAATCACATTCTCTGCTAACCAGCAGACAAAAACAATGGTTTACCAAATTGTGATAAGACCATATTCTATACATCATGAAACTTGAAAATGCTCAAAATGAAAAAAGTTCCTCTTCAGTTCTTAAAATGATAGATTTGTAAAGATTATAGTATTACAACTATCAAGACAAACAAAATTACTAGCATGTAAAATATTTTTTCTCTTGTGCATTATACATATATTATCATTATAATTCTTGAAGAATTAACAAGGAGAAGAGTAGCACTTGACCATGTAACTCTTATTTACGTTGAATAAAAGCATTTATGTACCCCTCTGTCTCTTTTTCCACATAAACACATGCAATGGCACATTCGTCTGTTGATTGTGTTCCTGTGGCTGAGGCTCTCATCACATCGTGAGAGTGTCAGTGGTCAGCAAAGGCCACTCCTCCACTAGGCAGATGCAAATTGGGACCTTTGGTTAACAGCTTCTGTGTTACCCGGGGTACTTTTTTGATTCTGTGGCTGTTCTTGCTTTCCCCAAAGCAGCCTAATTTCTAATTAGAACAGCACGTGGGGCGAGGCCTTGTTTCCTGGCAAACAGCAGACACTACTTCTCTGAAGCTGCATTTTTCTGTGCATTTCACCCCAGTCATCATGCATTTTTGGAGTGTCTTCATTGTGCCTCAGATCTGCTGGGTGTTAGGTATAGTGAATGTTAGAATCCAGGAGCTTACAGTTCACTTGGGAAGATGAGTATCACTCATATGAGACAAGTGGAAAATGTGAGACCATGTAAAATCAAGTTCTCAAATTTGGTACCCAGAGAGTGTGGGAGTCACCTGCAGAAACCTGCCAATGCCGCCAGGTCTTGAGAAACAATGTGAGTGGTCAGTTCCCACCTGGTTCAAGGGTAAGGCAGCCTGGACTTGGACCCTGCCTAAACCTTCCCTGGCTATATGTCACTGTGGACAAGTGACTTCACCTTTCTGTACCTCACTCTCTCACCTCTTACCTCTCTTGTTGCTGATAAAGATTGAATGAGTCTATGTATATGAACCCCTCAAGCAAAACCAGCCAGTGTGCTTCACATCACCTGTTTTATTATCCAGTGAAACCCCACAGCTGCTCATCTGAGTTTTCCTTACATTGCCTGTCATTCCTCTTCTGGTTACTAGTGTCCCTGTTTTATGGGATGTTCTAAGAATGACGATGCTGGCATCTATTGAACATCTACACTTGCCAGGTCACATGCACATGCAGTTTTCTCTTTAATTCCCATAATCATGTCAGGAGAGCTTAGTGTGGTGTTATCTCAACCCTACCCCGGAGGGACTGAGGACTCAGAGGCAGGTTCCACAGGTGGACAGATGGGTAGGTGGAGAAGCATCGGACTGAAGTTCTTGCCCTGTCTGCATTTCTGGTGAGTCAGGGGCTGTGCCGCCCATTGGGGAGGCTCTGTAACGTTGCACTGAAAGCCTTGATCCTCGTCCTCTCCCTCTTCCCTACCGAGTGTGTTCGGGTGGGTTTGGTGCCATCACTGTGCACACTGGATGAGCCAGCCCAGGCAACTTTTGCAGTTCTCCCTTTTTTTTTAACAAAATAAACTCATCTGCCCTGGCTGGTGTGGCTTAATGGATTAAGCGCGGGCCTGTGAACCAAGAGATCACGGTTCGATTCCCAGTCAGGGCACATGCCTGGGTTGCAGGCCAGTTCCCAGCAGGGAATGCACAGGAAGCAACCATACATTGATATTTCTCTCCCTCTCTCCTTCCCTTCCCCTCTGAAGATAAATAAATAAAATCTTTAAAAAAAAGTGTTTAAAAAAATAAATAAATAAACTCATCTTATTTTCTCATTGCTATAGTAATAATAGTCAGAGAGAGTGAGCAGAAGAAAAGAGAGATCGTACTGTTGAGTAAAAAGGGATGGATGGACTTCTGGCTGAGTGACTTTGACAAATGACTGGATCTCTGGCTCTCAGTTTCCTTCACTGTAAAAAAAATAATATGACAACAATAATATTTATATCACCATGTGATTGTGGTGATTAAGTAAGATGCCAGATTAAGATTTCTAGTTCTTGACAGTTTAAGTACTTTCTCTAGTTATCATGTTGAATAAATTAGCATTCCAGCTAGTAAAAAATGTTTGCTGTTTGCCAAAAATCCAATAATTTAAATTATTAACTCTTCTGCAAGGAAGATGGTGTTACCTCCTCCAGTAGCAACAGGCTGTACTAACAGACGAGGATTTCTGCCACACTGCCTTGTGACCAGGAGGTGGGTTATCTGCCATTTGCCGTGAATCAGCCAACCTCAACACCTTTTCCCCTTCATCAAAAGTATGCAAAATTTAGTTTTAAAAGTCCAAAGATATTTAAATTTATTTTATAAATAAAGGGAAGAAAATTCTGGGCAGCTTGCCAAGCATAGCAGATCTGAAATTACCTAGTAATATTTCCTTCTCTTTATTAAATTCCTGTTACTTTTTTGATATGTTCATATTAATTTGTCTATTCATAAAAATTTAAATATTCTTTATGGCAAGGAGTTGATAAAAGCCAAAGAAATAGAGAGTGAATTGTGAACAGTTTTCAAGTTTTCTTCATTGATGTCCAAAAATGATAAATTAATGTGTCCAGGGTCACAAAAGCATCTTGACAGGCCTAGTCCCAAATAAGAAGCATTTCTCAGATCCCACCCCAGGCTCAGAGCCCTCCCTGATACACTCTAGAATGTGAATAAGAAGGTTGGTCCATGGAGGATGGTGGGGCTAGGGTGTGACTTTCAAAGCTCTCTGTGTCAATGGCTTGTTCTTCTCACCCAGACTATGGAATGTCCCATGCCTGAGAGTACTATGGAGATCCCCTCATGGAGCCAGAAACTGTCAGGGGGGTTACTCTACACACACAGACTGTGCTTAATGATCTCAGAAGAGGAGGTGTAGGGTTTAATCTGTCAGCTCTTAGTGAGATTTTCGATGATTCATCATAGTCTGAGTTAATCCAGGTGCTCACCTGCCTGCGTAGGGTCTCCCAACCAGGATTTGGTCTAGGATGGATCTACTAACATAGTTAAGTGAACCAGGGTGCTTTTATGAATAGTCTCCACAGCTATAAGGAAGGGACACATCGCCTTGGCCTATTTGGAAGAGTCAATGCACAGTAAAATGGCACCTCAGTGTTAGGTGGCATAAGCTACGGAAAAGCAGTCCCTTAAACATGGTATGTATAGCAAAGAGCTACTTCACAGAGCACAAGGTATGATGTTGTGACAGTGCTGGTCCATGGCAGTGATACAATGGAAAAAATATTGAAATCAGGATCATCTGAGAGCAGAGAATGTCAAACGCAGCCTCACTAAGTCCCACATTCCATTACCATATGGTGATTGGAATGGTGGGCCCTTCGTGGCGGCAGGGCCTGGCACAGGTACTTCACCTGCTTCCCCATCTCTGAGATGGAAATACCGGTTAGTGTGTTTTATTTCCTCTTCTTGTAGTGAGACAGCAAAAGTAAGCCAATCGCCGTTTCTCATACACAATAAACTGTAAACAGGTAATAAATGCCCATTTCTTTTTAATGTACCCAAATATTGCATTTTTCTTACTTTCATGTGAGGTTTTACAAAAAGAATCTTTGTTGTACTGTATGTTACTGATATACTTTGTAAAAAAATGCTTTCATATATGTATTCACTTAAAATGTTAGCCTTTTTAAATTAAAAAGATAATAGATTCTTATTCACTGTGGCTTACAGAAATGGTTACTAAATGGACAGATTGGGTTAATCTTAGGTTCTCATTGAACTTGGCATTGAAAACTTGGTGTTGAGGGTGAAGAGGGTACAGCTGGGCCAAGTGACAGGGACTGTGGCTGTGGATAAGGCAACTCCAGGTGTAAAATCCAGAGGCTGCTTTTTGCCAATAAAGAGCTCAACAGCAAGAAAGGGGGGAAGTCAGCACTTCCTCACTTCTTCACACTTTACCTATAATGATCATATATGAAATTAAGAAATGTGAAATTATTCCACAAACACAGAAAAGTAAATAAAAACAAACAAACAAGAAATGACTACAATATACAGCTTCCTGCAGAGGCCAGAAAAAGAAGAAATTAGGAATTAAATCTCCCTGGGCAAGCTATCAAAATGTTGAGAAAAATAGATTACTAATGAGAAAATCTCAAATATCTATGGGGAGACAAATGTGCATAACTCTGAATCGTGGATCACAAAAGGCTTTCCTCAGGCACCTCAGTGACAACTGTATGATGCATAAAATAGCGAGTTCTCCTTATTACAGTTTATTGGATAAGCACCTGCATGAATACAGGGCTGCACCCTGCCCGGCAAGGAAGAATCTTGCCCAAAGGGCTGTTGGTCCAAGTTGTGAAGACAGCGCTCAGGCATAAAATGTATGAGCTGAGAAAGTGATTAGGGTTATGTCCACGAGAGAGCAAACAAATGTTTTGACAAGGAATAAACCTGGTAATGGGTTCTTTGCCTTGAGAATGTTCAAATGAGTAATGTTCAAGACAGTAATCCTGTTGACAGTTACCAGGGAGTTTCATTTCAAACCCTCCCTACCTCTGCTTAGTATAAAAATATAGCGGTGAGAACAACTGTAACACATACTGTAGAATTTGGAAATCTTACCTTCTTACATCTTTTGCAATTTAATATGTCAGTGGAAAATCACAGAATTATACTAAAAATGCATATTTACCTTAAAATTAAGATGTTTGAAGCACTAAGTTCTTCAAATATCTGCAAGTCATTGTTCTGCATTTCATTTCCTATTCATGGAGAGAGCTCAGATTTCTGCAGTACTAAGCACCTTACTTTTGGTTGGATTCTGTATTAGAAGATTTTTACCTTAGATCTTCACAGTATCTTGCAGATTCCAAAATGGAACCCAAATTTTTCTTTTTTTCTTCATATGCACAGATCTTGAGTCTTATTCTAATTAGAATAAGTAGGCACCATGCTACATCTACTTTATGTAGGATTACTACATAATTTATCATGCAAACCAACACAGTTTTGAGAGTAGGGCTGGTGACTAGGAAAGATTAGGCCTAGGACTTCTGGCCAAGATGGAGGCGTAGGTAGACACACTGTGCCTCCTCGCACAACCAAGATAGGGACAACAGCAGTTTAGAAACAAGATAACAACCAGATCTGACAGAAAATTGAACTGCATGGAAGTTGGACAACCAAGGAGTTAAAATTTACACATTCATTCAGACCAGTAGGAGGGGCGGAGTTGGGCAGCTGGGCGGAGAGGGGTCGCGGCTCAAAAAGCGTTGGCACTGAACACACAATACATCTCGTTTGCGTAAGGCATCCTGAGTGCAAGACCACAGCGGACCCTGGGTGCACAGGCAACTGGCAGACCCAGCAAGGTGGCAACTGTGAAGCGAAGCACTGTGTGCAAAGCACCTGGCTATCCGGGCCACATTCGCACGCAGATAAACCAGGCGAAATTGAACAGTGGAAACAACCATACAACCTGGGGTCCCAGCGCTGGGAAATAGAACCTCGGGACACTGATTGAAAATACCTGCGGGGGTTGAGGCACAGGGAGAGACTCCCAGCCTCACAGGAGAGTGCATTGGAGAGACCCACAGGGTGCCGAGAATGTGCACAAGTCCACCCACACAGGAATCAGCACCAGAAGGGTGCAGTTTGCTAGGGGGAAGCTGTGGAAGGGATTGAAATCTGACTGAGAGCAGAGCGAGCGCCATTGTTTCCTCTCGGACCCCACCCCCACATACAGCATCACAACCCAGCAACTGGGTTGCCCCACCCCGGAGAACACCTAAGGCTCCTTCCCTCATACAGAACAGGAGCGACAAGATAAAAAAAAAAAAAATGGCCCAAACAGAAGAACAGATCAAAGCTCCATAGCAAATACAACTAAGCGACCAAGAGATAGCCAACCTATCAGATGCACAGTTCAAAGCACTGGTGATCAGGATGCTCACAGAATTGGTGGAATTTGGTCCCAAATTAGATTAAAACATGAAGGCTACGATAAGAGAAATGAAGGAAAATGCACAGGGAACCAATAGTGATGGGAAGGAAACTGGGACTCAAAACAATAGAGTGGATCAGAATGAAGAAAAAACAACCAAACAGAAAAGAATGGAGAAATAAGAATTCAAAAAAAAATGAGGAGAAGCTTAGGAACCTCCAGGACATCTTGAAATGTCCCAACATGTGAATTATAGGGGTACCACAAGGAGAGGAAGAACAAGTGGAAAACTTATTTGAACAAATAATAAAGGAGAACTTCCCCAATTGGGCAAAGG
>CM052544.1:83085866-83154261 GCA_028533065.1 Trachops cirrhosus | reverse complement strand
AATATTCCAAGTCATGAAAGGCAAGGACCTACATCCAAGATTGTTCTATCCAGCAAAGCTTTCATTTAGAATGGAAGGACAGATAAAGTGCTTCTCAGATAAGGTCAGGTTAAAGGAGTTCATCATCACCAAGCCCTTATTTTATGAAATGTTAAAGGGACTTGTCTAAGAAAAAGAAGAGAAAAAACATGTATAGTAAAATGACAGCAAACTCACAATTATTAACAACCACACCTAAAACTAAAAGAAAAAGAAACTAAGCAAACAACTAGAACAGGAACAGAAGCACAGAAATGGAGATCACATGGAGGGTTAGCAACAGGGGAGTGGGAAGAGGAGAGAGGGGAAAAAGATACAGAGAATAAGTAGCATAGATGGTAGGCAGAAAATAGACAGGGGGAAGGCAAGAATAGTATGAGAAATGTAGAAGCTAAAGAACTTATAAGTATGACACATGGACATGAACTAAAGGGGGGAATGTGGGTGGGAGAGGGTGTGCAGGGAGGAAGGGAATGAAGGGGAGTAATGGGACAACTGTAATACCATAATCAATAAAATATATTAAAAAATAAAATAAAATTTAAAAAAATATAGATTCTGCTCCATCAAGTCTAGGGTGGGGCCTGAGAGGTGAGGCCTAGACTGCTGGTCCAAGGTCCACAGTTTGAGCAGCAGCAGCAATTACATTGTCAAACCTAAGTGTTCCTCAGGAGGCAAATGCTTGGGCCCCACCCCAAAGCCATTTAATCTAATTCTTCTGGGTTGGGGTCCAAAGATTAGTATTTTTTTTTCAGAACTCCTCAGGTGGTTTTAATGTGCAACCAGAGTTGAAAACCACAAAGCTACAGTTTTTCTGTGTTCTGCAAGTCACTAATCTCCAAACCTGCTATTTCTTACCAAGGGAAGATAGCAAGGTCATCCTGTTCATGAGAACCTCTAGAGGACAAAATGATGAAGGAGAGAAAGCTGCAGGCAATTTTCAACTTTGTATGGAAAAAAATAAACTCTGTATAAAATAGAATTGCTGATGTCTTGAGTAGACTGCTTTAGGCTGAAGTAATTTTTGTCCCTAAGAGACAGTTTGAGGCAAGAGGATTCTCCATCAGAAGAGATGAGAAGACCCTCGGATTAATTCATTTGGCAGATATATGTTAGCATCTTCTGTGTTCCTGGCTCTGTGCTAAGCATTAACATTGCAATGATGCCACAGCCATTGCCTATCATACCAGATCAAGAGCCATGCAAATATATAGCATGTTATAATCATTGCTTTGGAGGAGGTATAAACAAAGTGCATAAAGAACATAGGAGAAAGTGCTCATGGATCTGCTGGTGGTATTTAGGAATGGCTTTCAAAAGACTACAAAGCTGAGGTTTGCAGTGTTTGGAGGAGTGAAACCCCGAAGAACAAGGAAGGCAGGCTTTCAGGGCACTGGGTGCAGGGTGATCGAAGGAAGGCACAGAGGTGAGGGCGGCAAGTTTGGGAAGTGGGAGATAGTGTAAAAGTATAAGGTGCATGATGAGAGAGGAGGCCCACCAGGTGGGCAGCAATCCCATCACAAAGGCCTGTGTGCCGTGTTTCAGTCATACGTGTGGGTTATTTGTAAAAGGTTGGAGATGGTAACCTCTAGACTCCCCATTAATTCAATTACTGTACCGTGGTACCATGAGGGATTTTTTTTTTGATCATGAAATTGTCTCATGTCTAACAAATTACATTTCCTCTTCCCAGTTTCTGAGTTTGGATCTTTCTACATTCTGTATTTGAAGACACTGAGCATATTTGAGATCTTATGAATTGCATTTTCATGAGCTTTCTGCATAAGAAACTAGGCACCAAGTTTTTGCCCTCCAGGAACTGCCCTGGTTTCATTCTAAGTAACTGCTGATTATACTAACCTGAAATGATCCAGCAGTGTATTAGAGCACCTCATCAAGGCTGGACTAGGCAGCAGGACTCGAGGTAGGTCTAATTCAGCCCCTCATGCTAAACTATAGTATGTGCTGCCTTTGTGCAGAAAATCACAGTCCTGACACCCCTTTAAATGAATTCACTGATTCTTTTATTAGATTTTAGCTGACATCCATAGCTTTGCTTCCCAGAATGAGCAGAATATTAAACATTATCACCCATGAACATCTAAGCACAAATATATGGACAAAATTAGCAAGTCTTTCACCTAAGTTGGCCTGAAAAAGCCAGGAAGTTAAACATGTCTGATTGGATATACACTCAGTGCTTGGGGCATTTCTACACCGTGCTTGGTGAAGTAGGTGACTCCAAGAAGAATGAAGCCACTGAGTGCGGAGGAAATAGGAGAGCAGGGGAAATACAAAGGGTTGGAAAGTGGGGTGGGGGCGGACCTCAGGGGAAAGACATCGAGTTGTCCAGCCCTCTCATGGGTTCCAGCAGCTTGGTCCTACTTGAGTCTGTAGAAGAACCCTAGGCCTTGAACATCAGAATATAGTTACAAAAAGAAACTTACACTTTCATTGCTGCAGACTGAAGGAATTTCATGATATCCAAGACAATCACAAACAGTGTTGCCAAAAGAGCCAAAAACCATTGGTTGTTTTTTTGGGTGTTTTTTTTTTCATAATCTCATGCCAGGAGAAAGAGGGACATAAGCAAATATTTTTATATTTTGAAAAGGATGTTTGATTTTATAACATCTTGGAGGAAAGAAAGCAAACAAGCCTGGCTAATGCCTTTTAAAAAGAGAGAATATGTTTCTTCTAGTTAACGACAAAGATTTCACTGAGATGGAGAAAAAAATGGAGCGTTTATAAAAATGTTGATGTAGATATAATTAGATCCATTTTAGGACCAAAAGTTTTATGCAGAAACTGACAGAAGGATACACAATAATTATAGTTTCCTGACAAGCTGAATAGAGTTTTCTTTTTTTATCTTATGGTTTTAGAAAACCAAACTGTAAATAAATATGCAGTTTGACAGATTGTAATTGCGATCAGCACGGCGTCTTTTCATTTAATCAGATGGTGTTATTAAAATGGGGTTACAATTAAACATTTTACAATGTGACGTAGAACTCCATTAAAATTCTCAGCAAACAGCAATTTACATCCGATGTTTCAGCATCCTTTTCTATTTGCAGAAATGTTATTGGCTGTGACCTTCTACTGGATGGGTCTCTGTTTTTATTTTTTATTTTTTCTCCTTACTTTGATAAATAATATTGAGCAGCCACTTTCTTTTTCTCCTTGCACAACTAAGATATTAGTTTCACATGTTCTTCTTGAATTATTGTGACCCTTACCATACAAAGATTGGACCAAAAAGAAGGTTTAAAAAAGCATGTTTACTTGACAGGAAATTCATTTTCTCTGTTTATATAATAGTCATCCCTATCAACTTCAAATTCATATTGAACTTACAGTTAAATTTGTTTCAGGGGAAGATTAATAGGAAGCTTTTGCTAAATGTAAATATCAGTTAATATTTTATATTCCCTAGAAAAGTACATCCTTAAACAAAGAGTGAAAAGGTGTGAAATTGAATTTGACAGTAATTAAAAGGAAAATGGCCTTAAAATGCTGGCAGGGCAAAATTATGCGATGCTCTACTCTTTTTGCTCAATCTGTGGCATGATTGTGACAAAACATCTCCTGATCTTCATAAAGAACATTCAGAAATATGACTAAACATTGCCATAGGCTCAAAAACAGATGATAAGATAATGGAACATAGTAGAAAAGGGAATCCAAATTGCAACTCTACACTTTGGACAGTACAAAGGAATAATGCAAGTCGTTGTGTACATCATGAACTTGAATGGTGCAATAACTGGAAATCTATCCACACACAAAGCATAAAACTTGGATTCATTTACAGAAAAAAAAGCAAATTCAGCAAAGCCTGTGTTGACTGAAGTGCCCCCACATGTACATTGTATCCAGCCAAGAAGAAAGAGTTTACTGATAATGACCTCGGTCACCCTCCAATAGCACAAGTACTGGATGTCATTTTTTATTTTCAAAACAAAGAAAAACATCTCTACTAAATTGCAATTAAAGGTTTTTTCCAAAGGACACCTTTCAAATTAGAAAAGTTTTGAATGGGGAATTTTGCCTGTCTATGGAAGAAAGGAGAAAACATTTTAGAAAAATGGTCATCTGACTAACATATATAATTGTTCCCCTGTGGTAGGGGAATAAAATAATTTGAAGTTATTCAATGACCAATTATCTAATTTTGCATAATAGATATTTTATTTTGCAGTCACCTGCTGCCTGCCTTCCAGCCACTTGGTTGTCATATTGCTTATCACTAGGTACCACTTTAACAGGGAAAAAAGGATTCGAAGGTCAATCCTGTCCATTCTTCTAAAGCTGTGAAGTGACTTGACATTTAGTCAACTCCTTCCCCATTTTACAGATGGAAAAGCCTCATTTCCAGGAAGTTAGATGATTATGCAGCTCATTCACAGAAAAACAGGAATGAGGACCAGATGCTGACTCTGAGCCTTGTTCCATTCCCTTTATTATTCAGATTTGGTTATTTTATTTTTATTTATGCATCCATAAATATTTATTGAGCTCCTACTATGTGGCAGGCATGTTGAAGTCATAGCTTGTGGAAACTTTGAGTATTATCAGCCAATGAAATGTGGGAAAATAAAAAGTAGAAAATAGGGTCATTCCCATGGTTAGACCTCTGCCAGCACTGCTTAACAGTTCAAAAAAAACACAGGAGTGATTGTGGAAGTACAGCTATTGTATTGTTATAAGTGAGCCTGCCAGGAATCTGCTGGCAGAACTCATCATTTTGTTTCAATAGAATGCAAGTAAATGCCATTTTCCAGGGCCTGCCAGAGCTCGACCACAGGTGGAAATGGTCCTTCTATCCCCAATAGGCTGTTGAAGTTGAAAAAATAATAAATGTAAAAGTGCCTCTTTGTAACCTGGAAAACCTCGAAATAATCTAACAGCAAACATTGATTGTGCCCCCTACTTAGAACTAAAGCTTTGAGCTTTAGTAGCACATATAGCAGGAAACAAAATAAATAGATATGATATATAAATAAATAAATATATATTGTCCATACAATCTAGGTGTTTCCAGTATAGGACGAAAGACAAATATTAAACATATATACAAATAAAATCATATGTTTAACAATGTAAAAGCATTTTGTAAGTTGTTACAGTGGAGCATCTGTGAATCCAGAATTTTAGTGTCTTTCTTAGCAAAACCATTCAAATCAATGTACTTGACTATCCAGTGACAAAGTACTTGTACTTTCTCACTGGACCACACCATACATCTCTTTATAAAGCATGATCTGAGCCCTGTTTTTTAAACACACATTCTTACTTCATTGCTAAAAGTTTGGTATTACTAGTATGGGTCGTTTTGTTACTGCCCACTCATCTAACCTCTGCAACAGGAATATGAAAATATATTTTATTAGGAGTATACATAAAACACAATAGCAAAGTGAAATGAGCCCTGGGTGATGAGGCCAGGGCCCAGAGTTAGAGTTCTGGATCTGATATCTTATATTTATGTAACTTTGAGCCGTCCATTAATTAAATATCTCTACATCCACATAATAGGCCCTGGATAATATATGTGAATTCATTAGCAATTCAGTTTTTTCCTGTGAAGGAAGGATACAAGATGAGATGATCCCTGAGGTCACTTCCTGCCCACAAATCCTATATTTACTATGTACCCCAATTTAATGAGACTTTTAGTAATGTAAATATTAGCCAATATTCAAAAAGATCCCTTATTAAACTTGGAAAGCGAAGAAGAATATTCCCGGAATTGATGGAAAACCCCACCTGAGTCCAATACTAAATAGCACTGGGGAGAAATGCGGCAGCTGTTTACCAGTGCAGAGAAAAGCTGTATCTGAATTTTGGACGAGAAGTGAAAAATACCTTATCCAGTTGAAACTACACAGGGAATTTAGATAGGATGTAATTACGCAGTTGGAATCTATCCAGAAGCTTTTGACTAACCCGCCTCCTTCTACAAGAAGTACATTTACCGTGGGATCTTTTAATGACAACATGTGATCAAGACCCTCCATTTTAACACCCCATCGAAAACAAGAGTCCACTACACATTTGTAATATAGTAAATTCCCTTTGTACCCATCTTGGAACATTTGTTTAATACTGTGTTTCATCAGCACCAATTCTTACAGAACGTGTCTTCCCTCTTCCCCCCAGGGTCTCTAGTCTCACTCTAGCTTCATTCTGCAATTCTTAATCCTCTGATCAGTACCTGCATGAACCATGTGAATCCTATGTGCTCAGTTAGTGCTTTTCGTAAAAGGTTATGCTTCATTCAAATACATGATTTTTTTTAAAGTAAACAGTATTTTTTTAGGACAGCTACTTTCATTTTCATGCTCTGGACTGGGCCTCCAGCCAGCAGTCAGTGAGAACAGAGGGTAATACAAAGTCGTTTTAAAGCTTTGTAACAGAGGTGACACTTAACCAAGAGCTAGTACAGCAGGCATTATTCTAAGCAAGAGGGTACCAAGAAGAGTTCATAGGCATTCATGAAAAGATTGCTGGATTTTCAAACACTGACAAAAATATTCGGCATCATTTTAGGCAGAAGGATGAAATGGGGAAGAAACAAAGAATCACATTTTACTGTGAGGCGGTAGATGTAATTTATGCAGCTAGCAAAAGAAAAATGAGTTTAAATAATCCAAATGACCAGAGGACAGAAATATATATATCCCATGTTTGTTAGAATAATACGATCAACTAGCTCATCTTTCCAGACAACATGTAAGATATATCTGTGTAATAAAAGTTCCCTGATGCAAAATGAAACCTAACACAATACCCACAAATTCTAGATTTGGGGAAGACTTAAGATTTAACATTCTTTGATCAGCCTGGGCTTGAGTCCCAAACTCGGTGCTTTTATCACCATCACCCATTTCCCAGAGCCTCTGATTCAGACATCTGGGAGAGCCAACAAATTAGGAACCCCTTACAACTGCCACCAATTAAGAAGGACTGGTTTGGTTCTACACACAGACGAGGAGTTGAAGGGTTCGTTTTTATTCATGCATGAAGACTGAGGCATGGATGGGTTAGTTTCTTTTTTTTTTCCAGTCCACAAACTGATGGTGACCAGTAAGGAAATGCAACAAGGAAAAGGTAAAAGTGGCATCTATCAGAAAAAGACTGTTATTTTTGCACTGAAAAAATTATATTCCCCATATTGAGGAGAAAAGAGAAAAAAATTTCTTTCATTGTAATGACAACTGCCCTGGGTTGAAACCCTAATTTCTTTTGAACATAATAAGATTAATCTATATATAAAAACATAGAGATAAGTTGCTAATATTAGAAAAATTAAAATAATGTTTAGAATTAAACCAAAATAGTATGTTATAAATAAATATAAGTACATTAATATATAATATCTTTTCCATTTCACAAGAGCATGAAAAGTATACGTGGTGCACTCTCAATCCTAGTTAATAAAGTTTGGACACATGACTATCACTGACATACGCACATCTGATTAGGAAGGTGGCCTGGATTCTCTTAAAGCTTGTAGTACATCCTATCTATTGTTGTGTTTCCATATTTAAGCTTATACATACCACATGTTTATAAACCATCCTGATCAAGCTTGAACCAGCTTGATTACTTTTGATTTGTGCTGTAAGATTTCTTCATTCTTCCTGGAAGTTTCAAGACATTTTCCTCTAAACCTGTTCTTTCTTTCTTTAGATTTATTTACTACCTTTAGAAGTAGAAAAGTCCAATTTCAATCATGTTTGAAATAACTCATTTTAGACAAGTACGTGCTGCTCTGCTTACAAAACATATATGAGTGGAATATGCAATTACTACAACTCAGTTTCCTGGCACAGAAACATTTCAGCATTATAGCATTACAGAAATAGAATGACATGCATAATGAAAGATTTCAAGATTCACCCAAGGCATTTATTCTCTTCACCTTAATGTTCTCAGCAGTAGCATAGTATCCATTAAAAGGTACTATGAATTATGGTTGCCTAGCAACTGGAAGGAGCTTGTAACAGCACCAAAGAATGAAATGGCTGGTTGATAAAATGAATTTTCTCTGAGCATTAGCCTGTTGAAACTGCCTTTTCTTGTGGAACATAAAGTGCATTTATTTGTCTCATGCATTTTTTATTAGAAAATTATTTGAGTTCCAGGGACTTGAATCGTTTTGCTACAGGAGATATTTGATTTTAATGTGTTGTACTAAAATAAGTAATAAAAGACACTTTCTTCAAAGCAAAGTCACCAAACAATCCTGTGTGAATTTTTGAAGGAAGGAATAAAATATTTGATAAGCTATTCCATTACTGGTTTCTAATTAAAAATGGCCTTAGATAGAGCTCAAAATTCTACTGATCCTATAAAAAGTATAAGGTTAAAATAGTGGATTCTTCTTGGTTATATGAAGGGTAGAAACATTCTGTTGACAATGAAATAGAAGAGGAGAATTTTTTTAATTTTATTCTTTGCTTAGGCTTCTGAACAATTATTTCAACAAAGGTGTAAATAGTTACCAAGAACTCTACCAATTATACATTATCTTCAATTTAATTTATTTAATTGTGCTATTTCAAACACTTTCATTCCTAGACTGTCTTTATTTGCAATGATCAAATTATGGTCTGTATAGCATTGCCTTGCAGGTCTCTTGACCCAAGAAATACACTCAGATGACATGAATAAATGGTGCCAGCAGCTACTAAAAGTACATATTTGAAATTGTTATTTTGTATGAGCATTTTTTCAGTTTAAAGTAAATCAGATCTTCTGCTTAGGTTCAGAAACACTGTTTGTAAACAACCCAAAATTGAAAAGGTTAAAAACAGCTCAGAGCGGAAACTATTAAAATGAGAGCTTATATACGTGGGTTATGATTTTCTTTTGTCTACTCATTTTCTCCATTTCTATATTATCATTATATATATCCAGAATATTTTATATACTATATTTACCTTGCTGTGCAAAATATAGTATCATATGTATTCCTCTACTTATGTATGGATAGAAGTTATATTACTTAAATGCCAAGCATTACATTTGTAATCGCCATTTCGTATAATATATTGCTCTGGCTGTTCAGTGCATGGTTCATTTTTATGATAACATAATCTCTGGTTGAAAAAAGAGTTATGTTGGACCAATGTTTATTCCACTGGGTGAATAGTAGAGACTCCTTCGTCCTTAAGTAGCTATTCAGTTCAAGCCTGGCCCAGAGCAGATAGTTATAAGAGGGAGGGTCAAATGGAAATGTTATTGATCACCATAAATGGAAAGAATTTTATACAGAATAATTACTCATATAGATAGTAACATAAGGACCAGCTCTTAAAATGACCATTTTGGCACAATCTTTATAATCCAACTAAAAAAGAACATTGAAATTATATTCATTGAAACAGATCAATGTAGGCAAACAAGTTTGTGATTTCCGCCAATAACACTCATTGATAGTATTTTCTCTGGAGCCTAAATTTCCAACTGATAGTCTATATGGTTAGCTTATATTATTCCTTGAACCAAACTTAGGAGCACGGTATTTCCCTTTTCATGGATTTCCTCACTGGCCCAGTTTTCTGTTTCCAGGGCTGTGAACTTCCCATCTAAGCACTCTGCCGCAACTGTGTGTGAGACCCAGGTATAGTGTTGCCTAAGTCAGTCTCAAAGCACTTACCAAAGAGATAGAATTAACATCTTTTCAAAATTCTTTGGTGTCTGAAGCCCAGATTCACACCAAAAATTGAAAAACGAGAGTCGACCTATATTGATTATTAGTGTTTTTCCTAAAATGATTGTGAGAGCTGGTTTTCCCTGGTAGAGAGTAAGAAGCTTATACTACTCTTATTAACCAGTTAGTGGGAGGTAATGGTTGTGTTAGCCTCTACCTTACAGCTCTTTATAGCTTGCAAAGAACTTTCCTTTACATGATCTCATTAGATTTTCACCAGCTCCTTGTGATATAAATAGGACAGAAGCTGTCATTAGATAAGGCAGAGCATACTGCCAAGAGCACAAGATTTGGAGTGACAAGAACAGTGTTTAGATCAGGGCTGCCCCTTAACTATGTCTCCTTGGCCAAGTCCCTGGACCCCTCAGAGCCTTAATTTGCTCTAAAGGAAATGATATTATTTTCCCCAGAGAATTAATGTCAAAATTAAATGTGCCAAAGTACCTAGCATGTAATAAATACTAAATAATTGAGAATAAAATCTAAATTTAAAAGATTGGTTTGCAATATTGAGCCTTAAAGGATGCAAGCAACTTCCCTAGGTCAAGCAGCTACAAAGGCGCAGATGGGTTTGCACACTTCTGATACCTGCTCTGAATGCTAGTGGATTTCACCCCAAGAGTTTCCACTGCAAAGGAATCATGTAAAGAAACTAAATAAGGTGATGCTTCTGTTACTGGGGTGAGCCCAAATGCTGCCTTTATCCCCCTGAACCAAAAACATTTTTCCTAGGCTCACTGCATGCATCTCCTGAAACTTTTTGGCATGATGTTTTGTTACTAAATCCCAAATATACTACACTTAGGAACAATATGACTTGCTTTCCAAAATCAGAAGTTTTGTGGAATAAATATTGCCTTGATCTTTAATGTATTAAGTCACATTATAAGTTAATTATATCCTATTGGAACTAAAATATTTGTTGTTCACCCTCACTAAAGACAAAAGAACACTGCTTTGAGAGGTGAGAGCCTTCTTTTTAAAGGTGTATCGGAGTAATAAAACATATGAATAAATCAAACATTAACCACTGCTAATATTTTGCAAAACTGTAAATTAAAACTCCAGAGCTTGACTGGTTTGATTAACAATGAATTTAGTGCAGCAGAATCTCACTTGAACATAAAACTATTACGCTCATAATAATCCTATGTAGTTATTGAGAGAGCCAAATTGAAATGCCTTCTGATATTTGCATAGAATTATGAGATACATTCTGTGTGTGTTTGCCATGTGCTCACTGGCTAAAAGATTCTTAATGGAGAAAGGTGCCTGAAAATATTTGTATGTTTATATAAAATAGATTATCCAAATGTTATGATGTTGCTGTAGTTTAGGACCCCATTATTGGCTTATCTTGTGATTATGGGAAACCAGTATTAAATGTAAAATAAATATTTACTGCAAAATTATTTAATTTAAAAAAATGTTTTCTTCATAGAAGCTATCAGGAGCTAGCCAATCTTTTGACAGATTGCCAGTCCACTAGTAGAATAATAAAAAAAAGTGTAGAAATATCCAGGGTAAGAGGGCAAACAGGATTTATCATTCATGAAAATTACATTTATGGTTCAACCACAATTGTTACTGACTCACGTATATAGGATATGTTAAAAAAAAAAGACTCTATTTAAATGAAATCGCACTTCTCCGCCATCTATGAAAAAGTGGCAGAATCTAACATTTTAGTCTTGGAATGACTGTAGCCTCATGAATATTCCATCACTGACAGTTGCCAGGATTTCAAGTAAGCAACAACAGAAGGTTAAAAAAAGCAGAGAACACATTACTGAGTTTTAGTTGATGTTACAGTTTGATTTTGAGCAAAAATTTTTCCATACAATGGGTTCCCATCATGCCTGTGGTTGACATATATTTATAATATGTAGCTTATATCCTCCTGAATGTGTTCTAAACCCACCATCTACATGGGGTATTGTTTCTCTAGCATGTTAATTTATTCTACAGTATTCAGGAATTCTACACCCAAATTCCTGAATTCTGCCATCCAGATAGAAAAGTCATAGCAAGAGTAAGTTAAATATTAATTTAAAATAAAATAAACATGTTTACAGAGTATAATGTGAGTGATAATTAGTGAAATTGGTGATTATGATCTTGGAAAAGTAGGATAATTTCATGGAGGTGAATTTTGCTCCTAGGACTTTCTGCCCTAAAAAGATGTTTTATAAACTTGGATATAAATGCCCTGATATTTCAGTCCATTAGTGGTGATACTAGAAGGCTCATAATAATTATTAAGAATATGCATTACAAATACCTGCAGGGTAAAAGAATTGCAGAATTTCAGAGCTATAGTCTAGGAAAAGAAATAACCAACTGACAACTAAAAGACCAAGTTGTCTTACTTGCGTTTCTTCTACTTGAGGCAGAATACATGTCTGATCCCTAATTCAGGAATGTGTTGCAATAATAAATCTCAGCATTTCTTCCTGTACAATGCACAAGAGTAATAATTGGTTTCTTGCCTATTCTTATGCAAGTTATCATGTGGTTCGTGCTGGGAAATAGTACTAAGCCCCACCTATTATAGAGACAAAAATACTGAAATGGCAGTACTTAAAGTAAAAAGGATTTTCAAAACATTAGGATATGATGGTATTCAGAAGGCCAGCTCAGGGAAAGTGACATTATTACTGGAGGCTCACCAGCAGAGGCACCCTCCCCAAGCTGGACGTGAGGTCTCCTCTCGCCATTTTGTTTGTGTCCTACCACTCTGTCACCTGAGCCTCCCAGTGAGCAGGCTTGACTAGTCCATCTGCATCATGCCAGGGAGGGTCCACCCACGTTTTGACATACCAAACACAGGAAGCAGTGACATTTAGTGAATCAATGTTACATAATCATTAGAAATCTTACCAATATTGCCCCCCCAAAAAAAGTGACAAAGAAGGGATAAAAAGTCTCACATTTATTGACTGTTCCATCAAATACTTTTTAAGATTATCTGGATGTATAACTAAAGGCTCTTGCATAACTTGTAAGTCACATACTGTGGGTCAGATTCTGGAAGCTTTATAGATGTGTTATGGTACTTAATATTAATAGCATCTCTCTGAGGTAGATACTGAACCCCTATGTCTGTAGACAGAGAAACTAAGGCTCAGAGGAATGAAATAAAGCAAAAATTAAAACTTAGTGTACCTCTCCATCAATCTTTCTAGAGCTGCCTCAGCCATAGCCATTTGCTGTGTTGTGAAGAACAAAGGGAATCGTGACATCGTCCTGCATAGAATACTTGCTGATGAGAAGCCTAGGACTGTGGCCCACAGAGTAAAGCAGATTCTCATACTTTTTGAGTCAGGCAGAACTCAGTCAAATCAGATTTTGGTTTAGACACACAAAGAACAAAGCTCTATAAGGCTAAACTTCATACCCAGGATTATCGAGAGTTGAGTGGTAAAAGCTGACATGCTGAATCACTAGTGTCCTATGGGACCTAATGCCTCTTCCAAGTTCTTTCCTACTTATCTGTACAACTTTTTTGTGTTTTATTTTTATATATTTATATAAAAATAGAAGGTATAATAAATGTTTTATATATGTATTTGTATATAAACAATCTTATGCATAAAAACTATAATCTTTTTGGTTATGCAACTAGGCTGTTTGTTTGTTTTCCAAAGGCTAGTCTTATTTTAAAAATAAAAGATTACTTAACTAGAATCTAATATGAGTGCATGTAATCAGAACCTTAAAATGATCAGAATTTTTAAAATTACATATATTAGGAAAGATAAATTATTAGTAAATAATAACAGTTATTCCTTTAAGAATGCATTATTACATCAACACTGACATTAATTTATCTCATTCTTCTACTTTTAAAAGTCAATATCAATAAAATGGGACAATCCCAGATATAAAGCTAGAACCTCTATGTTTAAAGATCAACTGAACTTCAAAGAGCCTTTATTAATTAATCTGCAATGTGGGAATAACATAACTAAATGCCACAATGTTTCTGCAGTAGCTGCACAGATCACCGTGTAAGGCTGGCAATCAGTAAAATTCTGAGTCCAAATCTGACCCATTGGCTGGTGGCAGGGCAAGGCTTTCAGCTTTCAAGGAAACTTTGAATTGTGGTCATCAAGCTATTATTTCAAAGCACACAAGTGCTATTTGGTAAGGTTTGAACATAATTAAAAACAAAAGGGAGCATTCTTGCAAATCAAATTTTCACTAAGCTAAAGAGCAACCCATTTCACTCTAGTGAATACTATTTATATTCAGTTATAAAGTAATCCTTATTCTTTTTATTAAATTTATTGGGGTGACATTGGTTAACAAGATTATGTAGGTTTCAAGTGTACAATTCTATGATAAATAATCTGTATATTGCATTAACTGGCCACCACCCCGAGTCACATCTCCTGCCATCACTATGTATTTGATCCCCTTATCCTTTACTGTTCCCCCACCCCCTTCCCTCTGGTAACCCCCCTGCCTTAGTGTCTATGAGTTTTTGTCTTGCTTGCTCGTTTGTGGCTTTTAGGTTTATATCCCACGTATAAGTGAAATCTTATGGTTCTTAATTTTTTCTGTCTGACTTATTTCACTTAGCATGATATTCTTAAGATCTATCCATGTTGCCACAAATGGCGGTATTTCATATTTTCTTATGGTGAGTAGTATTCCATTGTGTATATATGTACCAAACTTCTTTCTTACATAACAATAATGCATTAGTTTGTAAAGGGAAAGTGAATGTCTTTCATACACTAACTAGGATAGCTTTTAAAAAATTATTTATTTATTTTTAGAGAGAAGGCAAGGCAGGGAGAAAGACAGAAGAAATAGAGGGAGAGAAGCATTGATGTGAGAGAAAAACATCCATGTGGGAGAGAGACATCAATTTCTCCCTATGTGCTCTGACCAGGGACAAACCCACAACACAGACATGTGCCCTGACTGAGAATTGAACCAGCTACCTTTTGCTTTGCAGGACGATGCCCAACCAACTGAGCCACACCATAGGATAGCTTTTCATTTTTACCCATTAACTATGAAGCAAGGCATATTTTGAAGTCTCTACTTCATGTATTTAGAATTAATTTTTTATTCTGATAGTTTTTACATTTACACCTTAAACAACTTTAAGGAGAGCCTAATGGCCAATTGTCTCTGGAGGTAAAGTGTTTGAAAGCTTTTGTAACTTTCTGCTGAGTGAAACAGACTTAGTCTTATAATAATTGCAATAAACGTGTGACAAATGAAAGGAAGAATTTGTATAAACATGTACTGAACATAGTTATGGGCTCTAGATGTTATAATTACATTTTGTTTGGAAAATATGTTGAAAACACTATTTCTAGGAAGTATAATGCATGTTACCTAGGTCCTGTGCAATAGTGAAGGTCATCTGGATATGGGCAGTATTGGGAATGGGCATTAATTTCAAAAAATAAAGAGATGATGTCTTTGGGGGAAAAATATCTTCTTCTAACCAGCCAAAGATGAAAAATTAAATTGTTCAGAACTCAGTTTTCTGAGTATTTATAGCACTATATGTGTGTGTGATTCGGGGCAATCTGAAGGATAAGTCCGGATACCCTTGTAATATTATGACTTCACAAAATTACTACAGACACAAACCAGTTAGATTTCTGGGCTAAATGGTAACTGGAGTGCTTATACTTTTATTTGACCTGAAGATATGGTGTTGGACCAACAAATTCATCTGCTTCTAGTGATCTAAGACTAGGTAGTTCCATAGTTCTGTAATGTTTTATATTATGGTTGCTTCCATCTTTGGTATTCTAATGTTTTGTCCCAACAATTGCTCCCACTCTCCTGATCAATAGGGTGTGTCACATGGAATTAATGCAGAAATGAGGCTAAAAATAGTGAGAAAGAAGTTGATTCCTGATATAGTACTTCTCTAAAGACCACCATGTGAGAACAATACAGTTCATACATCTGAATCAAAAGTAATAGTTTTGGAGATTTTGCATTGTCTCTCCATTAATTCAGTGCTTTATTTTTTTTTAATTTTTTATTTAGTTGTTCAAGTACAGTTTTCTGTCTTTTACTCCCATCCCAGCCAATGCCCCCCAGCCCTCCCCACCTCCCTCCCATTTCCACACCCCCTAGTTTTTGTCCATGTGTCCTTTATACTTGTTCCCGTAAATCCTTCCCCTTTTCCCCTGAAATTCCCTCCTCTCTCCCCTCTGGTCAGCCTGTTCTCCAATTCAGTGCTTTAAATGCTGCACTGGCGGAGTTCCATGACACTTTCAAGGGAGCCCAAAGCCTCATGCATTCCTTTTTCATCTGTTTTAGATGCAGTATAGGTAATGCCCTTCCTGCATCTATAATCCAAATGAATTTCAATCTATTATCAGGGCAATGCAAGTTTATTTTTATTTATTTTAACCATTACAGTGCCCACTAGAAAAATACAACCATCAGAAAGCCACCAGGAAACGCAGTTTTCTTGTAAGTGAAGAAGAAACTGTCTCATTAATATCCCTCTCTCTGTTTCTCTCTGTCTCTCTCTATGTCCTCACATTTGCCTCCTTCCTAACTTTCCACATCCTGGAATTGAATCCCTCATTGCGTGGCTGCCCCACCTTACACTGAAGCATCCATAAATTGAAGAAGCAATGAGACCCAAAATGTTAGCATATATAACGGCTTTCAGCATAGTGTGTCTCTGATATATAGAAAGTAAAGTGATGCAATTATACCAACAGTTAAGTTGGTGGAATTTATGAAAAGCTTCATGAGTCAGCTCTTTAGAAATGACTCCCACTCAGGAATGAAGCTTTCTCCTCTATCACAGGTCACCAGCCTCATTGTCTAATTTCACCCGCGGTGGGCTAAGAATGCAGATGCTTTAGATGCAAGTGTACTGGGGGGCAGAAACTGGGTAGTATCATGAGGGGGCTGGTGTACGTATGTAATTGAAGACCATAGCTAGCCACAGCCCTTTGTGGAATACTGTTTGCCCAAAACAAAGAGCCTAGACCCTTCCCAGGGCAGAAGAGCAGCACAAAATGTTGAGTTGTTCCTATATTTTAAATCATGTTCAAGTGCAAGCCTCCCATCTCTCTTAAGTCCCCAGTGTTCAGTTCAACACAGCTTAACTTCCACTTCATGAAGAAGTCATATATAACTAACAAAAACTTTCCCAGCTTCTCCCTTCCCCATGCTAACGGTACTCTATGTTGTCACCTATTTCCCTAGGCGGGCATGGATAGAGAGGGTAACAAGAGTAAAGGTTGGGACTCTGTGGGTGGGAACTCCCCTCACCATCCACCAGTCTGCCAGGTGGGGAAGTTTCCACAGCTCTCCTTGCCTTGGTTCTTCCCAAACTGTATATTACATAAAGCACACAGCGTGACGTGTTATTTCCCTTATTATCCCTTCCCCTTGGCTCCTGAGGAAGCAGCCTTTCCCTCTTTATTTTTCTTTTTAGATTAACGTGTCTAAATGGTTATATGTCAATTATACTCAGGAAATCTGTGGAGGGAACATGTCTAAATGTATGCTTGGTTCTCCAAGACTCCTCTTTATTTGTAAATATTGAGTCTCTTACTGGGCTGACCTCCTTTTATCTACAAACATGTTTAGGTTCCTTATTTTCTTAGAAGACAATTAACAACTCTTCCTAAAAATTGCTTTTTACTAAAGCATTGGCCCCTTTCTCCCCTCTTCTTCACAACCCTAAATCTGAAGGCAACCTCTTCTACTTCTATGAATTGCTGGAGACCATTGGTCTCACTCTTCTCCTGTCGTGACTTCGGTTTGCTCACCTGTGAAATCCAAGGGAGGGAGAAGAGGAAGGAAAGATTTTAGAGATCAGTGTGTTTAAGGGAACAAAATACGTTGATCTCTCGGGTTCTTTTTTTCTGGGATGTGATTGTGTGACTCCCTGCCTTGACACCCGCCCATCTCTCCTGCCAGTCTGCAATGAACACCCCCCAGGTTTCTGCTTCTCTGTGTCTGCATTGCTGTGATCTCAACAGTTTCCACCACCACTCCATCTGGGTGATTGACACATCTGTGTCTCCCACGCTACTCTCACTTTCGACCTCTAATTCCATGACTTCAAATACCTCATGAACACCCCTCCAGGGTTTTCTGCTAACACCTCAAATTTAACAATTTCCTCACTACACCTGGTTCCTCCTCTTAACTCCACCCATGCCACTACTGTTCTCCTGGTTACCAAGATCTAGAGCTTCCTGTCATCAGTTTCCGTTCAGTGGTCTCCAAAGCCTATTTCTGTCTCTGCAGCATCTCTCACATTATTTCTTCTTGTGCATTCCAAGTGCCAGCAGCCCAATGTAAAAAATTAATAATAAATCCAAGCAAGAGAAAGTGAGAGGTTGTCTTTCATATAGACTAATGTTGTTAAGGTCTTAAAGTGTTTCTTTTTCTTCCATTCCTTTATGCACAAATTACCAGAATATTTCTCTTAAGATGTAGTTTTTTACTATAACATTTCAGTGCTCTGAAATCTTTGGTGGATTCTTCATTGCTCATTAAATAAATGACATACTCCTTGGGCAGGGCTGCCATCATATGGTATGTACCCCTTGGAGTCAGCTGTCCGGTGGCTGGCCCAGTGCTCCCTGGAGCTATGTGACATAATGGCCCTCTCTTCCCTATGGTCTTAAATCAAGCATCACCCATCTCCTATTACAGCCTTATTTCTTTTTATTCTCAACCTGTTCCTTATGTAGCCAAAAAAATTAAACACTGCCACTTTATGAATGCCTTCTAAAATTTGCTGCCTACCTGAAATTAATTCTACTTGGAGTATTCCATTTTTCTCATCTCTGCTTACTAAAATTCTACCCACCTTTCAAAACTCAGTTTAATAGACTTTTAAGTGAATATAGTCTATCTCCTACCACTGTTCTTTTAAAACGTTGTGGATACCCTCAGTGACTTTCTGCCTCATTCTGCTCTTACTAGTTGATGTGTGTTTTAGGACCTCTACTATATTATAAGCTCTCTGAATACTTTAGCTACACTAGATTCCTCTTCAAATTCTCCTCAATGTAAAATGCCAACCATATTTTGTACATAATGACTCATTTATTGAATGAATTGATGTATTACCAGATATATCTTATTTTTAATTGAGCCCCCCAAAAAGATGAATATCAAAATCGTGGACATAAAGTGTTTTATACAATATGCAAGATTATTACATTTATCTGATTTTCTACTAACATAATTTTAAAAAATATTTTTCTATTTTTACACCCAGCCTTTGGTGGTGAATAATACATATCCATCTGTGAAAGTGTGAGTCATATGTCGTAACATATATAGTCTCCAAAAATTTTAAATTGGTAGCTTTGTTTTCATAATGCTAAGAGATCACTTTAGTCATAGTTCGAATTTTGAACTTTTGGCAACTAATAATGTACCTCTAGTTGATTTTGAAATACACATTAAGCAATATTAATTAAAGTGAATGCAAGATATCTGAGCATTGAAATTTTACTGTGCTGATTCTTTTGAATAGAGCAATTCACTTCTAAAATCATGGCTTCTATCAAATAAGCTCCCTTTTAAGATGTAAAATTTTATTTCTGAATATATACAAGAGATCCATCTATTGCTGATGAACTTTTTTCATAGTATTATTATCATTTTTATTGTTGTTAACCTTTTTAAATTTGTTTGAATAAAAATAGGTTCTAATGATTTAATATCAGAAAGTACCCCCTATTTATCTTATATCTTAACATTTCTGTCCCAACCACCAAAATAGGTAACCACTGACTGTGCTGTCTCCTTTCAAAGTTTGTAGATTCTTATTATCTTCCCTACTTTTTCTTTTTACAAAAGATAAGTACTATTCCACTTCTTTCTTTTTTCACTTGGAGATCTTCCATATGAGGATGTAGCTGCTTTATTCTTTTTTCTATTTTCATAGTGTTCCATTTTGTAGATGCTTCATAATTCAGTTAACTAATCTCCTATTGCAAAGTATTTTGTTTTCATTTTTTTTTGTATTGCAAACAATGCTGCAATATAGAACCTTGTACAGATATTTTATGTAAGTGCAAGTGCAGTGGAATTTCTGGATAAAAATGAATATGCATTTGTAATTTTAATAACTATGCCAAATTGCACTCTATATCTGTTGTACTAATTTAGAATGTCATTATCCAGATATGGGAGTGTCTGCTTCCCTTAGCTCTGTCAAACTTTGGATTTTGACCAATCTGATAAGTGAAAAAACTCTAAGTATACTTTTCCTGTAATTAAAAGCCATTCATATGTTCTTTTTTCTGTTAGTTTCTGTGAGAACTTATCCTGATGTAAGATAAGAGGTGTTGATACAATTTAATTTTTTTAGTTGGCTCACCAGTTATATATTAAGTAAACAATCCACCTTTAATTCACTGGTTTGAAATGCCCCTTCTATTACATAGTAAATTCAAGTACGTAGTTGAGTCTACCTCAAGATTTCCTGTTATATAGTCTTTCTATGCCAATGCTAATATTCTATTGTGATGTTTCCAGTGTTTTAATATATTTTAGTATCTGTTACTTTTAATCCTCTTTATTGCTCTTCTTGGCTATTTCTGTTAATTTTTCTATTTGTACTTTAGATAATTTGCCCGTGCCCATAAAACAAAAAGCTTCAAATAGTCTTCTATTAGTTATAACACTATATTTCAAAATTAATTTATAGAAAATCAAAATGTAAATAATGTTGAGTCCTCTATTTCAAGAATATAATATGTGTTTCCATTTTTTCACATTTTCTCTTGTGGCCATCAGTAATATTTTGAAGTTTTCTTCTAATATACCTTATTCATTTCTTGCTAAACTAATAATTCATGTGGCTACTATAAATGGCATATTTTCTCTATTATGTTTTCCATCTGGCTGGACAATTTTTAAAAGAAATAAAAATGAAATATGACATATCAGAACCTATAAAATATAGCTAATGCTATGTTCATAGGAAAATTCTTAACCTTAAATATTTATGTCAGTTAGTATATAAAATGTATTAAAATGGTATAAATAAATTACTATACATTTAAAAGATAGGTAAGTTAGAAAAAAGAAACAAAATAAATTTAAGGAAAATGAAGTAAAGGTATCAATAAAGAGAAGAAAATATCAAGTTAGGAAGCAGAAAGACAGTAAAACTAAAAATATAAAATTAAAATTCAGTTTTTTTAAAAGATAGTAAAATATTGGTTGAAGAAAAGTGTAAGTCACAAGCTATATAAAATAAACACAGAGACATGTAGAAGATTAAGAGAGTCATAAGGGACTACTTTGTTCAATACTTCATATATTAATTTGAAAAATCTGGAAATACAAAATTTATAAAAAACTGATCACAGAAAACATAGAAAATCAAAATAGACTGATATCAAAAGAAGAATATGAGAACATTGCCCGCTTTCTCAATAAAAATAGCAACATGTCTAAATGATTTTGGAGAGGAATTCTACAACAAATATTTAAAGCTGGTAAAAATTGTTCCAAAACATCGGAGGGAAATATTGCTACCTTTTTGTATGCAATGCGTACAATGTGTACAATATTGGCACCAAGACTCGACATTGCACAAAAAAATAAAGCTACAGACCAACCTCATGAATGAATATCAACACAAAAGCCTAATTAAAATATTAACAAATAGAATTCAAGAGTCAAATTACATCTGGACCAAGTAAGGTTTATTCCAAGCATGCAAGAGTGGCTTCATTTTAAGAAATGCATTCATTTCACATAAATTACATGATAAATCCACAGCAATATTTGATGAAATTCAACACTGATTCTTGATTTTTAAAACTTAATTAAATAAGACTCAGTGATACTTTCTTAATGTGACAGAATGCATTTACCTCCAAATAAAAGTAAGGCTCATGTCTATAAGGGGGATACTAGAATCAGTCCCATCACAGTGAAAAAAAAGAGACAAGAATGCCCTCTATAACAATTACCTTTAATACACAGAAAGTACTAGCCAATATAATTGAACAAAAGAAATAAAGATTATAAGCACTGGAAAAAAAACCAGGTCAAACAGTGCTTGGAAAAGCAAAGAAAATCTAATGTAAAACTACCAAAAACAATAGGGGAATTCAAAGACAAAGTTAATATAAAGAAGTTAATAATTTTCATACATACTTGACACTCAATGTTTGTCTGAAGAATATGTTTTCATTGCCTTTTCAGTTGAGCATCAAAAGTAATTATGTTTAACGGCTAAATTTGTGTATTTTTATTTGACTGCAAGTGGAATCTGGGCTTTCTCTGTCAATGATCTTGCCTTCCTATTTTTCTTTTGGGAAGACATCCACTTCAGACCCTGATATGCACAGTCCGCATGTAATCCTGACTGTCGGGCATCCGATTTCCCATGATGCGCTGTGGTGTGAGCGCTTTGAGCTGCTATCACTCACAGCAGAAAAGAATAGATTTAGGAAAGCATTTGATAAGATCATTAGAATTAGTTGTACTTTTAAATAAAACTTTATCACACATGTCTACCATAGCTTTCCTCAACATCTGGTACTTTCATGAGTGAGACTTTTAAGAAAGTAAGGTATGTGGGATGTCAGGCGAGGGATTCCAGCATCATGCTCTATGAAGGCTGCTTGAGTCCACAATCTCTAGATGGAAGCATACCCAAGAAGATCACTCTCTCCTAAAACCTCTTAGGGTCCATACCTCTTTTAGACAGGGCAGTAGCAGTCTACTGGTAGAATGCACTCTGAGACAATCATTAGGAACAAATTGTGACTCATGTACTAGTGTGTGAAAACACTGAAACCTCATCATATTCAAGGTCTCCTTCTCCAGTATGTCGTAGATTGCATCATGATTGCGTACCCTAACAAAACCCATGTTCTTGCAAATGTCCTCCTTGAGGTGATCATTTTGATTGAAGTTTCAGGATATATTTATATGTGCTTCGATGGAGTAAGAGTCAAATAGTACAGGGCCTCACTAGAGCGTAGACTTTGGGATTGAATATAACAATTAACTTTTGAAAATCCCTACAGCAAATACACCAGACTATCCCGTAGTACTCCTGAGCAGGATTGCTCTTGTTAAACATGGGTTCAAGCAGTCTTTGTTATGAAGTGACAGAAATAAACCATGTAAATAGCCAACAGCAGGTGATACGAGAATCTGAACTTAAATCATTTGGCATTTGCGGACAAACTGAAATGTTTTTGTTTTTACTAACACGGTAAAACTCTTCAGAGAGCCAAATAAATTATTATTCCCATCTAACAACCTCATTTTGTGAAAACAAGTACAACGGCTCTGTTGTACACAAAACAGTTTTGTTGTCACATTCTACAATGTGACTAGAGAAAGGTGATACAGCAAGAGGTGAGATTTCACACAGTTTGAAGCTGCCCTGAAAAGAGGTGGTGTGGATGTAGACACACTTATATCAGTTTTTCAGCCAGAAGTAGCAACAGGTACGTTTCAGTATGACTACTGTACTCAACAAAAATTGTGTGTTAAGTGCTCTATTTAGAATGGAGATCAGTAGCCATGAAATTACTACTTTTGCCATGTTTCCCAATAAACGTAGTAATGACAGAAAATGGAACAATTTTTTTCATTAAGACGGCACCAAAACTAAACAAGTAGATATTGTCAAGAACCCATTTCTTTATTACCAGAAAACCCTTCCTATTTTCTGAAAACCCTTCCTATTTCCTGAAAAAGATTAATATGGTGCTAACTTGAGCTTATTGCTTCTTTTTCTCTGGAGGACAAATAGTGCCTGCTCTTCTGAAAGCATTATAGGAATCTTAAAGACACACTGCTACACAGGTGTGGAAATAAACATTTCAGCCCATGCTCAGCTTTGAATCACTTCATTACAGTTAGTTCATAATGTTAAATGGCCTGAGAATGTATTTACTTGCATATTATTATGCATGCAAATAATCTTAAGGGAGTAATTGCAACTAGAAATGCTCTAAGCATTATCTGCTAAAGCTAAAAGAAATTTAATTAGCAAGGGTCGAAATGAAACTTTATAGAATAAACAAAGGAAAAAAGAATTTGTAAAGAATCTGTAAAGACAGCAATAATTCAAGGCAGGAATAAGACTATGCTAAATTAAAACTTGTTTTTTAAACAAACAAGGAACAACCTTAGTTATAGTGAGCTTTGCAGTGTTGATGTCGGTGTTAGTGTCTCATTCCTCCAGGCCATCACAATTTCAGTAGAAGCACCAGAGAGTCCTCTTGTGCCTGCGAAGCTCTCTGACCGTCTATTGTAATGCATTTCAACCGACTTATAAATCATTTTGCAGAGACTAATGATTTATTACTGCTGTAATGAACTTCACGGGTATCAATACATTAGTATCCACTTTGAAAAGAAACTTGTCAGGTCCCATTGGAACGATGATCAGTTTACTATTGTTATTAATGACCCTGATCGGTTCCTTGGATCTATGAATAATCTTTTTAGATGACAGAGGTCTTCCATTTGGGGGAAAATCAATGCATATGTAAAATAAAAGTATATGCTGTTCGTTTTCCAATCCGTTTATCAATGCCAGGACTGGTTGTCAGTTGTCTAAACTTAAAGCTTCAAAATTATTTTAAAATCTATCCAATTCAACCTTATTAAAAAGCTGATGAATATATCCTAAAAGGATAATGTCATTCCAATCGCCTGTCTCTTGTTACTAATATGGTGTTTTCTTTCTTTCTACTTGAAGCCTCAGCTGGACCCTAGTGGTTTGACTAAAATGGAAATTACCATGTTAGGTGTTTTTTTTTTTAATGTTCAGTGATGTCAGACATTTGACCTGTGAGGCTTTTGAAACTGACCTCATTGCTTCTTTCCATTCATTAAACTACAACCTTTGCTCTCTTGTCATGAAAGATAAATGAAGATTCGCCAATCTTTGTTTAAGAGAAGATTTATTGTTTACATTAATGTAGATTAAGTGGAAAGATACCAATTATTTTTCAAGTCAATCAGATGTCTTCTTTGAGGTTTCAATTTATAGCCCACTTATTATTATAATTTCTGTATACTTAGTCACACTTTTTCAAAAATTAATGTTCAAATGAACAATTTTTATGGAAATCCCACATTCCATACTTTTTCCTACTTAACCAGGAAAACAAGTTCTAAAATATGTTTTTATATAAGTAATTACAATTGAATTTAAATAGTAGTTTTCATTCTACAGAACTGTCACAATTGTTCTCACAGTTTCCATATGGGATCAAAACTTTGCAGAAACATTTTGAAAGCAGAGTGATTATTAGTAAATGTAGAAAATGTGTTTTAAGAAGAAAAGCAATACAAAGTTTCACTATAATAAAACTCTCTGAACTAAACATTTTATTCATTGGCCACAGAGAAAATAAAATGGTGAAATAAGTCATTTTTAATGTAAAACTTTTAAAGGTTTTAAAGGATCACACAGAGAAGAGAAAAGAAAAGAGAATTTAAAAACATTTGCTCTGAAAGAAAACAAATAGGTCCTATAATCAAAGTTCTTTATTTTCCTGGGGAGGAAACTGAGGAGGCCACAAAAAAGTTTAAAGCGTGACTTCCTGTCAGAGGGTCGGAGCCCGCTGGTGACACAGAGCCCAGAGCTGCATGTCCCTGTGTTGGCCAGCCTGTGAGGACTTCAGACGGGAACCTTAAAGTCTGCAGTTTTAACCCCACAGCCTAACACTGTGCCTGGCTCAGCTCCAGTGCCTGAGAAAGCCATTAGGACACAAATTGCAAAGAGGACCAAATGAAAGAAAAAAACACAGAGCAGGTGGTTCAGACTTGTGACCTTAGAGCTTTTTCTGCTTCTTAGTCCCTCACAGAAACACACTTACTTTTACCTAATTGTTTACCCTTATAATGCTTTTATTCAGAAATGGGTATTAGCAAGTGAGACATTTTTTTCTGTATCTTAAAAAATGGAATTTTGAATTAGAGGAATATTTCTCTCATTAATTCTATACCTTATCAGTAAATAATGCCTGCACAGGACGCTTTGAAGAATCTTATAGTTGATAGTGACAGAATCAACTTGAAGTAACGTATTCCACATCGCTCTCCTGTATTTGTTAAACTCCTACATTTATACTTTTCAAGGATAGGAGCTGACTTCTTTGCATGGCAACCCCTTCCAATACCACACAATCATTTGTTAAAGTTCTTTTTAATGTTGAACTTGAACCAGCCCTTCACAATTTTTTTTCAAAAGTGTAGTCACATTGGCTGAGAGTTTTTAGATGAAATAGTTGTTTGTACTGAAATAAGTCTGACTGTACAAACACAGGTACCCTCAAAGATCTAGAGGATGGCAGAGCAAAACAGGGGCCAGCCTCAGCGAAACTCATTTCTTCAAGTCCTCTTAAGAAAGCTAAAGCTACTATGACATCAGAGACACAGCTAAGTTTTGACCACTAAGAAATGATGCTCAAACACCACTTGCAGTTTCAGCTTTTCTATTATCCGGCATGACAGAAGTTATGTGTGCAATGAAAGGTAAAGGTAATGCAAGCCAGACATAGACCACGTCAGCAAGTCAGGAAACAAAGATTTCCAACAAGGCGTAGGAGTTAGGACAGTCTTCTAATTTCAGATGTTGCCATCTTAATGGCTTGTGTGATGGCACTGTGTAACTTGAAAATGAGTGTTTATTTTCTCTGCCAATCACAGTCCTCTGGACATGCATGTGCTGTGGCATCAGGAAATGGCTACTGAACTAGAAAGCTGGGTTCTACTTACAGCATCTCAATTACATGAACCTCAAACAAGTTACTGAACTTCTCTGAATATTGATTTCTTCCTCTGGGGGGAACAAAAGTGAATATCATGCTTTCTCTATTCGCCTTTCAGCTTAAAGATAGAGATGACACATAATCAAATTAGATGATAATAACCATGGGACCATTAGGTAGCCCTGATGTTGTGGCTTGATGTTATTTTTCCCGAACTAAAGTGTGAACTGTTAGCCTCTACATGGTTCTTACATGCCCATGTGAGGATGGGTAGTAGTTGATCCTAAAGTTCTTACTGCTCCTCACAAAAATAAGAAAGTGTATGAAATTGTTCTCATAAATCGAAATGTATTCCCTTTAGAGAACAATTTTTTATTCATAGATGTCCTTCTAATTTCATTAGTGTGAAAATGCCCTTTCTTTTATGAAATGATGATGAGATATAATTACATTTGGCTTATATACTCATTTAACGTTAAAAGTTGATAAATCTCTCATTTCCATCACTTTAAATACACTTTGTTAGGGACGTCCTAAAGTTTGGGTGTCCTGTTCTCCATCTTTATGGCTGAACTCCCCCTGCCCCATCGCATCCCCGTCCCCAGCCTTCAGCACAATGCCTCCTGTGTAAGAGGCCCGTAGTATTATGTGTTAAATGAATCAATTGGTGCATTTCCTTTAGGGTCTAGCTGGTATATTAGTCACATTTTGAGGTAGCTGTTCATGGATACCTTCAATACATGCAAATGAAGTAATAAAAAGTACACACTATGCCCAGTAAATTCAGTTGCTTCTTATGTAACACTACATTAAAGCATAAATTACTTAGATGAATAGCGCAGACAGTTTACTTGTAGTAAGATCCAAAGATAACCTCAGGTACATGTGAGTATGTTTTCAGCTCACAGTGTTGCTATAAGTTCCTTCACCATCCCAGGCACATTCACAGTCCTGTTCCTCTCATTTTGCTTTGGCATATTTAGCTTTCTGAGTCTTGTTCTAGCAGAAAGAGAATGCCTGCATTTTCTAAATGACCCATCCAGTAACCATCAAGGATAATCAGCTGTCGCCAGCCTGGTCTGTTCTCATGATTATTTGCTCAGATATAAAAATAAAGTTTTATGTGTATTAAAACTCTCTGCAACTAATGGCTATAATAATAACAATAATGTCCCTTTGTTCAAAGTTCTTAATGTATACCAGATTATTTGCACATATTGTATTTCTCACATCTCCCCTTCCCTTTTCTGCTTAGTCATTGCCTCCCTATGCAAGGCCACTGAGTGGCCTCGGTCCCCCTGGACTTTTACCTTCCAGGCACACCATTGTCTCTCCCTCTGTCTTCAGGCTGCTTGCATCTTCCTATCCCCACCTCCCAAGCCCCAGGAAAAAACTCCTAACCACTAGCTGTGTAAGCTTCTCTAGTTCTTTCAAAACATGAATTTCCTGAAGGATCAGTCTTTCTTTTTGAATGCTCTAAGATCTGAACTGTTTTGAAAAATGATGAAGACAATAAGACATAATTTATTCAGTGCTGTTTCTTACAAGAAAGTAGAAGTGTCAGACGGAGGTTGCCCTGGTGCCTAGATGGCACACAGTGTGTGGGTGGTGCTATAGGAAAATTTTTCTTTAATTTTCAGGGATCAAATAAGTGAAATATATATCCTGAGTTTTGTCACAGAAAGTTGATCCAATAGAGCGTAGTTTGTTTGCTTCTTTCAAAACCTAAGGTTTTGTTTTGTTTCATTCATCTTGTTTTTAAGAAATGCATCCTTTGGTGCAAGCCAGCTCCTTGAGTTTTGCAGGGAAAGTAAAATGTGGCATTTCCCAAAGGATTGGTCAACCACAAGGAAGAATTTATCAGACAGCTAGATCACATGGTTGATTACTCTTGGGGCATATTTTTTTCATTTGAATAATGTTTATTTGCTGTAATAACTGATTAAAAATAGGTTGCTTTATATACTTTTCAATTCCCAAAATTAGATGGTTCCTTTTGGTCTTTAGTAAGAATTAGAGGAGTTTTCTTCAAACGTGGTAGTGCTTATTTAGAGAAAATTAATTTTTATTCTGTTGAGAGAACATCTGATTTTTACTTAAAATCTTGAAGACTTGAGTATAATTTCTAAATCACATATACTAATTGACATTTTATTTTAACCATAATGACAAAACTATCTAAAATAAATTACCATAGAAACATAGAAATTCTAAGCTATCATGTCAGTTGTCTAGTATGATTTCTGTACCAAATATCAGAGTGTCATTGATTTTATAGAATTCTAATTGCACATGAATCTAGCCTTAACGGAAATGAAATCATATTTATTTTCCTTCTATTGCATTTATCCAAGCACAATTCTTATGTGAAGATATGTCTACTGGCAAAGAATACAATATCTTCTTCAAATACCTTCACAAAAGCTTATTTCCTTTTCAGCCACAGAAAACTGGAAGCTACTGAAAGGCACTGGGTATGTTACAGGACCCAAAAGAGGGGCAGAAAAATAGAATTCTTATCAAAGACCAATTAATTTGACTATGATCCAGAACACTTTGCTCTGGTGTTGTTGCTGTGAAATGGAATTTGATTGATGATTGTTTTTTATTTTCAGATGGCAAGATTTATCCCAATATTCTACTAAGGTTTAAGTAGCTAGTTATTTCAGAGCAAATTTAAAAAGAATAATGGGTAAAGCCTACGAATTTTAAAGATGATTGAGGAAAAAGTTTATAGACTTAAAATTACAAAATCTCTCCAACTCGTGAAAGTTTTCTCTGGGGATTTTAGGAAAGGATGCTATAGAAGTGTATTCTCTGGAAAATATTGTTCGTCCTTGGCCCTTTGCCCTACTCCCTGTTCTTTTGATGAAAATATGAACCTAAGGGAAGGCAAGGGAGGTTCTAGATTTTCTCTTTTCCCCCAAGAACCACCTGAGCGATTGCCTGCTTCCACCTTCTTACAAAAAGGGGAAAGAACTCTTAGTCATGATGGGATAAACTGAAAGTGGATTTCATTGCTAGTGGTGACTCTCAGATCTGAATTCTTCTGAAATCCTGCAGTTACTCTGTAGGCACGTGGTTACTGAAACCCTTTGGTTACCTGGCACATCAGCATTTCATTTGCTCCTGCTTCCTATTTGGAAACAGAGTCTAGATAACCTAAAGCAGTGCCTTTGTCCTCCTCATTATCCTCAGCAATCAAAACAGAATAGCTGGAGCAGGCAAATCCAATTGGAGAGTTCCTGCATCTTGGTGCGTTGTGTTTTGTTTTGTTTTGTTTTTTAACACACAGGCTTTCTCCAAATATTCGCTCACTTCTACAGTGAATCAGAGGCTGTTGCTGGGAGTAAAAAGTGTTTGAGAGGCCTGCACGTTTTAGTACACTGCACGACTTCGTATTTGCTTTGGATGACAGACATACATGTTCTTTCTGCCTGAAGACACTGTTTGTTTTGTGAAGTACAACTTAAAAGAGACTGAATCTAACTTAGAGAATGTTCTTTCAGATCCTTGATTACATACATCTTTAGTGGTGTGAGCTTTATTGGATTATGCACAGTGCTCTGATTCCACTAACCGCGTGTGTAAACAGCAGGCAAGGTTGGAGTGTTATGAAAAAGGCTCGTTGAGTCTCTATTTCAGAAGACTAGGAAAGTGAATACATTTACTGTAATCAGGGTGAACAAACACTGAATTAATAAAGTTTAGAGAAGGTTATTCTGGACCACACCTTTCCTCTACACTACTGTAACTAGCAACATTTTGCTTTTCTTTTCTGCTTGATGGATGCATTTATTATGTTAAACTGCATGTCACTGTTCCATTGCTGCTTTTAATTTGTAAAAACCACATAATCGTCTACATGTTTATAGAAGTGTTATTTGAGAATAATATATAATGCTGTGATAGACCACATAGACACATCACTGTAATAATTAATGAAAAGGAAGACATACAGAAAATCATTTGGTAATGAACAACATAATTGCCAAATTTGGTTCCCACTTTGGCTCCTTTTATAAACTGAGATCTCAGAAACTAGGACATAAATCACTCTATAAATGCCATCCGTTAGTCAAAATACAGTCTCCATAAATATTTCAGCAGCACTTGTATGCTCTTAATTCTACATCATGTCACTGTAGTTCACTTCAAAACTAAATTATTAATGTTTCTCTTTCTAAAAATTCAAAATATAATATACTGAAAAGACTTTAATAATTGGAATTCAAAATATTCTCTGAATGTCTGAAAGTATATTGTTCATGTTTGTTTCCATTTCTAGGAGAAAAATAGAAATGTGGATGATTAGGGTTGGCTTCACATGCATATGCACTGTTGTTCCTGTTTTCTTCCATTTTAAAAGGGAATGTCCATCCCCATTAGTGATTGCCTACAGATACACTTTGCCCAAGGGAGTCTGAGTCTGGGGAGCTTACATAGACCACTTCAAATCATAACACCTCTGTTCTGCCCACCAATCCCCACGACTGACCTGACCGAACAACTTCATTCTCACAGTGAAATTCAGGCTGATAAAAATATATATAAGTATACAGTTTCTATCATACATTGTTAAGTAAATATCTGTATTTTTATTTGGAGGTACATAGCTTTCCCTTAATACATTATCTAGCAGAATCTTCTCCAAAAATTTTTTAAAACTGTGCATTAATGTGTGTGCTTTGTAGAAATATTTATGCTTATGAAATACCTCTCTATTTCTTTACTTAGTTTATTAATCAAATATTATCATATGACAGAAAAATGAAACATCTTGGAAGTTTTATTAAATATTTTGGGATAACTGCACAAAGAAAAAAATAATCTAGAAAAATTTGAGAGCCAGGTCCTTCTGTCTGCAGCACCAATGATAACCTTAATGATACTGACTTAAAACTGTTCATTCATTCTTTTGTAATTCATTCAGTATACATATGCTGAGCTACAGCCCCGGAACAGGAAACCTCAGGAATCATCTGGTCATGCCTCCATATGTTAGAGAACAAAACCTGAAACTTAGAGACACTTTTTGCTGGCCAGCTATGGCTCACCTAGAGTTGACCCAGGTTTCCGATCTTTCCAGAAAATCTAACAGGACACAAGCCACACCCTCTGCTCACTCCTTTTTTCCCCCCCTTGCATACAAAACCAATTGCCAAAGAATGTCATCAAAAGTACTAACCAGGAGAATTTGGGTTTTAGTTATTCTAATGCCCAGCCATGAGATTTGTTAATGTTCTGCTTTAGGTTGTTTTACTATTTTAAGAGGAAATCACTTTTTGAGTCTAAATTTTCATGGAACCTGCCCAGGAGAAAAAAAAAATCTCTAAACTCAGACCATCATCTTTGATACCTTAATGACAAAAGAAAACACAAAATATAAATGAGTTACTTTATGCTACTGTATTTCTCTCTTGGCGGGCCACCATGTAATACCTTCATACTTGAGGTCTTTAAGTGACATGAGAAGAGTTTCTAAGGAAGATAAATTCTTGAGTCAGCAGAACCTATAAAATGCATGCTTGCTAATCATATTAGGAAATAGTATCTCCATTTTTACAAAAAAATAAAAAACATCTAAAAACAGTGAAAAATCTTAGTAGGCTTTCCACATGGGATGCAGTAGCAGTGACAGAGGTCCCTGCCAGAAAGGTACTGTACTTAGTCCCCAAAACTAAAAAGTACTATTGAAAGGCACTCTGAAGTGTGATTTGTTCTCAAAGGCCTTCTTTCTTTGTTAAGGAATATTCTTTGTATTATTCTCTTTGCTTCTTTGTTACTGCCACTGTTAAGAAAGAACAACGCAGTTGGCTCTTTTTCCCATTTTCTTGAGTTTCTTCCCTTTTTTCCTCTTTTTTTCTTTTATTTATGCCTTTTTTTGAAAATCGAGCTATAATTGACATGTAAAAATTATATTTGTTCCAGGTGTACAACATAATGATTCAATGTATGTATGGATTGTGAAATAATCACAGTAAGTCTAGTTAACATCCATTGCCACATGTAGTTACAAATTTTTTTTTCTTGTGATGAGAACTTTCAAATCTACTCTCTTAGCAACTTTCAGATATAAAATGCAATTTTATTAACTATAATCACCATGCTTCACATGTGCCTTACATCCCCAGGACTTTTTTTTTTCAATAGCTGGAGGTTTGAACCTATTGACCAGGGACCACATTCACTGATACAGCCACGCCCGCCCCATACCCCTTCCCCAGCCACCAGTCTGTTCTCTGTGTCTGTGAGTTAGGGGGTTTGGTTCACTCAGATTCCACAAGTAAGTGAGATCATGCGGTATTTATCTTTTTGTGTCTGACTTATTTCACATTGCATAATTTTACCTCAAGATCTATCCATGTTGTCAGAAATGATAGGATTTCTTTCTTTTAATTCATATTCCTTTGTATATGTACCACATTTTCTTCATCCATTCATCCATTGATGGACATTTAAGTTGCTTCCATATTTATTGCCCCTCTCCTTTTTTTAATTCTCAGAGGCCTTCTGTGCGCTCACTGACTCCTGAAACAAGTCTAGGAATCCGCTGTTGAGTGCTGAGAAAGAGTCTTCAGAGGGAAAAAGATAGACACAATCTACAAAGGCCTCAGTGATAAACAGGAATTCCAGCCTTCTAGTGTTGGACACCTTACAAGCTTTTGGCATTCTTTGCAGCATTCTTTTCTACTCCTAAATGTTTTTCATGGCATAATATCCATGTTTTAAATTTAAGTGGATTAAAATTAATTTTGCCTTTAACATGTTTGCGGTAGCTATTGCAATTTTTAGACATCCTTTGGGAATGGAGTCTAATACAAATAAACTTTCTTCTCTCAATAAATAGCACATGTTTCTCATCCTTGGCTCTCATGTTCTAATCTTGGCTAAGAAACGCCTCAAGTAGGCGAATCCAGAAACCAGAATACCGTAGTGCTCGCACAGTCTTAGGAAGCCAAAATGTTCTCAGGAACACACATGTTCCTACCACTGTCTACACACACACACTCAAAACATCCCTCACACTTTTCCTCCTTCAAAACAAAATAAAAAGTCCAGCATTCTGAAAAGGCACTTCAGTACTTCTATGGGAACTAAAAAATTTCCCTGAAGAAAATTTTAATACCAAAGTTTTAAAAATCCACTGGGGGAAACAAAACATGATGGACTTATTAACACACACCCTGCACTTAGAAACCTGGTGGAACGGCTGCCAGGCACCGATGGGCGAGGCCCCTTACAGTAGACTCACCAGCCAGGAAAAAGGAACACCCTGATGTTTGTTCGCCTTCAGGATGATTAATGATAGGGCCCAGCTCCTGTCACACTTGGCCAACAATGGGCCTTCATCTACCCTGGTGAGAAAAACTTCCTGGCACTCAGGTTCTGTATTGCTTTCAGAAGGGACAATTCACTCAGGAAATCTCTGGTCTCTGCCTTTGAACAGATTATAGAAGAGAAATATCCAATATTTGTGGAACCTCTGGCAGCTAAACAGTTAAATAGAGTTTCCACTATGAGCAAAGACCAAAGGAGTCATATATCCCTCTGGTATACTAATTTATAGTATACTGCTGGTACCTTCCACAGTTGTTTAGTGGAAGATTAGCACTTCAATTTGATGATACCTCAGACGTGAGCCCAATACACACTCAGGAGTGACAAAAATTCAGTGCTCACATTCTCAGACTCGCAGTGATTCATGCCTGTGACAGTGAAGTGTGTAAAAAAAACCTCTTTTTACACATAATTACATTTTTTAGAACGTAGTAAGGAATATCAGGATACAATAGTCCCTTGGTTAAAAAAGCAGTGAAGCTTATAAGCATCCGGTCATTTGAGGATAGAACCAGCACTCTGTGTTAGTGTTCGAGTCTATTATTGCAGCTCTGAGGTCTTCGTAGTAGGAACAATAGCCACAAAACTTTGTCTACGAATATTTTCTCTTTAAACTCCTTTAAAATGGTGCAAGAAGTTAAAAAAGTCTTATGAGGCTATCCAAAAGAAGCTTCTTTATGGATTTTTTACATTATTTTTCATAAACTTTTAGAGAATCATTATGTCATGCAGCAAGTTTTTAAGCAGTGTATCATTTTTTTATTGTTGTTCAAGTACAGTTGTCTCCATTTCCCCCCAAGTAGTGTATCTTTATTCAGTCTTTCCAGAGCATTACATTTACTTTGTATAGAAACTACTCTGCATGTATACAGATTTAATCAGTTTATAAGCTATTTGAATAAATGTTGAGATTTCATTAATAAAGCTCTAATGGGCATAAACAGTTTGGGAACTGATGTACCTGATTCTTGGTTAGCTTACAGCTTAATTCCTGGAAATAAAACTGGGACAGTTTTTTTAAATAAATTTTTTATTTCATAAAGTTTTAAAGTTACAAAATTATTGTGCAGATAGTGAAGAGAGTTCCTACAGTACCCCAGGCCTAATTTCCCCTTTCATTGACAATTAGTATGATACTTTCATCACAATGAATGAACCAATATTGATATGTTATTCTTATCTAAAGTCCATACTTTATTGAGATATCTTCAGATTTTCCCTAATGTCCATTTTTGTTCCAGGATACCACCCAGGACACCACCTTACATTTAGTTAATGGATCTCTTTCGGCTGCTCCTGGGCTGTGGCAGTTTCTCAAACTTTATTTTGTTTTTGATAACCTTGACAGTTTTAAGGAGTGCTGTCCATTGATCAAGATTTGTCTGATGTTTTCACCATGATTAGACTAGAGTTCATGTAGTTTTGGGAGGAAAATCAAAGAAGCAAAGTGCTATTGCATCAGGTCATATCAAGGGTTTATATTATCAATATTACTTATCACTGGTGATAATCTTGATCACCTGTTTGAAATAGTGTTCTTCACTATTTCACATTTCTCCACTATAAAGTTATTCTTTCTTTTTTTTTCTTTTAGTTTATTCAGTACAGTTTCTATCCTTTATTCCCATTCCAGCCCATCCACCCATCCCTCCCCTCCTCCCTCCCATTTCCAACCCCCCTAGTTTTGTCCATGTGTACTCTATATTTGTTCCTGTAAACCCTTCCCTTCTCCCCTGAAATTCCCTCCCCTCTCCCCTCTGGTCACTGACAACCTGTCCTCTATTTCAGTGTCTTGTGTTATATTTTGCTTGTTTCTTTGTTTTGTTGTTTAGGTTTTGTTGTTAAAGGCGAGATCATATGGTATTTGTCTCTCAATGCCTGGCTTATTTCGCTTAGCATAATGCTTTCCAGTTCCATCCATGCTGTTGCAAAGGGTATGAGCTCCTTCTTTCTTTGGGCTGTGTAGTATTCCATTGTGTAAATGTACCGTAGTTTTTGATCCATTCATTCTCCCTTTCTGTACTGGACTCTTTGGGAGAAAGTCATCATGAGCAGCCCACATTTAAGGAGAGGGGAGCTATGTTTCCAATCCTTGAAAGTGGGTATCTACTTAAATTATTTGAAATTTTTCTGCATTGGAGAATTGTCTATTTTCTCTCCTTTATTTAATCATTTGTTTGTTTCCTCAATCATTTATTGTTTAGTATGGAGTGATGGGACTTATTTTTTTACTTAAGGTTAAAATCAAATACTATTTTATCGACCTGTCTATCTATCTATCTATCTATCAACCTACCTACCTATATATCACATATCTATCTTCCTACCTATCATCTGTCTCAAATTATTCCAGCTTGGGCCATTGGGAGCTCTTTTAGTTGGCTCTCCTGTCTCTATCGCTCTGACTAATACTCATTGTGTGTGTATGTTGCTGTTTGTTTTTGTATTTTGAACACTTTCTTACTTTCTGCCACTATGAGGTACTCCAGGTTCATCTTGTGTATTTTCTGCTCCTGACCTAGAACTAGCCATTTCTTCAAAGAGCCCTTCTTCCTCTTATTGGAGAATGGCATCAGAAACCAAGATCTGGGCACTAGGTGTGCTCATTGCTACCAGAGTTTCATTGTTTCTAGGACCTCTCAGCTGAGGAGCAGATGAGTATATGTATAAATATAGTATATACATACGTATCTGTGAAGAATTCTATATGAATCACCTGTATCTATATTAAACTGACAGTTCATACTGTCTTCCACTCTAATCCAATGCCACATAGCCTTCTGTCCTTGCTTGGCTGTAACCTTCCACAACAGTGGAAAACCTGCCCCCCCCATTCACTACCCATTTACTTCGTTGTTCAGATCCAGGAAACATACGTAGTGGCATCACAATTGTTAACCCATCCTCCTGTGGGAATCAACCTAACCAGTAGTGTACAGTGCTTATAGTAAGTCCCTTTTACTTTTAGTCTTACAGATTCTACTCATTTCCAAAGCCATGTATGTCAGCAACTTATTACATACCTCCCTTAATGAAATTGTTCCATATATTTGCAATGCATTAAGAATCTTTTGTCACACTCTACATTCCATCTTGGGATTCCCCAACCTCCTAAATTATTTTTTTTAACTTTTATACATTAAAGTTTGCTTTTTGTACAGTAAAGTCCTCTGGGTATTGACAAATGCTTAGTTTCTTGTATTCACCATTATACTATCATACAGAATAATTTCAATACCTTCAAATATTCCTTTGTTATACCTGTTTAACCATCCTTCCCTCCTAAATCAATGTGGCAATCAATGTTTACCTTATCTAGTTTTGCCTTTACCAGAATGTCATATAATTGAAATTATATATACTTGTAGCTTTACCTGACTTCTTTTACCTAGCAATATGCATTGAAGATTTGTTCATGCCTTCTCATAGCTTAATAGCTCACTTAATTTTATCACTAAATACTATTCCACTATAGGGATGCACTAGAGTTTGTTTATTCCTTCGCCTATTAAAGGACTTTTTGGCAATTATGTATAAATCTGCTTATAAACATTTATAGTTTCTTGATTGGACATATATTTTCAAGTCAGTTGAGTAAATACCTAGGAGTGTGACTACTAAATTGTATATTTTGTAAAAACCTGTCAAATTGTCTTCCAAAGTGTCTGTATCATTTTAATTCCCACCAGTACTAAATAAAAGATCTTGTATATTTTTCTTTTGCATAAGATGCCCAATTTTTCCAGCATCATGTGTTAAAAGATTCTATTTCTTCATTGAATTTCCTTTGTCCTTTTGCCAATGATCATTGTCTGGATTCGTTGTTGGTGCATTTCTGGACTCTTTATTCTGTTTCATTGATCCATATGTCTATTCTTTTGCCAATAATATGTTGTCTTTATTACTATCACTTTGTAATAAGTCTTAAAATTAGGCAGTGTGAGTTCTCAAACTTTGTTCTTCTTCAGTGCTGTTAGCTATTCTAGGTTCTTTGCCTTTACATAAAACTTCAGAACCACATTGTCAATATCTATGAAATAGCTTATTGAGACTTGATTGGGATTGTATTAAATCCTATAGATCAAGCTGAGAAGAAATGACATCTTAACAATATTGAATCTTCCATAAGTCTCCCCATTTATTTAGATCATCAGTGTTTTGTAGTTTTCTGTATATAAGGCTTGTGCATGTTTTGTCACATTCATGCTTAAATATTTCATTTAGGGAATACTACTGTAAATCACATTTTTTTAATTTAAAATTCTAATTTTTACCTACTGGTATATAAGAAAGCATTTCTATCTTGCATGCTTATTATACTAGATTATTATTTCCAAGGGTTTGTTGTTGACAATCATGTCACCTGCACATTGAGACAGTTTTACTTCTTTCTTTTCAAGCTGGGCATCCATTTATTTCAACTTATTATTGCACTAGCTGGGGCCTCCGGTGTGATGTTGAATTGGAGTGGTGAGAGGGAACACCTCACCTGGTTTCTGGTCTTAGTGGGGAAACATCCAGGTTATCACTATTAAATATGTTAGCTGTAAGGTTTTGTAGATTTTTTAAATGTTGAGGATTTTTTAAATGTTGAGGATTTTTTCCTATTCCTAGTTTGCTATAGATTTTTAGCATGAATAAGATTGTATTTTGCCATGTGCTTTTTCCGCACCTATTGATAATATTATGTTTTTTTTCTTCTTTAGCCTGCAGATGTATTGGATTACACTGATGGGTTTTCTAATGTGGAACTAGCTTTACAGACTTAGAATAAATTATATTTGTGGTGTACAATTATTTTTATACATTGTTAGATTCAATTTGTAAATACTTTATTGAGGATTTTTGCATTTAGACTTATGAGAGCTATTGGTCTAATGTTTTCTTACAGTGTTTTTATATAGTTTCAGTATTAAGGTAATTCTGGACTTGTGGCATTAGTTAAGAAGTGTTTCCTCTTCCTAATTTCTGCAGACATTGTGGAGAATTGTTATGACTTCCTTGTTTTTGAGTTTCTTGGGATGACAGTACTCAATAAAATTATATGAGTTTCAGGTGTACAATTCTATAATACGTAATCTATATATTGTATTGTGTGTTCACCACCTCAATTCAAGTCTCCTTCCATCACCATTTATCCCCCCTTTGCCCTCTTCTACCTCCCCTACCACCCTTTTTCTCTGGTAATGATTGTGCTATTGTCTGTGTCTATAAGTCTTTTTTCTTTGCTTAATCCCTTCATCTTTTTCACCCAGCCCCTCAACCCCCCTCCCCTCTGACAGCTGTCAGTCTATTCTCTGTATCTATGAATCTGTTTCTATTGTTTGCTAGTGTATTTTATTCATTAGATTCCACATACAAGTGAAATCATTTGGTACTTGTCTTTCTCTGACTGGCTTATTTCACTTAACCTTATGCTCTCCAGGTCCTTCCACTCTGTCACAAAAGGTAAGATTCCCATCTTTTTTCCATTCAAGTTGTGTTCCATCGTGTAAATGTACCACAGCTATTTTATCCACTCATCCACTGATGGACACTTGGGCTGTTTCCATGGCTTGGTTATTGTAAATAATGCTGCAGTGAACACAGAGGTGCATGTATTTTTTTGAATCAGTGTTTCAGGTTTCTTTGGATATATTCCCAGAAGTGAAATTGCTAGGTCATAAGGCATTTTCATTTTTAATTTTTTGAGGTAACTTCATACTGCTTTCCACAGTGGCTGCACCAGTCTGCATTCCCACCAACAGTGCACAAAGGATTCTCTACATCCTCACCAACATTTATTTGTTGATATTTTAATGATAGCCATTCTGACAGGTAGGGGAGGTTATATCTGACAGGTTATATTTCATTGTGGTTTTAATTTTCATTTCTCTGACAATTAGTGACAATGAGTATCTTTTCATGTTTCTATTTGGCCATCTGTGTGCCCTCTTTGGAGAAGTGTCCATTTAGGTCCTTTACCCATTTTTTAATTGGATTTTTTCTGTGTTGCTTTTATAAGTTCTTTATAAATTTTGGACATTAACCCTTTATCAGATTGATCATTGGCAAATATGCTCTCCCATTCAGGGATTGTCTTCTCATTTTGTTGATGGTTTCCTTTGCTGTGCAAAAACTTTTTAGTTTGGTGTAGTCCGTATGTTTATTTTTTATTTTGTTTCTCTTCCATGAGGAGATATATCAGATAAAAATATTGCTATGAGAAATGTTTGAGATTTTACTGCCTGTGGTTTCTTCTAAGATTTTTATGGTTTTGAGTCTAACATCTAAGTCTCTAATCTATTTTGAGTTTATTCTTGTGTTTGGTGTAAGAAGGTGCTCTAGTTTCATTTTTTGCATATATCTGTTCAGTTTTCCCAACACCATTTACTGAATAAGCTATCTTTACTCCATTGTATATTCTTGCCTACTTGGTCAAATAGTAATTTACATAAAGGTGTGAATTTATTTCTGGACTCTCTGTTCTGATCCATTGATCTATATGTCTGGTTTTATGCTAGTACCATGCTGTTTTGATTATTATGGCTTTATAGTATGGTTTGATATTAGGTAGTGTGATTCCTCCAACTTTGTTCTTCTTTCTCAAGATTGCTGTAGCTATTTGGGGTCTTTTTTTGTTGCATAGAATTTTTTGGAAAATTTGCTTCAGGGTATACCAAATCTAGCTGTCACCCACTGGGTGCTCACATACCTTTGTAGCAGGGCAGGGGTCCCAGGAACTCATCAAGGTGAAGTCTGCAGAGTTTACGCCCAAACAGATCAAGATTTGGCCCTGTGAAGGGAAGGTTCTGCACCAGTTGGGTGTGGGAGGGAAAAAGGACTTCTGTACTATAGCCACAAAACTCAGTCTGTTCCAGATTCTATAAGGAGCTCCATCTCAGCAGGGAGGCCACTGGGAATCAGGAGGAAGGGGAGGTGTTAGTCAGGCTTGAGGAAAGGTGGGGAGAGTGGCCCCCTCCGCAAAACCACACAACTCAGTCTGTACAAGACTGGGTCCAGACTTTGGCAGGGCAGAGCCACCAGGAGTCAGGAGGATGGGGCCACCAGACAGTGGGGCTAGCAAATCTCCCATGAACGGCAGGTGCCAGTCACGTTCATGAGAAAGTGAGGGGAATGCCCTCCACCCCAAAGCCTCACAACTCAGTCACTGACACCCCCTGAATATGCCCATACCACTACATCCCAGTCCAGGCAGGCAACTGACTCCTCAGCAGGGCACAAGCTCTGCAGAGTTGTGCTGCACAGAGTCCTGGGGGGCTTAGGGATATTGCATTCCCTCTGAAAGATGTCATATGGAGGGGAGTGTTCCACCCAAAGAAAGATGGCGGCTGTGATATGGGAAATGACTCAGCACAGGGATCCTGGTTGCTGTCCCTTCGGCTCTCTCACCAGAGTCACAGAACTCAGTCTCTTCTCACACAATTGTAGTTTGCTCCACCCTCCTTCCACTGGAGCACAGGATGAGTGGCTGAGAATGCGATTTTTGTGCACCAGTCCTGTGTGTCTAGCTGACCTTTCTCTCTCCTTGCAGTGCAGACAGAATCCCCTCTGATTTTCACACCCAGATGTTATATGTACAGAGCCTCTTCCCAGCTCTGATGCACTGGCCTGGGGAGCCCAACATGGGTTTGAGACCCCATGCTCCTCAGGGTAAACCTTTGCCGCTGAGATGTCCCTCCAGAATTTCAGCCACCACCTGTGAGAGCAGGGCCAGCCCTTTTTGTGACCCCATCCTTCCTACCAGTCTCAATGTGGCTTCTTCTGTAAATCCTTGGTTATAAGACTTCATTTCAGCTAGTCTTCAGTTGATTATTCAACTTGATTGCTCTATATTTTAATTGCAATTCCAGTTTGGTCCTGGGAGGTGAAGGTAACATCCACCTACTCTGCTGCCATTTTGGACCTCCCTGGTATGAGTTCTTTTAAATGTTCGGTAGTAACAATCTGGGCCTGGTGACTTCTTTCGAAAGATTGTTAATTATTGATTAATTTGTTTAATATTCAATATATATACAATTATTTAGGTTATCTTTTTTTGTATGAGTTTTGGTGGTTTTTTAATTTTAAGGAATTTTCCACTTCACCTAAATTGTCAGATTTAATAGTCATGATCCCTCTTTTATTTTTGATATTAGTAATTTGTGTTCTCTCTTTTTTTTTTGCTGGTTAACCTGTCTAGCAGTTTATTAATTTTATTAATTTCTCACAGAAACATCTTTAGTCTTTGGTAAATTTTTTCTATTTTTTGTTGTCAAGTTCATTGATTTCTCTTTCAATTTTTATTATTTCTTTCCTTCTGCTAGGTTCAGAATTACATTGCTCTTTCTTCTCTAGTTTCCTGACGCAAAAGCTTAAATTATTGATTTTAGACTTTTTTTCTAATATATGCATTTAATGATACAAATTTCCCTCTAAGCACCACTTTTACTGCATCCCACAAATTTTATTTAGTTGTAAGTTTATGTTCACTTAGTTCTTCTCTAAGTTATTAATATGCTAAGAAATTCTAAATAACTAATTTTAAATACTTTAGAAAGATTTTACCCTAGATTTTGAAAATTTTTGAAGACAAAGAATCATGATTTATTCCATTAGCCAATGAACTCTGACATGTTATTAGGTGGAGACCCCCTCCATTCTTTATACCCTGTTAATTAATAATAACCAGGGACCTGCAGGAAAGAACTCTCTCAGCAGTCCAGCCCACAGAAATGCCAGGTAAGTGGCCCTATCATCAGTGGGTAATCCCATACCATAATCTCCTGGCATGGCTATTAGCAAATGAATCCACCAGAAAAAAACAAAACTCTCTTGGGAAAGCTTAGAGCTTTACCAAATGGATCTGCAATTGAATTACTTCTGCATAATTTTCTCTGATCCCAGTTCTTCAGAACCAAACAGTCTACAAACACACTGATTGGTACCTGGCCATTCAAACTTGGGTTCATCTACCAACCACATTGGTACTACCTGGGAGCTTTTAAAAATGCTGAATCTGAGGTTCCTCCAAAGATTCCCCTTTAGGACTCATGTATATGTTAAAGTTTGCAGAGTCCTGTCCTAGATAATTGTAGATTGTGCTGTAAAGAAGATACCTGGGATGGGAAAGATGGGTCTCCTCTTACAGGCTTATCAGGGCAAGTGTCTCTGAGAAGGCTGCCTTTCAGACAGCGAGTGTAGAGCCTTGTACATCTTGACTCCTCCCTTTTAGCTCTATGATTCTCAACCCCCACCATCCTACTGTCCTGCCACCCACTGCCACCACATCCTGGCAGTACCTGTGTGTGTCACACCTAGTGAGCATCCAATAAAAGTTTGAGTGTGAGAGTAGAAAGGGATATAAGCCCTAAAAAAACTATTTCCATTTCATTAAAAAAGGGAAAAATTAACATATAAATATTTATAGTCTTCAACCAAATACCCTAGCCTACGAAAGGGGAAATAATATGTAATGCACTTTTTCAAAAGATTCTGACTTCTTTCTTTTCCAAGAGCATTTTCTTCTTCAGAAAATAAATTGTAACTGGAAAATTCTATTAGCTTTTATAAATGTAGATGCTGAAAAATGATCATATGGTTTTAAATTTAAAAACTGTAGGGTAGATATCTTTTTCTTGTTCCCTTATAATAGGCTCTAGACTTTAATGGTGTGAGGCATTTTTTTCCCTTCAATTGATTGATGTAATTGAGATTTTTCCCATTTATTGGAGTTGTCATCTTGTGGTCATATAATTATGCTAGAGACATTAAATATGTTTTAGACACAGAATTGTCAATATAATACAGAGGAACTGTGAACTTATTTCCATATCATTAAACTACATTTTACCTGTGAGCAAAGTGCATTTTTCAAAACTTGCAAGAAATATCTTGCCTTGCAATAGTACACATATATAACATTCTTTTAAAAGTCACTTGGCTTCACATTGCTACTTGGAGTATTTTATTATTAGGAAATAAGGGGTCAGCAGAGTTGCAAGTTTCAATGTGTGTAACTGACCGCTTAGTAAGATTGTAATTCTATTCTGAATGACCCTTCTGACAATTAAGTTTTTTTAGGATGTGAGCTATTATTTGGGGAAATCATACCTAAGTTAATATTATCTCATGACTTTGCTTAAGAAAAGTATAGAAAGCATAAACATTTCTGTATTCAAATGGCAATTCTAATACAACAACTATTCCTATCAGGTGCATTGTGGACATTGCTTTAGTAATAAATGACGCTCCCATTTTTATTGTGGTGGCATTGAAATGTTTGGGGATCATCAGCTTGGTAATTATGCAAATTCTAAAATAATTCATCTTTTTCACTTTCTAGAATTCTGCTCTTGTTGGGCTTTTCCTTTTGAACCAATGCTTGATGAATATACATATGTCAGTCAGCATAACTTCTCATACACCAATCTTTGTATAACTAAATACAAGTAAACTCCTTTACAATACAGGATTTTCTTGTTTAAATTGTTGTGTTAGTATATGGATTTAGCCTCACAATAGGCTTTGAGGCTTTATCTAAGGTGATAAATAATAAAATGTATTATTTTTTATTAAAAATAGTAAATAATTAATAGTAATGCTAATAATAGTAGTGCTTTTTATTAAATAATAGTAATGCTATTACTAAAATGTATGGATTAAAGTAATAAAATAATGAATTCAGTATTACTTCTAATTTAAAAATAAGTCCCCCTGGCATATTAAAATCTCTATTAACAAGCCCAACCAAACAAACTTCTCAGCTGACTAGTACTTTATTTTATGTTACCTTTCTTTTTGCCACATAGCACTTTAAAGATCAGAAATGCATTCCCTCGGGAGAGCACATCCACAGATCAGCAAACAAGTAGTCCACACTGCACAGCCACAACACTGCAAAATGATTACTGAGAGGAAAATTCATGCCTTTGAAATACATCAAGATTTACTATAAAAGGAATATATATTACATTTCCTTTAGAATCTGGTGTTTAACTGGACCAGAAAAGTTGGCAAAGCATTCTAGAAGTCTTCAACCTAGACTCACAGGAAAACTGATGCATCCCCACCTTTTCTTGCAGAATGTTTTATTTTCTCCCCCCACATAACATGTTTTGCTAACAAGTGAATTGCACTGATTGACAAGTAGGGCAATATAAAGGAAGGTTTTGATCAAAATGTTTGAGTCAGTGGTTTCATGAAAGCATCGTTTATGTAACAACATTTTTAGCTAATCAAATGAGTGTTGTAAAGATCCAGATAAAAATGACTAATGTTGGTATGACTATAAATATTCTTTATGACCCAATGAAAAAACCCATTATTTTTGAAATATTAGGCTTATATTCAGGATCTGATAAAGTGGTCTTTCTGCTAATGTAGCATCAAATGTTAGTATGTTTTATTGGCTTCTACCAGTTAGAACAACTTGATACTTTAGAACATATTCTGATACACAGTCTTAAAGCTACAGACTGTGTCTCTAACTAAGATTCAAAAAATAAAATATTTGAAAATAAAAGTGCTAATTGCCAAACAGAAGTTAAACTATCAGATTGCTCTTAGTCACATTTTTTAAATGTATGATTTGATTGTATATTGAATTTTTAAGGTCTAAAATAATTCTTTACTTTTGTGGAAGAGCCACATAATTATGTTATTTGTGTTCAATTTCATATCACATTATCTTAGACAAATCATTATTTTTATGAAAACATAGCAGATATAATGACCATTCAATAATCAGAGAGTGTGTCTGGTGTCAATCATTTTGTCTTCAGAATCAAAGTCTACTTATTTCCAGTTTTCAAATGTCTTGCTATGTGAAAGCATTCTTAATTCTCAGTGATGCTCACCACAATTTCAATGCAATGCAGTGCAGACAGTCTCCTTGTTGTAGCATTATTTGCACATTTCAGTTGCATCTGTCCGCCATTAGTCCCTTGCTCGGAAGTCACGCTCCTTCCTCTGCAATTCTATAGCATTGTGTTTCTGTTTACAGGAATTAACCCGCTCTGATGTGTATTTTAGTGTGTCTCCCTACACTGTGATCTCTTCAAGTACAGGGACACTCTTATCTACCTTTATTTCCCTTAGGATCTTTCATAATACCAGGCACAGAGTAAGTGTTCAGTAAAATATTTCTAACTGAATTTCCTTGCAGTCATTCTAGGTTCTAGCTGCATCTTCCCAAGCAAGCTTTCCAAGCCATCCTTTTTTAAAAGAACACCTAAAAACATCAGATTATTCATGCATACGGAGTCAATAGCCAGGGTGTCATTGTTATGCCATGGGCTTTGAGGTCCAGCAGCCTGTGACAACTTCCTGCTGGTCCACTACATAATGAAGAACCCCCTCTCTGAGCCCTGGGTTCTTCACAGGTGTGATGATATCCCCTGGTATTGTGAGGGTTAAATAAGGCACTGCATATAAATTTCTTACTGCTGTGCACAATATGTAAACTGAGGCAAAGAAGTATTAGATTTTTGTAAGAGAATTTAAGACCACAATTACCAAAGGCTAGCCAGCACTGAGAAGTTGAGGACACTGAGTAATCTGTGGATAATTACCCAATTGTTAGGCATAGCTCAGCTCCAATCAGCTGTGTAAGTGTAGTTTCCTGGAGAAATGAATTTAATATGGAAAAGTATATTTGCTATTTTTTTTAATTGATACCCAAACTTATATTATGCCATCATCATATAGGGTTATAATTCTGCAGAATTAAGATATTTTTAGCCCTGGCTGGTATAGCTCAGTGGATTGAGCATGGGCCTGCAAACCAAAGGGTTGCTGGTTTGATTCTTAGTCAGGGCACATGCCCAGGTTGTGGGCCTGGTCCCCAGTAGGGGATATGTGAGAGACACAACCACACATTGATGTTTCTCTCCCTCTCGCCTTTCCTTCCCTTCTCTATAAAAATAAAAAAAATTAAAAAATAAGATATTTTTAAACTTTTTAGACAATAATTATCTATTTTAACATCATTGGGTAGATGTTTAACCTACAAATGGTATATTATTCAATTCTTAATTTTTGTGCTTTAAAATTAGCCTCTATTTAAACCTAATTATTGGTTAAGTGGGTCTAATATTAATGGACATTGACATGATGGACATTGAAAGATGAAAAAATTGAAGATATGTGTCCAAATTAAAATTTAAACATGTAGCTCACATATTCTAAAAGAACATGTGTGCTTCTGTAATAATAATTCTATTATCACCAAGTTACAGGATAGATTTTTAATTATGACCTTTATATCAGTATAAGCCATGTATTGGGGATTAAAAGCCTACTGCTTTAACTGGTCTAGTTAAAGACTATGGCGTGATACATTCTGGGCTCCAACTTTTCTAAAAACCAGAGAACACTTATAATAACACTTTTCTAATTTCATGGTTCAGTGCACCGTCAGCAAAGATTTAAATAATTCAGAAAGAAAGCCTATTCTCTTTCTTTATTAGAAGTTTCAGTGAGGCAAATTCTTTGACATTTAATAGGTTTTTAACCCTTTTAATAACTTTTTTATAATGAAATTTATTGGCAGTTGTTTTAAAGAAAGGGTTATTATATTAGCATGAATAGCAGTCAGTAGTTTTTATGATTAGTTTTGAGACCTTGACCTTCTATGGCTCAAAGTGAATAAAAGCATAAATGAGTGAGTAATGTTAACAGTAACTAAATTACGTATACCCAGAAATACGGAGACTGTGTCAAACTGCTCTCATCTCATTATCTAACATGGTATAAAATTTTGGCAGACAAATATTTAAATTTTTAATTGTTTTAAAGAAGCTTAAGGTCACTTACAGAGTCTGATACTTTAAAGGAACTAAAAGACATTATAATTTTCCTAGACTGATTTTAGCAAGTTATTAATACTATCCTCAATGGAGGAGGATTTCTAGCCTTTTTCTATCATAGTTTCATGCCATTTTAATGTTTTATAATATATTCTTAAAAGGATTATTGAAACATTTCCATAATAAAATACTAATTTAAAATTGTACTTTTTTCAAGTCCCCAATAAGTTGGGAGCAACAAATATTCTGCACAAGAAAGCTATCTGGCCAGAGCGGAATGTAAGGTTTTAATTCTGCTTCTTGAGATGTACTTTTAAGTGAATGTCATGTGGATCTAATGATTTAAGAGCCTCTAAACGAACTCAAATATCACTTTTCTGAACCAATGTTAAGAAGTCAATATTCCACTTGACATCTCCACTTTTACTAACATCACATTAGCATTCCAGTGGAGAGTATAAAATTCAGTTAAATTTTCAGGTTTAAATATAGTATAAAGAATCATTTCAGCTGACTTGTGGTGCTATAAATATACAGAGCTAGTTCTCATAGGTAAACCACAAACCCCCATAGGCCATGTCTCATACCATTTCCCAATTTTCTTCACGCCCATCCTTCCAATCCATTCTTTTTGTTTCAATGCATACAATCTTTTGAAAGCATTCTGAAAATAAGACACATTCAGTCCCTTCCCTGGGCACATCAAAGCAGAGGAGATGTGAACGGACATTAGCATGTTTGAATATATTTTAATATAAGATTGTAGCCCCATGAACAAAACACAACCTACACTTTATAGTGCAGAAGTAAAAGACAATTTATACAAAAAAGGGGAGGGGGCTTCATTGACTCTAATCACAAGAGCCTGACCAGGGGTCAAACCTGCAACATTCTGATACATGAGACAATGCTCTAACCAACTGAGCCATTCATCCAGGGCTCAAGCCCTTTTAAATAAAACAGCCCTCAGTCCATGAGGCTTCATGTCCTGCCATTAACTGAAATTATGAAAGATGATCCTTGTCCGTTAACAGTTGAGCTTGCCTGTTGCACATTTTCGTGTTTCCTTTATTGGAGCTGGGCACAGGAGCCCTTTCAAGGGCTGACAGAAGCACAGTGCCGAGCTCGGCAACATGGATGTTGATGGTTTAACAATAACAATAGCAGACAAATAGTGTTGGCATGAAGCCATCAGAAATGAGGTGCTTCGATGTGAGTTAAAAACATCTTTCCAGCTGTGTGATTAAAAGGCGTAACTCTACCCCATAACCTCCTGGCCCTCATTGTGATCCAAAGGAGAGGTTATGTGTACAGAGTTGATGGCAGAGAATGGTGTACTATGAACTGGAATACCTTTTATGCATTAAATTTTTTGAACTTTGTATCTATTCGTTAGCTTATTAACCTTGATCAGAGAGCTATTAAAATCCAGGTCATAAGTTCAACCTTTATCTGATCTAAATGTATTTTCACGCAGTGAAACCCTGTGCTCTGTGACATAAGCTGCCCAGCTTATCCCAGGGAAGGTCTCCACTAACGCATGCTTTGGGCTGCCAGAGTGCTTGGTCACAACTGTTCCGTGCCTCATCATGAACTAGAACTAGTCAGGGAAAGAGACTCAAGGATGACAGCAAATGATAAACAGCAGCATCTCCCACAAAAGGTAATGCATATAAGCAACAACCACAAAAATAAGTTTACATTTGATAAAACACCTTTTCATCATTATCCCAATTAATCCTCACCATCACACTTCAAAGCAAGCATTTATGGTCAGTGTATTTCTCTCATATTCATCTCCTTAAATATTATCACTATCCCACAAACTGTATCTGTCATGTTACGTATTCTCCCCTGACTAGACAGAGAGTTGCGTGAGGGCAAGGATTTCAGTGTGCTTGGCCACGTTCCTTACCGGGAACCTGGAGCAGTGCCTGGAACATAGTAGGCCCTCAATAAATATTTGTTGTTGAAAACTTGTCACCACTCTTTACAGAGGTTGGGAAAGTTAGATACCTCCTTAGAAAAAGAGCTAACCTGATGACATCATGAGCAGCGTTCCCTCCACTCTAGGGCACCACCTCCCATCTAGGAAAAGGAAGGAGTCAATGTAATGGTATAAAATTGCTTTTTCAGTTATACTTATAAAAATGAATCCAGACACATACACTAGGGCAACTAAGATGCCTCTTCCCAGGGGATGTGACAGGAATAGAAGCTGAGTTTGGTCCAGGAGGACCAGCGCCTGGCAAGGACACTGAGGACATTGAGAGAAGGGGTTTCCTCTCTCCCTCTGTGACTTTCTGATGTCATTCAATGTCCGATCTTTGGTTCATTCCTGGGAGACTATATACAAATTTAATTAATTAAATTAAAAATTGGTCAAATGATCTTTAGCCAGTGTAAGTTTTAGCCACGAGTTTTAAAGCTCTCAATGGCATTTTCTTCTAACACATAAAATCTCTTGAATGGTAGGAGTCCCCCATTCATGGAAAAGATCACCATGAAGGAGAAGCCACAGTTTGAAGGAGGAGGATAATCAAACATTATTGAAGTTTCTGTGAGGATAAGATTTTGTTTTTTGAGGTAGTTTTAATCTTCTCCAAAAATGGTGGTTCTAGAGAGTGCTGTGCCCTCCCATACGGCAACTATCTAATGAATCGTGCTCCAGAGTTCTTTCTCTCCTGTAATACTTAGTTTTATAATGTCTATTTACCCTGACTAAACTACAAATATTCCATTTTAGTGTATTGTAAAGAAATTTGAGCCCTATGTGTTCATATAGTCTTTTGGGAAAAAAAGTAGATTCCAAATGTTAAAATCAATAACAATTTTGTTTTTGGAACTTTACAATTGAAATCAAGTTATCCTGACCCAATATTGAGGATAAAAAGACATTTTCATAAAAATGTCTAATCTTTCTTTTGAACCTCATTTTTCCTAATCTTTAAAAATATAGCACATGCTTTGCATATGTATTTTCAAGATTTCCTCTCTTTTGACATTAATTATCAATCTTCAATATCAGAAGCCTAATAGCAAAAAAGGTTAAAGTTTATTTAAAGTACACATTTTTAAATAATAAATAGATCACACAAGATCATGTAGAAACAATTTATTTGATTTGTTTGGACAATGAATAATTTAGCTTGCTCTTGGAAATACATTTAGGAAAACAATAAATAAAAATTGATTATTAAATTACCCATGCATTTGTTCTGGTATATACATTTACATATTAATTGAATTCCTGGAAAAATATGCAATCAAATTGGGGAATTAAATAATATCAACATTTACATACTTCTCATAGCCTCTTAGAGTGCATTAGTCCTAAGAAAAATGGAACTGCTTAGCCTTCCTGGCCTGATTAACCATGCAAGGCTGAATGGACTACCAAAAGCAAGGCTCAGAAGTCTGTATTTAGATGCTAAGGACAGTATGTGTTAAATAGTGTGTATAAAAGGAACCAAGAGTAAGCAGTTGTCACAGCCTAAGCCAGCAGGGTCTCCTCCTGGCCCTGGGGAAAGCACTCAACAGCAAAGGGTGTCAAATGCTGACAGACAGGAGTAAATGGAAGGGCTTCAGAGATTCCTCACGTTCTCTTGTTCCTACTGCACCTGGCAAACTTCCAGGCCTTGCCTGCAAAGCCCACAGAAAGCAGCAGCTGGTGACGCACATTAGCAAATAAGGCCTCAGGCCTCCCCATGTTCCAGGCTCTGTTCACCAACTGCTATTCACTCTAACAGCTGGATCAGAGCGAGCCAAGATGTCGTTAGGGTTTTATGTGTACAACTGTTTTGATATGGATTGTCTGCTAGAGGCAGAGATAATGATAGCTTTCAAGGCTCACATGTTGGACTGGGAAGGATGCTGATATTTGAAAAAAAGAAGACAGACTCTGGAAAGATTGTGAAACATGCAGCTTTAAATACTGAAATGCAGGCCTTTACTTGTTCTGGTGCCATTCAAGTGAGCAGTTTTAACACTCTTTCGTTGCTAATACAATTAATGTTGTTCCAAGGATTTTTTTTTTGGCGGGGGCGGTGGGGGGGCGGAGAGGGGAGAATGTTACAATTACATCAAAATGTTACTTATTTTGAAAAATAACCCAAGGGCCCTGGCTGGCAGGGCTCAGCCAGTTGGATCACCATCCTGTAACTGAAAGTTTGCAGGTTCGGGTGCATACAAGGGGCAACTGAATGATGCTTCTTTCACACTTCGATGTTTCTCTCTCTTCCTTCCTCTCTCCCTTTCTCTCTCTCTAAAAGCAATGAAAAAAAATGTCCTCGGATGAGAATTAAAAAAAAAAATAACCCACAATGAGCGACCTGGGTATTCTTTGGCCTTTTCAAAGAAAGTCCAAGAAAAATAAAGGCAGACCCATGCTGAAACATTTATCAGAGTGCCTAGGGTTTCCCCCATGAGGGCTGTCCTCAACCTGGAGTCCTTATCACTGTAGCTGGTTGGGTGAGGGAAGAAAGGAACGTGGTATCGGCATTAAACCATGGATGATAAGGCAATCAGGAGGGAGAATATGTACTATCTGCTTCGGTTTCCTAATTGATTTAACTGAGCTTTTGCTTTTCATTAATCAGAATAAAGTTTCGAAGAAATGCAAACAAAATTTTCTCTTTATCATTATAATCTTCCTCCATTGTTTTAATTGATGTTTTTAGTTCCCATAATTATAGAACAATATTAGTACTCAATAGAAATTTGTAAAATCTAAGAAAACAGTTCTGGCTTCCAAAAAGAAGTAAAATCTAGCACACACATTCAGCGGGTTGAGTTTCCCTGATAGGGAGATGCATTCTAAGAGCCATTCAAAACTAAAATGCCAATGACATGCAGGACTTTCAGCTGAGAAAAAATGCAGTTCACTGCTCTTGAAATCAACAAGATGAGAAGTACACACATTAGAAAGTCCCCTTGGAGACATTTGAGTCCTGAGAATTTAGCAAAAGTAGTTCCCAAAAGATTAAGGATTTGTCCTACTGTGCATGAGAAGCTGGGGTCATCAATCCTAATGGTACCTGGCTTCGGCACCTATTCAGTGTAACTCAAGGAATATGTGTTTAGTGCCTACAATGTGCTAAGGTCTGTGCTAGATACTAGGGCTACAATGGTCAATAAATAGGTTCTATCCCTGCTTTTTCTGAGTTGATAATCTGTTAGGCTATATCAGTTAAGATTGGGTTCAGCTGCATATAATAGACAACCTGAAATGAAACTGATTCTGCAAAACATAAGCATGTACTTCCCTCTCCTATTGAAGACTCCCACAGCAGTCAGACTGTCCAGGCTCTGCTGGCTCCCTGATAGTCAGACACTCAGACACCTTGTGCCTGCAGCGTCCTAACATCCGAGACATTTCCCAAGCTCTAATCACACTCACATATTTGCAGGCAGAAAGGGACAAACGAAGGTGAACCTTTCCCTTTAGGAAGATTTCTTAGAAGTACCACACAACACTTCCACTTACATGTCATTATCCAAAACTCGGTCATATGGCCATACAAAGCTACAAGGGAAGTGTCCTGTGTTAGCTAGTTTCTTGGCTAGACAACTAAGTACTGGAGGCCTGTCCCTCAGGACAAAAGTATAATGAATGTTGGAAGTTACAGCTTGACGTTTTTGCCATAAAGGGAAATAGACATTATTCACATTTTCTTTTCATCTCGTGACTAATGCTAGATTAAGTTCACAGAAAAAAAGAAAAATCATCACACCGGTTATAGTTTGGTTCATACTTGTAGCATTTATTTCTTCATTTACATAATGACTCAGCAACTATTTTTGAATACTCAAAATGTCTAATTTAATCAGGAATACTGCCTAGAAAGTACAAACACATTAGACTAAGGAATTGAAAAATAGTGTACCAATAAGAAAGCACAAACAAAACGCTTTGGTCAGATAAAGAGGTTCTTAAAGCTTTGTCAATAAGTTGATTTTTTTAAACTTGACTTTAAAATACATTTAGGGTTTCTGTATATAAGTATTGAGAAAAGAACACAAATATGTAAAAATCATAACTCATTTCTGCTTTAATCTCTGTTGGTAGAAAGATCTGAAATCATGTAACCTCTCCCATTCTCAAAAAACTTGTGCAAAACAGTCATTCTTATAGCTAAATAATGTCATGTAGCTGCCTCAAAGGGAAATAATAAGGCTCAATAGGTAAAAATACTGTGCAAACCACAAATCACTGAGCAAAGTAAGGTTTTTTAAACTGATTTTTCAAATTTCAGACAGCAAATGCTCAGAAAGTGAATGCTAAAAGAACGTAATAGACAAAGACACCCACTTAAGGGGGCACAGGAAAAGAAAAGTAATTAACTGGGTTTGGCTGAACAATAAAGTGTGTAAAGAACAGTTGCAAGAATCAGGTTTATGTGGAATTTTCAATGGCGTGCTGGAGAGATTACATTTAATTTGGTAGGCAGATATCACTGGGAAGTTTTTGAGTCTACAGCTCATGAAGATTAATTCTGTTGTACTCTTCAGAGTGGAAGTGAAGAGATTCCTTTTAGTTAAGTAGCTATTGTAAGTGAAGAGGTAATGAAGTCCTCAAATACATGAATGGGTGTGGGAATGAAAGGAAGGGCAGATGGGAGGGATATTTTAGAGCAGAATCAATGGAACGCACAAGAGTTTGAAAGAAAATGAAAGAATAAAAAATTACTAGAACATTTTGAGTAGAAGTGATTTGGAGAATGAAGGTGTCTTCACCAAAATTGGACACAGTGTACAAAGTAGGTCTGAGAACAAAAATATCGTTAATGCTTCTAACAGAGGTGATACCCAAGTAGTTGTCCACCAGGCAGTTGCAGAGCTAGACCTGAAGTTTGGGTCAGAACTGTACATTGTGATGTACAGCATTCCCCACTAACAGAACCATGATGAATCTTGGCTAGGTGGAAGAAATGTGAATCAGAAACAGAACATTAGGGAACCAGGTGTGGGAAGTTGTGGGAAGAAGAGAAGTTAATGGAAGAGTCGTGAGGAATCAGAGAAAACAGCAGTTGTTATTAAGCATGACTTACATGAATTATTTACAGTAAGTTAAAAATATTAGAGGTTAATAGGAAATGATATTTTGCAAGTTGAGGTTGTATATTTGACATTAAGTTCTGTAATCAATCAAAATCTTTATAGAAGGATGCCAGTAATCGAAACATTTGCTTATCCCTTCATGAGCTAATTATTCCTATTTGTCAGTAATCAGACTCTATCCAGTTTGATTTTCCCCATATTATCCATTAAGCAGTGATTAATATTGAATGGACTCCTGTGAAAGCAAGGTAAAATGAAAATACTCCTAATTCAGAAATGTTGCTATGAGCGTTAAGATCTGACTATGTCTAAGTGCATCTGAGACCTAAGAGAGGAGTATGCTTGCTAATTTTTGATCATCACCCTCTAAACAGGAAAATTGTTTTTTGATTTGGTGTTAAAGCTGCTATCTGAATGGCCTAACACCATTGGCGACAAGCTGTTTTCAACTAATAGTGAGGCTGTTGAAAAGAGGTACCCTGTTGAGTACCTCGCTGTCCCTACCCAAACTGATTATTCTTTTTTGTTAACCCTCACCTGAGGATATGTCCATTGATTTTTTTAGAGAGAGGGGAAGGGAGGGAGAACTAGAGCAAGAAAAACATTGATGTGACAGAGAAACATCAATTGGTTGCTTTTCGTACCTTCCCCGACCAGGCAGTGAACCCGCAACCCAGGCGTGTGCCTAGACCGAGGATGGAACTGGCAACCTTTTGCTTTGTGGGACTACACCAAACCAACTGAGGCACACCAGTCAGGGCTACCCACAGCACTAATTAACGTGAGAAAGCCATCAAAAAGATTACAAAATAATGCAAGAAATAGGTGCTATAGTGAAATTGTTTTAGAATTTTGAAGACCCTTGGTGGTTGTCCTAAATCTGGAAACTACATGTAACTTAATGTAAAAATTGTCCTTTCCAATACCATGTTAAAAACCATGATATTTCTGAAAGAGAAAGATTAAGAAGTGAGCTTCAAATTGATGTTATAAACTGTTTATGCTTTGTAACTTGAGAAGGAGAAATACTGTCATTTAGCTAAACAATTTTGGAAAGATAATTTAGTTAAAATATGTTTTTGCTAATAAGCATTTTTAATTTACAGGACAATGAAAATGTATTGTCCTATAAGCACATACGTTTGAACACGTGTGTTAGTGCTTCATTTAGTGTAGCGTTGAGAGGGGCCGCCCTCCACAGGACAGTGCCCACGTGGCCGTCCACTGCTCTGTGCTCACAGAGGGAGGGCTGTTCCACAGAGTCTGAGAAACAATGGAACAGGACTTCAGGGCTTTGGAGAGTGGGCCTGAATAGAGATTTAGTATATTCTGCCTCTCCTGTGTCCTGATTTTTATGGTCCCCTCTGCCAGTGGCACAACTTTAAGGGTGTCTGTGAAAGCTAGTGTTATTTCATATCGAAGGTCAGCTTGTAGAAGTTATGGGAACAGCTAAGAAGGAAAAAAACTATTTTAATAAAAGTGAGTGTCAATAACACGAATAGACTGGGTAAAAACAATCATTTTGGGTAGACAACATTGGACAAGGTGTTTTTGATTATTTTTAGTGAACTATAACTCTGTGGGACACATGAAACACTGAATCAGCTGCTTAATACAGTAGGATGTATCAAAGACAGGAACTGAGGGATACAGATTTTACCTCCAACTCTGTGGCGTAGGGAAGTCATTTATTTTCTCTGAGCTTTGTGCATTTGTATTCATTTATCTATAAACATTCAACAAGCTAGTACTCTGGCCTCCCCCTAAGATTCCTCTTCCATAGACTGAGAATATGTCACTAAGGGCCTCTGAAGCTCTAACATGCAACAACTTCTTAATGAGGGACTTCCTAAAAAGGAGAAAACCATGAGCTACTTTTGAAGGATTGGAGAAATATAGTTTAAGTTAGGGGAACAAAATGTTGATTTGGACCAGAAAAGCCCCAGGTTTGAAACCATAGGCCATCCATCGTAAGCGCTCACCAAGAAGAGCCAGATTCTAGGATATCCAGAACTGAGTCTGATGATGAAGCAGAGTGAGAGGGGGAAAGGCCCAAAGGGGCGACACTGACTCATGAGAGGCCTCATGGTGGAGACAGTAGCCCTGACACAGGCAGACGCCTCTTTGGCCACAGCTTCAGTTTCAGGTGGAACCAACTAGGTTGGTAAAATGACTAGAGCATTGGTAGAATATGATTTTATTACCAAAAGAGAAAAACTCTGTGACTAAGTTACTTAATTGACCTTTACAGTATTCCTGTGTCATGATATTTGCAGACAAGTAGTTACTAGGCATTCTGACACCATGTGGGCTTTTTAAAAAAATGAAACTGAGAAAGACAACATTATTAATTTTATTTTTTTAGTTCCAAAATGTAACTTTAACCACATATTGTTTCACTGCTTTTCCTTTTTCCAACTTTTTTTCCTTTTGCTCTCTCTTGTTTTATAAACTGAGAATTGTATAAAATCCCCAAGCCCCCTCCGAGTGAAAAAATGGAGCTGCTTCTATAAGCACCACAAAATATCCCCCATTATTTTAAGTTTGAAAATGCCAGAGAAATGTTAAATGAAATCCACCATACTCCTCTTTTACAACACATTTGACCTCTAGGTACGTTAAGAGCTTCATCCTCCAATGCTTTTAATTCTAATCCTTGCAGAGATGAAATTCATTGCTTGAATTTCAAGAGTGAGTCTCATTAAGGCTAAAAAGCAGTGACCCAGATAACATAATGGATTCATATGGTGACCTTGCAACTTTAGAAATTCACTTTCAAATCTGACTGTGCAGTCAGATCCTTTCAATAGTCAATTAATCAATTGGTTAATACCAACTTGTGAGAGTTCCAAGACTGGAAGTTAGTACATCATTCTGGCCAACACTCACTATATAGAATTAAACTGAGAACCACAGTGGACTCAACTCCCAGACCCTTTCTTAAATAATCACAATAAAGGAAAGGGTTTTCATAAATTGCTGTGAAAGTTGCGATCACTAATAATTATATAGCTTTGAAACTAATACCATAAATATCTATTAATGGTATGTTTATGTTTCAGTAGTAAAGATTGAATTCTCAAATTCTGTTCTTTGGTAACAGGTGACAGCACCTTTTACAGTAATACATACTGTTAGAATTCCTCTACTCTGGTGAGGGGAGGAGATGGAAGACTGTATATAGTTCAGCAGGACATCCTAAAGAATTTTTAGTCTGAAGAATATTTTTTAAATTTTTTCCAGAAACATGTTAACATGTTTGTGAAAAATTATTCCTAGCCTTTTTTTTTTTGTAGATGCAAGATATACGGAACCCAGAAGGAACTCAGTACAGCTCCCATCCTCAGATGGCAGCCATGAGACCCAGGGGTCAGCCTGCAGATATCAGGCAGCAGCCAGGAATGATGCAGCATGGCCAGCTGACCACCATCAACCAGTCCCAGCTAAGTGCTCAGCTTGGGTTGAATATGGGAGGAAGCAGCGTCCCTCACAACTCACCATCTCCACCTGGAAGCAAGTCTGCAACTCCTTCCCCATCCAGTTCAGTGCATGAAGATGAAGGCGATGAGTCTTCTAAGGTACAGCTGGGTTATTTTTAGGACCTATCTGAAATGCTTGTTAACTAAAAAAGTATTCTTTGGCATTTTTCTTGACCTCTGGCGGGTGCAAGTATATGTCAGTCAAAATAAGAAATGTTGGTGGGGGATGTACTTTCTTGGTAAAGCATGAGGTTATAAGTTGAGTGAATTGAATCATGTTGTTCAATTACATTTCTAGGTTCCTAATAAATCCTTTAAATACAGATGTATTAAGTGTAAAAGTAAGTTGTACCCACAAAATATAGGATCTTCATGGTGAGTAAGGGAGAATAAGTCTTACAGGACCCAACATCCAAAATCGAGCTAAACTCACCACTCATTCAAAAAAATCAATTTCAGTTTAACCATTTTGATTTTAAAAGGCAGCATCCCTGCGATACAATGATGGCCCTGTGTGTGTGTGTCTGTGTGTGTGTGTGTGTTTGTGTGTGTGTGTGACAGAGAGAGAGAGAGAGAGAGAGAGTTAGATAAAACCTTTGAGATCATCTGACACAACCATTTCATATTAAGAATGAGGAAAGTAAGAGGCACAGATATTAGATGATTCCCTTCCAAGGGAGAAGCCTGGTGTTTCATGCTTACCTGTTAACCCCATGCCAATATATTTGTTTGACTGTCTGTCTGTGTATCTTTGTCACATTAAGTTGCCTGTATAGGAATATGCATCTTGAAATGTCCTTAGATTGAAAAATTAATTGCAGAATTTTTTGAAGTATTCAAGGCAGATTTTTTAAATAACACCATAAAACCAAGTGCATTTTCACCCAAAAATCCAAAACTATCTCTTCACTGCCTTGCTTATCGATGAAGCATCTTTTTTATTTGTCCCAGTGAGGACTCTTGTGTCTAGTTATTCACATGTATACTTCTAGTTCCTTCTCTTTTTTAAAATATTACTAATGAATTTTCACTGGTGTCAGCCCTTGGATTTCTTTTCACTTTTGTGAGAATTTTCTTTCTGAGAAAGTAAACTTTTCAACATGTTACTAAAGACAGTACTATGGGATTCTAAGCTACTGTATATGGTATATAGGGTTAACTTTCCAATAGTTACACAAATTTTAAAAATATCTGGAAATATAGTGACTTGTAGATTTATTTAGCCCAATAACAAATACAAGGCTGCTATGTTGACAATATTTTATTATTTTTAATATTCGCCATGCTCTGGTATTTGGAGTGAGAGTAGCCTTAGTGTTGAAAGGACTGCCCTCCCAGAGCTGGCTAATTCCTAGACAGTGAATGGCACCCATTAGCACAACTTTAATAAACAAACCAAGCGATCCAGAGTCCACATTCCCAATCATCTCCTCTATCAAACTTGTACATAGTTTTCTTAAGACAAATGTGTATTATTCCAATGGTATTCAATAGCCATGAGTCCCTGGACCTAAATGTGCACATCAGGAATTTGTGACCAGTGATTTAGATACTGGATTATGCATGGGTGATTCAAGTCAGTTTCCTAATAGGTGATATGTACTATATTGCTAGGGGGAAAATATATTCCACTCTTAGTAAAGATTATTTGCCCATCTGGGCCATATCTTTTTAAGTATTCATTGCTAGAATTTCATAAAATTAATGTAAAATTATAGCATCTTCTGACAATAACGTTTATGCAGGATAATTCTTACTTATATAACATTTTCCACACTCTTCCACCTATTAGTAGACTTCTGAGAAGAAATTAAAAATTCCTAGAATTAACATTTACAGATTCTGCCCTTTTCTGTTGGCCCAAAAGGTCCATATCTTATCATTTGCTGAGGCATGAACTTGTATGTTATGAGCTTCCAAGCCTGTATGAATGTTTGCCAGTGAGTAGCCTGTTCAAGCATTCAACATCCACATCTCAAAATAACTTATACTCACTGTTACTGATTGTGTAGCATTATATGGTATAAACTATATTCTATAGTGGTATGTTCTTGTATTAGTGATGTGTGAAGGCTTAGGGATGGATTTCTCAAAAATACCCTGATCAAAATGGCTTTTTGTCTGTAGAAGTATTCTCAAGTTCATGTTTAGTTTAAGTACATTTTCCATCTCAAGAATATCCACCCTCCCATTCCAACTCCACATACTGTTTTTCACTTTAATTCTAATATAAAATTCTCCTTACCAATTTATTTAACTTATATTTATTAAATGGCTAAAAAAATTCCTCTGACAAAAATGCTCAAGCATTCTTCATCATAGTTAAAGATTAAAATGGGATTTTTTCCTTCATATGTGAGCAGAATTTATGTGGAGTATTGTTTTGAAACAGCTCCATTTAAATGTGAAATAATATTAAGTCAAAAGGATCATTTAAAATAATTTCTACCAAGAGAATTAAAAAAAGAATATTTACTCTCACACCAGAAAAAGAAGTCTTTAAAGCTTCCTTCGTAACACTTCATGCTCTCTTAAGCAATTACATATTAATTCCAGTTTATCTAATTGAAAAATTAAATGAAATAAGTTGTTTTGACAGAGAAATACTGTAAATACATCAGTAAAATAAATTATTACCTTGTACACACTACCAATGGTTCTGATTGCTCTGGAGCTGCTGACAGCCTAAAGTCATAAAGTAGACATACAGTAAAAACGTCAAAGATATATAAACTTGGGTAGCTTGTGGTTCTATGCCTGCAACCCAGTACTTGTAATACAACAGACACTTTAAGACACTTAAAGTATCTGGCATTACGAATGTATTTTTAGCACAATTTTCCCTTTAAGGGAATTATGAGCTGAGAATCACAATTTATATTTTTCCATTCTTTTAATTTCAACTTCTCTGCTTAAAATATCCTTAAGTTTTGTGTGTGTCTCATAAATACCATATGGTTAGATAATCTTTACTGTTACATGAGATGAACTTCATTTACATTAACATAAATACTAAAATATTGCAGTGTTTTCTCCATTAAGTGTGTTGCTTTCTATTTGTCCCACATATGTCCTATGATTGGTTTTTCTTTCTTCTTTCACATTGTTTTGATTTTGTTCATTCCACAATTTCCTCTTTTAAGAGTGGAAATTTTACATGTTTTCTGTTCATTGAGTATCTATAACTAACCTTGACACACAAATCCATAAGAGGATTGATCGATATTTTTACCCTTCTTATGTTACCTTAATTCCAAACACTCTCCTTCCAATTTGTACTGGAGCAGTGATTGCTGTTGTTCAGTTTAATTATAATTTAATTAACTAATACTATTAAATCAACTCACAAAATATTATTTATTATTTTTAGTCTTTTTCTTTAGGTTTATTCACATATTCAATATTTTTCATCTGACCTCATTTTATGTATGCCTTTAAATTTTTTCATGAAGATCTCTTGGGGGCATAATTACCTAATAAGTACTTTTATTAGATATAGAACTTTAGATTGACAGTGATTCTTTTCTATTATTGTGAAGATAATATATTACTCCATTGAATCCTGATTTTCATTGTTGCTTTTGAGGATTCTACTGCATCATTGTTTTCCTTTGAAAGAATATGCATTTCCTCTCTGACTAGTTCTAAAATCTCTTGCCTTTGTTGTCCTTCAGCTTCACTGTGATGTGTGTGGGTTTCTTTAAATTTATCCTGAATTTAAGTATTTCTCTTTTTTATCAGTTTTCAGCCATTTTTGTTTTTTCAGATATTTCCTATTGCCGTTCTTGCTCTCCTCCATCCTGCAATCCTGATAAGACATGTGCTAGGCTTTCTCATCCGATTCTCTATAACTTGTTGTTTTTATATTTTCCATTTCCTTGCCCCTCAGTATTACATTTTGATTAATTTATTTAAATCCATTTCCCAGTTCACAGTAATTCTTTTTTTCAGCAATACCCAACTTGAAATTGATTTATTGAGGTTTTAATTATAATTATTTTATATTTGTGGTTTTTATTTGGTTCTTTGTGAAATACATTTGGACTTTTTTTATTGCTTGCTCTTTTTTCCATACACTTAATCTTTTGTTTCTTTAAGCATATCCTAACTCCAATACATGAAGTCTTTTGGGGTCTGATTCTACTCTCTATTGATGCTGCTGGCTCTTGGTTTTAATGCCTTGTTTGATATTACATTTTTGTTTTTGGAATGATGGCTGATGTTATTAGAACTTTATGAGACTTCCATTAGATCTGATTTGAAAGCAGATTCTTTTAACACTGATTTGTGTTTGCTTCTGCCAAGCATTTTGGACCATTATAGTCTAGAACCACACTTGGCTTAAAGCTTTTCAAAATGCCCAAATTGTACGCAGTCAGGGTAAATCAATGCACATGCTGGCTTCTGTGTGTGGGCTGTCACAAACAATGTTTCCCCTCTCCATTCAGTATCATCCTTGCAGCTCCTGGGAAGGCACATGCAAGAGAAATCATTTTATTTCCCTCTTTACCTGAGACTAATTCTTTTCCACCCTGACTGTAATAGGGACCCTCCTGCTAAAAATCCCACCTTCAGTAAGCAGTGGGTTTTGTTTTCTGTCTACTGTGCCCTCGACTCAATTTCACCAGGTCTAGCAAATGTCTTCAAGATGAAAGCTTGTTTTAGTACTTTGCTTATTTCTCCCTGTTCCTGCTTTCACTTACTGTTTGCTTTTAAAAGTTTCTTGCTAATGTGCTAGTGCCTCAATGCATGAGCTTAGCCATACTGGAGAGAAGAGAGGTTTTTTCTCAAAGGCAAAAGAATAAGCCACTAGATCAACAATTAAACAAGCCTTTAGGAAAGTGCTTTTTATTTACTACTGTTCTAAAAACAAGAAGATTCCTGAAATAAAGTAAAAATGATAGGCAGGCAAGTCTCTATAAACATTAAATGAAGTCAAGTAGTGTTAGAACCAAATGTGAAGTAAAATTGTCTACAATAGGACAGAATATTTAAAATTGGAACTTCAAAGTCTGGTATTTTCCACACTACACTGTTTATTATGCAATTGTTCAACACTTTGCACGATATTATATGCATGATATTTTTAAGAAATTCCCTATATCCCAGCAATTGAAAAAATATATATCCTTTGTTTATAAAAAAAAGTGTCCCATTGGTTAAGGCTGAACTTAACAAACTAGTTCTGGGAAAAACAATAAAATTCAGTCAAATAGTCAGTTAGTGCTTGATTTCAAATAGTAGTTCCTAAAATTCATTCAAGTATCTATTAGGATAATATTTTCAAGGTGTGTTTGTTCTTAGATGATTCATACCCAGTTGATTGAACATATTTGATTAATTCATGAAATAAAAATAAAGTGAGGCTAAACGTAGGCACCTGGCATTTTAGCCAGTGGGACTTTATCTTAATAGCTATGTGTTCTTTGTAAGGCAGGAGAAACTCTCCACCCAAAACACCAAGAAGTGAAACAGAATGGCCCAGGTAGGCAAATTTAGATAAGACCAGTGAACCCAGAAAAACTCATAAATATAACTAGTAGGTGTATATAATTGCAATCATCTCTTTTCCTCACTTTAAAGTGATGTTTCTGGACACTAGCCTAAATTTCTTATCTTATATAAATCTACTGAGTGTCTTCACTAAACTCATCCTAAAACAATACTCAGCCATGTTTGGCAGAATCGAGGATTTTTTTTTAAATGAATATGCTTTACAAACTGTGATACAAACACAATGCCCCACTCTTGTGAATCATTTCAGAAGTATAGCTTTCATATATGCTTTTCTAAAATTGATGTTTTGAGTCATTGAATGTACTGTTTTTATTAATGATAATAATAAACCCAATTGTTAAATGAAAGAAGTATCACAGCCTTGCCGATTTCACAGTAGCTAGATAACTTACTTTCCATGCTTATTTGAAATTATTGTCACAAGGGGATTTTAGATGGTATAGTTTAGAAAAAAAGAGAGAGAACGGATTTAAGCAGCAAAATTTTTTACTTACAGAAACAGTATCATCACAAAAAGTACTATGTGTCCTGTTTCTATGGTGAAGATTTTATAATATTTACTTTCAATGATAAGAGTTATAAGTGGAGTTCTATGTTGTTTGTTCAGCCTATTATGCAGATGGTGCTTGATTAAAATCTATTTTAAGCTACAGCGATTACTGCAAGATAGTGTGCATTCAACAGCTCTCCCAGCCTCCATTGCAGGCTGTGGGACTGCCGCAGTTTATTTTAAATATGCCTATAGACATTTCCAACTTCTCCAGGGACGTTTCAGTATCAGTGATTCTCTTTCCCTGAGAATCTTAACTCCCACTCTGTATTCTTAAGAGGTATTATCTAAACAACACTGTTAACACATGCTTTTTTAAAGTGAAAAATTATTGTTTTCTTGTGATAAATAAGTTAAATACACACTATAATTAAGCAATAAGACATAAAAGGTGGATTACCCGAAGCCTAAGGATACCTCTAGGGGTTTTAGAAGTAAATCTGTATCTACAAGTTACCCAAAGCACATGCATCTGTGTAGAGCTTAAGTGGAGGTAATATTTTTATCTATTTGCTTATGTATTTTTTTATTTATGCATTAAATGTGAAATAAGTTTGTGAATGATCAGGATTACAGTTAGGGCCTCAACCTAGCCATGTTCTTAGTTGCTGTGATTTTCATACAACTTTCATATGTGTTTTCAAATGTCCTTTGCTTTGTAATTCTGAGCCTTTGCCCAGTGGGGTAAGATAAAGGAGTAGAAATGTGTGATAATCCACTGCATGTAAGACACCATAATGATGCTGTGAGGATGCAGAGATTCACAGGACCTGGTCCTTACTTCCAATGTGTTTGTCATTGTGGGGAGTTTATATGTTTGCATTTCATGGTTTCTTCTCTATTCTAAAGGTCATGATGTTGGAATTAAATTTAACTCTCCAATTTTGGAACCCTTGTAACTTTACATAAACACTGTACTCTAAAACAATGCCTAATAGACAATGTGGTACTGTCCAATACAGAAGTCACTAATGTGTGACAGTTTATACTTAAATCTAATTAAAATTAAATAAATTTAAGAAATCAGTTCCTCAGCTACACTAGCCAAATGTGCTCTACAGCCACATGTGGCTAATGGCTACCCTTTCCAGACAGCACAGAGAACATTTCCATCTTTCCAGAAAATTCTGTGAGACAGCGCTACTCTGGACTTTAGAAGTCAGGGCTTCTTAGAAAATGAGGACATAAAATGATATGCTTTCATCCACCTAAGTAAGAATTCAGGATCCAGACAACACTCAAAACTAAGGTCCAGGGACATATTACAAATCCATTTAGCTAATTTTTCCACCACGATCATATCCATCATCATTGTGCTCATTCCAAATAGTTCGTGGTCAGAAAAGCCAGGTATCTTTCATTATGCAACCCATTACTAGTATGTAAGTGGATCCAAATTACAGCTACATTTCTTTCTTCAGGGAGGCTTTGCATATGAACAATGACCGTGTGTTTTGCAAATATGCGATGGAACCACTTCCAGAAAGTAGACCTTACACGTTCCAAGTTCATTATACAGAATCTAAAACAGCAGCTCACTCCTGTACCCTCCAAACAAAAGACAAATGCAAAATAAAAACAAGACCCGCACAGATCAGGAGGTAATGCACAGGGGTCAAGGGGCAGACGGCCTCACCCTTCATAGCCCTTCCCGTGCACTTGGATACGTTAGTCACCAAACCACAGCAGGGAGCTGTCGTTCCATTACAGCGGGTCCCAAAGTGAAAGCAAAGATAGTGTGCAAACCCAATGAGTTTTTATAAGAGGAACATTGAGGCATATAATAAATGAGTCCCCTTCAAAGCACGTTTTATTTTTTTAAAAATAGACATCTTTCATACATAGTTTTTCTTTCTTTTTTTGTCTCATATTATTAGCCTTTGATGAAAGACAGGGGATTATCTTAAGTCATAGTTCATTTCTACGAGGGAAATTCTATAATTGGTCAGAATATTATGATCTAAGAATATAGTTTTAGTGATCTAGTTTAATTAGGAAGGAAAGACACTGAATCTTGAGAAATGAATATTTTACGTATATTCTTTAGGTTGATCCTCTCAGATGTCAGTTTTCTTCAATGGCAGATAATTCAAACTGAGGTTCACAGGCATATTTAAAGTGAGAGTATATCAATATGCTCTTGCTTTCAGGCATGACAGAGAAAAAAAGTGATGTAATGTTATAAGACTGGCTGGTAGTCTGGCTGTAATGGGATGACACCGACAGCTTAGTACCGCCCTGGTACTCAATCAGAGATACAACAGGAGCTCCAGGGTGATGCTCCATATGCATAAATGGTATCTCCTGAACCTTGAAAATGTCAAGGTGGAGTAATGAAATGCTTGCTTTTACTACATGAAACTCTCAGAGTGAACCCCGCAGGACAAACCAGGAACAAAGGGAAAGTCTCCAGACAATGAACTAAATCAACTAGTTGCATGGGATTTTTTTTTTAATTTTTTATTTTAGTTTATTCATTACAGTTTCTATCCTTTATTCCCATTCCAGCCCACCCACCCATTCCTCCCCTCCTCCCTCCCCTTTCCAACCCCCCTAGTTTTGTCCATGTGTCCTCTATATTTGTTCCTGTAAACCCTTCCCTTCTCCCCTGGAATTCCCTCCCCTCTCCCCTCTGGTCACTGACTACATGTCCTCTATTTCAGTGTCTTTTGTTATATTTCATTTGTTTCTTTGTTTTGTAGTTTAGGTTCCTGTTAATGGCGAGATCATATGGTATTTGTCTTTCACTGCCTGACTTATTTCACTTAGCATAATGCTTTCCAGCTCCATCCATGCTAGTTGCATGGGATTTTTTAGTTTCCTACTGGGTTGATATGCATTGCCTCCAAATGACAGTTTGTGTCTTCATACACTTGACATGTAAACCTTCTTCTTACTGGCAGTAACAGGTTCTCCTGCTTCCTCAGCTCATCCTCAGAAAGTAGGGCCATGGCGTCAAATACAAAAGGGTAATTGTCCTTTCTATTACAGCCAGCATCACATCCAGGAGACCTAAAACTTGCACCATGTTTTCCAAATACAAATTTAAAAATGAAAGGATAGGGATCTGCAGTTCAAACACAATTTTGGACCATGGAGAAACTATTTAAATAATTTGGGGAAATCTTTCAGTAAGAACATCTACATTGAGTCATAGTAAATTCACCTCCATGATTGACATTTGATTAGTTTCCAAAAAGATTGTCATAATTTACAATCCAGGTGTCCGGTCATTAATTTTTTAATTAAAATTTAAAATGAGTCCAGGTAATTTAAACATTTGTTTCTCTATACTTTGTTTCCTGTTTCTAAATATTTTTATTCCTTCATGAAATATGAGCTCCAATATCATGATCACTCCACTTTTAATTTTTCTTCCTGTGGGCTGTCTCAACTCCTTTTTATTTTTCTTTTTAATAAATATTTTATTGGCATAAATATAGGAATGGTCATGTTTACAAGATTTGGAAATTATAAAAATGTAAAGGAGAAAATCATAAAGACCCAGCCTTATAACCCCAGAAAATGACTATTCACATGTCAAAGTCTTAAAAAACCTATCCCTGTCTTCCGTCTTCCCGCATACTGTTGTAAAGTACTGACGTAAATCAGCGAGGCTGGAGTTTCTGTAACAGAAACCATTTGTGCTTTGATTCATTCATTCTTCAAATTGTATTATTGTTTCATTATTATTTTTATTACTATTATAACAAATGTTAGGCACTTACTGCCTAACATGGTAAACATGGTAAGTGCCAGTGAGCAATACCAGGTGTGGGCCTGCCTTCATGGTGCTTACACTGCACTGTAGGTCGATAGAAGATCTACCTACATAAATTAGAGTATAATTACAAGTTTGATGTGAACTATGAAGGGAAATGGAACCTTTGGAAGAGAAGGTGCTTATGGTGAGAAATCACGTCAGGGGAGCACTAAAAGTCCTTTGGATTTAGCAGTGCGGCCCTTGGTGATGTCATTGAGAGTTTAGTGATGGGAAGACATGTTTGGTTTTTTTTATTTAATTAATATATTTTATTGATTATGCTATTACATTTGTCCCATTACCCCCCTTCATTCCCCTCCACCCTGCACACCCTCTCCCACCCACATTTCCCCCCTTTAGTTCATGTCCATGAGTCATAAGTTCTTTAGCTTCTACATTTCCC
>CM052544.1:83003712-83085366 GCA_028533065.1 Trachops cirrhosus | reverse complement strand
ATTTGTTCAAATAGGTTTTCCAACTTGTTGTTCTTCCTCTTCTCCTTCTGGCACCCCTATAATTCAGATGTTGGAATGTTTAAAGAAGTCCTGGAGGTTCCTAAGCCTCTCCTCATTTTTTTGAATTCTTATTTCTTCATTCTTTTCTGGTTGTATATTTTTTTCTTCCTTCTGGTGCACTCCATTGATGTGAGACCCATCTTTCATTCCATCACTATTGGTTCCCTGTGCATTTTTCTTCATTTCACTTATTGTAGCCTTCATTTTTTCATCTACTTTGCAACCAAAATCAACCAGTTCTGTGAGCTTCCTGATCACCAGTGCTTTGAACTGTGCATCTGATAGGTTGACTATCTCTTGATCTCTTAAAAGGATGGGTTCTGGGGCTTTCGATTGTTCTTCTGTTTGAGCCATCTCTCTCTCTCTCTCTCTCTCTCTCTCTCTCTCTCTCTCTCTCTCTCTCTTTTTTTCGGTCTGGTCCCGTCTGTTAAGTATGAGGGGTGGAGCCTTAGGTGTTCACCAGGGCAGGGCAACCCAGTTGCTGGGTTGTGATGCTGTCTGTGGGGGCGGGATCTGAGAAGGAACAATGGCACTTGCTCCGCTCTCCGTGGGACCTCAGTCCCTTCCGCTACTTCCCCCAAACTGGGCCCCTCTGGTACTGATTCCCTTGTGGGCAGGCTTGTGCACCCCATGGGACTTTCCAACGACCTCTCCTGTGAGGCTGGGAGTCTCTCCCTGCACCTCAACTCCCACAGGTGTTTTCAATCAGTGCCCCAAGGCTCTTTTTCCCAGCACTGGGACCCTGGTTTGCAGGCAGTGCCTTGCTTCACAATCACCACCTCGCTGGGTCTGCCAGTTGCCACCCCTCGGCCAGGGTCTGCCAGCCGCTGCTTGTGCACCCACAGTCTGCCCGCTGAGGTCTTGTGAGCCCCTGTTGCCTTACCCATCCAGTCCCAACAGTCCCAATGCTTTCTGCTCCAGGACCCGCGGCCCGGCTGCCCGACTCTGCCCCTCCTACCGGTCTGGATGAACATGTCTAATTTAACTCTTTGGTTGTACAACTTCCATACAGTTCGATTTTCTGTCAGTTCTGGTTGTTATTCTGTTTGTATGTTGTTGTTGTTGTCCCTATCTTGGTTGTGCGAGGGGGCACAGTGTGTCTACCTATGCCTCCATCTTGACAAGAAGTCGGGAAGGCATGTTGAAGTGAGCTGCAGAGGCTGCTTGCAGCCAGCCCAGACAACACCTCTGAGGAGTGCAGTTGTGAGGAAAAGAAAGACATACCTACGTGTAGCCTTAAGGCAAAGGGAAAGTTCACTTGTTTGGTTTGTCTCTTAAGTATTTAAAAGCCAGTTGGAGAAGTAGAGTGAAGGGTGTGACTGAGGTGAGCATCTCCTACTCCTGGACTCTGATTTAATACTTGTAAAGACAGTGTGGGCATCTGGGTATTATTATTAGAAAGTTTCCCTGATGATTCTAATGTGCAACCATATTTGAGAATCAGTGTTTTAGGTTACATTTGCCTGCATGTTTACTTTAGAGCTATTACATCAGTTTGCCCAGTATGGACAGTCTCAACACACCAGTCCTCTAACAGCTTTACATGGGACCAACCATGCCACAGGCTCACCTCTCAGGTCCTTCCCAGGGAAGTTATCTCCGGATGTTAATCTACTTTAGCTTGTCAGTTCAATTCAGAGCATCCTGTCTCCATAGGGATATTGATTTGCTTCCATAGACAAATTAAAAATGATCATCTTTTAAATATCTCACTAAAGACAAAGAATTCACTTAGTTGTTTTTTTCTCATCTCTTTTTAGTTCTTGGACATATGTTTTAAACTGTGCCCATATGGCATCACAAATTAATATTAAGGTCATTTCCATTCATTCAGTGAATTTTTTAGACATTTCTAGCATGTCATAATTAACATTTAATATTATTTTAAAGTTTTAAATATCATAGGATGTCATACATACTATCTCACAAAACGATATATCAACTGGTTTGCAGTAAAAGAAACAGAGGCCCAGAGAATTTATGTAAGTTGTCTGAGACAACACACTAAAAACAGTGAAGAAGGGCATGAGTGTAGAGTCTCTAATGTCATATCCACTGGCCTCTCCGGATGTCACTCTTCCTCAACAGTGGCAGTTATTTTATGCAAATTACCCTGCATAATTTATCTAGCAATTTAACTGAGGAAACTATATATTACATTATGTTTGCAGAGGAGGAATAGCAATAACAGCAAGAGCAGAGGGTGCAGAGTCTCCCATGACACTGGCGTCTCCAGCAGTTGTGCATGGGCCTATATGGGAGGGGCATGTGGAAAGAGGATTCCTGCAGAAACATCACTGCTTGATGTTCGTGTAGCTTCATATAGTTTTAGAGGTACAAATAAATCCTAGCCAGAATCTCTCATTCTATAGATATGGATAAAGTGGCATCACATATAATTAGTTAGATCAAATTTAATATTCAAATGCCTATGTCTTAAATACATTGTGTGTTTTTTCTAGTTGTATCATGGTAACAGTTAAAATTATCCAAATATTCATACTTAAGGACAATAGGAGAAAATACAATCTACATTTATTTTTTAACTTTATTTTTAGTATTTACACTATTAGAGATATTCCCATTTTTCCCTCTTTGCCCGCCTTCAGCCAGCTCCCCGTCTCCCACCTTCCCTCTGGTCATGTCCACATGGTGCTCTGAGTCTATGAGTTATTCATTCATGCTCTTTGGCTGATCCCTTCACCTTCTTTCATTCAGTTCCCCCCATTCCCTCTGACAGCTGTCAGTCTATTCCATGTGTCCATGCCTCTGTTTCTAAAAATAAAGTCTATTTTTAAATTAAGCATAAAGCTAAGCTATTCTAGAAATATTAGATTCTGGATTTTAGACTCTAGTTTCCAAAGTTTTACTGGCCAATATAGTAGCCACTAACCACTAGCCACTTGTAGCTATTTAAATTTCAAGTGAGTAAAATTAAATAAAATTGAAAACTTTGTTTCTTGTTCATGTTAGCTGCCATTTCACATGCTCACTAGTGATGTGTGGCTAGTGGCCGCCACATTGAATTGTGCAGGTTATACAACTTTACCGTCACTGCAGGAAGTTCCACTGGGCATCACTTCCCCACGCCGAGGTCATGCCACTCTCTGAACCATGAGCATTGCCTCCTACAGACCTAAGTGCAACATCAAAAGCCATTCCACTTCATTTATTGGGCATGTTGTCCATTATGGTTTCAAAGTCATAATTCAGAACCAAAGGATAAACTCAAAAGAAAACAAGTTAGATTGTTCATACAGTGGGGTCACTGCAGAAGTAATCAGCAGCACAATGCTACTTATCACTAAGCTGTCTGAACAAGACAAAGAAAAAGTTAAGAGAGTTTAGGGATCATATTTAATAGATAATAATATTGTAAAAAGAATCAGTGTTATTACTTTAAAGCTACTTAAATTAGGCAGAAGAGGGATAAACATGAGAACTATGGGAAATACAAAGTTTTACCTAAAAACAGCAACAAAGCAAAGTGTCCCTTTGGAATGCCTATGTCTGTGTGATATGTATGGATGAGTATGTCTGTGTAAGTCTCAAAGGAGAACAACAGTATAGTGTGTCCCCAAATTTTCTTAGTTCCTTTATAATTCTAATTTTACTTTCATTTCAGATCAATGGCGGAGAGAAGCGACCTGCCTCTGACATGGGGAAAAAACCAAAAACCCCCAAAAAGAAGAAGAAGAAGGATCCCAACGAGCCCCAGAAGCCTGTGTCTGCCTATGCGTTGTTTTTCCGTGATACTCAGGCCGCCATCAAGGGCCAAAATCCAAATGCTACCTTTGGTGAAGTCTCTAAAATTGTGGCTTCAATGTGGGATGGTTTAGGTGAAGAGCAAAAGCAGGTAAGAAAAGATGCAAAATAGAGTGGGAATCACCATGATTTGAGAAAGTGTATGCACTCCAAAGAAATGGCTTCTGAGGATGTTGGGTGAGTTCTTCGGCTACGAGAACTAAGGCTGGACTGTGCCCCATCTGAACCAGACTGCAGGCGACTTTGTCTTCCACAGAACTGTATACTCCTTTATTGCTCGTCTATAAATAGCGTGTTAGTCCTTTGTTTCAAAGTTTATAGAGTGTGGTTACTTTTGGAAGGACTTTTACATATCCCAGCCAGATTACATCATTCCTTAATGCTGCCAATGTGATCATAAAAACCTAACAAAATACTAAAAGTATTTTGAAAACTGTCCACACCTCTCTTCAGTACTTACTACTTGCCCTTTTGTCATCAGAACCCTCTTTGCTAAGTGAACTTCAAGTTTAAGGACTTCTGCCCTTAACCATTCCCTAAGGACTACAGAGGAATGTTATTTAAACCCACATACACCCTATTTCTGTGCTGTGTTAAACAGGACCAGATGCCTGTTTATTCTCTTCTCCTGTGGATTGCCATGATGTGCCTGAGGACCATGCTTAGAGAGAGCCACCTGAGACACTTTGCATCCCAGCCCAGAAGGGCTCAAGGAGGATGGGAATCACGGAGAAAGAGCAAATGTTCAGTATGTAGATGTAGCCCACCTGAACAAGCAACAGAGATCACTTATTTCTAAACCAGGGATTAGAGTGCCATTGTCACCACCTGGAATTTCATTGTCACAAAGAAAAAATTAACATTATCATTATAGTTATTGAAAGGATTATGTGAATGCAGCTTTAGCTATTACAGAACACTGAATTGCATTAATAATGTATTACTTCTGTACTTGTCTTGATAGAAACATTTCCCTTTCTTCATCAAGTCCAAGGAAGTATATTAGAAACAGAAAATCTCAAACCTATACACATCCAGAAGTACCTATATATTGTATCTACATCTATAATGTATATAGTGTTTTATACTTTTAAGAACACTATCACATGATTTATCTCATTTGCTCTACTCAGTACTTGTAAATACTTTAATCCAAACTTTGCAGATTATGAAATGGGGCCAGATAGTTAAATTCATTCACCTATTCATTCCGCAAATATTTACTGAGCATTTACTATGTACCTCAGGCACTGTTCTATAGACTGGGGATATAGCAGGGAGCAAGACAGAGTCCCTATTCTGTTGAATGATTTGTCTAAGATTATATAGCTGGTACAAAGAATTACTGTGACTAGAACTTATCACTGAACTTACAGTTCTTTTCTAACAAATGCTTCAAAATCAATTTTAGTTGTAATAGTAAAGCCAGTGGCTAGGGAAACAGAGCCTACCTCCCCGCTTTTCTCCAACCACACTTTCCTGTAAACCAAAACTAGATTTTACAGTTGTAAATCTCTATACATTGTGTCATGCCCTTTTCAATAAACACACCCTTGAAGCCTCTCTGTGCAATCAATTAAAATAACCATTTAACTATTAAGAGAGCATGACACTGTGTTTTGTGATTCTGTTGAAAACCTAATATATTGTACTTGTTTCAGGATTTCAGAATTGGTCTCTATGCTAAGTCAGATCAGTTTTCTCTCACAGTCCCAAAGCTGAGGGGTAGCTCCCAACTGATGTTGGCCATTCGTGGTAAAATTGCTCAGTGACTGCACTCAGTAGAACATCACTAAATGAGAAGCTCAGTGCACATGCACCAGGAATCCCAACCCTACCCCTGTTTTCTGGATATTGTGACTGGAATGCCTCAGAACTCCACCCACGATGCCACACTCCAGGACACACCTCTCTCTGCTTTGATAATTTGTGTGTGTTCTTGGATGGGCACCAGGCTTCAGCAATGTCAACTCTTTTGCTTTGTGAGATAAAATTTTGCAGAGGAGACATCCAGAAAGCAATTGCCCTCCCTAAAGAGTGTGGGCAGCTCCTCTTCATCAGAGGACATACATTCCCCTCTGAGACTCAGCCTCTCTTCCCTTTCCCCCAACTCAGCAACTGAGTGAGGAGTATCACTCCAAGGCTCATCTGCACTCTCTTAGCTTCTACTTTGTCAAGGTTTTATTTCAAGGATTCTCAGTTGTCTGTACTACCAGCCATCTGACTCCTCCTTATCGGTCTTTCTGACCCCAGATAGGTGGCTTTTCTTAATCATTTCCCACCTTCACTAGAGGAGCTCATGTGGTTTTAAGACTGGGGGTTTTAAAAGGCAGAGGCCTACAACGGCCTTCCCTAACCCATGGCTGGTCCTTTACATTGGCAATATACAAAGTCAGTACAGTTACTTGTACCCATGTTTCTGGTGGAAAAGAAAAATGTCCTTTTTCAATTTTTCAATGACAGTTGACATTCAATATTATATTAGTTTCAGGTGTACTGCATAGTGGTTAGATATTTAAGGAATTATGTTCTTATGATGAGGCTTAGGTAGTTCCTCAAGGCAGCAAATATGAATACATAGGGTTTAACCACTAATTCTATTACAATAAGGGCTTTTATTTTGATTATAGCCAGTGGGGAACATTAAGATAATATTTCACTTTCTTTTTATCTAGACATATAAGGTATTTACAGACCAAAGGAATATGAGAGTCACTATTCTTTACTGTCCTGTTAAAAAGGGAACTTACTCCCATTCTCAATTCTGCCTTTCAGATTCGGGGCTGAGACTTTCTAATAGAGATATTATCACAATTAGGATGTAACTTTTAAGGCTTTTTAATTGTATACACAATGTTTTCCCCTTTCCCCTCTGAATTTTATTTCAAATTTAATAAGTAGCTTATTTCAAATGTAATATGTAACTTTTATTTCAAATTTAATAAGTAATTCCTTTGCTGGAAATAGTTAAGGGTTTTCTGGAGAATTTGTTTTATACATAAAGGATGAAATTAAATAATAGTTGGCCCTGCATAACTCATCAAGTAGTATAAAGCATGGTTTATGGCACACCTAGGATGCAGGCCCATCCAGGGATAAGCAGAGAGAGAGTCCAGTAAGTGAAATCAGACTCTGTGCTTACAAAAGGGAGCGTATCGCATCGACGGGCCACTGCTCTGCTGCTATGTGGCAGCCCTTCCCTAACAGTTTGCAAAAATTGCCAGCAAAGTGTACATGCCCGCCTAGAATGCACATTTGGATATAAAAAGAATTTTAGCAAAATATCCAAAGGTGTTATTATGTTGTATTACCACCTGTTCTTTCCCTTTATGTTGACTCATTGTGCCAACATAATGTAATATCCCTGTTTGAAACTTAAATTCATTTTATTTTACTCTCATTTAATATTCAAATTGGGGAGCGCACAAGCTGCTATGTATTTTCAAAGGAATGTTGCTTGGGCAGACAAGAGGCAGGCCCTTAAACTTCAAAATTCAGGACAAAAGTGAATGTTAAGAACAGCCCCATTGTGTAGGCAGTTGATTCAAGTAAAGGCTAGGGTTCTGTGAGCCAGAATTGCTCAGAAATCCTGTTGTCACAATAGCCCACAATTAGGAACAGCCACAAAGATAAATACAGAATGGGAAAGATGGTCAAAATTATTGATGACTTATTAGGGGCTCAGAAAATTACAATATTTAAGGAAAAACAGCTATTAGTGAGATTGCAATTGACTGTTTTCTTCCCGGCCGGAGGGAACATGACTAATAGAGCTGCTATGTGTTTATATCACATGCTTCCTCATTGTGGAGTATAGGCGGGAATAAGGAGCCACTGCAGAGGGCAGATCTTTATTTTCAGACTCGATGGTGAGTGAGAAACTATATGTACTTTGGTTTCTGTGAAGAATCTCTCAAGGAAGAAAAATCAAAAGAAAGCTGAAAGAAGTGATAAAAATCCCCTGGGAACACAAAACCTCCCTCAGACTCCTTCCTACCAAAGCCACTGAACAGACTTCACGTATCAGAGCTCTCTCCATTTTAACACTTTGGAAGATGTGTGCATGTGGAATGGGAGAGAATTGTGTTTGGGATTCCAGCTGGAGGTTTTAAATGCTAATGAAAAGTAAGACAATGGAGAGCCCATTTCAGAGGCATACCAAGTTGTTTTAAGGCACCAGATGGAGAAAGGGAAATAAAACATAAGTACTGCTGTGATGTCGGTCTTTGCCACTTATCTTTCACTGACTGAAACCTACAGAGGGAGAAAAATAATAATGTAACAATATCACACCCTCCATATTAGCACTCCTTGGAGTTTCAGCAGTCCTCAGCATCTTTTTTATGAGGTTCCAGCTCAATTTCCTGTGTATCTCCATTATTTCTGGAATCTCTGACTCTGGTCATTGAAGTCTAGGATCTGGGTCCACAGTGACAACAGAGAGCAGATCAAGCCCTTCTAAACTAAAGAGTCTGTCCAGCTTCGAAGCAGAAGGGATTGGTCCAAAGAGCTATAAAGGGTCCTTGGGTCCTTTTTTGCCACAGAAAGTCAACTCTTAAGTGGAAAAGGAAAGTCACCTTAAATTAGAACCAGATGTAAATGACTAAATGAACCTTAAGTTCCTAATTGGAGACACAGTCAGGCTGTACTACGTTTAGCAAATTACAAACAAAATGTTCTTGTTTACATTACATTAAATGGCTTTAAAGCTCTAGCCAAAGAGCTAAATAAACATGCTGTTAAGCTAAAAATGGAGTGGAAGGCCTGTTCAGAGTTTGATGTAGTCGGGAGAAACCACAGCCCACCAGGCCCAGAGAGTGTATTTCTGTAAATGCTGGTGGTGTCATGGATGGAAGAGAAGAGTAGATTTACCTCGAGATCCAGAGCCTAACGAGCAGAGAGCACTTGCAGAGAACTGTTTGAATACTGTAACATATGCCTTCTTTCAGGATGCATAATTCATACCCAAGGATATTCGCCATAGCAGTTCAGCTCAATAGCAACACCTCATTATTTTATCCCTCACTATTTATTCCTATGTTTGACGCCTCATGAAATTACTGTTAATGTGTTTATATAAGGGGAGATCTGACACAAGTGGGAAGAATGTAATTTCCTACTCATTCTTTCCTGCTGCTGTGTCCTCTTCCCCTGGTACAAGTGGCAAGTGTAAATAGTTAATTTGCTTCAATTATGAGCCTGTCCTGCTAAATTAGAAGCAGCAGGGATATGAAGAGCCAGAATTATACTTATGAGGCAGCTGACAAATCCTCCGAGCCCATGGAATCAAATCATTTACTCCTCATTGGTGCTCAAACACCCACTCCATAAGTGCCACCAGGGTTTCCTATTTTCCCCTTTATCTTAGACTGAAACTTGGATTTTTTTTTAAAGATTTTATTTATTTATCTTCAGAGGGGAAGGGAAGGAGAGAGGGAGAGAAATATCAATGTATGGTTGCTTACTGTACATTCCCTACTGGGAACTGGCCTGCAACCCAGGCATGTGCCCTGACTGGGAATCGAACCGTGATCTCTTGGTTCACAGGCCCGCGCTTAATCCACTAAGCTACACCAGCCAGGGCTGAAACTTGGATTTTATGTCAACAATACATAAGGTTGACTTAAATCCTGTTGCACTATGTGGCTTTCACACATGTTTATCTTGGCCATTTCCTTATGCATTTTCCCAAACTTTTTTTTTTGAACTAGGAATAAGGGATATGTGAGATAATTGTTCATCTTATAAACTGTAGAAGAAAAGTCTAATATTCCTAAAAATTTGACACTGAGAGATTGAAATTATGTGAAATAGTGAGCATATTTTACTGCTAAATGTCTACTGTATATGTTCCTGTACATCCAGTGGTTGGAACATAAATGGGATTATTACATGCAGCATAAACATACATGTACACATACAGAAGTATCCTATGCTCATATACAGGGAACAAACATTTCACTTGAAAGATTCCATGACATTGTCAGGGACAGAATTTAACAAAATAATCATTCAAGTTGGTGGTACTTTATGTATTATTGGTAAAATGTTTGGGGTGGGTGGGTTGTATATCTGTATATCAAAATCTCTGTTTCCATTGATGTGGAAGATGCAATTTAGTACTTTTTTTATGAGCACTCGTGCTTATACTGACTCACAGAAGAAAAAGCTGAGACTAAGGACTCTACCCTCAATCACGAATATTTCCTAAGCACCTAGTATGTACCAAGCACTACCCTGTGTCCTAGGGCTTCAACTGTAGGAAAAAAAAAAGATCAGGCCCCTGAGGTGGTGTGTCTGAGAAAGGCATCAAGGGAGTTGTCATGCCGCTAGGAGGAGCCATTGAGTAAACGAAGGTGGAACTTTTTGATTCACACTATTGGTCTGCCTGCCATACTTGCTGTAAGGTATTGGGTAAAATGACTATCTGTTCTAGTCTATTTTCTTGTCTGTAAAAATGGAAATGATAAAAACCATTGCAACATTCTTGTTGAAAGAGTCGAAGACAATATACAAGTATATAAAGTGCTTAACACAAAAAATGCACACAATGTGGGCATATTTCTGATGCCTGTTTTCACCCTGTAGCTCCAGTGCCTCACACCACAGCAGGCACCTGTTAGACACTCAATATATTGTTACATGTAATTGAATGACATCATACTTGCCGCAGTCATCCGCATTCAATAGATGGACAGATATATTTTGTAGCCTTTTTTTTTCTAGAAAAGGGGCTTGCTTCTGATACCTACCATTCCAGAAATAGGCCACACCATTATTAGGTAGGCCTTCTAAATCCGTTCAGGTATTCCCGACAAGAATCAATAGCAACATTTTTCTCACATTGTATAATATTTTCAGGCCTCTGAATACTACTTTTTAAAGTTCTTTGAGTTCTGGAATGCTTAAGAAAATGCTGAGCAAGTTACACAAGATGGAAATTTAACTGCATTTGAGGACTGAGTTCTATATAAAATACAGACATGCTTTTTTTAACTGTCCTAAATAATAATAGCATTGAAAGAAGCTGCAAACATTAATTTCTAAAGGATATGGCAGAAAATTGTGGTTAAATTATTATTTCTAATATATAACTGTATTTCCGAGCATTTTCTATAAATATGAACTTGTAGTGGGGGAAGAAAAGAAGTCAACCTCAAAAAAATGCCTTTTAATATTTTTTAAGGTTTGAATAGAATACAACATTGGAAGAATTATATATTTTTTCTCATTGTTACTGTAAAGGCTTGGTTGAAATAAACTATGACTAGAGATTAACTAGGGGCCTGAGCAGAAAAGAAGGAAGGAAGAAGGAATTAAATGGTATTTATAAGAGTTTGCTTTTTTTTTGTATGAGTTGAGTGGATTGTTTGGGTAAAGAGCAGAAAGTAAAAGAGCAAAATGACAGATCGTATTAGAATTTTTTCTATTTGAGTTTATTGTAGTCACTGATATTGAACTGCTGGTTTCATTTAGGGGTAATTAGCCTGTAAAAACATGTGTACTGCTGGTATTTGGAGCATTTCAAAAATGATTCAGTGAATCACTCTATTACATGAACAGGATATGGATTCTGTAGAAATTCTATTTGATGTCTATCTACGTATGTTTTAGTTTAGCCATTATATATGTTTTAGTTTAACTACTGAGATGCAGTCCTTAGATAGGATATGGTAGCTTTCTTAGAATAACAAACCACAGCACATAACTAAGGACAGGATGAATTCAAAAGTGTTTGGATGAGCTAGGGAAAAATGATAAATGATGTATTATGATTTTTAAATCCCCATCTGGCCAACTTTGCACTTTATTTCAAACAGCTGTAGGCCATTTGGAAGCCATTTTGTAGCTCAACTGAGTACTAATATTTACTGTATGAATCACATAACTTTAAAATATTTGTCTTTCCCTGAGAGAGAGAGACCATTTCTTTCCCAAACTTAACTTTGACATAAATCAGACCCATCCTCCTAGGTTAGGAGGTTTGATCACTGCATCGGGCTGCTCATTGCCAAAGGCAGTCAGCCTCACCATTGGTTTCTGTGAGCAGACTTGCTCCACCCATGAACAGAGTCTATGAAACAGTTCTGAGGAACATTTTACTGATGACTTTTATATACCTGTTGTCAAGTAAGAGTTTCCCCCCACCTCACCTATATGTTGAATATGTACATATTTTTATCATTCTCTTATACATTTGAGATCTTTCTTCAAACATTTCCAGCAAAGAAAGAATTGAAAAAGTATCTTTGTAAAATTTTAGAAGGGCTCATCAGAAAAACATAGCAGTGTGTAACATTGGGACCATTAGGTAGTCCTCAAAGGCAGAGGGTCCACACCACTGTTGAAGAAAGTTGACTCAGATTTTAATCCTGATCTGGGCCACTCCCTTTAAACACAATGACAGAAATATACCTCCTGAAATCACTGCCCTTTGAATCCTCCCTGTGAACATCTGCAGCTATTCAGGAAAGAGCGAATCCATCAATCCATATAATGTGACATGATGAGTTTACTCTTTTCTAACGTGGTATTTAGGCACTTGTGCAATGATCCCACATAGCTAATTGTCAATAGCCAATAGGGAGCCATTTGTAGAAAACAGGGCACTCTGAATTCTAGTCAGGCATCCCATAACGACATTGATCCCCAAGTGAAACCAGGGGGCACATTCAGCCTGAAATTCATTGCTAGCCACCTTTCTCCTGTGGTAGTTAATCAACAAGTTTTAGGAGAGTTAACACTTTGTTCGAGGTTGGCTACTGGGAGCTCAACAAAGGGATAGCTCCAGTCACACTGTTGCTGTTTCAGCAGATGTGAAACACAAGAAAGGTGATAGATGCTACAATCAGGCCCTCTGGCAATACTGTCGCATACGCTGGTACTAAGAAAATGATGTTGGGGCAATGCCATGGACCAAAGCACATTAGATTTGCCTTTGGAAGTTCAGCGAACCCCAGTTAGCTGCCTGGGGGTCGGTTGGAGTGGCATATTGATAAAAACATGATATAAGTGCTTCGAGCATACAAATGTGTATTACCATCAAAAACATGCACTATTTACTAAATATTTGTTTTAAAGGCCTGAATGGGATTTCTATCTGTGTGGGAGAAAAGTCCTCTAGAAATATTTTAAGGTATTAAAAGTAAATGTAAATAATGTCAGTTTAAACTCATTAATCATAAGTTATGTCTTGGAGGAGATGGTTGAGGAAAAGAAAAGAAACAGCAATCTGTCTCTGAAGGTTAAAAAAAATCAATAAAAAGCAGGAGAGCTTTGTTTTTCTGACTGTGGCTGAACCAAGGCGTTTAATATACATGGGGTATATTACACAAAGGCATTTGCCGTACCTACCACTTATTCATTTTTACATCCCAATTTCCAAAACAGTATCTGCATTTGACTTTCAGTAATTAGCTCAGTAAATTTAGAGTACTCTTGTATTTAAACCAAAGGATTTATTGGTCCTTATTTAAAAAATAAAACTTTTAAGTCTCTTGAGTTTGATATTTCGTAAAGATGGAACAATGATTATATGATAATATGGTATGAATTCTTAATTGCCTTATTATAATCACCTTTCATTATATCAAAATGCCAAGTATAAAAGTCTAGGCGGAAGACCTCCCTAAAAGAACAAAGCACATGTATTTTATAGGGTCCTTTGTCATTCTGTTGACAAGGTCAGTCATTTGTTTACCTTAAGTAAAATGTTCTGCCTTAATTAAAATATTCATGAGTAAATAATATTTCTCTCATCTTGCATTTCACAGTTGGGGACTGGGCTCAGCAGAACCCCTTTGGCATTAAAAGCCATAAATTGACCTCCGTGGCTGACTTTGGCAGGTCTTTAGACATAATTTATATTTAACTACTCTGATTCCAAAGCCACTTTTCGGTACTTAATCTGTGTGTTTTTTAGCTCAGCATTACAAAATACTAGCCAAGCCTCATTCCTGCTGTAAAATTCAAGATGTGGGAAATTTAAAATAGCTGTTGATAAAAATACACTTCTATTTACACAGTAAATGATGAAAAATATTTTGTTATTTAAGGCTGATTTCAAGAGAGTGTGAAAAAAGAGAGAGAGACCGAAGGCTTGAAAGAGTCAGTGTAATGGTAGCAGACGCCGTGTGTGTTCACTCTGCTAATCCTTCATTTTCGCCTCTGATGACTCCCTTCTGTGTCACTCGGCGATGTGACCTTTAGCATAGCAGCAAGTCACTTTTCAGTACTTTTGCTCAATTTAGGATGATTTTACTTATGTTTGCAGGATAATTCCCACTGAAAAATGAAAACTTCTGGCTACTGAAATTCATTTCTGAACATTTTTACCGTTTCACAACGCGGAGCCCACAGATCCGGGTCATCCGCCGTTCTGTGGGACAGGAGCTGACCAGTGCAGGCTGTGCGGCTGGGCGCACACGCAGCCCTCAGCCGCCGGGGCCCCCTTATTCCCCCAAGTGTGTCCGACTGCCATCGCCAAGTCCTGAGTCCTTGCAATCGAACTTCAAGGCTCAAAATCTTAAAATAGTGATGAACCTACCAACTCCAATACCGTTCCCTTGATTTATTTATTGAATGTCATTGGCTATCTTTCAATTCTGTCCTTGTTTTTACATTTACATGGAACGTGTATATCAGGATTTGGATGCACTGTAGAGTTATCTGCTCATTGTATGGATGTGAATGGCTTCTTTGCTCACATGTGTTTCCCTGGGAGTCTTCGTCAATAGTGTCTTTCTAAGCCAACTACTTCCACTCTCAGAGTAAACCAGATGAATCTTTTCATATGCTTTACATAAAATGGAAAATTTTATTATTGTTAATCTTCTTATCTAGCCTATTGCCATACTTCTTAAAAATCTGTTTCAGTAAGAGAATTCAATCTTTGGGGAGGTATATATTATTACATAATGTAAATGTGTGTTTCTGTGTGTGCACGTGTGTGCAATTGTCATTCTGCACTGTACTGAGCTGGAAACAAAAGCAGATGCACTTTCTAATTTAAGTCTCTTTGTCGTTGTTACAGGTCTATAAAAAGAAAACCGAGGCTGCAAAGAAAGAGTACCTGAAGCAACTAGCAGCATACAGAGCCAGCCTTGTATCCAAGGTAACATTCAATTGTATAGTATTGTCAGATTGTGGGCATCTTCTTGCAGACGGTGGTGGTCATTTGAAAGCATGAAAGATCACTTCAGCATTTCTGCACAACCTGCTTTGTTGAAAAAAAGTAAATCCTAAACAAAGCTACATAGTTATACACTATGGAAATATTTGTTCATACTTAAAAGACAAGAGCAGCATCCTCTGGGCCTTCTGTGAAGTATTTTCCACCTGTGGATTAGTCACAACACATTCTTAATCCTCAGCAAACTTTCTATTTCTCTGTATCCCAATCTTAAACTGCCTGCTCCTCCATTGCCCTTCCAATTGGCCTTTGCTGTGGAGATGCCAACTGTCAAATCCTAGCCTCATTACAACACCATTGGGATATAAACCTACTCCCCAAACCCTAAAAATAATGCATTATTTCACTTGAAGGTGAAAATGCCACTTAAAAATATTTTATACATTAAAATATGGTACAGATCAGTTGTTAGGAGTGTCATTCCATACACCAAAATGTTGTGTGTTTGATTCCAGTCAGGGCACATACCTGGGTTGTGGGTTTGATCCCAGTTGGGACACATATGGGAGGCAACCAATCGATGTTTCTTTCCCACATTAATGTTTCTCTGTTTCTCTGTCTCCCTTTCTCTCTCTCTAAAAGTCAATATATTTTTAAAAACTAAAGTAAAATATAAAACATCTTAAACACTAGTCCTTTCTGTTAAAAATACCCAAGAGTTGACTATTTGGTCTCAGGTAATTAAAGATATATTTCCCTTTTTAGATTTCTCAGGGAGGTAACCTCAGAGAGACAGGGCTGTATTTATAGATGTTTGATACTATGTCATCTCAAGTCCAAATTGGGCTGTTACTTGGCTCAGTGTGTCCTGGGGCTCTGGACTTCATTCCATTCATCCACGAAAAATACTTTCTCTGTGATCCACAAATACCCATGCCCCTTCTAACAACTCCAAAATAATTATATAACATAGGTTTTTAAAGGGGAAAATATATGCTGATTATACTGATACAGAACAGGAAAGAGCACAAATACATGTATGTAAGAAATTTCAGTATGCCAGTAGCCTAACATGACTTATATTCCACTTCGAAGGCATAGCATTGTAGAAAAATTTAATATTTATTACTTAACCTTAAAATTTCTAGTCCCCCGCCGTACTCTCTCACTATGGATCTCGCACTTTCTAATTTCTAACTTTGTTGAAGCTATATATATTTTCTGCTGATACAATCTCACATTTCTGTGTATTTATAGAATTCACAAATGTGTGTAAAATTATAGCAAAAATATATTAGATTCATCCAGCCATTGGGTTAAATACTCATACTGATGTTATTCAGACTGATATGCCCAAAATGTTAAATTTTTAAAAAGGTAAGTAAGATTTCAACCAAGCTAAATTTCTTTTTGAGCATTTTAAATAAATAGTGTTAGTCAAAGCATTTTATCCAAGAAAATCAATACAAAAAGTTTTAATTCCAATACAAAGCACACTGGTTAATGATATGCAGATTGCCGGAATGCTATAGTACTGACTAAGCCTTTACTTTCAAAACACATGTCCTCAGATATGCTCTTAGCTGCAACTTTTCTTACAATTCACTCTCAGAGTTGCAACCCTCAGTATATGGCAATTTGTATAAATGCTGCGAATTGCCATTTCTATATTTTAAAAACCAAGCACTTTTTTTTTACAGCTTACTCTGACGTTTTTCTTCTCTTTGGCAGTAGGAATTTTGCTGGAAGTGTTGAACGTGTATTTATGTACAACTATGTATTGTGTGTATCCAAATTGAAGGAAAGTTACAAACACCCTGTCCAGGGTAGAAAAAAAGGACCTTCTGATGTTCTGTGTGAACAGATATTTACAGTATAACCCTGCAGGCACGTATAGAAAAATTTCCAGCCTACCCTTCCATTGCAGATGGAAACATGTAAAAAGCCATTTCTTTCCCATTTTGTTTTCTTCTTGTGGGACTTTTCTGACAAATACAGTACTTTGTTTGTTTGTTTGTGTATGTATATATGTTCACCCAGGCCCCACACCCCTCCCCTCCAGCAACCATCAGCTTGTTCTCTGTATCTCTGTATGGGTCTGTTTCTGTTTTGTTTTATTTATTCACTTGGGTTTTTTTTTAGATTCCACATATAAGTAAAATCAAAAGAAACCATTGTTTATTTCAAATTGTAACAAATAAGTCTTTTACATTTATGCATATATTTTTCTATGCTGTAATTTTTTAAGTATGTTATAAATTATTTCCCTATTCTGAAAGAGCTAAAGGGGCAATCATAAAACGCCCCATGATACTGATGACTACGATTTCAGGTAAGCACAGTGCTCCAGCCGAGCTCCAGTTTTCCTGGTCATTCAATCATGCATCCATTTGGCAGATCCCCCTGGGCACGTGGTCTGTGCCAAGCACTGTGCCAGGCTCAGGACACGGTGGAAAACAGTCAGACGCGTCCCCTGAGCTTAAGGAGTTTTCTCTTTCATCTGGGAGAGCAATAGTGGAAATATAAACTAATAAATGACCAAGATCTCAGAGAATCTAAACATTCTGGAGGAAATAAAGCAAGTGATGTAATAGGGTAGACTGCAAAGTCCTCTTTGAAAAGCTGACATTGGAGTTGAGAGTCAGAGGAAGCCTGGGCCCTGGAGACCCAGAGGTTGCTGAGGGAGACCCCTGCAGCAGGAGCAAAGACTTGGGGGACAAAATTGTCTCCTGGACTTGAGAAGTAGTGTGGCTGGAGTTGAGTGATAGAGGACGTGTGGTTTGAAGTGAAGCTGGGAAGGTGGGCAGGAGCCAGATTGGGAAGGCCTTGCAGGACACTGAAAAGAACTGGGTTTATTCAATATATGGGGAAGTCATTGACCTGGTATCAGTAGGGAATGGCACGATCAGATTTGTATTTTTAAAAGATCATTTTATGTGAATAAGCTTCCTCAGTCCCCACACCTTATCCCTCTAAGTTGCCTTGATTATCCACATTTCACTAAAGAGGGAAATTATCACATAGGGTACCAGTGCCCAAGGCCAGCGTTGAGCTAGCCCACTCTCAATCCTCGTGCTGTGCCTTGCTGCTCATGCATCTGCACAGTGTGCTTGACCTGCTTCCTGAACACCCTCTGTCCTACAAGTCACGGTGGAGCATAGACTGTCTCTCATTGGTGAAATACTCTATTAGCCAGAGAGCATCATGTTCATTTTCCTAATGAACATGTTCTTGCTTTACTCCTCCAGAGCTACATATTTTGGTACCTACTTTCCATGAAATGCATTCATCTCACCAAACAAGACTTCACTTTCCTGGGCCAATAGCTCTTCCCCTCACTAATCAGCCATGTCAAGCCTGCTACTTCTTGCAGCTCAGTCCGGGCCACACTCTGCATCCGCCCAGGGCTGCATGACACCTGCTTCATGTCAGGTGCAGGGCTAGGTGCTGAGAGCACAAAGAGGAATACAGCACATCAAAGGAAAATGCTTCATGATACTTGAAAGGTTTGAAACTACAGTCTAAAATTAGCTGCTACTTACGGAACATAATCAAAAATAGAAACAGCCAGTGAATGCTGGCTCCACCCATGAAATTGAGTCACAAGATTAACAATGCCTGTCTCCTTTCTGCCTGTGCTCACATTATGTTTTAGTTTAAATCTGCTATATACTACTAATCCAACAAATTAATTAACACGACTCCTGGCCTGAATAAAAAAGAAATCAACCAAAACTAAGAAAAGCTCTGTCACAGTAAATGAATATTCTGTCATACTTTAAAATGATAACACGGACATATTCTCAGAAGGACACTGAACTTTTTCCAATAATAACAAATACAAATAATGTCTTGTTATCAAGTAGCTTCTATGAGTCACACATGGTGCTAGAAATGTGTATATTTCTACTAATCATCACAATAACCCTACCAAGCAAGATTTAGACCCATTTTCAAGATAGTCCCTAGGCAGGAAGATTAAATGACTTGCCCACAGTAAGGAAGGGTTGATAGTGGCTGACTGAGGATCCAGCTTCCTCACTGTCTTGTTCCAAAGCTTAGAGGTTTTCTCTACCCAGAGTGGTTGTCAAATATTTGTATCTTTAGACCTATGACCTTTTGTTAGCTCCAGTAAAATTCTGTGCCAGCTCTTACATACTAGATAGCTAAGAGTAAAGCTTCCCTGGCTTAAATGAGGGTAGGGGTAGAAAGTTGCCCACTTTCACCCCCGACTCCCACCACCAGAGGCATGCCAGAGACCCTCAGAGAAATCTGGGGCCTGCAGAATGTTGGAAGAGCATCACTCTGCACCATGATCTTCCAGCTGTGCCAGTGCCTTGCCTGGTCACCACCCAGCCACAGGCCGTGCTCTGCTATGCAAACACTTCAGAACTGGACACGTGAATAGGAGCACAGAGTGTGGAAACACAACACTCGTCAGACCCTGGAATAATTTATTCAGCTGGAGGCTCTATAATTTAAATAGGGAGATTGGAGAGATTTCAGAAGAAAAAGTCATAAAAGCAACTGAAATTATGCTAAATGAAATAAGTCAGACAATGAAAGACAAATGCCATGCAATTTCACTTACATGTGGAATCTAAAAGACAAAATGAAGGAAGAAACAAACTCACAGAGACAAAGAACAAATTAATGGTTGCCAGATGGGAGGAGGGTTAGGGGATGGGTGAAAAGGTGAAGGGATTGCAAAGTGCAAACTGCCAGTTATAAAAGTAGTCACAAGGATGTAAGGTACAACATAAGGAATATAGTCGATAACATTGTAATAACTATGTACGGTGCCAGGTGTGTACTAGACTTCCCAGGATGATCACTCCGTAAGGTATGTAAATGTCTAATCATTTTGTGGTACACGTGAAACTAATACAAAACTGAATGGTAACTGTAATTGAAATATAAAAGTTAAAAAATGTAAGTGGCTGAAAAGTGAAGGGCCGAGAAGAGAGGACGTAGGCATGTGCACGCCCACAGCGGGTGTCAGACGTACGTAGGACAGTGATAACTGGTGCTCCGTTTTCTCCAAGGCCAGGATAAGAAAAGGGAGGCCATTTCAAACTAGAGGAATGTAGTCTGAACAAAGGGCATGACTGAACTCTTGAATTATTTGGGTAAACAGATATTTTATGCAGAGATTTAAAAACAGGGAACAAAGGGTTACAACTAAGGATTATAGAGCTCTAAGGTATCTTCATCCTCTGTGTTTCCATAAAGCATCAAGGAGCATGTCAGAGGACCTCTACACTGCTGCCGATGTCACACTGAGAGAGCTGACAGAGGTCCACAGGCACTGGGGGCAGGTGGATCTGGGTTAAGGTGCCAGGTTTCCCACCACCTAATGGCCTGTCTTCATGCAAGTCACTCAGCTGATCTAAGTCTTTAACTCCTGTGTTAAATAGAGAAGATAATAGGGTCCACATCATAGGGTTTCTGTGAGAATAAAATAGGAAACTCAATAGAAGCTTCATGATTTGAGATCCTACAGGAAACAATAAATACCAGCTATTTTATTATTGTTGTTATAATTTTATTTTAATGTCATTGGTAAGTGTGCAAAAAACTAGGAAAAGTTTATGCATGATTGAAAATTTAGCTGGCTCATATTTTCAATGTATCTGCAAGGCTGCTCTCATATAAAGAAGTTTTTTAAGTGACATTAAAATAAAAATGTTTCAAGATAAATTCTTTTATAAGGATAAGAAATGATCTAGCTATTTTAAAAACTCATCCACACAGGTTTCTTAATTGAAGCAGTCTTTATGAGTCTTTAGTTGGGAGAGACTAAGAATAGTCAGTCTGACAGCCAAGAATGCGTGCTATTACAAAGGCTCCGGCTTCTTGGCTGGAGCGGTTTTACATGCTATTTAATGTCATTTTGGGTTGGACTATTAAGCAAAGCTTAAGGATATATAGTTTTTCCATAGACGTGGGTCTAAATTATTATGTTGAAAACAATGTATAACTTTAAAGCAACTGGAACTAGTTTCATTTTACCACATAGACCAGAATTTATATTCCCAAAATGAGTGTTGCCTTCAAAGTGGTCGCCTGGGGAGGCTGCGAACTTATTTCGTTATTGCTCCCCGAGTTCAAAAGATTCTCGAAACTCCTCTTTTAGAACTGCAGTCAGAAAAGTTTATGAGCCACTTTAGAAAGTCAATCTTGTTACATTGTTTTCACACCTCATTCTTTTCCCCAAACATCACTCAGATATAACCCGCAGACTTGGCTTCCAGTGACTATTCGCGGCTTCCAAAAATCAAATTCACCATCAAAAGACGAAGCACTGTCTGAGGATATGTGAAACAGTGTTCCGCAGGCTCTGAACAGAAACCCTGTATGGAAGTTCTCAGATATTCCAAGTAAACGCAGTGTTAGTGAAAGAAACTTCCACTGTCTTAGAAGTGCTGACCTGGAGGGGACAGCATTTGCGTGAACACGTTCTGGTTTGTTAAACGAGGGTCATCAGATTCATGACTTTAAGGTCACACACCAGATAGGAGATTTTGCTTCTACCTTGTGCTAAAATTTATGGGGACAATGGAAGCGATTTTTTTAATGTACAGCGTAGGACAGCATTAAATTAAGTTACAAAAGTTCTCTGTTGCCACAACCAGTGGTAAAGAATCACAGTGCTCAGTTCAATTGAGAGGTAGTGAATTCAAAACAAAAGCAATGGTTTCTGTTTACAAGATGAAGTAACTTATAGAATTCATGCCATGGAGACAAACACTGAGTCTAAATTTGGAAATGGGATGGACCATTTTATGACTGTTAACATAAAATTTGCAGCTTTGTAGGCCCAGATTGTGATTTAAAGACAATAAAATTTCATGCTTCGGGGTGTAAGTTAGTCCCTTGCAAGGACCAGGAAGAATTTTTCATCCAGAAGTAACAATGCACAATTGAGTCAGTTCAAAAATGATGTTTAATTTCCAGTGCATCAAGTATTGGTCAGTGCTAAAAACAAGAATCAAATTAGATGGGCGATTACTCTTATTTGCTTCGGCAACTCCTATATTGTTACTTCCACCGAATTTTATGTCTTGTGTTTATACTTTGTTTAATAATAATTGCATTGTCAATTTTCCTTTTTTATAACATTTATGATCCCAGGATGGGGGCATTTATACATTCTGCAGTATTATCTTCATTATACAAAGTAAATGGGATCAAAACTATCTTGGATAATCAACAATTTGGTTATTAAGAAGTGTCTTAAGGTTTATAAAGTTGTATCTCTCTCTCATGGAAGGTTCTACTGAGAAGACCCAAAAGTCTCCCTTGCTACAAATGCACACTCATTTTGCTTATAGAGAACATCTTTCAGAATCAGGGATCCAGAAGCAAACAGGAAATAGAACCTACTCAGAAACCAATAGCTAGAACACAGTTTTTGCATAAAAAATGTCTGATTGGAGGGTTGATTTTCAGTTGTGTGTACAGTAGTAAAATCACATTTATCAGGTTACCTGTGTAAAACACACACCACTAAAATAAAACTGGTTAATGTGTTCAAAAATAGAAACCAATACAAATCATTAAGTCTGTATGAGAAAATAGTTCTACCTCATGAAAAGTAGATATAGAGATCTTCATACACAATATAATTAATTTGCAAAATTGTAGCCTTGCTTTCATACTTTAATTGGAAAAATGATAGTATATTAATTTATGTTTTTTTAATATTCCCATTTAATCAGATTATAAATTCATGGCACTTTGCTATGGAAAATGAACTTATTCTTCCTATCTTATAAAATAATAAAATAACTGGGTAATTAATAGGTGGCCCGTTGTATTAGTCTGATGAAGAATTAATCAGAAATGAAACTAGAGGTAGGTTTTTTCCCGTCTAAATGGGTAGACCTTCACATAAAGATGCTGATTCTCAAACTAGGAGTGGAACACAGTCAGCTTCCCGGCTGTCTACATCCACCCAAGATCCAGTAGGGAATAAAGGGCCCATTAACCAAAGGACTAAGCTAAGGGTTGTAATTTCTCATCACTCCTGGGAGGGCATGGCTTATGCTGAGAGCAAAGAAGAAAGTGGAATATCAATCCGATATTCTGTAGGATTTCAAAGATTTCCGATCTTTCCTCACCCCTTGGGAAAAGGGAGGGCGTGTTTTGCCAGGGTCTCAGCAAGGGCAGCAGTGGTTGTGTATTGCTCAAGGAGAGTCATTCATTTCTTCAGGAAACACATTTGCCGTCTCTACATACTTGGCATTGTGCCTGGTGCCTGGGAAACAGAGATTCAAGTCACTCTCATAAAAAAGATCCTTTTCCTGATGATGGAGAGCTTCATTTTATAGAGAGCATACAGGGAGAGAGTGCCTTTTGAGGTGCCTGCCGTGAACAGTCACATAGCTAGCCACATTATTTACCTTGTCGCATTAAATATTTGGAAAGTAAAGAGAAATCATGCAACTTCTCAAAATTCTTCCCCCCATGTCATAAATTTTGTTTCAAATGTTGTCTAAATCATTACTTGGACAAATCTATTTCATTTGCCCATATTCCTTCTAGTGATTAAAAGTTACTGCTATTTCTTTTTTTTTCCCCCATAGCCTGGTATATCTCCTCTCCCTTTTTATGTGATTTCTTTTTTTTATTTATTTTTTTCCTTTTTTAATTATTTTATTGTTCAATTACAGTTGTCTGAATTTACCTCCCACCACTGCCCCCCACGCCAGCCAGACCCACCTCCCTCCCTTGCTTCCACCCCCCTTGGTTTTGTCCATGTGTCCTTTACAGCTGTTCCTAAAAGCCCTTCCCCTCATTATCCCCTCCCCTCTCCCCTCTGGTTACTGTCAGATTGTTCTTAATTTCAATGTCTCTGGTTATATTTTGCTTGCTTTTTTCTTTTGTTGATTAGGTTCCAGTTAAAGGTGAGATTAAGTGGTATTTATGCTCACCGCCTGACTTATTTCACTTAGCATAATGCTCTCCAGTAATTATTGTTACTCTATTACAGTTGTCCCAATTCTTCCCCCTTTGCCCTCCTCTACCCAGCCCATCCCTGCTCCCACAATCCATCCCCAAAATGTTTTAGTTTTACTGATCTTTACACAGTTTATAGTCTAGAGAAGATAAATGACAAAGAAACAGCTGAATAGACAAAATGTTTTGTGTTTACCATGAAAAACGAGAGTCTTTACAAGGTTGGCAATAAAGTATCTCAAATGAAGTTGCAACTTACTTCTATGTACCTATAAGTCTATATTCCTGTCTCTACATCTATCTATTATCTATCTATATGGTAGACCACATGCTACTAATTAAAAAGTAAAATTTGGGAGAATTTGGTTCATCATTTATTTTTAATTCAACATTGAGGAAAACCATTAACAAGTCCACACCTTAGCTTTTCTAGGCTGTAATTGGGAAGCTACTAACTTCCTAAATCCTTCAAGAAACTGTCATTGTCCTTAGCCTAGAATATGAAATTTACTATGCAGATAGAATTCCAGGAAACATGAAACAATGATTATTTTAATATTGTACCTGACTGTATATAATTTAACTATGCATTTTGAAACAATAAAAATCAATTTATTTGAGGCAACATATCTGACTATTTAAACTGAAATGTATGTTCTATTTGCCATTTTAAATGTGTGTAATTTATTAATTCTTCTGCACCAGTATTTTTCATTGAAAACTATTGCCATGAAATGGCCCACTGAGAAGAGATTTTTGTGGTTCTCACCTGTAGAGTTACAACATACATTCGCATACTGAGGGTTCCGAGAAGCCTTGCCCTCAAGGCACCCACTCAATCTTATGTAACCCAGTGCTGTCACCACACATATTTTATTATGTTTTTTAAAGCTATTTATTTTTCCACAAACCCCTTCAATACAGTGTGCAAACTGTATGTGTTGGGAGGCAAAGTGGTTGTTGCACCTAGAACTGCTTTCCAAGACTGGCTATCCACCCATGAGGCCAGACCTGCTGCTTGCTGAGTGTCTGTATGCATTAGGATTAGTCATTTTTAGTGTAAGTGTAGTGTAAGTATATTTCCTTAAGTCTGTTTAATTTACACAAATGTATTTATTACACCATTGTAATTCTTGGGATGATTATATGACTATGTCTGAACAACATGTCATATGTCCTTCTGTACATTTGGTTTACATATACACAGGTGCACATGCAAGTTCAGGCTACCTATGTAATATACATACAGGGTCCATCAGAAGGAAGGCCTGCTTGAGGGTGGTCAGTAGGGCCATAATATGGGTGTAATAATTTATAGTTTTAATTTGAACATTTCACCCAAAATGTCATATGGTGTGCTTGAGTGTGATATTGATATGTTACAGAATTTCATGCTTATGATTTTGTAATAAAAAGGGGTGTTATTTGTGCCAGACCCTGTATATACCTTATATATATATAATATCAGTAGATAATGAGGCAATTATTGGCTACAGAAATTTTAAAAAATTTTACAATTACCTATATATCATAGTTTTGAGAGCATGGCAAATGTGAGTGATTTCCCTTCTGTTTGAATTAAAAACATCTAAAAAGCAAAAACTAAAGATGTATTAACAAGTATTATGCATTATAGCTATCGGTTCATCATGTAATCCTTTCTTCCCTGAATGACAGTGACACAGTATGTGACTACATAGGAAATTAGCCCTTGTGCTATAGGCTAGGAAGAGGGACTGCAAACACAATGAAAGCACTTTCCCTTATGACTTCAACACACATAAAAGATACACACATAACCATCCTGGCACGTATGGAATGCTTTTTGAGGCATATCACTGCAGTACTTGTTGTGACGATGTAGAACTAGTCACCGTTTACACGGCCTGAATTAGCCTGATTGGCCTTTTCCTTAAATTGTTCACTACTCTGTGCATCAACAATACGAACTTTTAAGTGGGAGGAAGAAAAATGATTTAATTTTTTAATTGAAAGCAACTTTTAGGTACCATATTTATTTTTTAATTATATTTTATTGATAATGCTGTTACAGTTGTCTCAGTTTTTCCCCTTTTCCCCCCTTCCACCCAGCACCGTGCACTCCTTCAGGTGAACCCCACACCATTGTTCATGTCCATGGCTCATGTGTATAAGTTCTTTGGCTACTCCATTTCCTACACGGTACTTTACATCCTCATGGCTATTCTATGACTACCTATTTGTACTTCTTTTTTTTTTCTTTTTCGTTTTTTAAATCATTTTTAAATTAATGTTTGAATACAGTTGTCTCCATTTTCCCACCCCCACCACTTTCCTCTGCCACTCCCACCACCACCTCCCACCCTCAAACCTACCTCTTTGGCTTTGCCCATGGGTCCTTCATACATGTTCTCTGATGACCCTTTCCCTTTTAGGTACTATATTTAATAAAGCTTCTTTCTTTGTTATAAAGCCTCCCCCTTGAAAATTCCTATGAACAATTTTTATTACTACAGAAGATAGAACTCTGAATGTGCATTCCTATTTTGGAAGACTGCACTAACATTGGCATGGAGAAAAATAATGAGAGGATTCTTTGAAGGGACTTGAACTCTTTGGGCACACTTACTATGTACTCTGCATGGAGTACCCCCGATTCCCACCATTTGGCATATTTTCACAGATGTCGGTTGTGTCCTTCCCATAGAGACAGCATGTGGGGTACTAGTCCATATAACTGGCCTCCCCTCCTCGAATCAGCACACATGGAGCATCATCCTCACTGTGGTTTTCATTTAATTTTCCTACATTATTGGGGGAAAAATGAGTTGTGCTGCTAGCAAGGTTGTAGGCTAACATGATGCTCCCATGTTGAGTTTCTTGTCTTCATGTGTGATGAGCCAGCCAGCCTAGTGTGCCTGTCAGTTGATAGAGCTGCACAGAGCATGAGGAACTCAGAAAGACCCTGCATTGCTTGGAGGAATGAGAAACTCATTCTGACTTGTAAACTGAGCAGGCATGACACCGGGGTCGCAGAATAAGGACATATATGCATCCTCAAGACCTTGTTTTGACAAAGTGACTTTTTTCTCCCAAAGGACATTTCAGCATTTTCTTTCTCCAGCTGGTTTCACCATTTGTTCTGTCAACCTCTTCCTCTCAGCAAAGCAGGAGGTCAGTTCATGTCCAGAAAGAAATGCCTCAGGATTCATTCTCCATTCTTTTTGGCTTCCACCGAAATGCCTGGTTGTTAAGCCAATTAAAAGAGTACTAGGAAACGGCCATGTGAAGGTATAAAAAGCATTAGGGCAAAATTATATTCATTTCTGATAGAGTCTAAAATTCCTAAGGGAGATTATTTTTATCTAGTTCATTAGAGGGGACAATTCATCACCAGCTTCTTTAAAAATCAAGATGAGTTCCATGGTTACTTTGAAGATATATTGATGTGGTTTTATGTGACTTCAGAAAGGCACTTTAGAACTCTTAGATTCCATATCCATTTCTACCAACTAGCTTTGATTTCTTTGTACAAATATCTAGGCCAAGGCTCTTGGAAAATACAAAAAGAAAAAAGAAAAAAACTAAACATATAATCAATGGAAGAACTCCAACACGGAGATACTTTCCAAGTGAGCTACACGTATATTTCCTGTAAGGACAATGATGGTATCCATCCCACCCTGATTGTCTTCTCTTTATTTGGATGATGAGAAAAGCCACCAAGATAGGGCTAAGCATTTAGATAAAGAAAAAAAATGCCATCATAGGTTCTTTTAGATTTTTTTAACAGAGATAGAAGAAGCTCAGTCTTGCATAAGTCACCTTACAAATAATGGTGGTAGAGTTCTTAGATAGTAGAGTCAAGAATAGTAATGGGCGCTGATTCCTGTGGAAGTTCATGTGAAAACTCGCAGAGCATCTTGTTAACAGAAATCAACACCACGTGTGTCTGTCTTAACTTTGCTCTTGTTTTGTTTCCTCCACAGAGCTACAGTGAACCTGTTGATGTTAAGACATCTCAACCTCCTCAGCTGATCAATTCAAAGCCGTCAGTGTTCCATGGGCCCAGCCAGGCCCACTCAGCTCTGTACCTAAGTTCCCACTATCACCAACAACCAGGAATGAATCCCCACCTAACTGCCATGCACCCAAGTCTCCCCAGGAGCATAGCCCCCAAGCCGAATAACCAAATGCCAGTGACTGTCTCTATAGCAAATATGGCCGTGTCCCCCCCTCCTCCCCTCCAGATCAGTCCACCTCTCCACCAGCATCTCAACATGCAGCAGCACCAGCCACTCACCATGCAGCAGCCCCTTGGGAACCAGCTCCCCATGCAGGTCCAGTCTGCCTTACATTCACCCACCATGCAGCAGGTATGTGCTCATGTGCTGGGGGGTCTGTTCATTCAGTAAAAAGGGGGATAGGTGTTTTCTGTTCTATTTAAATGGAGAGAGAACCAAAGATATTCAATAAATATCTGCCTTCTGAAAAACACAGTTTACAGGTGGAGAGTTTGGGCAGCATTATACAATCACAACAGTTGATAGCCGCTTCTTTGCATAATCACTGGTTTCCTTCTCATGGTATCCATTTTGCTTCACCTTTATAATCACCCTAGTTTTCTGCTTGAGTAAAGTACATTTGTTATTTTGAGATGCCAGCTTCTATAAAGATCTCTTTGAGATTTAGAACTCTCTCTATATTTTTTTAAAATATTGTTCAGATATAAGGAAGTCCAGACTGGTATGACTGCTGACTCCAATCAAAGCTGCAGCATGTAATCAGACCCACTCTTTCTGGTCAGAAGTATCAATGGGTACAACTTTAAAAGTCCTAAGAAATGAACATTTTAACCAGAGTTTTATTTTGGAATGAATACCTGGCTTCTGCATGAACTAGAAAACATAAGAGGTTTGGAAACCCCCCTTCCCACTCTCCAATGCAGAAAATGTTTGTGTGCAATCTTAGCTTAACTTTTCTTTGAAATTAAGTTTTCCTTTTGGATTCTGGTATTATTTTAAAATTTGAAAATGAGGAGCAAAAGGTGTAAACGAAACTGCATAAAACATTTAAAAATCCTAAAAATTTGTTTTAAAAAAATAGACCAGGTAAAACCTACAAATAATGTCAAATTTATCTCACTTTTGTAATTTAATTACTCCATTTTTTCCAGATGTATAATTAAATATGCAAACATAGCCTTCATATAGAATTGATGCCTCGGCCTCTGTGGAATTTGAGTCTATAGTTGGACTAGGGTAGGGTGCAGAAGAACCAGAAAGAAAAATTAAATATACATAGTCTCAAATTCATTTTTATTATTATAGTTGTCAACAGGATTTCTGAGAGCTGACAATAGCAAATACTAATATGTTACCTTACCTTATCCTTACTTTCAGAAAATGTATCATGTGGGTACTACTAGCATTATTTTCCTTATGCAGATGAGGAAACTCAGGCTTGGCAGAGTTGAGTACATGCCCATGAGGTCGGAGCTGGAATTCACACCCCAGTCTACTCAGATATCAGAGCCTGGATTCTTAAATGCTAGACCTACTGCCTCTCACTCTTAATCATCCTCGTAGACTATTACCAATTTTATATTAGAAAATCTGTGTCTCATAAGAATTTGGAGGGCCTTTAAATTCTAGTTAATTTTAAGATTAACATGGTTGTGGAGAGCCTAGCTGAAGTCTTCCTTGGTCCCTAAGGCAAGAATATTGATGAAGCTCTGGTAATGTACTTAGCTATGTTCAACAGACTAGTTGTTGGCTCCCTAGAGAGAGAGACGTGGGGAAAGCTGACTTCCGCCATCTTGCCTTGCCCACAGTGGTGTTTGTGATCAGCAAATGATACTCACAGGGTCAAATTTCCACTCTTTCCATCAGATATCATTCACAATAAAAGGGACCCTTTTGGGTGTCTCTGCATTTTAATGATCCAATACTGTTTGCGTGAAGAATTGATAGTTTGAGGGCTGTGTCTGGTTACTCCTGCCTAAAGGTGCCTGCTGCCGGCTTGGGGCCCATGCATTGCTCACAGTGCTGTAATACGGGGCTGTCTCTTCTTGGAGGAAAGAACATGGAAGTCACAGTCCACTCAACACATTGAAGACTTGAGCTCTGCCAGAAAGGACAACTTCTTCCTAATTTATCCAGTCAGAGATGGTTCCTTTTTTATTTATACAGACACCTTAGATGAGGTGGTCATGACCCTGAACAGTTTCCAACATTTCAGAATTATATAATGTAAAAACTCAAGTGATCTGTCTCTCCATATAGAATCTGGACAGAATAGGGAAAAGATAGAACAGACTACACTGGATACATTATTCATCAATCTCTAAGACAGTTCTATTAGCATATCTCAAAAAGTGTTCTTACCAAGATGGTAGGACCTGATTTCAATTTACATTAAGAATAGAAGACAAAAGGGCATGGTCCCAAAGTGGAGGCTGAAAGACTACAGTGACTAAAACCACTTTCAACAATGCCTTGATCGTGGCAGGTGGTCAATAAAAGAATGCTGAATGGACAAATATGAGAATTTTTTAAGAGTAATAAAAGTGTTTAAATATTAGAAGAAATTATAGGGTAGTTTGTAGAATTTCAATTCCCTGAAAGTTTTTATTTTATTTTATTATTTTTCCTTGGAAGTTTTTAAAACCTTTTCATTTATTCCAAAAAGATTGCTAGAACCTCTAACACGTGCTAGACACGGTCTCAGCTCTGGGAATTGAATGATCAATGAGAACAAGTAATAAAGCCTCTGTGCCATGAAAGTCACATCAGAGTTGGATGGGTAGCAGGTGGGAATAAGATAAACAGATAAATTGTTAAATCCCCCTGGAAAAAAATAAAACAGGAGGACAGACTGCAGGGCACCTGCAGGGACCCTTAGCTAGAGTAAATCAGTAAGGTCCTATCAAAGGCTGTCACAACCACCTGAAGAATGCGAAGAGGAGGCAGCCTTTAATATTGGGAAGCTGGAAGGGTGTGGAGGGAATGCCAGGAGAACAGCCCCAAAGAAAAGAGGCTCCTACCCGGAAGGACCATGCTGGGAGGAGCAGGGCTGGTCCAGGACATGGAAAGGCAGCTGGTGGGGAGCCTGGTGAATGGAGAGTGATGGGGAATCATCATAGGCAGGTAATTGGAATACAATCCCCCAGATTAAAGGACTGGCAGCCCTTTAGGATAACCAAGCTGGTAATTCTAGAATGAGGATACAGGTGTCCATCACCCCTTCATATCACTCAACTTATTACAACCACAGCAGTGTGTAGGGGGCCAATGTCCAAGTCATCAAAATCAGTCCTCAGCCTGTGGTAGCAGAACCAGGTTGTGGATGAAATTATACCTGTCTGATGCATCATCCAAACCACCTTTATCCTGAAGATGTTTGCTTCCTAAGTATGGGGGCCATGTTTACATATTCAAACAGCAAAGGAAAAAGAAAGAAAAATTAATGGCTACTGTATTTTTAAAATAATGTCTCATATTTCAGTATTACTTTAGCTATTTTATTATTCTTTTGAAAGTGAATGTATCCTACAAAAATGATTATATGGTCCACCAGGAATAATAGCTTCATTTTTTTTCTAGAATAATATTTTATACGCTAAACCCATAGACCAGCTTTTTCGGTCCAGTTTCTTCCTTTTTTTCTGTTCACTATATTGTCGAATGAGGTCAAGAAAAAAAATCATTAATATCTGTCAACTTCCTTTATAACCTTAAGAAAATAATCTTTGTAAGATATCACACAGACAGATTTTCAATTTCCTTGTGTAATAAACAGCTTCTTTAGGATTTGGGTGTAATTTAAAGGTTTAAAAAAATCACATTGAGATTGATGAATAAATCAGTTGTGAAGACAAAAACATTGATGCCTGTTGAAAATACCTCTCCAGACAGGCAGGAAATGAAATTAGTTCCCAGCAAAGTGTGGATATGAGGATCACTATTTGGTTGTGCTGCAGGCTTTATAGGACTTGCTATGGTGGCACAACAAAACTGCTAGGGCTACAGAAATCTAATTAAAGAGCAAATGTCCCTTCTGACATCAAATTAATCTTTATCATGTTTCCTATTTTTATTTCAATCTGGCACCAGAAAATGAAATTTAAAATTCCAGGCATGCTACAAAACAGTTGGTGATTTTTCTCTTGAGCATTAAAATGCAAAATATTCAGTCTTGTTTAATTAGACTGCTAAGCCAACATTTTTCAAAAATTTATATCATCATTTCATATTTACATCAATAATAAAAATGTACTTAACTCTAGATTTGACCTCAGCATCTCTGTATATAACGTTCAGGAGAATGTTTCATTTTCTAAATTGAAAGCAAGTAAAATGATGTTATTTCAGGTTTTGCTTGTGTTTTTCTTGGTCCTTTGTTGTTTTAATTTTTGTGATCTTAAATTTAGGCATTGAACTTAGATGAATTTAAATCTTTGAAGTTTGTAGATAGATAGCACATAATTTTGGTTTTAGAAACTGAAGTTACCCATTTAATCTGAGATGAATAACTTAAAAATTAATGTTCTCCTGATGTTCTCTGCCCAACCCTGAGAAACTATTTTCGCTGGATGCAGGTGAGGTGGGGGGGGTGGGCAATGGTGGTTTCTGTCGTTGATTGTGTAGGGTGGGGTGGAAGTGGTTTAGTTTGTTTTTATTTATTTTTTGCTTTTATATATGTTTCCATACTTTTAACTAACTCGAGATATTTTTCGACTCCTCTATTTTTGAGACTTGTTTACTTTTAGGTTACATTTTGTCAATTGTGCAAAAATCCAGTATGGAGAATTTTACATTAAAAAGATAGGAGAGCCCTGAGATTTACATGTTTATACTCCCTGTGCCTTTACAATAGTAAGTATAAGTAGCCCATGTTGAACTGTATTTATTAGAAAACATGATGTAGGGAGCCACGAATATGGGCTAGTCCCTGAGACTATCCAGTAGGCGAGCTCTGTGGCCAGCCCTTATGGCAGGGACTGAAATGGAAAGTCAACAGGCAGCACCTCACTGTAGGAGTTTTTTCCTGATGTTTGCCCAGCATCACACTATATGCTAGGGGGAAAAGTCAAGGAAGCTGGACAATAAGCCCCATAAAAGGCAATACTATAGGACCATAATGAAAGGAATGCACTTCTTAGAAGCCAGTAGGACTCTGCATTACAGTCAGAGGATGCTCTGGAGAACCAGATGAAATCAGCCCAGAAAGGACTAAAGAACCAAACATCCAGTTCAACCTCTTACTGTTCACCTTGCTATTTTGGAAAACATTTATAGCTTGAGCTACAAGTGGTGTCTACGTAAACAAGCTTATTTCCCATAAGCCAATTGTTAATTTAGGAAACATTCTATTCTTTTTAGTCTGTGTGAGGTCAAATCACCAGGCTGGCTGAGTTCTCTACTTTTTGATGATCTGTTTCCAATTATTCAAAGTTTTGTCATTCATCCACAGCTTTGATGGGAGTTAGTGTGGACATTGGCTTGAAGTCTTTATCATTTGAATGAAAAATAAATTAGTATCTTAAAGCCAATATTGAGAATTGAGGAAATTTGATAATAGTTGTCTTTGAGTAAAAGGGGACGTTGAATGTCCCAAGAGGAACTTTCATACATGACTGAAAGTCTAAGGAAATATTCTTAGTTAAAAATCAATCCTCTGATCGTTCTGCTGAGTTTTAAAATAAGAAAGAAAGGTAAAAATTCAATAATATTATGCTTTTAAAAGCTCCCTGCAAGTAAATGGAGAATGGTTCATTTTTAAATAAGTTGATTTTTTCAGTGGTTTAAAAACCATGTATGAAATTGGCTGCAGAAAGAGACAACCACAAGATTAATTAAGTTGCTTTTTTGGTCATTTCCAGCAAAGCTTGCTTATGCTGCTTTTGAATTCACCAGATAAGCTAAAAATAAATCATCATGTATAAAGCTTTTTGTTTACCAGATATAAATATATACTTCAGAGATTCTGTCCTTGAATTTGTAATGGCTTTGCAAAGATTAAAAGTCAACATTTCACCATATCAATGTACTAAAAGAATCTTCCTGAAGTCTGATTATTATTTGCCAGTTAATAGGCTTTTCAATTAAAAATTATTTGTTCTATCTTATACTTTTCCTTCTCAGTGTTTTCCAGTGGCAGGTTGTTCTGAATCTTTTCCCTATATTAGTCCAACAACTGTGAGAAAGCTTTGGTTGAAATTTTTTAGCTGAGAAAAAAGTACAAATAAAAGAAGCAGATGGTCCCTTTGTGACTGAATGGAGAAAGAGGGTTTTGAGAACAATATGTGAATAGGTGTAGTCTAATAAAACACTCAGCCACCTGCTGCCCAAATCCTTCAAAAAAAGATTCTGTTGCATATTCTGGGGAATTAACTATTAATCTATCCTTACGTTTGATAGAAAACATAAACTTTGAAGAGTTTAGATCCTTTCCTTTTGTTTGGAATGAATCAGCTTTTCTATACTTTAAATTGTTTTTTTAATTCAATTTATCTGCTCAAGAGTATAATTAAAGGTTTTCTAACAAATGGTTAAATGAAGGAAAGGTAAGAAGAATGGGGTTTTAAGCACTTCTTTTCTACTTTTGTTTTAAGTTTTCTTTTCTACCTTTGTTTTAAGTTTTCTGCCCTTCTCATACGCTTGCCCGTGCAGAGCCAAAAGCAAGAAGGCAGTAATGTGTTTGCAAACAATGGATAAATATTTAGGTGCATTTCTTCTTTAAGAGCCACTTTGATCCTTATTTGTGGACTGTTTTCTCTTTCAGGGATTTACTCTCCCACCCGACTATCAGACTATAATCAATCCTACATCTACAGCTGCACAAGTGGTCACCCAGGCAATGGAGTACGTGCGTTCTGGGTGCAGAAATCCTCCCGCCCAGCCCGTGGACTGGAATAACGACTACTGCAGTAGTGGGTAAGCGGCCGGTCATCGCCACCTGGTGGTGGACAGTACTCATAGCATGCCTATGCCATACCCTGCTCCCTAAGTCCTTGGAAATGTCTGTCTTTTCTTCTTCCTTTCTAAAAAGATGATCTAGAATGGTTCCACCTGCGTGAAAGCAGAAGACACTGCTCCAGAAAATTTTAAGCGGTCTTCTAGCCATTCCAAGAATAGACGCCTTTAGATCCCTGTTTGCTTTAGATGTAGGTTAACTGATAGCGAATTTTCCCAGGGCACAACTTCATCATCCTTCAAGCTGTAACAAATAGGCTTACGTCCCCCTGCGGTCACCTGTGGCTCATGTCTTGTAGTTTAACAAGACATTCTTTCTTTTCTCTTCATACAGGGGCATGCAGAGGGACAAAGCACTCTACCTTACCTGAAATCTGAACACCTCTCCTTTCCACTGAGGAATTCAGGGAAGTCTTTTCACTATGGATTGCTTTGTACAGTCAAGGCAGTTCTCCATTTTATTAGAAAATACGAGTTGCTAAGCACTTAGGACCATTTGAGCTTGTGGGTCACCCACTCTGGAGGAAATAGTCATGCTTCTTTATTTTTTTTAATCTTTATGGACATTGTTTTTCTTCTTTCCTGAAGGAAATTTGGACCATTCAGATTTTATGTTGGTTTTTTGCTGTGAAGTGCTGCGCTATAGTAACTGCCTTAGCAACTGTAGATGTCTCGGATAAAAGTCCTGGATTTTCCATTGGTTTTCATAATGGGTGTTTATATGAAACTACTAAAGACTTTTTAAATGGCTTGATGTAGCAGTCATAGCAAGTTTGTAAATAGCATCTATGTCACACTCTCCTAGAGTATAAAATGTGAATGTTTTTGTAGCTAAATTGTAATTTGAAACTGGCTCATTCCAGTTTATTGATTTCACAATAGGGGTTAAATTGGCAAACATTCATATTTTTACTTCATTTTTAAAACAACTAATAGTTCTATATTTTCAAAATGTTTGAAAAAAAGTATTCCCAAATGATTTTAATTTAAAAACAAATTGGCTTTGTCTCATTGATCAGACAAAAAAGAAACTAGTGTTAAGGGAAGCGCAAACACATTTATTTTGTACTGCAGAAAAATTGCTTTTTTGTATCACTTTTTGTGTAATGGTTAGTAATGTCATTTAAGTCCTTTTATGTATAAAACTGCCAAATGCTTACCTGGTATTTTATTAGATGCAGGAACAGATTGGAAAAAGCTAAATTATAACCTTTACATATGGCTCTGTATTATTGTTTCTTCATACTGTGTCTGTATTTAATCTTTTTTATGGAAACTGTTGCGCCTATTTATGAAATAATAAATATAGGTGTTTGTAAGTAAATTTGTTAGTATTTGAAAGAGGTTTCTTTGATGTTTTAACTTTTGCTGGCAAAAAAAAAAATTCACGCTTGGTGTGAATACTTTATTATTTAGTTTTTACAGTGACATGAATAAAGCCAAACCTACTTCTCATTTAGCAGCAAATTAAAGTAACTAATCCTTATTTTTACATTTCGTTGGTTGATGCAAATGAAAAACTATGATATTTAAGAACTTTCTTCATACAATATAACAGAGAAATTGTTCTAAAAGTCACACAAACTCCAAGACTAAACAGACAGGTTCTTGATCTAAAAGGGTGGCTTCTTGGTTCTCAGCTGGTGTTAGTCAATTCTGTAAACTCCCCTCCTCCAAAAAAATAATAATTAAAGTTGAATCAACCAAAATTCCTCAAGCTGCAGGCTTTTCCAAAACACAGAAAACATTTAGGAATTGAATCAAGGTTGGAGGAAGGGAAGGGAAGCATACTGCCAAGAGTATATCTAAAGATAAAAGGTGAGTAACCAGACAGCAAAGAAGGGGAAAGCATCCAAATTTGAAAGCTGTTAATAGAAATTGAAATTCTTGCTGTCTTTTGTGCCTCTACAAGCTACTTCTCTTTCCAGAATTCCTGGGTCTTCCAAGGGAATTTTGAGAGTACTAAAGATTTGCTAGGGAACCAAAAGCATTGAGAATTTGGCTGAAGGTTTGCATAGCATTTATATCAAAAAGAGCTAGCGAATTACTCCCTTACAGAGGATTGTATTTTAAAAAGTTAGTCTGGTTGGAAATTAAGAGAATGGTTGATGTCTCTTTCATGAAATGTGTGAAATAAACTTAGCAATTTAACTAAATACAAATATATTCATTGTGTAATCCAGTCAGATTAAAAAGACAAAAGGTATGCTTGCTTTGGAATGATTTTAGGCATTGTACAACCTTGAATCACTTGAGCATGTAATAACTAATAAATAATGCAGATCCAATGTGATTATTAAAATGACTGTAGCTGAGAGCTCTAATTTTCCTGTCTTGAAACTGTGTAAGAACTCATGTGATTAAGTTCACAGTTTATTGTTTGTCTGTTTAGTATTTCAGAAATATACCAGCACTACTAATTACCTAATGTCTTTTATTTATTATATTATGATCAAGTAAATTTTCACTTGCATTAAGTAAACTGAGAAGGTAATTACTGGGATGGAAACAGCAAGCTCTGACTTTGACAGGCGGTTTGTACAGGGAAGTACAATGTTGTTTACAGCTTTTCTAGAACAGGTGTGCAACCAGGGTAGAGAGAGTGTTCAAACTCGATACCAAAAACAGTACAAAACAAATGTAAATAAAAGAGAACTCATCATAAATAAAAATTCTTGCCATGTGTGACCGTATTCTATTTGGACATCCATCAAGTCTCTAAAGGACAGACCCAGTCAGATGAGAAATCCCCCATAAACTTGGTGGCAGAAGTGAGCAGGCACAGTGGGGATTAATGGCTCCATGCCTCAGATGTTCTTTCCTGAAATGCTGAGAATGCCCTCTCACCAACCTGATCTCTAGGATGGTGAAGCGTTGCATGAGAGATCCGCCATCTGTGAGAAGGAAGCCAGCTTCTGGCCTAGGTGCAGTAGCTTGTAGCTTCAAACTCAGAGGAACAGTGATGTGGTGCCCTGCTCTAGTACTCTGCAGGATCTCTTCACTTCAAATAAGGTCATTCTGGGACATGCAGCAATAATATTGAATATAAATATCTTTACCAACTCACCAAAATCAAAACTATAACAGATCTGAAAAGAAGAAAGAACAATATGTATGACTGTGGGCAGGAGAGGTGGAGCTGTGTCTCTACCATACAAAATGGGTAATCCCCAACCCCAATGCCCGTTTAAATGTGAATGAATTCACAATGGAAAATTAGTCAAATAGTGACTTCCAGTTAAGCAGGTTAGTGAACACAGCTATGGATATAAGTTAGTCTCTGTGACTGTTTCACCTTATTGCCTTGCGGGGGTGTCCAACCTTCTGGTGTCTCCGGGCCACACTGGAAGACGAAGAGTGGTCTTGGGCCACAATTAAATACATTGCAACATGTAATCACAAAAAAAGTCTCATGATGTTTTAAGTAAATTTACAGTTCTGTGTTGGGCCACATTCACAGCCATCCTGAGCCACACGTGGCCCATGGGCCACAGGTTGAACACCCTTGGCAGAAAGAGCCCTGCTGAATGGGACACAAGCTATCCATCGAAAGCCACAACCACAAAGAAAAGCATGTCCCAACTGGGATTCATTACTGAGAAATATTTTTAATTTATGAATTTAAAATTTAAAATAAGCATATCAACATCAATTTTTTTCCATGGACCTCTTGCCTTTTGCAAAATAGTTGTCCCACTCATTTGAAAGGTACTTAGATTGAGCCATATGAAATTGCCAGTATTTGACTCTTGTACATAAAAATGACTAAATCCTAGGAGAAAATACTGAAAGAAGTAATGTTATGTTTGCTGACAGGGTGCCCCACTTCAAATCAGTCCCAGACATCTACATTAAATCAAACAAGGAATATTTTAAACTACTAGATTTTAGTAAATCCCAATAAATATCCATATTTCTTTGTTATGGACAAAAAAATTTATGTTGAAATTTGTAACAAATAGGTTATCTGCTAGAACGTGAAAGAATTTGTCACACACAGATGTTCTGTTAATATTCATCACTGAAAGGGGGTTTGATCTGCATTTTCTTATTCCATTCATAATTCTCACTTTGAGGTAATATTAGAAACAGAGGAATTCATCTCTTTGTTGATTATTGAGCATTGAAATCGTGGGAAGGCAAGGTGAAAAATTCACATGGCAAGTTTTAACCCCAAGTACTTATAATACTGAGTCACCTAATGGGTGAATTCATGTCAATCACCCAACAGTACAAACTCTTTGTTTCCCTAAAATAGAATCATTTATTTATCCCCAAAGCAACTTGAAATGCCAGAGCACACAGTAGGTGCACAATAAATGCAGTCATATATAGAAAGATCATGGAACATCACAAGTTATCCTCAACAGTAATGTTGTGCTATTTCTTTGATGATTTAAAAACTCAGTAGAGAAGGGACTAATTATTGCAGACAAGCATTATGAAGTGAAGAAGAATGGAAATTTTTCATTAAGAAATCTAAGGTTACAAAAAGATTGAGAAAAAAAGTTTTAAAATGAGTTGTGCCCTATTTTTTCAGGCTACATAATTGAATAAGAGTTTCAAGTTACAAAACTACAAGATATAATACATGCTAGTCACACCAAGAAAGTAAGAAGCAAAAGAGAAAAAAAGGTGCTAGACAAGTAGGAGTACTGAGCTCAGGAGAGAAATTTCTGGAGACAAGTTTATGGAATGTTAAATTAAAACATTGATGGGCAGGATGCTGATTTTTTTTTCTAATTATCAAGTGTTAGTGTAACTTGGTGAAATGAAGCAAATAAAACATCCCATTTCTGGACTTTGTGTAAATTACACCAGGATAAGAAGACATGGTTCTATTTTGTAAGATTCACAAAGATTTCCCTGGGTTTATTTCGAACCAGGTCCCTGCATGGAAGGGCAAAGTTACCAAATCTTTACAAGACTACAGCTAGTGGGAGGCAGGGGTAACTTCTGAACCAATATACACACACTTCACAATCCATGTGTATACAGACATTAGATTTTTCCTTCTCACTTCTCACTTGGTCAACATCTTGTTATTTGTGTCCAGAACCAGATTACATTGTAGTAAGAAAGAAGTGAAGGTGAAGTTCTGGTTCCAGAGCAGCAGGCAACTGAGGACAATGATGTACCACATTTTAGCGCTGGTCAGAGTGGTGCCTTACCAAAGGAACCCACCACTGTCATCATTTCCCGTTTTATTAGCATCTTGTGAGCAAAGATGTTTGAAAGTGAAATTTCATCCACACTGACATGAGACCAGAGGGGGCGGGGGGAAACCAACTGGAAAATAAAATGGAAAGACTTACGATTCTACAGAAAAAAACCCAAACATTCTAAGAAAGACTATGAACCAAACTATAGCATTTTTAAGGCCACAGTGTCCCTGTTTGACAATTGTGTGTTTACAATAAGCCTAAACATAATTGCTCTGATGGGCTGTCAGGGAAAAGATTAATTTGGCAAAGATTAGTATTGACTTGCTGTTTATTAAGGCTTTTAAACAGCTGTATCTGGCAGCATTCCTGTAAGTGCCTGTCATATCTGAAAATCAGCCTTACACCCTGGTGCTCACCAGCTGTTACTAAACAATCTTCTACCACTTTGAATGTCTTTCTCCAGGCCAAACAGCAAGAGCAAACTATTGCCAAATGAGCCTTCTTCTCCTCCTGTCACTTTTTTTTCCTTGAGATGGGGGTGGGGAGCTTCTGAATGCTGAAATGTCAGCTCGTGGCCGATGGCTTAGCTGATAAGAGGTGCCGGAAGTCAGTGGGTGGTTTGGGTGCTAGATGAATACATTCCCCACATAGAGAGTGGTAGCGCTGTTAGTCACTTCACACAGACACAAAACCACAGCTTGCAACTGTTGTAAGGCAGAATGTTTTAAAGACAGTTAGAAAGTGGTGATCAAAGGTTTAGAGCCAGCAGATATCCAAAACAAATGTTTTGTTCCCTCAGCCTGGCACATGCCCTACCAGCCATGGCGCTGAGAAAAGACCCCACAGTGGGATACTGAGGAAAAGTTCAGTCATGGCCATTAATCTCGATTGTGTGGACTAAGGTTTCTCCATAGACACTGAAAAAGGACCAGCCACTTTTGGTCAAATGTGTACCTCACATTTTGATTCAGGAGAAACCTGTAGAATAAGGCAGGTTTGGATGTTTTGAAGTCTGAGAGAAAGGGCAGATTGAGTTTTGTACTGGAATGAGAGCCAGTAGTTTCAAACCTAAGTGCAGTCATAAAGGCAATGGAAAGAATAACATTCCAGTGCAGTTAAACATTAAGCCATAAAGGGCCCCGTGTTAAGGTGAAAGTCACAAGAACACAGGAATCTTTCCAATATGACTGCTTTTTCAAGGATTACTCTCAACCTTTTCCAGTTGCATTGGACTGGAATGAGTTGTCGGAGCAGATATAAAAGGACATTGTCATCTCTTAACCCTTTCACTACCCTTTCCATTACCCTGGGACGGAGTGGGGGAGGGGAGGAAATTAGCCTGGGAGCTAGGCTTTCTGGGTGGACATTTAAGGAAGCTTTTGTCAATGTTTAACCCCCCAAAATAACTTTTTTAAGTCCTTGGTATTGATGCAGTCTGATGCTTGACATTTGAATTGAGATCAAGCCCTGTCGAATCCTAAGACATAGACCAACAAACCATACTGTTCAGTCCTGAAAGTATGCCATTCCTCTTCAGACACTCAAGAACTCTATCCTGAATCCTTTCCACATTCCAGGATGTGGGTGAAAGGAAGATGAGAAATGACACTAATTCAGCACTTACAGAGACATGAAGTGAATTGCTATTGAGAAGAGAAGGCAAGATATGTGTTTCACTGAGCCCCACTGAACCCCACTGAGCTGAGCTCTCTGCTCAGAGATTTAATTCCTGGTCCTGCTGACGCTAAGGCTGTGGACAAAGAAAAATCTAGAGTGCAGAATTCACATAAAGACTCTTCTGTGACCGTAAATCATGGTGTTCTAAGTCTGTGGCTGTGTTCTAGGGCAAGAACTCACTGTCGGACCCGCCCACCCTAAAAAGTTAGACCAGGTGCTAGATTGTACAGAAATGCATCCTCTCTGTTTGACCTGGTGGTACCACAGACCTTACTCCAAAGGGGTCATTCCTTTACTGGAGCCAAAGCACACCTGTTGTTAATTAAATTCAAAGACCTAGCATCAACCTTTTATTTCTTAAAAAAATAATATTATGTTTAATAGAATCTAATAAAGGCCAGAATAGAGGCAGGGGTATCACTTAGGTCTATTCTTATCATGTTTTTCAGGAGAACATTTGAAAAAAAAACCTTTTCTTCATAGCTTTATAGGTTTGGTTGCCTCTCACTGGCTATAATTCCTCAATTATTCAGATGAGTAAACTGAATATAGCAGGTGATGGAATAAACTAATTCAAAAATTAACTCTGATAAAGCCAATAAACTAAGTGAGTGATCCCAAGGATTTGTTGAGGACTCCACTGTGGTTACACAAGAACCAAAGTGAACAGTGAATGAAAGGAAGTATCCCCATGGTGTGTGGTTTGTGGATAAAGCCCTCCCAGGAAGGCAGCCTGTGGGCATGATGTTCAAACATCGCGATGTACTATACAAAAGTAGCTGCACCAATAATCATTGTTAGACTTATTTTTTATCTAGTTTTATCCAATTTCCCAAGCCTGAGGAAACCCCTTTAGAATTCATCTCTCTGCAAATTATAACCTACTCTGTGGAGTATTTTGTTGTTGTGTTTTGTTTTTGTTTTTTTTTTATCAAAGTAGACCCACAGAAACCTAAATCTGATCTTGTCAAGAAGTTCATACAAGAAGAGAAAAGATTGGTATAACTAATGAAACTGCGATTTCCGGGGAATATTACAAAATATGCATATCTACAAAGCCATACTAACTGTTGAGTTGGGTCATTTTTAACACCTGGTTTCAAGATGTGGTTTCAGCAGACCAATATAACAGAAGTGACAGTCCTTTAAGACATTACATTCCTGAGTGCTGTTTTAGGTTGAGTTTCTCTCCTTCCACCCCTTTCTTTTCTCATGCAGGAAAGAATCTGCTACTATTAACCTATCAATTTCTTGAAATGATTCTGGTCTTGCATTCCCAGAACATTCACCTTCAACACGTGGACAGCTAATGGGGGGAGCCACCTGGCCTGTAGCCAGCACCAGTTGGCCTCAGTTGTCACTTCGCTGATCACTTTGTTAATTCTCAGATAAATGGAGAAAAATTGCATCTTCTCCCACCCGCCTCTTCTTTCTAACGTAGAGCAATCAGAAGTCTCTAAGGACTTTCCTATTTGACTTCCCATTTCATATCACAGATTGTTTAGATAAAAGCTATTAGCTTCATGTATTCAAACAGCTTCATTTCACCAAAATGAGCCTATTTTTAGCATTTTGCCTAAAGGTTTGTTTTCCCATTTTTATAAATATGAAGGAGTTTTACTGATGTTTTGGGCTTAAATCATCATCATTCCTGCCACCCAAAAACCTTTTGGACTCAAGTGAAGTTGACGAGTTCCCTAAGAGGGAATTCAGTTTTTTAACAAGAGACATTAGAATGGCTCTTCACATTTAATTTATGTATATTTTCTTGCAACCTTTAAGTGTTTGCATATTTCCATGAAGTTAGTTTCAATCATTTCAATTTCAGCATAAGTACTGTCTATGCCTGCCAAACTTAATGATGCCAGCTCTTTATCTTGGTTTTATCTTGAGGACATTACTTTGGAGAATACTTTCATTAGGACCACACACCATCCTGAAAAAAAGAACTCTTCAGAATACATATTCAGAGAGAGAAACTGCAAATAAACAAGCTCAAAACTTTACCCACTGTGGCTGTTGTGCAGAGCCGAGGTACAACACAGGTTGCTACATATGACCTTACGTTCCATTCCTGGGTTAAGACAAGAATTTTTAAAAATTATCTGCTGTTACTCAAGGATTAAAATGGCAGATGGAAATATATAATAATTTCTTCGAGTGAATCTCAGCAAGATCTACATAGTAGTATGAAAACGACTGATTTCTCAAAGCATAGCTGGTGTGAACTGGTGAGCTTGGCTTCCAACTCCAATTTTCCTTCCTGCAGTCCCCTTTACCTCTGTGGAAAATTTTTTCACTTTGTTTTCCCCATGAGTATCATGTCTGCCTATGGGCTCAATGGTCAGGGAGATGAGAAGATTCACTCTTCTCATTGTTTCCCCTTCAATTATTCAGTAGCCCTCCAGACCTCCCACTCTTCAGTTTTGGTGATGTTAAAGTCACCAAATATTGATGTTTTATAGGATCAAGCTCGAATATGTAAGCCTCCAAGCCTGACTTTCTTGACCACTAGGTTTTCAACAAGCTCTGTAATTATTTCCTTGATTCATCCAGATACAGGCATAACCACCTAGCCCCGACATAACAGACACAAAGTCACTTTCACTGGCTGCCCATAGTTGTAGGCAGCATGCCTACATGCATGAATCTAAGAGTGGTATAGAGGAATCATAAATTAAGGCTGTATTTCTCAAGACTTAGTATATTAAAAATAGGTTCCTTGGCTCTATTTCCAGATAATCTTATTTAGTTGGTCTAAACTCTAGAGTGATGTCCTAGTATCTACATTTTTGTTGCTGCCCCACGAGATTTTGAGGCAGGTGCCCACAGACTAATCCTGTAAGGGGAGATCAAGTCAATCTTGCCACCAGTTTTGAAGACTCTGAGATTCTGTGCTGCCAATGCCTAAGGTTAATATCAACTTGATGAATCAGCTTCTGAAAATGAAAACACAACCAGCTAATAGATCTCTAAATTATCTAATTCAAGTTCTTAAACAGTCCTCCACAACAAGGACTTTAGGGGCAGGTCTGTCCAGTGGTCATCAGTGCTGTCTTTCCCATCATACCGAATGTGTAGGCATTCATCCTCATCCTTGTTGCCTCATTTAGTATTCTAGGAAGGAAGAAGGCGGAAAAATAAGAGGAAAAATGAAAGGAGCAACGCCTGTCAGGAAACCAAAAATTTCCCCAGAAATCCCCAACAGATTCCACTTAAATCTTATTGGCCTGAACGATCTCACATGCTTATCCTTAGATACTCATTGCCCCTTTAATAAAATCAGTGTTCTATTGCTAAGGAAGACAGGCAGAACAGATAACTGCAATAAAATCAGTAGTGTCCACCATGAAACTTCCATTCATTCAACTGAAGTGTTTTCTGCTGCACCGCTACTGACCTAACTCTTTAAAAATATCCACAGTGATGCCCCAGTTGCCAATTCCATATGTCTTATATTCTGCATTCATCTTCTTTGATTTCTCTGTTGCTTTTGCAACATTATTAAAACCCTCTTCTAAATCTCTCCCTTTAGTCTTACCTCTTCTAAATACTAGACTGTAGTTCCACTGACCACAGACAGACAGCTAGCTCTTAGCCGGTTTCTTATAACCACTTAACATTAAAAGTTACATATACTAAACCTTTGATCTTCCAATAAAGGACTTTCTCAAACTCCTGGAGAATGTCATGTGACTTAATTAGCCTCCCAAACTAGGATTCTTGTCATCTTTAACTCCTCCTTCCTTTCATCCCTCACAAAGATAAGACCATCTCCGTATTTGACCATGGCAAATCCTGACTGGCTCTCAAATTTCATGGATTATTTTCTGTTCATTTGTCCATAATTTAGTTCAATGCTTCTACATCCTTCCCCTCACCCCCCAGAATACCACCACAGTTATTTAAGTGGTCTCCGGGTTTACAGGCGCCTGTTAGTTTCTTTTATATAACTCAAATATAGTATTATAAAGCCTTCATTTTTAAACTCCCTTACTCCTCCCATTGAGTATAGATTAAAATTTAAACAACTGAGCCTGATAAATACAACCACACAAAATCTAGCACCAATCTCCCTTACTTGCTACTGCTTCTCAATTTTCCTTCCAATATTCTAAAATCTGGTCACCAAATTCCTTGCCAATCCCCACCACACTAGATTGCCAGGCTCTGCTCCATGCAATTATTCTTTCTGCTGCTGTCTCCTTTCTAAAAACTTCTCTATAAAATGAACATTACTTTCTCAATATTTCCACAGCATTCTGTTCTACTTTTGGAAGAAAGGTTTTTTAAATACTGCAAGTATTTGTTTAAGGGTTTATTTCCATGAAGAGATTGAGAGTTCTTTAAATCCTATTCAGCCAGCACCTACTACTGTGCCAGGCAAACATATGCAATAAATGATTGTTGAAAGAATAAATAGTGTATTTCTTTGTTCTAGACAAAATCTCACAAGAACATAATGACTCCCTAGACAAGGAGATGTAGTAAATCATCACCCATGGGAGTCCTTTCCCAAAAGCAATAAATAAATCAAATTATTTTTATAATTCCAATTACCATGTGACAAGGCTGGAGCCTATGAAAACCAGGCGTGGTGCGGCTGGCCATGCCCTGCAGAATGCCGTAATGGACTTGCGTAGGCAAAGCTGAACCTGGAATAGGTGCAAGGGCTAGAGAGAGCTGAACTGCTCAGCCAGAAACAGGATGCAGATGATTTTGAATGATTTAGGATATTTTACACACACACACATACACACACAAAGAAAGAGTGAGAAAGAGGAATTAAGTAGGAAGAAGTATTGGAATCAGCCAGTAACATGAGCCTTGGGCTGGGAGAGATAAAATAGCTCATGGCTTTTAGATATATCCTCTAAGGAAATTCTCACATGTGTGTTCAAGGAAAAATAAAGAGAATGTTGACTACAGCCTTGTGTGTAATAGCTAATACTGAAAATAACCTAAATGTTCACTAGCAGAAAAATGAATAAATTGTGGAATTTTCATACAATGGAGTACAGCTGCTAAGGAATGAGACAGGGTACATGCATCAATGTTGATTTTTTTTTAAAAAAGGCTGAAGAATGTTATATATAGTTTGATATCAATTATGTGAAGTTAAAAACATAAAATACAATAATCTGTACTGATTCTGGCCACATGCATAAGCATACTCTATTGCACTTTGCAGATATTGCTTTTTTTTTTTTCAAATTGAAGGTTTGTGGCAACCCCGAATTGAGGAAGCCTTTTGGTACCATTTTTCCAACTTGCTCATCTCATGTCTCTGTGTCACATTTTGGTAATACAATATTTAGAACTTCTTTATTGTTATTACATTTTTTACTGTGTTCTGTGGTCACTGATCTTTGATATTGCTATAGTAATTTGGAGAGGAGGCATTTTGACCCATGTCCATATAAGACAATAAACTGAACCCATAAATGTGTGCATTCTGACTGCTCCACTGGCCAGTGTTCCTCTGTCTCTTTCCCTCTCTTCAGGCCTCCCTGTTCCCTGAGACACAGCAACATTGAAACTAGGCCAATGAACAACCTTAGAATGGCCTCTGAGAGTTCAAGTGAAAGGCAGAGTTGCACATCTTTCACTTTAGATCAAATACTAAAAATGATTATGCCTAGTGGGGAAGGCACATTGAAGTCCTAGACAGGCTGAAAGCTAGGCCTCTTGTAACAAACAGTTAGCCAAGTTGTGAATGCAAAGGAAAAGTTCTAAAGGAAATTAAAAGTGCTCCTCCAATGAACATATGCATGATAAGAAAGTGAAACAGCCTTACTGCTGATATGGAGAAAGTTTTAGTGGTCTGGATAGAAGATCAAACCAGCCACAACATTTTCTTAAGCCAAAACCTAATCCAGAGAAAGGCTCAACCCTTCTCAATTCTATGAGGGCTGAGAGAGGTAAGGAAGTTGCAGAAGAAAAGTTTGAATCTTGCCAAGTTTGCTTCACGAGGTTTAAGAAAAGAAGCCATCTCCAAAACATAAAAGTGCAAGGTGAAACAGCACATGCTGATGTAGCAGCTGAGCAAGTGCTGATGTAGCAGCTGCAGCAAGTTATTCAGAAGATCTAACTCAAACAATTAATGAAGCTGGGTACGCTACAGGTTTTTAATCAGAAGAAGATGCCATCTAACACTTCCTTAGCTAGAGAGAAAGCAGTGCCTGGTTTCAACACTTCAAAGGACAGGATGAATCTCTTGTTAGGAGCTAATGCAACTGGTGACTTTAAGCTGAAACCAATACTAATTTACCATTCCAAAAAGCCTAGAGCCCATAAGAATTATGCTGGATCGACTCTACCTGTGCTCTACAAATAGAACAACAAAACCTGGATGACTGTACACCTGTTTATGACATGGTTTACTGAATATTTTAATAAAGCCTACTGTTGACACCCACTGCTCAGAAAAAAAATTATCTTTCAAAATACTACTATTTATTGATAATGCACCTGGTCACCCAAGAGCTCTGATGGGGATACACAATGAGATTAATGTTGTTTTCATGTCTGCTAGCACAACATCCATTTTGCAGTCCATGGATCAGGGAGTAATTCTGACTTTCAAGTTTTATCATTTAAGAAATGCATTGTGTAAGGCTACAGCTGCCATACATAGTGATTCCTCTGATGGGTCTAGGGAAGGTAAATCAAAAAACTCTCTGGAAAGGATTCAGCCTTCTAGATGTCATTAAGAACATTTGAACATTTCTGACTCCTGCAAAGAGGTCAAAATATAAAGATTAACACTTTAGAAGAAGTTGATTCAATTTTGAGGGGCTCAAGACTTGAGCAGAGGAAGCAACTGCAGATATGGTAGACATATCAAGAAAACTAGAGTTAGAAGTGGAGCCTGAAGATGTAATTAAGTTGTCACAATCTAATGAGAAAACAACAAATGAGGAGTGGCTTCTTAGGAATGGGCAAAGAAAAGGGTTTCTTGAGATGGAATCTACTTGTAGTGATGTTGTGAAAATAATGAAAATAACAACAAAGAATTTAGAATATTACATAAACTTGGTTAATAAAGCAGCAGCAGGGTTTGAGAGGAAAATTGACTTCAACTTTGAAAGAAGTTCTGCTGTAGGTAAAATGGAATCAAAGAGTATCACATAGTACAGAGAAATTGTTCATGAAAGAGAGAACCAACTGATATGAAAACCTCCATTGTAGTCTTACTGTAAGAGATTGCCACAGCCACCCCAGCCTTCAGCAACCACCACCCTGATCGGCCGGCAGCCATCAACAGTGAGGTGAGAGCCTCCACCAGCCAAAAGGTACTGACTTGCTGAAGGTTCAGATGATGGTTAACATTTTTATCAATAAAGTATTCAATTAAAGTATGTACATTTTTAGACATAATTCTATTTTATACAATAGACTACAGAAATTGTAAGTGTAATTTTTATAGGCATGGGAAAAGCAAACAATTTGTGTAACTCACTTTATTGTGACATTCTCTTCATTGTGGTGGTCTTGACCAGAATATTTCTGAGGTATGCCTTTATAAATAAAAGAAGTATAAAAACAAGCATGAGGATATTAAACAGTTTATGAGAGCAGCTATCTACTAGGGGAAGGAAAAAAACAAGACCAGGGAGGGCTGCACAGGAACCTAACTATATCTATAATGTTTTATTTCTTTAAAAAGATGCATCCAAAAATAAAAATATGGAATGATGTTATAATTCACCAAGTCAGGGTGGTGGGTACATTGACCTTCATTATATTATTAGCCATTTGTGCCAGTATATTTTTAATTTTATTATTGATTATGCTATTATAGCTGTCCCAGTTTTTCCCTCTTTGCCCCTCTCCACCCAGACCCCCCCCCGCCTCAGGCAATGCCCTCACCATTGTTCACGTCCAGGGGTCAAGCATGTAAGTTCTTTGGCTACTCCATTTCCTCTGCTGTACTTTACATCCCCATGGCTATTCTGTAACCACCTATTTGTACTCCTTAATCCCCTCACCTCTTCACCCATTCTCCCATACCACCCCCGATGTGTGTGCCAGTATATTTTAAATACATTTCAAAATTGGAATTTTCTCAAATTCAATCGCAAATACTAGATAATTTAAAGATATTTAAGTCCAAGAACATTAAGTCAAAAATACTTTGAATTTTGACATTAAACCCTTTGCTCTCCCTTAAGCCGTAACCCCTACTAAAGTTACTCCACAATTTCACAAAAACCTACACTCACAAGAATGTACATGCATAGCTTTTGTGAATATCATGGAAAGCAGTTGAGTCCACACCTGGGCCAGTGCAATGGGAAACAGCAACAGTTGTCATAAAGTGACAGATAATCAAAAACCGTCCCAAATTCAGCAGATGCAGGAGCCTGCAGCCTGAGATGCCCATGAAGTGTGAGAACCATCCTCCCACTCACTGTTCCAGAATCCACAGGAGAATGGAAAAAGCTTGGATTTCTGGAAACAGGATTTCCACAGGACATGGGAAAGGGGCTTTGAGCAGACCTTACCAAGTCTCTAGAACAATTAAGTTTTAGATGATGTATACGTATGCTATCGGTGTTACTGTAATTAGTAATCAAGAGAAATTCCCCAAATCTTTGGGCAAATGTCTAAAGATGCTTGTAATAATCAGAGCTTCCTTTTTCCATTTTTTTATTTCATTACAATATTATATTTTTCCTCCTCTTACATTGTGGCAAGCCTGAGAAAGAAGATAGGAAAATTTTCAGATTAGTATTTTCTATCCCAAGAAAATTTGTGTTCTGAATCTAGCAGTTTTTGCTATGCACTTCATAGCATTCTGAGTGGCATAAAGACTTATCTTCAAAATAATATATAAGAATGATGACATCAAAAAAAGCATTATAAAAAGATGAGGCAGCCTCTAACAATGGGGTCAGAACTCTGCACCATGATTTCTTGGACATATTTTTTTTCCTCTAAAATGACTAGTTCCATGCCAGACACGTGGGAAAAATAACTTGAAGCAATTGTATCAAAACAGATCATTGAAAATGTAAAGATAAATCTTTCATACCAACTAAGATGTGCTCTGGACACACTGACCCCTTACTGAGTCTTTCCCAAAGCCCAAGGTTGGAACCACAGAATAGATGAGCACGGAATACAGTGACATACATGAATTAGGCGATAATGCCTACTTCACACATTATCTAGTAATCCGTTAAGAGCTGAAGGTTTAATGGCTTGTTTTTAAGCCCTATCAAAATGTCTGTCTTCAAAAATGGCTTTATTAAACCGAATATATCCAGAAGGCTGCATCAGAATGGGGAGTGCCCATATTTTCCGGGTGCCTGGGAAAATAGTTAAGGTATAAATAAAAGGCGGGGGGGAAACAGAGAAGTGGTAAAAACTTGGGGCAGGACTGAAATATTTCAGATCATCACAGGCCTGAATAATTGTGACTACAAATCTTCCAGAGACACTCTTCTTTATCCACGTCAAGTTTAATCTGCCACCTCTCCAGTCTCTTCCAAAGCTGCCAGGTTAAGTTATCCAAGGAAAGAATGGCAACAGTTGATTGATTTTCTTCTTCTCCTTCTTCTCCTTCTCCTTCTCCTTCTCCTCCTCCTCCTCCTCCTCCTCCTCCTCCTCCTCCTCCTCCTCCTCCTCCTCCTTCTTCTTCTTCTTCTTCTTCTTCTTCTTCTTCTTCTTTTTGACTTTTCCAAAGCTTCTATTTCTTAAGTGAGTCATTTATTTGAGGATTCTATCTTCTGCATCTGTACAGGAAAATGTCACTTGGAAACCAAAGTAATAACATTGAAGAGTGACATTTTCTGTTCATTTCTGAACCTCAGGAATGAGGTTACTAAGTGCCCTTTTGGAAGGGTCCTCCTGCCTTTGGCTTTTACTTTTGGTCTACTAGTTAGCTTTTAAATAGGGAGCTTTCTAATTCTTTGATGTAGATGTGTGTTTTAATAAAAAATGAAAGCTCAAAAGAGACTTGTTTTTACACACATAAAAAAAGGACTCTTTCCCCATCCCACCCCCTCCCACCAGTAGGTAAAAAAGTCACTTGGAAAAATACATAATCTTTCTTTTCTCCTCCAAACATGTGAAACTATTGAAAAACATAATTTTAAGAATTTTTCAGAAATTGTCAATTTAAGACTACTCAAGTTATTCCAAACTAAATTCTAACCACAAAGGTGTTTTATTTATACCATTAATGGGAGGTGGGAGGAATGCCATTTTTAATAAAAACAGAAATTGATGCTCACTGTGAAGACAAGCCTGATCTCTTCTAGTTGATGCCTAAGGGAAGGTGTCATAATTCCTACTATGGATAGATTCCCAAATGCTAAGCCAGTCAGTTGCTTTGAAGTGTGAGTCAGATTAAAGTAATATTATAAAATATTTTTGCTGAAGTCATACCCCATCATTGTTCTTACAACTATCAAACCAAAGAAGTTTGATAACACATGGGGTAACCTGAGGGTGGGGGAATTTTTGAGATGTTTATCTACGGCTTCAACTGAGATGATCTATCTAGCCAAGGGGCAGCCCAGTGCGGACACAGCTGATGATAGTGCACTTTTCACTATGCAGACACTCTCCAAATACCAGCCCTCACACCTAAAGCCGTGTTGAGAGAGTGCCAACAGCCTTGTACCGGAAGAGCGATATGGATCATTCTCACTAGGAGCTTATTCACAGTGTCATTTCCTGGGAAAATACCATGAATCTCATTGGGTTGAAGATGACTTTCAGAATCTACACTACTAACCCACTCACCAGAAAGTATAGCCCAGTTATAAAAATCCACACAGGTCCAAGCACCTGAGTCTAAAAGAACAATGCATGACAGCCTCTTGAACATAATAAAAACTTACATCTCTCTGCCTTACATCAGTGTTTCTTTTGGTTCAGAGTTCTGTAATCCTATCTGTTTGGGGCATGGGGGGACCCTTAGTGAAAAATGTGGTAGATGCTGGTTGCCCGTGGTCTGTGTTGTAAAGGAAGATAGAAGACCATGAGCAAAGTCAGGGACACCTGCTCAGTGTGGAAGGGATCGTTCCAGATTATACAGGCCACGTGCATTTGTCAAGCGTTAACTTTTAAGGATCATTGGTAAGGCATTAGAGGAAGCTAGTGAGATTTAGTGTCAAGAGGCCTGGACCCAAAAGTAAGATCACATGTCATTTGAATCAAGAAATGTGCATGAATGAAAAAGGGGTACTACTAACAATTATACCAGAATAACAGAGTAGACAGGCGCAACATTCAACAATGCAGCATGCACGCGCACCTTACTTCCAAGCCATGCAGACCATGGACACACTGGTTTGCTTCACAAGGCCTCTATTTCCTCATCTGTAAAATCTGAGTGAAAGAATGCCAACATCTCAGGGGTTAATAGCAAGCACTGTACAGATCCAAGGCATAGCACGTGTGAATTGTATTTGGAAATGTGTCACTCAACAGCAGGACCTAGCCAACCCTGGAATAGTTTGCAGACCTCTAGTTTTTACCTCACAGAACAACATCACAGCCTTTTAGAACTTGGCAGTTCTCAGCAGCCAAGACCTCAGAGCCAAGACTCCTCACTGAGGTGTGTTTCTCCTGTTTAAGAATGCACTTCACTGTCCAAGTTCCACAGAGTGGTCACAAACTACTCTTAGAGGGAAAATGCTTTTTTTGTCATCATATGGCTACAAACTCTCAGGCAGCCAGAGGCTGAGAACTCTGTGGTCATTAAGGCCATGCCCAGACCAGACAGAAACTTTTAAATCAGACATATTTTTTAAAAACTCATTTGAAAAGTGTCTCTTCTCTCCAGGCTTTTGTCTGCCTATGCAAAACCACAGAGTCCTGAGCATATCAGCATCACACACCTGGGTAGATAGAGATCATACAGATGTCATGACAGACATAGATATATAACACATATGTGTGTGTATATATATATAGACACACACATACACTACACAGAGGAACTCTAACCCCCAAACTAAACAAATATGTTGGTAAGAAACAGTGTCCCATAGGAAAGAGATGCACAGGATTTGCAAAAAATTAAGAGCTAAGCCCCATGAGGAGCATGTATGGAATGTAGGAATGTCATGGTTGGCCACCCAGATCTCTCCCTTCACGACTCAGGGTGCTCATTCTTCAGCTGTTAAGAGTGTTGGCTACTGAGCTGTCAGCTGGGTCCCTCTCTGGGAATTGCTCTCAGCCCAAGAAAGCTGCATTGCCCAAGATCATGGCTCCTCCCTTGTGGCAAATGCAAGCAATGGTTGGTTTACAGTAGTTGCTTCAAGTTGGGACAATTCTGAAGGACCATCCCAGTCCTGGAGCTCCTGAGGGATCAGGACCAGCTGCAAACTTCTTGGTGACTATGTCTCGGTTGCCCCTCTGTCCACCCATCTTTTCATCAGCCTGCACAGGTGTTGATCCCCATAGTGCTCCCCAACCATATTCCTGCCCACAGAGCTCCATTCCAGGGTCTGTTCCCCAGGAAACACAGTCTAAGACAATGCACCATTTCTTTTTTGATTTCTTGAAAGAAAGAGGACGTTTTGATAAATAAAATGAAATTATGTTAAAGAGGTACCCTGAGATGAGCAAGGCAGGTCTCTCTCAGAAGTGAGCTGGTGAGAGAGATGCGCTGTAGCCTACATTCAGCCATGAGAGACTCAAAGAAAACAAAGGTACAACCAGCCCACCAGATGTGAGCCTATATCTGCCGGTATTTATTCCCAAAATAAGCACTGAGTCATTTAACTGTTACTTTAAAAAAGGCATTTGTAAAACATCTGTTATATGCATAAAGCCATATTTTAAAATTGCCTATTATCCTAATTATCTAACATTGCATTAATCATATCTTGGAAGACCTGTCCAGTTATGATCATCCACTGAGCATTTGGGGAAGCCTGCCTGAGCCGCAGAGAGTTCCAAGGAGGAAAGGGCTCACCATGGAGGTCTGGCAGGGAAATAGGAAGATTCCATTGTACTCTGATGATGCAACAAATGAGGAACAGTTTTGGATTCCTGGAACCTGATTCCTGACAAGTCTCTTCACTGAAAAGTCTTCTCCTAGATCATTTCTTTGACTGAGTACTTCTGGGTAGGAAAATAACTCCCATATTTAACCTTTCACCATTCTGCATAGATCTGAATAAAGATTCTTGCTATAGGGTTTTCCCTCAGGCGACTGGACAAAAGTTTTACAATAGGAATTCTCTAAAGTTGGTTAGTTAAAGTGGTAGCCCTCCGTGCCTTGAAATCAAAAAGAACCCTTCGTGATATATTATTTTTTTAATCATCCACAAAGCCCTATGAGTTCAAGGAAAGAAAGACACTCTGGAATAATAGGTCTTGCATTCACCTTTGAAATTGCTGTGTGCACATACATAAATCCTTCCTTTTAAATTGTGAACCATAATACGTTAGTAGTGAAATTGAAACTAGATGAATGAAATTCAAGAAACCAGAAATTATTACATAGGATTGCCACACAAGATCCTCCTTCTCTATCTTGAAGTCCTAAAAGGACTGTCAACAGGTAAGGAGTTAGCATTGAGCCATGGGTCTTGTCACCAGCAGATGTAAAATGTTCCCTCACATTCACAGGCCTGTACCATAGAACTCAACAACTAGCTGCAAAACCACCTGCATTCAAAAGGTGACCATCATCCCTTAGCTGTTTGGTGTTGGGAACCACCCTGCCTGGTTTCAGAAGCTGTAACCCCTGCCAAGGCAAAGGCTGAGGGAGTGACCTTGGAACATAAGCCACCAAGGAGAAAAACAGCTTATCTGCCTAGCAGGAGTGCTGCTTCTGCTCCTCTTTTCCTAATTGGCCCCCAATGCTTGGTTGGTTAGCCAATGATGGGTAAGATTCCCCAAGGGGGGAACGACCTAAGACAGGCACAATCATGTGGGAGGCCACCGAGGAAGGACTTTGGGGGGTACAGCAAAAGGGGGTAAAGGACCCTTGCCCCTTGGCTTTGACAAAGCCTGAGTCCTCATTCTGTCTGGGAGGAAGTCTCCTAATCTCATGACTGCCTTACTTCCCTTGCTCCACCTAAGCCTGAAACAATGACAGGAGGGTGCAGCCCTGTGCTGGAAAGGGCGGTTCCCCAGGCAATCAGGCCTAAGAAAGAATATGTAAAATCTTGTGAAAGCTGCTTTGTTTAGAATCTCTCAATTAAATGATAATGGTCCAAGCAAGAAGTGAGTTTGTTCCTCAAAGCTTTACAGCTCTAGTTATCTGACCCCGATTCAAAATAGGCCCTCAGAGTTCTTTGTTATCTATTGTTGGATCCTTACTGCCTGACAATGGGTAATGAGCTTTATCTGTAATCCTGTGCAAATGAACCCAATAAAAGCCCATTGAGGAAGGGCTCCTGGTCCTTCTCCTTTGAGAGATTGGCCACCTTTCCTCTCCAAGCAGATCAGGTCTTGGTAGACTTATTCTCATCTGTGGCAGCCGGGGGGTGGGGGGCCCTGCAGGCAGAGCCCCCCACAGTTTGGTGTGGCTCAGAATGTGTAGCTATCTTCCAAGAGTAGTTTAGGAAATAAAATCATTTGTTCCTATGGAATTTAATATTCTATTTGATTAATGACATAAATACAAACTAATTTCTAAGAGGAGCAATACAGAAGCCTCTCACCTGCATGGCAAAACAAATCCCCAAATGCATAACTTTTATATACCTTATGGAATTTATAATCGATGTATTCAGAAACAGCTCTTGGAAACAAAGGACTAGAGCAACCCGAAATTCTAGAAATGGAAAAGTCAAGATGGCCACTAGCAACAAGCCTCCCCTTTGTGTCTGGCCTTCTCCTTACATATACAAATATTGCTTCCTAAATGCCCCATGCCTCAAATGGAGATCTTGAGTCCCAAACTCTTAGAAAGACTATTGAAGTGATGAATGCTTTCTGAGAACAGATTCAACAAAATGGTCCAGAAGCCTCTGAATAGTCTCAGTCAATGCTAGAGCTGCTAGAACTTTTCTCCTTTCCACCTGAGTCAATGGGACACAACCTGAAACAGAGTTCTGTCATCAGAAATAAGGTGGATTATTAGAGAAGCCATCAAGAATAAAAGGCTATGATCAGGTTCCCCTTGGCCTGGCAAGCCAATAGAAACAGGGAGAATCTCTCTATAGAAGGGTCAATGCAACAAACAGAAATTGGGGGTTTCATTTTTATCTACCCTTGGTTATATTAAAACTTTCTGTTTCTACAACAAGTGGGCATAAATCAAAATATCTCTATGTGCATACTCTGAGAAAGAACCTCTGGTGAGCAGAGGAGGTTCCTAGACACCAACAGCCAGATGGCAATGCCTGACCATGGTGCTATCTAACAGGCCAAGGCCACGGCATCTCTCAGCAATGCCTAGATACAAGCAGTTCATTTGCACATGTCCTTTCAGTGTTGCAGGGTCATATTGTTCTCCTGCTTTTGAAGGATTGTCAAGTTCTGGTTTAAAGTCTCCAGAGCAGTACTAGGCATCCCTTTCATTTTACTCTTTGATTTTTACTTGAACCCTAGTCTCAAAGATAAACCAAAAATAGGGAGAGTAGAGGGAGTTATGAAACAAAAATTTTTAAAATATCACATGAATTTCCCCTAGTTTCTCTCCTGGCATTTTGTGAACTCTAGAAACATTCCATTGCAAACTGAATTGATATTTTTCAGTCACTTAACAAGTAGATACCATTTTAGAAATTGCAGAAAGGAAGTGCCTAAAGATTTATTTGCATTGACTTTGCATTCAAATCAGAGTTTTGCAGTTCATTGCTCCATACAGCCACGATGGTAGCTCCTAGCTCCATTAAAGATGGACTAGGGCTTTGTAATATAACCAGTGCTTACCTCATTGAGGAGGGAAAGTAAAAACATTAGATGCCAATGAAGAAAACAAAGCTGATGGAGGAGCAATATGAAAGTTGTGGAGGTTCAGCATGGAGGAGTTGTCTTTCACAACATTGGTATCTCCGTCCACAGGGCTTTCAACCACACTGACTTATCTCATTAGAAAGCCTCTATCCCATATTTCTAAAAAGGACTGGTTTTTTTTGCAATCTCTGACCAATACATATTATGTGGCTCTCAAGTAATTTCTAAAACATATTTTATTATCCTACAACTTACAGTTGAGGTGACATCTTGATCCTAATACACTCACAATTTTAACTTTGCAAATTAAAAGAGAGAAAGGAAAAAAAGAAATGAAAACAAGAGGAGACGGTGTCTTTAGGAGCAGTAAATTTACTATAGCAGATGGAAGCGCTTCGCCTCGGGACCCTGACTCGAGTTACAGACGTCATGTTGGGTAATGGCAGCATGTGAGAAGAAGTTTCATACTAAGTCACAATCCTGTCATCACAAAGGGGTCAGCAAGGAGAGCGTGAGAGTTTATCTTCCTTGGGGAACCTGAGCATTTCATTTCAGGAACAAGGAAAACCCTCTGTCTTTCTTCTTCCTTCATAAGCCAAAGAACATGATAGGTTTCTGAAACTAATGGGGATCACTCTGTACTCATCGAGGTTGAGTGCAAGAAGATTCTTGTTGCTCTGCGGATCACCCCTGTCTCAGAGCTTTCTAAAATATTTCATGGGAAATTAGAAATGGAATACGAAAAATTCCAGCAGGAAGCAGTTTGAGGTTCTAACGATGAAAGTGCAGATGCCATTCAGTTGTATTTGCTCACACAAAATTCATATCTCCTAACATGTTCTGGGGCAATGAAAGGCCAACATATCCTTTGACTGGCCAAGGATCCACCCCAGGATTCACAGGAGAAAAACAGTAATGTGCAAAGACTACAGATAGCCAGGAATCTGTTTCTTCAATAATTTTTCAACCATTGTGCCTATTCAAACAGCAGTAAAAGCGAAAAGAAGGACTGAAAACAGTGTCAGGAGGAAGAGGAGTTTGATGGCATCCTTTCTTGAAGACTTATTCATAAGGTGGTTTATTTTGAATTGCTCAGTGACAAAAACAAGGACTGCCACCACAGCAGGCTGAGCCACCAAAAGAAAGACTAGAAGGTGCCAGATGGGATTTCTGTCAGTGCATTTAGGTCACATGTGGCCATTTACTACAAGGTGCTGCCAAGGTGACAGCAAACTATGCCTGGATATAGTCAAATCCAAGTGTCATTCTGGAAAGAGCAGTTGCCTAAGAGAAACATCTGTTCACCATCACTCATGGGCTTAATTGTGAGGTTCTTATCACCCAGAAGTGTTTGTCTACACACCACATGTCCTTCCTTATGTCCAACTTCAAAGAAACACCCGACCCAGTACAGAAGCCATACAGAAGTGCTGATTAGTTATTTGACTCCTAAGCTGGTACTTTCAACCAGCTTGATTAACTTACTCAATAGAGAAGCCAAACGCAGAAAGATGGACTTCAAAATTTGAAAGAATTGCTTTGAAATTTTTTAAAGGCAGTTTAAGTTTGGCAAGAGTTTGAGAAAAGTAAATTAAGCCAAGAAAAAAGAAAAATTAGGCCTATTTTCTTGTTTTTGTTCCCTCCTAGGAGTTCCCCCTTGACAAATTTTCAAGTCTATTGTAGAATGAATGCATTATAGGTACATCTACTCAGTCCTCCCAGTAGTATCAAAGTGCTTTACCAAAATCAGGCCAAAGCAGGATAAAGCCATCATTCATTTATCCCGTCCAGAGCCTGCCCTTGTCCTTAGTATTCTGCTCCCACTTCCTTGTTATACTGGCCACTGGGAATTCAAATCGAAGGAATAATTCTGACCCTCACTGGGCTTTTGTTCTAACTAGACAAACACAAAGGTAGCAGCCTTTTTGTAGTTTCTCTGTTATCCTGTCAATTCAGTAAGAATCCTTTGCCCAAGAGACACTCAGAAAACTACTAGGAACAGAGGAGAGAGAAAGGTTCATGATGCCTGCTTCGCATTATCTCTTGCTATTTGAACTCAGGTAACCTTTGTCCTGTCCTCTGATGCTTGCCCCGACCACCTACAAGCTGTGCACCACATCTCCAATTTCTATCTGGAAATTCTTTGGTTAACCCAACGTGATAAAAATCATTGCTTGATTTATTTATTTTCTCATGAAAGAATTAAGTAGCTGTGTCTGTCCAGATAATATCTGGTAAACTTAATGGAAGCAAAAGAATCCCAGAGAACCCTAAAGAAATTTCCATCAAAAGAAAAAAAAAGTCTGTTAACTCCACTAGGGCAGATGAGGTTGTATGCGCCTACCTTCCCTAGGGTTTCTATTATGTAACTATAACTCAGTTGATATGGGTACTTTGGGTTTCATGGTCTGATTTTTAAATCATTCTGCATTCATACACTCCCTTAGATAAAAACCCTGCTGTGGAGGATAAGAGGTATTTTGTAGGGATACAAAAATCTTTCATTAGAACATCTGTTCCTCATAGAGGGTTTTCTTCAATCCTAGAAATTATTCCAGGAACAAGTATGACTGGGTCTGGAGAATTGAGTTACTTCTCCATTAAAAGGAAGGCCAATTTCTAAGCATATATCAGCTCAAATCAAAATCATTCACAAGTGGCGTGTTGCGGGCTGTCAGGCAATGATTCCATCAACCTTGCACTTATCAAACAACGGCAACAAAATTACTCACTGTGTTTTCTTAATATTAGCACTAGGCTAAAATAATGACCAGATGTTCATTCTTTTAAATCTCCAAATTCCATTTCTGTGATCTTATTGCATTAGGGCAACTCTTAAAAGATTATACTGTAGTGACACTATGGATGTTTTTATAAGCTGTATAAAATTTTTGGCAAGTATTTCTGGGAGGGGTGAGCCCACATCCTAATTAGGTTTGGGGATGTTTTTCTATTTACTTTTAGAGTGAGGGGAAGGAAGGGAGAAAGAAGGGGAGAGAAACACCAATGTGTGGTTGCCTCTCATACACCCCCCCACTGGAGACCTGGCTCATAACCCAGGCATGTGCTGTGACTGGGAATCCAAGTGGCAACCCTTTGATTCACAGGTTGGCACTCAACCCACTGACCCATACCATCCAAGGCCCTAATTAGGTTTTTAACTCATCTTCTTCTTCGATTCAAGATTTATTGGATACATAGAATGAGGAAGCTGTATTAAGTGCTGGAAATATTTTAAACTATAGAAAGACAGTTCTTTCCCTCACAGAATGTTCTCTTTATTCTCTTTTTGCTGTTCTCTAAATGTCTGCTTGTCTCAGACACTTGCTATTTCTCCATCTTTGTCTCTCTCTCTCATCAGCAATGGATTTCCCAGTCAACAAATCCAGTGGTGATATTTTTGTTACATATACAACACTGAGCTCATTAAGTCCACCCTTCCTAAATCTGCTTGTTTTCTTGTGGCCCTTAACTCAATTAATGACACTGCCACCATCCTTCACTCTCTTCTCATTGATCACAAACCAAAACATGAGTCATCCTCAATTGCCTTTATCTCTTTCATTGCCTATAGTCACTGAAATCAGTTGTAACTTTCTAAGACTTTCGTGATCTATCCTTTCTCTCCATCCTACTGTCATTGTCTTAGTGCTAGTTCTCATTCTTCTCACTTAGACTTCTGCAGTAGGCAAATGGCCTTCATGCTAGCTATTTCTTCATTTTGATCCATTTTTTCATGTCATGTAAGAGATCTTTCTAAAATAGGAAATCAACCATTCAAATTTCTGCTTAAAAATCTTTTGATAGCAATTAAAAAACTATAAATAACAACTCCTTGAGGTGTAAAATCTCACTATTTTTATTTAATGTGCATAAGAATTTTTACTTATTTGTTTAAAGATTTTATTTATTCACCTTTAGAGAGAGGGGAAAGAAAGGAGAAAGAGAGGGAGAGAAACACCAATGTGTGGTTGTCCCTCATGTGCCCCCTACTGGGGACCTGGCCCACAACCCAGGCATGTGCCCTGACTGGGAACTGAACTGTCAACACTTTGGTTCACAGGGTGCCTCTCAATCCACTGAACCACACCAGCCAGGGTTAATGTGCATAAGAATTTTTAGATTAAAACAAAAAATTTTGAGTAAAGTTTACATATGTAATTTTAATAGAAAAATAGAATTTAACTTTCTTGAATTTGATTAAATAAACTATTTACAATAGAAACATTTTTCTAAATCTTTCAATGGCACCCTGCTTCCTGCAGATGAATCAAACTCTTCCATGTAGCATTAATGCATGACCCTCTGTGATCTGTGTTTTGCTGGCTTTTTCAGCTGTATGCACCCATATCATTGAGCCATACTGAACTGTTCCCCACACACCATGATCTCATGTCTCCTCTCCTTTACACATGTAATACCCATGCCTTTCTTTTCTGCATGGAATTTCCCCATCAACACTTAGCCCATTATTACCTTTTCCAAGAAACTCTTCAGGATTCCTGCTCTCCCTGCTTCCTTCTTCTCTTTTACCACATAATTTTAATGGGCCATTTTTTTCATGGCATTTGAACTATTTTCCCACACCACATTGTAATTTATGTGAGGGTAACTTAATTTTTTTCTTTGTATTTCTATCATCTGGCTCCATGTTCCATAAATAATATGCTCTCATAAAGCAATGACTAAGTGGACGCTGATCTTCATCCTCTTCTGAGTTCTGCAGCATTCGGCACAATTGACTGCCAGTCCTAGAATTTGCTAATCATGTGCTTTCCAAGTACTACTCTCTTTTAATCTCCTTTAGCTCTCTGGACCATCCTTTATCCAGATCCTCTAACTGTTCCTATTCTTTCTCTTATCTGGTAATATTTGACATTGTAGTGATTTCTAGTCCATTCTTTCCTTTTACTCCACTGCATCCTTTCCCTGGATAGTATATTGAGACCTTCACCTGTAATCACAGGCTGACAGCTAACCAGCATCAGCCAAAGGCTACCATCCCTGAAATGCTCCTTTTCTCATCCTGTTTTCACAGATGTTTCTCCAGCAATGAAGTAGTTTTTAGTCTTTCATGGCACAATAATATCTATATTTTATATATATTCAAATGGAATCAAACGATCATGTTTGTCAGTTATGAAGATAAACCAGAGTTCTAAAAAGTTTCCAATACTATAATAACCATGAAAATAAATAAAGCCTATGTATATCAGAACCAAACATATCAGTGTGAACCTAAGAGAATTCTGGTAGAAATTAATTATAGCTCACCTTTATTTTTTATTTCATTTCAGGAGGCCATTCATGGCAATCCATGGTGACTGCACAACTGTTAGTTACAATGATAACTCTACTCTAAAACAGAAATCCCACCGCGTTGGCCTCACGTAGTGGATAAAGTGGGAAGAGATTTTACTGGAGTCCAGAGTTCAAGTGTGACAAAGCTGCTTATTCTAGTGATGATAAAATCTCGCAGTGCTGCTCTTTGCAGACACCCTGCTAGGAAGAAGGAAGTGGGAATTTTCCTTCTGCTTCACCTGGAAAATAAGCTTGACTGTCTCAGTGGTTAATTTCATTTTTTTACAGCTAATCTTTCCCTAGCTTTCCTATTTGTCTTCATGGGATTAAGTAAGGCAAGAATCTTGTTCACTAGTCACTCAAGCCACAGCCTTGTCATTGGCTGTTTATTTAGCTTTTTTAAAAAAATATTTTATTTTTCATTTTTAGAGAGAGAGGAAGGAAGGGAAAGAGGGAAACATCAATGTGTGGTTGCCTTTCATGCGCCCCTACTGGGGACGTGACCTGCAACCCAGGCATTGAACTGGCAACCCTTTGGTTCACAGGCCAATGCTCATTCCACAGAGCCACACCAGCCATTGCCAGTTTATCTAGCTTTGATGTTGTGTTCAGGCCTTGGCCTTAACAGGAGAAATTTTAGGATCTGAAAGGCTAGGGGTTATCTCACTTTTCAGCTCATTTCTACTGATGGAGAGAACACAAATTACTAAAAGTACTAATATTTTAGTGTTTGTGCATGTGTATTGTTGGCTACCTACAGCTTATTCATCCCCCAACTTCCTCCTTTCCATCGGAACCCCAGTTTGAGAGAAATCCCACCCTTCCTCCATACCGCTGTGCACCTCCCCTCCCCCTACTGGTGATTGGATCTGAAACGTGTGGTACGATCACAGGCAAGGACAATCTGCTGTGGGCAGCAGTGGCTTCTCAGAGAGGTTTCTTTACTGATAAAAAGACACATAGGTAGATGCCTTCTTATTTTATCTGGGTGCTTCATGTGATATGATATTTATTTTACAATGTATTAACAAGAGAATAGGCACCAATAGACATAAATGTTATAACCCTTTGGTGATAGTAATTTGAAGAGACAAAAGTTTGTGTGAAATATACAGGGTGGGGCAAAATAGGTTTATAGTTGTTTGTATAGAAAATAATACAATAATTAATAAATAAAACACAAGAATGAACTTATGTTTTATGTACTTGATTTCTATCTTCATTCCATGCCCTGCTGCTTCATGGCCAACTTTATTCTATTTGCTCCCCAACCAGAACCCAACCAAGGGAGAGAGACCAGACCTGCGCCCAGGCTCAGGACAGGGATGCCTGGGCATTCCCTTTGCCCAAATCCTCAAAGCCACTGACTCCCCCATACAGCAGAGAGCTGGGAGCTGAAGTCCCCTGAAGGTCTGAGAGGAGCACCTTTTCTTTGTTTTGTTCAGTGACAGTCCTGCTTAAAGGAAAATTACATCCTTTATGACCCTTCATTTCATGTGTCAACTTAGCTAGTCCACAATACCCAGGTCTTGGTCAAACACCAATCTGGATATTGCTGTGAAGGTATTTGTGAAATGTGACTAACATTTCAATCAGTAGATGTTAAGTAAAACAGACTACTCTTATAACGTGGGTGGGCCTCATCCAAACAGTTAACAGCCTTAAGAGGAAAAAACTGGGCCCTTCAGCAAGAGGAAATTCTGTCTCCAGACAAACTTCAGACCCACACCGCAGCATCGCCTCTCCCCTGAGGTTCCAGCCTGCTGGCTGCCCTGCAGACTTTGGACTTGCCTGTCTCTACAACTGTGTGAGTCAGTCCCTAAAATAAAGCGTTCTTTGTCTCTTTCTGTCTGTCTCTTTCTCTGTCTTCATCTGTTTTTCTACATCTGTCTCCCTCCATATATATCTTCACACACATGCACCATACCCCCCATTGGTTCTGTTTCTTGGGAGAACCCTCACTAACATAGCCCTAAAATCACAAATCCAAGTTCCCCTGAAACCAAAGAAGAGAGTCTGTAGAACCAACAGATTTTCTGGCTCATTAGACCCTCACCTGGTTTGCATGCTTCACCCGTTACACTGAGCACTTCGTGAGTGATTATCCAGAAGGACTGAAGATCTCCCTGGAGCCACTGCATGATTACAATGAGACCGAAGTAGGAAATTTGATTTTATGTCTAAATTAATTTCTCAGATATGTTGGTTTACTATAACCCCTTTCCCTTTCAGGTTTGTTTCTTGGGTGGCTTTGTCTAAAACTTACAGTCTGTTTCTCTGTTCTGTTGTAACAATCCATTCTTCTTTATTTTCTGAAAAATATTCCTAGTTGGTCTTAGTGTTTGCCTAGTGTCTGGCACTCCTTTTTATTTTTAAACTTGGGATAATGTCTGGCACATAATAGGTTCTCAACATATATATAGAGAGAGAGACTTGAGAGCTTTTAACATAGATATATACATCTTTTCACAGATGAAACCCCTAGAATTTTATAAGAGAAAGATGTCTAGGACTTTTTTCTTCCATTTAAAAATTTATTCTAACGCTCAAGCCAGTTATTGAAAAGGGGAAAATCATCTGTATTTGCTCCATCTCAGTATATTGTTTTAATTCTTCTATGTTGTCTGGGGACTTTTAGGAACTGAAACAGCAACTAAAAGTCAATATTAAGAACTGATTTTATTTCATGCTTCATGCTTAATAGGTTTTAGAATATTTTTATTGCTGCAAACGCAGACTCACTCACCAGATCACCAGCTAGATAATATGCAGAGACGCCTGCCCGCCCCCAAGGGAGACTCAGGTAGGTTTCTCCTGTCCGTGTGCATTGGGCGCAACCTACTCTCTGTCATGAAAGGCTCTGCTCACTTCCTTCTGCAGCACAGGCTTGCTGCAGCACCTCTGGCCCTGCTTCAGCCCCTCTACAAAGCTCCAGTTGGTTACTTCAGTAAGAAAACCCCTCTGTATGAGTTCATCTCCTCAAAGATTGATTGAAAATTACACATGAATGAAATTCATGTTTTATATTTCTGTTGTACTTTCTCAGAGGCCATACCCAGGACACTGAGACAAATTCTGAAGGAAAGCACAGGAAAACAGGGACAAAAGAAAGCCACACTTGATCAGCCATGGCCACCAGCCCAGGATTAAGCCTCTGGTGGTGGCCCTGGAGCTTTTGATACTATTGGCTGTCTGTTTTGAAGGTCTCATGGTTAAAGCCCTTAAACATCCCTACATTGCTTAGGAATTTCTGAGTAGCATGGATATATGTGTATTCTTCCTGAAATCACTCAAATCTTGCTTGAATCTACTTATACATTTTTCTTTGTCTTTATTGGGGGTATTCCAGCCACATCCTACAACTCATTTTGCAAAGGTAGATATCCTTTCATTGGATCTGAAGTTTCACGTACTGGCAATCTAGGATTTAATTAAACAGTCACTGTTTACCAGATCCACCCCCTCAAGATGATGAAGGAAAAAGCTTTCTTTTGTAGTACCTTTAATATGACTCCATTTTCCTTGCTTTTTGAGCCAGGGAACCCACATTTTCATTTTGCTCTGGAGCCTGTAAAGTATGTAGCTTGATCTTGGGTCAGGGGAGAGAAAGTGATGGATAAACGAGCTCTGGTTAACTTAGTGTAAACTATAAGGGCTTCTTTAATAAGACGGTATTTGAGCAGAGATCAAAAGAAGGTGACAGTGAGCAATGTGTGTGCCTAAGGTAAGCTAATTCCAGGCAGTGAGGAAAGCAATGCAAAGGCCCTGTGGCAGATGTACACTAGGCATGTGTTGGGAGCTGCTAGAAGACCACTATGACAAGCAAAGTGAATATGAGTGGAGCAATAAAAATGAGGTGATAGCAGCAGTGGGGTGGGATCCAATAGTCTACAATGGTAGACTATTGTAAGGACTCTGGATTTTATTGAATGAAATGGGAAGCCACTAAGGGTATTTTAATATTTTAAGCCACTGAGGGTCATACCATGGAATGACATGGAATGATTTATACTTTAGGAAGATTTTATCTATAAGTTCTTACTAACCATTAATATAAAATATCTCCTCCCTCTCTCCTTTCTAACACTATTCTCCATCTGTTTATTTCTACCCTCTCCTTCTTCATAGTACCCATTATATGAGACATGTGTTTTTATTTATTTTTATTCCCAGACTAGAATATAAACCCCATGAGAGAAGAGACTGTGACCCTGGAGCCTAGATCAGTGTTGGATGCATAGTGAGTCTCAGTGATTATGTGCTGGGTGGAGGAATGAATGGATCTTTTAAGTCAGGTTATAGACCATCTTGAGAGGCTAGATAACCTAATACCCTCCTTTTCAATTGCCTCTATAGATTGTCATTCAGATGATTGCCTCTACAGGTCATTGAGGCAATCCGATCCATACCCTCATGGAAATGTATCATTGTTAGATGGTTCTTCCAGACACTGACCTCAATCTGACTTCCTTAAACTCCATCCATTGTCCTCACCCTGTCTCTGCCCTTCTGCTTTTTGGTTTCCTTTATAAAAGATGTTTTCCTTAGATATCTGTGTGATGTTTTATCTACTGGAGAATATTTGGAGAGAATAGATGAGCAATAAGGTGTAATGGCCAAGAGTGTCGGCTCTAAAATCTCACAGAACTCATTCTGGCCAGTATGGCTCAGTTCGTTGGGTGTCATCCTGAAAACCTAAAGGTCACAAGTTTGATTCCTGGTCAGGGCACATGCCTGAGTTGTGGGTTTAACCCATGTTTCTCTCCCTGTCTTTCTCCGTCCCTTCCCCTGTCTCTAAAATCAATAAAAGAAAAAAATTTAAACTCACACAACTGGGTTCAAATCTTAGTCCATTCACCTACTAGCTGTGTGGCATTGGAAAAGCTACTTACCCTTCCCAGCTCTCAGTTTTCCCATCAGTGATATGAGAACAAAACTATTTTTTCACCAGATTTTCTTAAAAAAAACAGTGACATTTTTGAGGTGCTTGACACAGTACCTGGTAGCATTATAAACACTCTACATAAGGTGCCTATTTATAAATTAAGTAAAAAGAAGAAAGAAGAAAAGGCTAATATATAATCCTACCACCCAGATAAAACCATTTTATAACATTTCATGACTTTTCTTATAGTTGAAAATAATTTCTTATTCTCCCTCAAGTGTTATTATCTCTAAGTTAACCTCCCTCACTCCCCCTGCCCCAGATCCCTGAGCCAACACTGCATTGAACAGTAACAGTTGAGTTGAAATATCAGCTGAGCCATTCTGGTCATCCCCCTGGACCCTTTCTAGTTTGTTAATGGCTGTCCTCCTTAAGTATGTCTCAGAGCTGGACACAACATGGTCTGACTAGCATAACGTGTGCCAGGACCATCACCTTGACCTGAATACTAGACCTCAAGGAGCACAGCCCAGGTTGCAATGACTTGTTTTTCTAGGATTCTTTCTCAACTTTCCTTCTTTCTTAACTAATAATTTCTTTATCTTTGGAAAAGTACTATACATGTACCCTGCTAAGTGACATCTCAATGGTTGAGCCCATAAATCTAGCTCCTGGAGATCATTTTAAATCTTTATTTTTTTCATTCAGTATATGAACTTCACACACAACCAGCATATTTTTTATGCTTATACCTATGTTCTTGTGAATATGGGAAGCTCCAGAACCCAAGGCATGCCTCTCTGAAGTTTGACTATTATTGACTAAATCTTTTGATTTCAAATTATCTGCATCCACTTAAATTTACCATTATTTATTAGGCTACAGTGATATCATAAAAAAAAACATTTTTGTCAGATACTTTTTTAAATCAATATTTATCATTGTGATGGACTGAATTGTGCCATGCCCCCAAACTCACATGTTGGAGCCCTAGCTCCCAATATGACTATATTTGGAGCTGGGGATGTTAGGAAGTAATTAAGAGTGAATGAAGTCATATGAATGGGGTCCTTGTCAAATAGAGTTTGGTGCTTATAAGAAGAGGAAGAGAAATATACCTCTTTCTGTGTGAATGCACCAAAGAAAGGCCATATAGGGACACAGTTAGAAGGCAGCCTTCTGTAAGCCAGGAAGAGTCTTCACCAGGACCTGAGTTACCTGGAACCTGGATCTGGTACTGCTAGCCTTCAGAATTATTAGAAAATAAATTTCTTTTGTTTAAGCCATTCCATGTATGGTATTTTGTCATGGCATTCTGAGCAGACTAAGACAGCCACTTTGGTAATATTCTCCATAGTTCGCAGAGTGGTCAACCCTCTACAAAAAGGGTATAAATTACATTCAACAAAATTTTCTCCTAGAGAACTGATTGTGACTTAAAGGTATAATCCCCTCTTTTTAAGTCATCACACAATTTTTGTTAAATGATTTCTAGACTTTTTTCATGGTATCAACATTAAACATAATGGTTTACAATCTTAAGAAGACACTTTATTTTTCCTTTTGAAAATCCAAACATTTTTCAATGTCTTAATTTTTGGCATTATTTCAAATCACCACAATTTCTCAAAGATAATTTCTGCTGGTTCCATACCCCCATCTCCCACTTCTTTTAGTAGCCTATGACTTGGTAAATGTATGGTTACATAAGCAAAACTCTCTAAGTTTGACATTCTTCGTGTCTCCTTTTTGTACCTCCTGGGCCCAACAGAGTGCCTGATTTGTGGTAGACACTCAACAACTGTTTACTCCAATGAAACTGATCTTACTGAAGAATGAATGATGCTACCTAGTTTGCCAACAACTCACAGAGTTGTTGAAAGGTTCAAGGGATAATGAATGTGCTCATGCCTAGTAAACCATAAATCAACATATAAAAGTCTAAAGTTGTAATACCTAAGAGAGCCTAGCAGGAAACATAAATGGGTAACACATTAAGGGTGTAAGAGGTAACAGGAAGTAGATCATGCCATCCTAGCAATTTTGTGATTGTTATTATATATTAGCAGGGGTCAGCTGACTATTGTACCATATGGACCCCAACATACCTAATGGCTCAAACAAAACAGAAGCTGATTTCTTGTACTAATAATCTTGTTCCAGTTTGGTGGAGGGTGAAAGGTGGGTAATGAAGCTCTGTACCATACCGTCTTTCAGGGAAGCCAACTACTAAGATTCTATCATCTTTAACAGGTTGTCCTGGATATATATTTGCATACAGCCAAGGAAAGAAAAAAGAGACAGGAGAGTCACTCATAGTTGGTTTTTACAGGCCAGACCTGGAAGAGGTGCCCATAACTTTTATTCAGATTTCATTGGCTAAAGTTTGGACACATGGACATACACTACTTCAGTGGCATCTGGAAAGTGAATCAAAGTACGTTCCCAGGAAGAAGCAGAAGTAGTTTGGTGAATAGCTAGCTCTTCTGTGATTTTAAATCGGAGTAACCACTAAAACTTTTTACAAAAATTATCTGGCTAATGCTACCTGAGCCAAACAAAACATATCTGAAGGTTGAATGTAACCCACAGGCCACTGTGCATTGTATAAATGTTAACTACCATTAGTATTAGTTACGATGGACTTCTTTGGAATATTGAGATCTGAACTCATTTAAAGTAGCATATGATTACTTTAGAAAGCAATGGGTTTTTAAAAAATTTTTCATTCTTCTCATATGGAAACTTCTCTAAGACTTCTGCATGATGTTCTGGACCACTGTCATTTGCTGGGCAGCACGTAAGACAATATTTATGCCTTCACCTCACCTCTCTCATGTAACCCTCCCAAGCTTCCAATAGTCATCACCAGCCACTTCTTTCACTTTTGCCCCAAATGATTTTCTTCTTGAAACGACCCTTGCCGAAGTCTTTTCTAACACACTGACTGGGTAGAGGGTTTCCATGTCTGGCTGATGAAATACAGTAAGTTGAAATGGGAAGAAGGATGGTGGGACAGTATACTGGGAGTCACCTCTGTGCTTGCCTGGCAGCCTCTCGGACTCTCCTGCTCATCCCATCTCCACTCTTGTCTTGAGCTGTGGGTGCAATGCCCATCTTCTCTAAATCTATCAGACTCTGGAAATGCCAACAGGAAGAAAAGGATTTACAGTTGAAGGGAAAGGAAATGCTAGATGTAAATTTTAATTTCTAATCATTTGAAACAATTTCCCTCCCCAAATGCCTTATTTTTTTAAGAGAGGAAAAGAGAGGGAGAGAAATATTAATCACTTGCCTCTCACACACACCCCAAGCAAAGACCAGGTCTACAACTCAAGCATGTGCCCTGACATGGAATTGAACCAATGACACTTCACCCTGCAGTACAATGCTCAACCAACTGAGCCACATCAGTCAGTGCCTCCCCAACCACTCTTAAATAAATTGGAAACCTAATTTAAGCCCCAGATCTGCTTTAAAGGGCATATAAGTGCAGAGGAAAGAAAAGCGTTTGCTCTAGATTACAATAAAATATACCGTTGTCTACTAGACATGACCAAAATGAATGAAGATGGTTGCCCCCAAGAAGTCCATAGTCTAGAGGAAATAAAAGCACATATTTTTTAAAAGCTTATATTACAGAAAATATATTGATGGGTTAAAAGGGGGTAGGTGAAAAAATAATCTCAACAAAGACGTAAAGGCTTGATCAAGTCTACTGTTTGCAAAGATGTCTAAAGAAAGGGTGGTCCTCATTGGCAGGAGTGATGGGTACAACCAGCCAGGAGAGCAATCTGTATGTATAAAATCTGTAAGTATATTTTCTTTATCCAAGCAATTTTAATTCTAATCACTTATCTTACAGAAATAATAAGATAGGGTAGAAACGTGTGTATGTATTTCATTTGATTATACTGTGGTATCTAATAAGAAAAATGGAAAACAGTTGAATATTCATTTATAAAAGACTGATTAAATAAATTATGGTGCACATATATAAAGAAACAAACACTATATAATCATTTTAAAAGATAAGACAGATCTATGTGGGTTGAAATTTAAAGACAACTACTCTTAATGGTAAATGATAGAAGATTAATTAAACATAGTATAATCCTCAGAGAAAATAATGTTTAAAAGGCATCAGAATGTCCATAAGGATACTTACTAAGTTATGCATCATAGTAAGTGGAGAATGTCTTAGGAATTGTACGAGTTATAATTGTGTCATCATCATTATCATCATCATCATTTGGGAGGCACATTCTGTGTATCAGACACTAAGGCAGACAGTTTACAAACATGACCTCATTAAATCCTTATGACAATGCTGTGTGTTAAACACTAATATTCAGAAGTTAAATATGAAAAAATTAAGACACAAAAAGGTAGCTTGCTCAAGGTTTTACAGTTAATGAGATGCAGAACTGGACATAAGTATTTCTTCCTGACTTAAAAGCCCCCATTCTTTCCAATATACCATAAACATATACATTATGTATTACCCAGTTCCAAAAATATAAGTTTGTAATCTAATAAGGGGACAAGAAAGGAGAAAAAACATATACAACTAAGAACAATGAAGATAATAATGATGTTAATAATTACGAAAGCTTATTTAGTGTTCACTGTTAACCAAACTCTATTCTAAGTGTTTTATATTTAACGTGTTTGAACTTTACAGCAATTGTATACTGGGTACTACATTATCCCCACTTCACAGAAAAGAAAACTAAAGCACAAAGAAGTTGAGAAACTTTCTCAGGGTCACACAGTTTCAGGACCTCAATGTTTAGCTGCTCCACTTACAAAATCTCTAAAAGTAGCCCAAGAAAAGAACCAATGAATTTTCATGTGACCTCAAGGGATGAGATTACTTCCAAATAGGGATTTGTAAGCTCTCTGGGTATAGAGACCTTGTCTGCCTGTCACCCCTGTGCTTCCATAGGCTAGTACAGGGTCTGACAAATAAGCCCTGATATAATATTTTGTTGAGTGAACAAATGAGGAAGCCTTTCATTGGAATCTTACATAAATGCTAGATTTGGGCCAGGTAGGGAAAAATGAGGGATGGGGAGGGCCTATGAGGAGCTACATTTCAGAGAAAAGAAACTCTTGAGAGTTCATGTACTGAGAATGTGAAGGTGAGTGCTAGAGAGTGAAAATCAAAAATTGGGTATTTGGTTGAACATTAAAGTATGTGAAAGGGGCCATTGAAGATAACTTTGGAAAGTTAGTTAGCCTCAGGTGATAAAGGGCTTTGAATGGCAGGAATAAAAGTTCAGATTTTAGTTAGTAAACAAAAAGGGATTTTTATAATTTTTTTAAAGAAAACTTGACAGACACAGAATGGGGCTTTAGTTAGCAGCCCATAAAATAAACTGAAGGAGAGGAAAACTGAGAATAGATCAATTCGGAGTATTGTCTCAATAGTACAGATGGGAGATTGTGAGAATCCAAGTTAATAAAGTTACACTCAAGATGGAGAGAAGGACAAGGATGCAAAAGATATTGAGAATGTAGAGTTAGTCAAAGTCTCTTTGGATCTGGACTATAAGTAGAACATTGAGGTTTTTTAAAAAAATGGCTGCACATTTTTTGAAATTGCTCCCACTGGAGATGGGGTATATATATTCTCGCCTCTTGAATGTGAGGAGAGACAGGAGACACTATGTGACTTTCAAGACAAGTTCATAAAGATCTACACTGTTTCCACCTGGCCAGCAATCACATGAGAGGTTTGACTACCCTGAGACCACCATCTAGAGAGGCCACATGGAGGTGCTCCAGACAACAACCCCATTAGACCCCAGTCTCCAGCTACCCCCACCAAAGCACCAGAGTCTGAGTAGAGCTGTCCAGATCAGCCCACCTGCTTGTTGAATACCTCCAAGTTCTGTATTCAAGGCCAGCAAGAGGTGGAAGAATCACCTTTCTCATCGCTGTGTAAATTCCTGACCCACAATATCGTGAACCATGTTGAAATTATTGTTTTTGCAAGACACTAAGAAATGTTCTCTTTTTTATTGTTGTTCAAGTACAGTTGTCTCTATTTCCCCCCCAGAACTCTCCCCAACCTCAGCCATCCCCACGTCTCACTCTCAATCCTGCCCCCCTTTGGCTTTGTCCATGTGTCCTTTATACATGTTCCTTGATGTCTAAGTTTTAAGGGTGATTTGTTGCATAGTGATAACTTACTGGAACATAAGTCAAAATAATTTATCACCAAAACCAGGACACTTCAGGGAATGCAAATACATGTTAATAATTATGGGAAAACCAGTGCTTAACTAGAATATACTTTTCCCCACTATAAGCTCTTTCAAGATTGTGGTCATTTATGTATCACTAGCACCTAGCTCTATGTGCATCAGCAAACCTTTGTTGATTAAATAAATCAGTTCCTTTTCTTTCTAATTAATGTATAACTTTAATAAAATTTATAAATCTTAAATGTATAGCTCAATGAAGTTTTAAATATATTATAGATAGAACTACATAACCACTACCCAGATCAAGATATAGAACATTTCCTTCTCTTCAGAGGTCTCGCTTATGCCCCTCTGAGCTTGTAACCCAAAGGTAGCATTATTTTCATCTCTATCACCATAAATCCATTTTGTCTGTCCATGAACTTCATTAAAATGGAATCACAGACTGTGTACTTGGTAAAATTGTGTCTGTGAAAGTCATCCATGTTGTTGCATGTAGTAATAGTTTGTTCCTTTTCACTGCTATGTAGGATTTCATTGTGTGACTCTGTCACAACTTATCCATTCTTCTGCTGATAGAGATTTAAAATGATTACGCTTTGGACTATTTTGAATTATGCTGACATAAACACTTTTGTACATCTCTTTTGATCTATGAGCTGACAACTCAATCAGATCCTTTTTTTAAACAAAGTTTTGGAAATTACCATCCTAATTCATTCACTTTATCAATATCTGAGAAGAACACTATAAAAACTTTACCAACATTTAACATTTAATTTACCTGCTACTCTTTCATTAAGTAGCACCTTTCTGAAACCAGTATACCTAGAAAGGGGAAGGGAATTATAATAGTGTTATCTTCAAAACACCTTTGTCAATATTATATTGTCCCGAGTTAATTATCTATAGAGCCTGCTTTCACTCTCAGGAATGCCGCTGTTTGGATGGCAGCTTTTATGGTCACCTGACTTTCTCCGCCCCATACCACACACCACAGTAAAATCTAGACTGAGTAAGAAATATGCCTTTCTTTTGGAAGACACAAGAAACAGGATCATGACAACCAAAGTGGTTTGCATGTGTATTCTTAGGAAAATTAATTTTAGGAAAGGATAAATGTAGAAACTGAAGATCTGAAAAATGATTTCCTTAAAGTATTTTTGTCTATGGACCACCTGGAAAATCCTTTCCATCCCGAGATGGACTTGAACCCAAGTTGGAAGACAGCTGGCTTACTTCATCTAAAATAGAATTCCCCTGGAGATAGTACAATTGAGTTTATTAATTGAAAAAATTAAACTACATGGTTTTTCAGGAACTTAGACTCATTAATTATGAGAAAAGAAGTCTTAATATTGGACAAAATCTTTTAATTGTTATAATTTTCAGAAAGTCATTCATTTATTTTTTCAACAAATATTTCTTAGGTACCAAGTATGGACCAGGCATGGAACTAGGTGGCATTGGGAAAACTATAATGTCCCCACATGCTAGGAGTTTACAGGCAATAGAAAATACCAGAGACATAAGCAAGGAGAATTGATGGAGCCAGTCAAAGAGAGCTATAGAAGGAACTCTAGGAAGAGACCTTTCAGTAAATTTCAATGGAAGTTTTTATTGCTTTGGTTTACAACTTAAAGAAAGGACTTGTCATATTCGAGTGTATATAAGTGTATGTTGAAAAGTACTTTGGTATTTAAAGCCATCAACCCTAAACAGATGGAACGTAACTGACCAATGTGGATCCCATATCTTGCAATGTTACTGTTTAAAGTCCTGTTTGCATTTTTATTGGGGTCTCTCATTAAATAGTACCTGTCAGTGAACTTGATAGACACATTCAAATTTTACACATTTTGCTTTTCAAATTAAGCAGAGACTAATATTTTACATACTAACATATAAAACCAAAGCCATGGTGTATTATTTAAATTCACACATTATGATCCTTCACAGAGCTATAACCAGAACTCTGGTTCATTAAATTAGTAATGACTCTTCCCTGCTGAGAACATTTATTTCTATTTAGTTGTAAGCCACAGCTCATTCCTACCCATAAGCTAAGGGATCTCACCTGAGTTATTATGTGAGGTTTGCCAAAAGGCTTGTCTCAAAATAATTGTCCCCTTTAGCTTGTTGAGCAAACTCTATGAAGTAATCAACACTGCAATCAGTTTCCAAGAGCCACTGATTCTGAAATCACCTGTCTAGCCCATACTCATTTATAAAATCTGAGTGGGGGCAAAGATCCTTTAATATTGTGAATTTATTAGCCAAAAGACCAACATATTAAGCTCTTATCAATGTCAGTGAGATCGTATTATTGTTTTAAGTATCCAGTTACCTAATAAGAACTCTAGAGGAAAGGAGAGAACAACTCCAGTCCTAAAACCTCTCTTCCTTTATGCCACAACTCTGATTAGAAAATTTAAGAGGAAATAGGGACTGTTCAAAGGCTTTGAAAAAAAAAAATCACTGACTACACCTCAAACTCCCTCCAGCCCCCAAGTGCTAGCGGACTAAAAGAAAGGGTTGTTTTTTTTTTCTCGCGGTTTTACCCCAGTCATTTGGAAATGGTGCTCGTGGACTCTGCTGGGATGGATTTCTGGGCACACGCGGGCTCTGCGGGTGCTGTGATCTATTAATACTGTCTGCGGCAGTCGCAGACTGGAGGACAGGCGAGAGAGAGGGTTTGTGTTTGCTGTTTCTGTCCCACAATGACGTTTCAGACAATAAGGCTTTGAGTTGGGTAAATTTCAGAGTTCAAGAACAATTATCTCCCTAGTAAATGAGATTAGATTATCAGTCATTTGGTACCCCACCGTTCTCCCCTTAGGTGACTCTTCCAATAAACTACTTGTTCACCGTAATTGGTCTGAAAAATACCTATTTTAATGGAAAAATGTATAAAAGTTAATTGAGGTATCTTGTCATTTTCTCACTAAAGTCTGCCAGTGCTAAGTAATACAATTCCATGATTCAGAACATTTAATTAAACCACCAGTTCATGCAACGTAAACCATCAATTAAGCAGTTAGTTGATGAACTGGCTGGTTATATTCGCATGTATGAGCTCCAACCCGGAGCCAGCCATCTGGGTCTGCCACCCCCGTTTCTTTCACTTCCTTCCTTTATAACGTCAGGCAAGCTGTTTAAATCCTCTGAACTGGGTATTTCCTTATTATTGAGAAACAGTATTATAATAATTCTTTCTTTGCAGGTTGTTTGGGGGAAACAATGAGATAATCTTAGTAAAGCCCACATTGTATGTGTTCAATAAATATTACCTGTCATGATTGCAGTTTAGAAATACCTTGGAGGTTTGTTTCCACCTCATTCAATAACCAAATGGACATTTAATTAATATGATGTTACAAATGATTTCACATTTCTCTATCTCCTCTTCCTTCCATGATTACAAACAATTGATTTCTGACTCAACTCAAGTTTTGAGGCTTTTAAATGTATTTATTTTAAGCATGTTCTGCACATGGAAGTTTCTTAAAGCCAAAGTGAGGTAGGAATTAAATTGTATTGTAATTTCTTTAATTCTCTTTTGAGTCTACACAGCTTCAAAATACAGGAGCATAAAGCACATTACCAGAGACTATAACGTTAGGAAAGTTTCCTCAGATGTGTGAAATTTCTCACAGAAATTCTAAGATTCCTGGAACTTTCACAGAGGCAGGCAGAGGAATCACAGATACAACTCTAATTACTCAAAAGGGAGTAACTATATTTAAAAGGTTCTCAGCTACCTGGGTGCTCTTATTCTGGCCTTTCAGCACATTTCGTCTTACTCTCCCCATAACTGTGAACTGGTCTGATGATGGATTAACCTATCTATTGTCTTAGGGTATTTATGCATAACTCTTCTTTTTTCAGGCCCATCGATCCCTGTCTACATTTACAATGTGGGAAGGTGCTCCTGCGGAAAGCATACCAATATTAATGCCCGATCATGACTGCTTTTTACAAAATAGGCCTGCCTGAATTATAAACACCACAGTTTTACAGAGACAAAGTTGCTATTCATTCTGTGGAATAAGTTTTAATGTTAGTTTGGTGTTTGTGTGTGTGTGTGTGTGTTTCTTCTTTTATCCTTGAACTGTAATGGCTTTCATCATTTCATTGAACACCTAAAAATCAGTTTATTCTGGTTTAAAAATTAAAGAATCTGGTTATATAATCTTGAGAGTATCTTCATCTGTGTTGCAAATTCAGTGTTCCCAAATCAGATGTTGAGGTGGAGTTTAGGTGCACAGTTTTTCTTAGGAATCCACACCTGTTTAAAGGGAAGTGGAAGTAGGTTTGGGCAGAGAAAAAACTAGAACTGCAATGCAGGCTAGGCAAACAAAGCCTCAGCCACCCCTGTGGCAAAATCTGGAGCAAGGGCTGACCATCAGAGTGTCCCACAGTCATCCCTCGTCACGTTCGGTCATCAACACAGCCTGCCCCCAAAAGGCTGTCACCTTATCAAGATGGCTCTCTGAAACTGGACGAGTCCCAGAGTGGCTGACCACTGTGCCATCTACTGAGCACACTGTCTGCTGCTGGGTAGTACATGCTAGAAGGAAGAGCTGGGGTTGTGGACCTGTGTCCATCACTGTCTGCCTATTGACTCACTTTAAAACTAACGGTCTCCAGAATAGGGCAGGTAAAAATAAACCCCTGAAGGCAAAAATAAATGAATAAATAAGAACTCAGATTTATCTTTCATTTCATCTTCTTTAAAAGTTATGGCAAAATACACATAACATAAAATTTACCATTTTAACCATTTTTAAGTGTTCAGTAGTGTTACATATGTTCAAATTATTGTTCAACCAACCTCCAGAACTTTTTCATCTTAGAAAACTGAAACACTGCACCTATTAAACAACTCCCCAGTCTCCCCTTCCTCCCAGCTCCTGGCAACTGCCCACGTACTTTCTGTCTCTATGAATGCCATTGTTCTAGGTACCTCATGTGAATGGAATCTTATGGTTTTTTGTCTTTTTGTGGCAGAATTATTTCATTTACACTGTCCTCTGGGTTAATCCATGCTGTAGCATGTGTTCAAATTTCCTTCCTTTAAAGGCTAGATGACATTACATTGTACATGTATACCATAGTTTATTCATCTGTTCATCCACTAATGGACACTTGGGTTGGTTTCACCACTTGGCTATTGTAAATAATGCTGCTATGAACAAAGGTGTACACATGTCTGAGTCTCTGCTATCCATTCTTTTGAATGTATGCCCAGAACTGAAATGGCTGGGTCATTTGATAATGCTATTTTTAATTCTTTGAGGATCCTTCATACAGTTTTCCAAAGAGGCCGCACCATTTTACATTTACACCAAAAGTGTACAAAGGTTCTAACTCCACCACAACCTCTCCAATGCTTATTTTCTGTTGTTGTTGTTGTTTTGCAAGTAGCTATCTTAATAGGTGTAAGGTGGTGTTTCATTATGTATATTTCATCTTCTTAACTTTTGTCTTTGATTTGCAATACAAAATCTCTCATGCTGCAGTGGCAGACATATGCATTCACGCACTCAACAAGGACGTCAGAGCACAAGCAAGCTTTGAGAAGGGGACGTTTAGCCTTTCTAAGCCAGCTTGGAAACTGTTAGATGATAAGTATGTAAACAGATATTGGGGATACAATTAAATATTCACCAATAAATTTATAAGATCAAAGAGCTTCCAGACAATTGCTTTAATGGGAGTGTTTTGGGGTTCCACATAATAGTTTAGAATCCTTAGACAGTGTCTGTCTCCTAGTTCTCAGCCAAAACAACACATAAAACTATCATTTGGCTTTATACAACACACACACACACACACACACACACACACACATTAAGACCTAAGTTAAAATGTACAAAACTCATTTTTTGGCAGAAAAGTAAAAAAAAATGGATAAGTAGTAATAAAAATAAGTAGAAGCAAAAACATTTAAATTAACATTCAAGAATAAAACTAAATGAAACCTAAAGACATTTAAATTACTAACTAGAAGAGAGACACGCTCTTTAATTTTCTAGTTGTTCCCAAAAGCAAAAAAAAAAAAAAACAATTTAGTGCATAGAAAATGTCAGTGTTTAGGTGTTTAAGGAAAACTTGAAATGGTCTGTACAGGATTACCCAGTTTTTTGGAGACTGGCAACTTAAATAAATGCATGCCAAAAACAACCCCGCAAAATAATAACAAAAATAAATAGAATCAGACAGTCCTATTAGACACGGCTCTCTTCCATCTAAGTTCACCTACTGAGTGAGTGTCAGAAGATACAAGTGCACAGATGAACTTTCCATAAGCTCTCAAGTGGCTTTTGTACCAAAAGCCAAGTCATCTTTTCCCATCCAATTCTTTTCAAACAATAGAGTGCCTGGGAAAGACTGAAAGCAGATAGGAGTTTTCTAAGAGAGAGTCAGAAAACATAAATACTAGCAATAATTATAAGCTACTTATAAAAATATAAAACACTGATTTGGACTAATCAATTTATTCATTAAGTTCCCCAGACAGATTAGATTTATCCCACCAGAAGTCAAGAAAGTGACCTGAGAGCAACGGAAAGGGAGCCAGCGATGCGTTTAAGGGCAGCCTGGGAGCACATGGCAGCCATCACAAGCTCCCAAGATTTGACGCGCCTCTTAAAAGAATAGCAACAGGGAAATAAAGCATTGACAAATTTGGTCTCTAAGACTGCTTGCATTTGTTTCCTGCATGCTTTTAGAAACTCAGCTATCCCAAATGATCTCTAACTTCTGACAGTCATATGAATAAAATGCTATCAGTGAGGTTTGAACCATTTATGAAAAACCAGGTGCCTGAAAAGTGCCCAGAGGCATTGAAACCATTGCATCAATAAAGTAATCTGGATGTCTCCTAGGGTGCAGAGCTGGAGGTGCTATTCTCCACGCTACCAGACACAAAGCCAAGTGTCCCATGTTCATTAAAAATGCATCTAGAGCTGCCCTGTATTCACAAACAACATTTGCATGCATGAATTTCCCATTTCTTATAATACTAGAGCTGTGATAAACTATCTCCTAGACCGTGGTTAAAAGAAGATAAACATTTATAATTAGCATCTGCCACTTCCCTGAGATAAGGGAAGTTTTGTGTTTTTTTTTTCATGAAGTTGACACAGTGTAGGAAAAGCAAATGTAAGCCCCAAATTTGAGGTCAGTTCCGTTCCCAATGGGTGATCATATCATGCATTAAAAAATAGACTATTTAGAACTGATGATTTTAAGATAACTAAATTATTCCAATCTGTTTCAAATGTTTTAAATATATAAATTTATATAAAGTTAAAGTTTATATAAATTTATAAAGTGGATAAAGTTACTTAAAAAGAGAAAAATAAAGTCAAATAAAAGATTTTAAAACTATACTAAGAACATTCATATATAAATACCAAAATGGATGCCCTAGACTTGTCATATAAAATTCAGCAAACTTGTGGATTTTTGAGCCTCAGCCAAGGGATGTTAGTTAGCAGAAAAATCACAATGAACATAGCCTCGCTATGTTCTCGCTCTGTGGGGCGACCACAGATTCCCCGGGCCTCTATCTCAAAGGCAAAGGAGACGCCATGGTACAGTTACTATAGATTTACAGACTGGATCTCATTTACTAACGGGGTCAAGATATTTCTATTCT
>CM052544.1:82971872-83003212 GCA_028533065.1 Trachops cirrhosus | reverse complement strand
TCCCTGCTCCTCACGCAGATCCCTGGGTTGTTATAATCCTGCAGTAGTCTCCTTACCGTCTGGTCTTTCCGTGTCCGCTGCAATTTTGATTTCTCATTTTCATGTAAGCTGCAATGTCCTCTTTAGTATGGTTAGGTTTTTCTGTCTTTTGAAACGGGAGGCGGCGTGTGCTCCCTCCTACCACGTCGCCATCTTCTCCTCTCCAGATATTTCTATTCTTTAATGGCCACAATATAATATTGTTAATGATGACTTTATCTTTTGTGTATTTTTTCCTATGTGCTAAACAATGTGCTAAGCATGTTTACATTTGATATATTTTCATTTTAATTTTAAAAATACAAGGTATGTACTATTATTGTTTCCTCTTTATAAGTAAAACTGACAGAAAGGGTGGGTAATTATGAGTTAATATTTATCATTTGTTTGATCTTTTTAAATTTATATTTTGTAACTACAAAAGAGACACCAGGATCTAAATTCTGGTTTCAAAGTAAATGTCCTCTAGGGCAGGTGTGTGTACAATAAAATACAGTGTCTGTCCAGAAAAAGTCCAGCCATTTTTACTATAATAAGAACAGTTCCCGAGATATCAATGTAACTTGGCAACCAAGGAGAGGAGCCTGGAAGGCACAAACATGAACAATGACTTCCACTGTACTACTCAGTGGAGGCAGTAGACGCTGTTGAGTGAGCATGTGTGCTGGGTGGTCACCACATTTCATATGACTGAGTAGAGCAACAAATCTGCATCAAATTTTGCCTTAAGCTTGAACATTCCTCCACAGAAACTATTTGGATAATTCAAAAGGGTTTCAAGGAGGATACAATATTCATAGTGCAAATAAAAGTGTGGCACAAATGCTTCAAAGATGGTCAAGAATCTGTTGAAAGTGATCCACGTTCTGGAAGGCCTGCAACAAGCAGAACACCAGAGAATGTTGAATGTGTATGGGCTGCAATCAACAAAAATCGGTGACTGACAGTGCGAGAACTAGAAGCTGATCTGGGGATTCCAAAAACTACTGTGTCTGAGATTTTGACACAGAATCTTGGCATGAAATGTGTTGTGGCAAAATTCATTCCACAGCTTCTGCTACCAGAGCAGAAGGAACATTGTGCTGCAGTTGCTGATAACTTAACTCAAACTTCTATTAATTAACCACATTTCTTCAGGAAGATCATAACATGAGATGAATCATGAGTCTACGGCTATAAGTATGATGCAGAAATGAAGGCCCAGTCATCCCAACAGAAGTCACGTGGTTGTCCACGCCCAAGGAGGGCACAGCAAAGTTGCAGCAAGATGGAGACCATGTTAACTATGTTTATTGATTGGGAAGGTGTTGTCTGTCTCAAGTATGCTTCTCTAGGCCAAACAACTAATAAGGAGTACTACCTCAATGTTCTTCATCAGTTGAGAGATGCGGTATGATGAAAACAGCGGCAGCTATGGCAGCTGGTGATTGGCAGCCTCATCACAACAACATGCCTGCTCATTCAGCACCTCTCATGAAGAGTTTTTTGGAGAAACATCAAATCACCCAAGTGACTCAGCCCCCCTACAGCCCAGATCTGGCACCTGTGACTTGTGGATTTTTCCAAAACTAAAATCACCTTTGAAAAGGAAGAGATTTCAGACCATCATTGAGATTCAGGAAAATATGACAGGGAAGCTGGTGGCAATTCCAATAAAGGATTTTGCAGAGTGTTTTAAACAGTGGAAGAGACACTGGGAGAACTGTGTGAGGTCCCAAGGTGTCTACCTTGAAAGTGACTGAGGTGTCATTGTCCTATGTACAGTGTCTCTTGTATCTTGTATCTTCTTCAATAAATGTCTCTGTTTTTCATATTACATGGCTGGATACCTTCTGGACAGACCTCACATATATATAATGAAATCTCTTCTCATAAGTAGAAGTTGCTTTAGAAAGAACCGCTAGAACATCTCAATTTAGTCTGGGTGATTCTTTCATTTTTGAATTCTTAATAACTATCCCAACTTACTGTTTCCTTTGCCATCAATGTCTCCAATGTCTCATGTCCAAGATGTTCTAAGCTTTTTCTACAAGGTGCCAAAATACATTTGACTACAAGAAATACAACAAAATTTCCAGGAGCTCCGAATTCACAGAGCCCTTGTGGAGGGGCATGGGCATAAGGCAGTGTCAGCAAGAAGGGATGAATCTTTCACTCATACCCAGTTCTTAGTATATACAGGCCCTATCTATCTTATTAGAGAAATTAGAAGACTTGGAGAACTTTTAGTTTGCTCTGTTCATCTGCAAGCCACATCTGGAAATGCACTCCACTGAGTCACAGTGGAGAAGTCCAATAAATGAGAAGGCAGAGCTCTGGCTGGAGAAAACATTCTGTGTTTTCCTTCTGAAATCTTGAGTAGGCTATTAAATATTCTGGTACGATAGCACAGATACAATGGAACATTGAAAATTATAGACAGTCTCTCCATTATTTCATCCATACACCACCACAGGCTTCACTTACTGCCCCCAAGACACTCATATTGCACAGCAGTAGAAGGTACTAGAGGGAATCTAAACCCAAGGGTCTCAGTGCTGGCCTTGAGGGCAGTCATCATGTCATCATGAGTCACACCAGAGTGCATCTGGGGACTAAGCCAAATGGGATTAAAAACATGGAGGCAACGAAGCAGAAAGCCTGAATTCGAATCCATGTTCTCTCATTACCACACACGGCATCTGGGGAGGATGGCCTTTCAAAACCTCTCTTTGCTCATCTGTACAATAGGGATATAAGTATCTTTCTCAGAGAATATTTGTAAATATTAAAGAAGACGGTGCATGAAAAATTCATAAAAATCTTGGCATGCAGGCAGTACCTATAAATGTTATTTTTCTTTTTTTATGTTCAATGTTGTAACATTGGTTTTGGCCTATTTTCCCCTCTGAATCAAATGAACAAATGCTTTGGCTTTATCACAACACAGAATTTTATCTTCTTTTCACACAACTGTTAAGTTTAACATAAAGAAGAAATCAGGTTTGAATGTGTTTTTAATAGGTATGGTCCCAGTGGTAGTCATTACTTCGTTCTGACTGTTGAATAATGGTACACACATTAAAGAAGATTAAAAATATATCGAGCATATAATGGACAGCAATTATATTTTTTAAAAACCCAAATGTTTAAAACTTTTAATAGTCCTACCAGTTTTTGAAAATTCTGCAGAAAAGATTTTCTTTTCTAAAACTGAAAGACCCTGTAGGTTACTTTTAGCTTTACAGAAATAGTACTACATGAATAAAAGATGTTAGTGTGAAAACTTTTTGTCCTCGAGGGCAAAATGAGAAACCACATACATCCTGGCTTTCCCTGTACCTTCCCCTCGACCCAATGCCCGGAACTGAGTACTGGCCTGCAGAGGGCACTGGGCAGTGCTTTCCACACACACCTGACTCCCCATCATTCCACCAAGCACCCTCTCCTTGAATTTCTATCTCCCCAAATCCTATTAACTTTCCAAAACAATAAGCTTTTCCCTACTATTGAACTCACCCCTCTACATCCTCTGCAGCTGTTACAGTCTTCAGCATACCTTAAATGCCCCATCATCCACTGTGATTCTCAGCAATTTAACTTTATTGTCCCAAGCACATTATAAGTTCCTCAGTGGTAGAGATTATATCTTTCTTTTTTCTGCTACTGATAAGACATAGCATAATTGTTAAGTACTTATACTTTGAAATGGGATTGTTTGGATTCACACCCCAGCATTCTACTGTAAATATGACTTTAAGCAAATTACTTAATCCCTGTAACTCAAGAATAATAAAAGTACTTACCTCATTTGGTTGTTGTGGTTTAATAACATGAAATCTTAGGAAGAGATCCAGAATATCATAAGTGCTGTGTAATTGTGAGAATTTATTATAGCAGTGGGACACATCCTTGCCTTTTAAGTCTCTGTATCAATGAACATGGAACCAGTAGATGAGGCAATGTGAATAAATCAATTGTTTGGTGAACACCATGTGGGATTTCAGAGGAAAAGATGGTCTTTGCTGCCGAGGAACTTACAATCACCCTGCCATGGATGGAGTAAACAGAGGGCACTGCACAGGCGAGAGCTATATAAGACTCCTTATTTCTCTGGGGCATGGTGCAGACCATGGCACATAGTGGGCATCCAACAGATGTCTGTTGTATTAAACAAATCATTAGACTGCAGAAGGAAGTCTATTTAGTAAACACCTGTAAAGACCTACTGCTGCAACATGATGGTCCAAAAACAAGTATAAAATCAATAACCCCATTGGACTAAAAAACATGTTGGTGTTTAAAAATGAGCCATGAAATTCATTGTCTCATCAGCTTTTGGTTGGCTCCATTTGTGTTCTTAGGTTGGTTTCTGTCCAATTGATTGGTATGAATTTAGTCAAAGATACAGTATCAGGATGCTCCCTGTGAAGGCAGCAGCAAAGATCAGAGACCACACCACAGGGTCACCATGTTACCATTCCAAGCATCCCCACCTGTGAGACTTTCTATTAGGGACACAGTTAGCAGATGTCCTCCCCGTTAAACCAACTACAGCTAGCTATGGATCCAGCTAATGAGATTTCTGAGTTGAGTCTGAGTTGTCACTCACTTCTGCCATCACCTCTTTTGAGAAGATGGGGTTTATGATTGATTTCCAAAGTCAGTTCCCCATAATTAGAAAGTGCTTCCCACTCCATGTGCCCCATTCTCAGATAGTCATACTGTGGTCCATCTTTCTCTGAGTTTCCCCTGCCTCCAACCCTGGCAACTTCTTTGCTTCTGAACCCCACCCATAACTTGACCTCTGTCATGGATAGACAGTTGTACCTCTTTCCTGAACACCTGACTGGTTTGCCCATCACTTGTCTATACCCAGCTGAGAAGACACATCTGAATCTTTTGGTGATGGCTCATGACAGAAACTGTGACTTAATACTGAACTCTTTAGATACCATGTTATGCCTACCTGAATCTCCACTTTTACCCAGGCCATTCCCAATGGTAGCCCAATGAGTGAATCTCATGACGAGCCATAGTATGCTCCCTACATTCCTGCTTCAATATGGAATCCCAAGATGTTTAACAACTAGAGCAGGACCCCACTTTGATGATTCCTTTGCTTTGGTGCCAGGTTTATGTCCAAGATAGTTTCACTATTTTTTGTTTTTTGGCCATTCCATCTAGCAAGTAGGAAATGTTGCTGAGAGTGACATAGAATATCTTCTGTTTTCTCAAGCTTAGAGATATACCATAATGCATTTACATATTAGTCATCTCTAGATGAACACTTCTGTTGCTTCCAAAATTTTCCTATTACACTTAGCTGCAATAAACAGCCTTGTATATACTTGCATATTGCCCATTTATTTTTCTTAGGATATATTTATGAAAGTGGAATTACCGAGTCTAAACCTATTATCATTTCTTGGGGTTTTTGATGTATTTGCTATACATAGTCTCTCAAAAAGATTGTAGCAGATCAAATTGTGTGAAATTATATACAAGTCATAAAATTCTAAGGCCAGTAGGAAGCTTGGGACTCACCCGCCTAAACTTTTACTTTGAAGGCGAGGATACTGAGACCAGAGCTGTTAAGCCATTTACCTAAAGATAGAAGTCAGAGTATAATTTGACCTATGCATGTTTATGACACTTTTCCTTATCTTCTTACATACTGCTATTATTATAGATTAAACAACCTCAATTATGAATTTAAAAATTTAAATGTGGCCCTGGCTGGTGTGGCTCAGTGGATTGAATGCAAACCAACAGGTTGCTGGTTCGATTCCCAGTGAGGGCACATGCCTGGGTTGCAGGCCAGGTCCCCAGTAGGGGGTGTGCAAAAGGCAACAACACTTTGATGTTTCTCTCCCTCTCTTTCTCTCTCCCTTCCCTTCTCTAAAAGTAAATAAGTAAAATCTTTTTTTTAAAGTATTTAAATGTGGACAACTGCTGTGTTCCCATCATCACTCTTATTTCTATATTTTAATTTTCCATATCATGTTATAAACACACGAAATGAAGTTTCGGTATTCAGGGAATATTTCAAGCTTCAAATTGCCAAGAGGGAAATTCTACTTGGAAAAATGCCTGTAGCTTAATCCACCGCCTCTCTTTCAGAACCATCTGTTCTATTGATGGACAGGGCTGGGCTCAGAAACCAGATGTGTTTTCTAAAGAAGTTGCTGTTGTTCTAGAGGACAGAATGTCTGACACATGACAAAAAGCAGGAATTTTCTTGTTTATATTAGTTGTTAAATGTGGAACAAATCAACAATATGTCTCTCCTTAAAAAATACTTTGGCAAGCTGTAGTTTTTTTCTATTTACAAATCTCTGCTAACATAATTACAAGATTGCTTTCCTTAAATATCTTACTCTGAAGTTAGCTAGCCTGTAGCTTCCACAGCAGAGCTTGGAACTCTGTATGCTCTTGTGGAAATTTTCACAAATACTACCCTGATAGCAAACTAATATGCCTTCACATTTTTGCTCTCAACTCATATCCTAGGACTCAAGTATAGAAGGTATGACTCTATGTAGCAAGGTTCTGATGAACACATAAACATTTTGCTGTGTAAGGCAATAGAGGAAAGGTAAGCAGACTGATTGTTCCACACATTAATTCAACAAACATTTACTGGGTCTTAACAATATATCCAATACTGTGCCATGCAATACAGCTACAATACAAAGGTGAGCAAAACAGACAGTAACAGAACTAATAGCAGTGGAGTTATCTTCTTTCAGGGTTTTCAATTGCTTATGTCTGATTTATAAAGAACTTTTTCAGCTTAGCTGTTGTTTCCTTGTAATACCAAATATAATATCATAAACCCTTAATACAACCTCAGTGTGGTCTGTGGTGGAAGTCTTTCTGTCTTGCAGCATAAAAGCTTGAAAGTATCATGCATGTTCTACTCTAGCACTCAGACAGCACACAGGGCTTTACAGAAGTCTCCTCCAGGACAGAGGTGTCAGGTCTATTTTCCTTCCAGGTCTGTTCCAATAAGACCAACCAGATCCCATTCTTTGATGCTGGCATTGATTTGCATAAAATGGAGAATCCATTTTAAGCTAAGAAAGGAATCTTGGTGTAAAGATTGGCTTATTACACACTGCCAGGAATCTGTAATTCCAAAATATATTCAGTAGGTCTTGGTTGATTCCTGCTTTTTTAAGTCCTGAAATTTCTTGTAAGAGATCTCTGTGCATCACTGTAATAAGCTGTTTGGTTCCACATAATGTCCCTTAAAGGTCATTTGTGGTCAGGACAATCAGAATATGACTTACAAGCTAAAGCTAAAGCATAATCAGTTCAAATTATACCTTGACTTAAATTTAAAAAATTTCATTTTGTTATATCCTTAAAACAAACAAAAAACAAAACTAACAACCCTCCTCCCTCCAACTCCTAAAAAAAAAAAAAGCCATACAAGACAAACTCACAAGCAGACAGGATTGTAGGTCTGATCGGTTCTGGGCATCTCCTGATCCTCTTGTATCCCTTTGAGTCAATAGTGATGCCTGGAAATTGACTATTAAAGTCACTCTTCAATAGTTTATTTCTTTTAATTTCTTCTTCTGAGTTTCAAACGACAATAGGAAAAGTAAGTGCCTGTTAATTCATTTGCCTATTTACTCTCATTGGTTTATCATTGTATTCAACAAACATTTGGAGGGAACATTGTTATAGATCCCACACTACATTTCCTGTGTAGCTTTCAGAGTGATTTAAGAATGAAAGTATCCAAGAAGCCCCCCTCGCTCCTTGACAGCACAGATTATCAGCGATGATGCCTGTTGAAGGAGAGACCCCACCGCATCAAGCTTAACTAATAATTTCTAGGATATAGGTCACCATGAGGTACAGAAAAAACAGAGAGAGGTATGTCATTCTCATGTGATTCTCTGGGGAATTTCCTGCCACAGTGATCATGCTCTGGCAACATTAGCATGTGAGATCTTGACATGATGTGTGCGGCTTGCATTACTAGCAAAAAGAGAGTTTTCTCAGGTGTGAAGTTTTTTCATCTTATGCTCAGGGAGTTGCACAGCTTCTGTGAGGTATTCCGGGGGCCATGCTCCATGTATCCATAGATGTCAAGTTTATTTACCACAGCGATCCTATACAAATGACACATCCCCAAAATCGTTTAGCTTGTTTTCCAGATCTGCCATTAGCATTTTTACACAAAGATTACATGGCAAGAGAATGGACTGTGAACCTTCTGCTTTATCAATTAACATCCCATTATCCATTATGAGACACACTCATTACCCAAAGTGAGATAGGAGGCCACCAGAGAGCTATTAGGGTGGACCTGATTTTTGCCCAGCATTGGCCTTGACAAATCAGGTAGAATCAGTCCATTGTATACTTGCATGGAAGTTGGTGGAGAAAAGACAGTGGACTGCTACATTTCATGGATACTTTGCTAAACATTTTCCATAGCCAAATTCTCAAAGTGTCAGGCATTCCCTTCCATATCTCAGAATGGACACTGCTACCATGAATACATTTGTGCTACCTGCAGTGTTTGTTGAGCACTTACTATATGTGATAAGCATTAACATGGGAAATCTATTTACTTCTGACAGCTCTGTGAGATGGGTACTATTAATGTTATCCACTTGTGAGGCTCAGAGCAGTTACAACCACCAGTTCCATGAGAAAGCAAGAACTCCATGCAGCCAGACTGAATTAATCAAAGTCTGGGATCTCAATCACTATCCTATCCCAATCATGGTAGAGGACCACTGAATGAGGTGGCTCAAAAGCTCCAGAAGCCCTCTCATCTCCTGAAGACCCAAGAGAATCCTTCCCAAGGAACAAGTTCCCTTCCTAGGCTATTCTCTGGGTGAAGCAGTATCCCATACATTAGTCTATCTTCCTAGGGGGAACTCAGGCTAAGGGTTGTATAGAGTGTGGTGCTAATGCGGACCCAGATAGGAGATGGTAAATAAAGTCTTAGAGGAACAGGAACTTTTATTAACCCTCAAAGATCCCCAGGACTTGTCCATAACTTCCTCTATTCAAGTATATTCTGAACAGTAAATTCACGAAGGGACTTTAATGGCTGAGAGAACATCCTGGGGTGGCACCTGGCAGTATCAAGTGCCTCCTGAAAGATACTTGGGGCAAATTTTGTGCTCTAGTCAACACAAAGTGTTGTTATGTCCTCCCTGCACAAAAGAGCAAAAAATAGAAGCCCCACCTATCTGTTCCCAAAGTCAGTGGTGTTTCAAATCACTTCCTTGAATTCAGAGCTCTAGATATTGAATAACCTCACATTACACTGCAAGAGGCCCTTCTTGGCATTGTTGTCAAGTTTAAAGAACAGTATCAAGACTTATAAGGCTAAAACTTGAAGGATTCTCTGAGGTAAGTGAAAATACTTTCCCAGGATTAACAGGAAAAAAAGATTGTAATCATTGTGAATTTCATAATTGACTTGGGGTAGTATTTTTTTCCCCTGCAGTAACAGAGACAGTTTTTAGAAAGAAAGTGGTTGTGTGCAATCAAGACAAAGACCATTCGGAGGCAACACACATCTGTGGCTACTGAGTGCCTGTTTTGAATTACATTTAAATTGCCTGAAGAGCATTTGGCAAATGGAAAATTTTAAGTTGGTTTAAGCTCTTCCATGGACAATTTAGGTTTTGTACTGCTATTGTTATACTGTGCTTTTGCATTCAAATCTTTTCAACCAGCATGGAAAAGAGAAAACATTGTGTTAAAGGCTTTTTAATGACATAGTAACTCCTCTTGACAAACAGTGGATCTGTTCCATTATCTTATCTGCCAAAAAAGAAATATCTTCCAGGAGAATAATATGTGCTTAATCATGAAAGACTTCAGCTTTGAAAGCTTCAAATGATAGAATCAGCAACAGAAATAAGTACCCTACATCCCCAAATTAGATGTGTTCTTTTGATTATCTTGCAGTAACATCTGTGGTAACAATACTTTCTGGAAACCACTGCTGATATACTCAAATAGCTGTACTAAGTTGGCCTGGTTTCTCATGTAAAAAATCAGTGACTTAACCAAGCATGGGATTGCCCCTGTCCTCCTCATTGCCCTTTGGCTTTACTGCCCCACCAGAAGCTCAAGGAGACTGCTGTGAGCTACGACTTCCGAACACAGCAGTCCTCTAATTTCTGTACCTCTCCATGGAGGTGACCATCATCCCATGTGCAACGACACCAGTCAAGTCCAATGAAACCATTGTCACTTTCCTTGCTTTGACAGTTACATAATTATAAGCAAAAGGCAATGTAGGAATTTTAAAAATGTACTTGGTCTGAATAGCTACACTGTCAGGCTTCCAGATAATTCTCAATAGCTATCTTTATCCCCAAGGCCAGGCTACTTTACATGTAAAGACTCAGGGTGAAGAGCTCTGCCACCCATCTTACCTGTGTGGGCCCAGACCAGAGGCAGCACCTGTAGATGTCACTCTGGCAGGCTCCAATTATGGAGAGGAAATTCTATGACTTGACCTCTCAAGAAATAGAACCTAAGCTTCTTCCAAATTTGTGGGGCTTTGTGCTGCAGGTTTATGAATTTATTAAAACACATTTATATTATGATGATAGAAAATATAAGATCCATTCAGATCAGCATCAGAGAGGGGGGTATACTTATCTCGGGAGGGGATGAGTTAAGAATCTGATGAGAGGCACATTAAAATAGCAAAGGCTTTGGAGACAAATGTGTCCTAGGTTGTCAAAATACTGACAGATGCTGAATTTCTGAGAGATGTTGAGCTTTTGGGATACTAAAGAGAAGAATGTTAAGAATTTTCCATGTCACTACTTTAAAATCATTCATTCTTCACCCTATTTCACCTCCCCATAAAGAAGAGAACATATGTTGTGCAGCAGAACTAAGAAGAAGCACTTATTTTTCCAGAACCACTAAGTACTTTATTATTCATGGTCCAAATCAAACCCAAGAGACAGAAAAAGCTGTCTTATATCTTAGGTGAAATATTATCAGTGCTGAAACAGAATCAGGGAATTTGGTTCTCACAACGTTATAGTTATGAAAAGTATAGCAGTAGAAATAGAAAACCATGAACAAATGATATAATCTAAAAACATAATTTTATAATCCTCCCTCATCCATCAAAAAAAATAACACAACAAACATAGTCAGCTAGGATGTGGGGTAAAGAAAACTCTAGTGCACTGTTGGGGGGAATGCAGATTGGTGCAGCTACTGCGGAAAACAGTATGGAGTGTCCTCAAACAATTAAAAATGGAAGTGCTCTATGACCAAGTGATTCTCCTTCTTGGAATACATGCAAAGAAACCCAATACACTGAATCAAAAGAATATATGCACCACTATGTTCATTGCAGCATTATTTACAATCACCAAGTTTTGAAAGAGGCACAAGTACTCATTAATGGATGAGTGGATAAAAAGCTGTGGTACATTAACACAATGGAATACTACTTGGCCATAAAAAAGAAGGAAATTTTACCTTTTGCAACAGCATGGATAGAACAGGAGTGAGTATTACAGTCAGAGAAAGAAAAATACCATATCATTTAACTTATATGTGGGGTCTAATGAACAAAATAGAAAGATACTCACAGACACAAAGAACAGACTGACAGCTGTCATAGAGGAAGGGAGTTTGAGGGGCTGCACAAAACAAGTGAAGGGACTAAGCCAAAAGAAAAAGAAAAACAACTCATAGATGAACAGTATGATCATTACCAGAGGGAGAGAGGTTTGTGGGAGGCAGCAGAGGGTGAAAGGGGAATAAACGGTGACAGAAGAAAACCTGACTTTGGGTGTTGAACACACAATACAATATACAGATGATGTATTATAGATCTGTACACCCAAAACCTGTATAATTTTAGTAACCAATGTCACCCTAATAAATTCAATATTTTTTAAAAAACACAATGAAAACATAACCAAAAAGTAATGTGCATAAAAAGGATTGCAGTATTCTTGTTTATACCTCATTGATAAGGTTACCTATAGATAGTTTTTCAGAAAAGAATTTTAATATACAATCATTCTGATAGGATATTAGGTTTTTAAATAGCATACAAAATTTAGGTTTTGAGTATGCTTATACATCTCTAAAATAAGTTCATTTTACTCAGGTATTTTTTTACTCATATGTAATGTATGATAAAGAGTTTGATGATCTTAATGGTGGTAATGATGTTTTGAACAGCTGTGGCAGTATATTCATAACCTGATTTTATTTGGTCTATGTTAAAATCCAGATGCAGAAAGATTCCACCCAAACTTGGGGGAAAATGTATGGCTGTTCAGAATGAACTGAAATACATTTTTTGAAAAGACTATTAATAATGCAAATGCCTTTTATATCTCTATGTTTAAAAGTGGAATAAAAATGAAACTCATTAAACAGTATCTGCGGTAAATTCAGATGCTGAAAATCTGACTGAATTGACTGAAAACACAAAGGAAGACTGCCGAAGTGAACATGACAGGAGTGAGTATTTATTCTAATTAAGGAAGAGATAGTGGTCTTCATGATTCTGAAGGGATCTGTAAAATCCTCTGCACTTGAGCAGGGCTAATGTGGACAGCTGCCAACATTTGTGCCTTTCTGCAAACGGACATTTTTAGCAGCACTTCACCACAATGCTTATGAGGATCAGCTGAATCTATCACAGGTTGGTTATATTTTTCTTGGTTGCCATAGAAGCTGATCACAGAGTCTGCAATCACTAGGTAAAGGTCAATTTGATATGAATGCGGAATTTATCTGGGGTAACCATATTGTGGCCCAATTAGTTTGATAATTGGAATTGGATGAATTATGTGTTGACACAAACAACTGCGCTCCAGTTTACCCTGAAAATGGTTGTTCTCGGGAGCCGTAGAGACATGTACATTTTCGTCTTGCAAATCACACAAAGGAATCAGGAGCATCACTGAGTTGTAGCTTGTCAAGTCCAAGTTTCTGAACGACACTAGTCATCTTTTGCTCTAGATTCTCAACTTTCAGTAATTACACATATTTCTTAGAAAAATGTTTCTGATTCAGAATAGTTGTTCTAAATGGAATTGGTTCCCTGATGATAGAACTGGCTTAGAAATACACTTAGGGCTGAAGGGGATGCTGCTCCCTGTTTTTCTATCATTCCCCAATACTGAAAAATTGGATTGTTTGAAGATCATATCAAAATGCCCTATACATATCTACCACCACCATTTGGCATGTGGCAGAGGAAAGAAAGAACTCACCCTGAAACAAATTTTTACTGCTACTCACAAGTCCCTGAGACAAGCTGGGCCCACAGAGCAAAATCATCGTCATCTGGAGAAGGCCAAGTGTAAACAAGAAATAAAAAGTAACAGGCCAGTGACACTTCTTTCCTGGGTCTGGAAGGATTTTTAGGCAACAACTCAATGAATTTTTCTCTCACTGCTATTTAATGTTGTTGCACATGATAAACTAAGCCAACTGAGGACGCGGGGTGAGATCTGGTTTATCCTCTTTGTTACATTACACTCACACGGAGAAGCCATCAGAGTTGAAAGTGACATTCTACAGTTGCCCCAGAAGTCATAGTAAAGAGTGAACCTTGGAATTTGTGATAAAGGTTTATGTCTTTAGAGGAGGAAAATCTAATAGCATCTTCCCTCCACAGGACAGGCAGTCAATCAAAAAGAATCTAAACCCAGTATGGAGAGAGAGTGCAGATGCGCACTCTAAACCCAGTCGGTGCGATTGAATTCCATGGCCTATCCTCTTTTCTAAGATAGGTTCTTGAGGCAAGAATGAGTTAAGCCTCTAGACAGGTGCTCCAAATAATTATTCTTGTTTTGGTACTACATGCAATACAAGATGAATATATATATTTAGGATGGAGCAAAACTAGGTTTCATGTGAGTATACAAAATAGTTTATTCTTATATTATTATTTATTAATCCTTGTATCATTTTTCATATGATCAACTGTAAACTTACTTTCCCCACCCTGTATGTATATGTGTGTGCGTATCTTATATCTTACCATTGTGAATATGTAGGTTAGATAAAAATAAATATATAAATTAAATAAGTCAGCTATCTTTTATTCTTCCTTAATTACGCTATGTGAGATCAATATGAAAGAGGATCAAGAAATTTCTCTTCAGTGCTAAACAACTACAAAATTAAACAGAGTAAGAAATGGCTGTCTAATCTGGTGTTACAGCCCTCCTAAGATGGCATTATTACAGAGAGGCCCTGTTACTGTTCTCAGGGGAAAGTCTGAAGCAGTGAGAGTGAAAAGAAGCACAATAATGAGGGAAGGCTTTCTGCTGAGATTGTCCAGTTGCTGTGTAAGTGGAGGACAGTGATTAACATTTATTTTCCCCAAGATATGGAAAGCCAACTTGAATACTGAGATCAACTCAATAATCAGCCAATAACTGAATATGCTCTGATGTCCTGACTTCAAATTCTTGTTACTTACCAACTATACAGAACAAGGATTGGGAAGGACGAGGAGAGAGAAACAGTGCTGAAAAGTGGTTTTTACCCATTCTCAAGTGGATAGATTTTAGCGAACAGAACATGGTCTAGCCATGTGGGAGGACAAGTTCTGGCTGTTTGGCCCAAGGTATATATTTAGCAGGGAGAAAAAGAGTGTTTAAAATCAGAATTTACCTCTAGGAGGGAGGGTTGGTTCTACAAAAAAAAAAAAATCATCTGGAAGGAAGAAGGTGATACTTATCTCCCAGGTGGTCAAACATCTAAGGGGATGTCCCTATCTTAGCTCACATCTGATGTGGTCAAAGATGTGAGGACGTGAAAGAGACAGCTCTACAACAATGGTCCAATGAGGAGTGTTTCAAGTGATCAGAGGAGAAAGCTCCAAAATGGAAGTATGTGTGCAAGTTAATTTTTAAGAAATGTGTAAGATGGAGGTCCATTTTTATTCTTTTGCATGTGGCTAACCAGTTTTCCCACCACTACTTATTGAAAATAATATTCTTTCCTCATTGTGTGTTCTTGGTGCCCTTCTCAAATATTAGCTGACCACATATGGGTGGGTTTATCTCTGGGCTCTCTGTTGTGTTCCTCTGCTCTATGTGCCTGTTTTTATACCAGTACCATACTGCTGTGATTACTATAGCTTTGTAATATAGTTTGACATCAGAAAATGTGGTGCCTCAGGCTTTGTTCTTCTCAAGATTGCTTCAGCTATTTGGGATCTTTTGTGGTTCCACACAAATGTTAGGATAATTTTTTTCTATTTCTGTGGGAAATGCCATTGGAATTTTGATAGGAATTGTATTGAATCTGTAGATTTCTTTAGATAGTATGAATATGTTCTCAATATTCTTCCAATCCAAGATCATAGGAAATCTTTTCATTTATTTGTGTCTTCAATTCTTTCATCAATGTATTATAGTTTTCAGTATATATGTCTTTACCTCCTTGGTTGAATTTTTTCCTAAGTATTTTATTGATTTTGATGCCATTGTAAGTGGGATTGCTTTCATATTTCTCTTTCAGACAGGTTCTTATTAGGGTATATAAATGCAACTGATTTGGGGATGTGAATTTTTTATCCTACAACTTTACTGAATTCATTTGGAGCCAAATAGTTAGTAAGACTCCACACAGTAAGTATAGTTTTGTGGAAAAGAGCACAGATGCAGAGACTCCACAACTCTACTTTTATGATTTTGGTCAAGTTACTAAATCTTTGAATCTGTAGATTCCTTATTTATAAAATAATAGTGATAATAAGAATAACTAGCTCAGAAACTATTGTGAAATTTTAGTGAGAAAATGCATACTTATCACAGTGTCTGAACAGTGGTAAGTCTTTATATATGTTACCTATTTCTACCCTTTCCTTCACAACCCCACCACTACTCAAATTTTTCCCTGTAGCAAAGATCAGAAGACACAGCCATGTGTATGTAATTTATGCACCCCTAAAGATATACTTGTCTTCTCATATTTTCACATATATACATACATATACATACATATGTGTGTATATATGTGTGTGTGTATATATATGACTATATATATATGACTATTAGAGTATTAGAGTGTCAGCTCCTTACCTGTCCTGAGCAAGAGTCTTACTTCATTTGTTGTGTGTGAACCTCATACATGGAGGGAGGAGGAGGGAAGATGTGGTAGGAAGTGGCAGAAAGTGGAAAAGCGCATAGCATAGAGGGAGAGGGGAAAGCCAGTTGCCAGTTCCTGACAGCTCCTATTGTCAGAATTGGTAAATGTGGTTAGTTGGCAGAGCACCAGATTGGCCCGCTAAATTTGGATTGTCCAGGCCTGAATGTTCTCTTTTTATGTGGCTCACATCTTTTTCTTATTGTCAACATTTATTATAATTATTTTTAGCACTTCTGGCAATTTCAGGAAAAGCATTTAATATTTCTTTGTTGAAGAAGCAAAACACAGTATGAAAAATTGAGCCATTTTTTCCATCAAAATTTGCATTAGGATAGTATCCACTTAGAAAACTTATTACCACAGTTTTTGTATATCCTCATTTAACATACCTTAAGAATTTGTTAGAACTTTTAGAGCAACTTTTCATTTTTCTTTGTCAATATAAATGTTTCCATTACACTTATGGAGCTACAAAATGATCTCTAAGAAGGTAGTGAAGAAAGTGATAGTAACGCTTAATATTTCTCATTTAGCTGATGGGTTTCCATTAAACATGCTATTAAAGTGAGGCAGGATGGCTCAAAGCACGAGTAATTGGCCACATGCCTTTTACCTATGTGTCGGTTGGTCCAGCATCTTTGTTAGGAAGTTCCGACCATAGGACAACTTTTCAGTAATGCAAAGGTGTAATTCCAGTAGGGTTCCCTGTAGAGTAGCCCATTCTCCATATGACCACTTAGAGAAAAGAGCACGAGATTAGGGGTTCTAAAACCTGAATTCTAATCTCAATGATCACTTCTTTATTTCTGTCTTTCTTTAAATTATATTTTATTGATTATGCTATTACAATTGTCCCAATTTTTTCCCTTTTGCTCCCCTCCAACCAGCACCACCCACTCCCTCAGGCAATCCCCACACTATTGTTCAGGTCCAGGTGTCATGAGTACAACTTCTTTGGCTACTCCATTTCCTTTACTGTACTTTACATCCCCATGGCTATTCTGTAACTACCTATTTGCACTTCTTAATCCCCTCACCTCTTCACTCATTTCCCCTACAACCTTCTCCCATCTGGCAACCATCAATGTCCTCTCCCTATCCATGATTCTGTCTCTGTTCTTCGTGTTTGCTTAGTTTGTTTTTTAGATTCAATTGTTGATAGACACATATTTTTTGCCATTTTATTGTACATAGTTTTGATATTCTTCTTCTTAAATAAGTCCCTTTAACATTTCATATAATAATGGTTTGGTCATGATGAACTCTAGTTTTTTCTTGTCTGGGAAACTCTTTATCTGCCCTTCAATTCTAAATTTTAGCTTTGCTGGGTAGAGCAGTCTTGGCTGTAGGTGTCTGCTTTTCATGACTTGAATATTTCTTGCCAATCCTTTCTAATCTGCAAAGAGTTTCTTTTGAAAAATCAGCTGACAGTCTTATGGGAATTTCCTATAGGTAACTAACTTCTTTTCCCTTGCTGCTTTTAAGATTCTCTCTTTATCTTTAACCTTTGGCATTTTAATTATGATGTGCCTTGTAGTGGGCCTCTGCATCCATCTTGCTTAGGATTCTCTGTGCTTCCTGGATTTGCATGTCTATTTCCTTCACCAAATAGGGAAAGTTTTCTTTCATTATTTTTTCAAGTAGATTTCCAATATCTTGCTCATTCTCTTCTCCTTCTGGCACCCCTATGATGTGAATGTTGGACCTCTTGAAGTTGTTCCAGAGGCTCCTTACACTGTCCTCATATCTTTGGATTCTTTTTTCTTCTTGTTCTGATTGGTTGGTTTTTGCTTCTTCGTGTTCCAAATCATTGACTTAATTCTCAGCTTCATCCACTGTACTCTCGTTTCCCTATAAATTGTTCTTTAATTTCAGTTAATGTATCCTTCATTGCTGACCGAATCTTTTTTCACACTGTTGAGGTCCTCACTAAGTTCCTCAAGCATCCTTACAACCAGTGTTTTGAACTCTGCATCTGACAGATTGCTTACCTCCATTTCGTTTAGTTATTTTTCTGAAGTTTTGATCTGTTCTTTCATTTGGGCCACATTTTTTTTGTCTCCTTGTTTTAGCAGCCTCCCTGTGTTTGGTTCTATGTATTAGGTAGAGCTACTATAACTCTGTGTCTTGATACTGTGTTCTAATGTAGTAGGTGTCCTGTAGGGTCCAGTGACACAGCCTCCCGTATCACCTAATCTGGGTATTTGAGGTGCACCCTTCATGTGGGCTAAGTATACCCTCCTCTTATAGTTGAGGCTTGATTGCTGTTGGCAGGTCAATGGGAGGGATTTAACTAAGCCAATCAGCTACAAGGACTGTTTGCGACCACTGACTGCCAACCTCTGCCAACCATGGAGGATCATCTGAGCAAGGGGCAGGGTAGTAGTGCTCAGATGTGGTCTATAGCTGTCCACTGAATGTGCATGCTCTGAGGCCTCCAGGGTGGTGCACGCCAAGGTAAGCCCCCACCTGTGTTTTGCTTGATGCCAGCCTGCCTGAGCTATAAAGCGATCTGAGATGGCTGCTACCTGTGCTGGGCTTGGAGATTCCCAAGTGAAGCCAAAATGTGAATCTATGGTGGCTGCTGCTAATGCCCAGCCTGATGCTCACTGAAGCCAGCTGTTGCTTGTTTGAGAGGATAAAGGAAGTTGTGAAGTATGATCCATGACCAGACATTCATATGGAAAAGCAGCTTGGGTGGGCCCATAACTTGGGAAGGGTGTCTAGGGATTCCAGGTGGGGGCAGGGGGTGGCAAACAGTGTTAACCAGATTTATGGAGTCTCAAATATGGCACCATCCTGCCAGTTCTCTGGCTCTGTTGGGGAGAGTTCAGAAAAGGGACAATTACCTCTGCTCACCTTGATGCCAGACACATCAGTCCCCGCCTTTATGCCACTGGTGCCTTTCAAGCTACTATCATGGTGCTAGAGCCTATTGGGAGTGAGTCTGAGTAAGTCCCTGTGTGGGTTCTTTAAGAGAAACTGCTTGGAATTCCAGAAGTTTCTTCCACAGACTAAATCCCAGCTGTTTTTTGCAGCCAGAAGTTGTCAGGATTTATCTCCCTGGCACTGGAACCCTGGGCTGCGATGCCTGGTGTGGGGCTGGGATTCATCACTCCCGACATATCCCTCCTGAATTTTTATCCACCATACAGGGATGTGGGACCAGTCTGTTGGTTTTGAGTAATGGTTGTTCTATATTTTAGTTGTAATTTTTATGTGGTTGTGAGAGGAGGCGAGTCATGTCTGCCTACGCTTATACAAAGAGAATTGAATAAGGAGTATACATAACCCACAAAATTTTGGGGAAAATGAAGAAGCAGACTCCAGGCATAGCTTCTGGGAATAACTTCTGAGATCACCACCAAGGTGACTGATGCCTGTCCAAAATATGTGGGAAGACACCAAAGCAGCAAGATCTGTGCACACATCTCTGCCACATTCACACACCATATGATACCTCGCATTCTCCTTGTCTCCTTGCCTTTTGAGATAGAAGAGCAATTGCTACCAAAATTAAATGTAATTTTGTTCACAAAATATAACAACAATCCTAAAATTTGTAATCACAAATTTTGGAACTGCAAAAGACCCTAAGTAGACAAAGCAATCTCAAAAAAAACAAAGTTGGAAGCATCACTGTCTTTGATTTCAAATTATATTACAAACCTATAATAATCAAAACAATATGGTATTTGCATGAAAACAGACACATAGGTCAATGAAACAGAATAGCAAGCACAGAAATACACCCAACATATCTGGTCAATTAATTTACAACAAATGAGCCAAGGCTATATAATGTGGAAAAGATAGTCTTTTCTATAAACGGAGTTTGGAAAACTGGACCATCACATGCAAAAGAATAAAATTGCATTCCCTTCTTTCACAACACACAAAAATTAACTCAAAATTAATTATAAATTTGAACATAAGACCTAAAACCATAAAACTCCTACAAGAAAACATAGGGAAGCTCCTAGACATTGGTAGGGCAATATATTTTTTTTATGTAACACCAAAATCAAAGGCAACAAAAGTAAAAATAAACAGTGGGACTACATCAAATTAAAAGTTTGTGAACAGAAAAGGAAACCATCAACAAAATGAAAAAACAATCTATGAAATGAGAGAAAATATTTACAAATCATATATCTAATAAGGGGTTAATATCCAAAACATATAAAGAACTCACACAACTCAATAGAAAAACAAGGAACAGCCCAGTTAACAACTGAGCAAAGAAGTTGAGTAGACCTTTTTCCAAACAAGACATACAAATGCCTACAAGTACCCAAAAATGTGCTCAACATCACTAATCATCAGAGAAATGCAAATCCAAACCACAATGATACATCACCTCACAGCTGTTATACTTGTTAGGAAGGATATTATCAAAAAGACAAGAACTAACGAGTACTGGTGAAGGACAGAGGACTCTTGTGTCCTCGTGATGGGAATATAAACTGGTACAAGTATGCAGAAACAGAGGTTTCTCCAAAAATTCAAGATGATCCAGTAGTTCCACTTCAGACTATCTGTCTGGAGAAAACAAAAACACTGTCTGAAAAGATACCTGCACTCTCATGTTCATCGCAGCATTGTTGACAGTAGCCAGATATGAAAGCAACCCAAGTGTCTGTCCACAGATGAATCTCTTTTAGTAATTGACTGTTTAAACAAAATTATTAGCAATGTAGCATGGGGTTTCTCACATATGGAAAAGGAAAATGTTTGATAAAATAACCTAACAGTTGGGAGGAGAGAAATGAAAGTACACTATTATAAAATTCTTATACTATATGTAAGGTCATATACTATATGACCAACTATCTCAGTTTACATGGAACAGAGGAGTTTCCTATGACACCCAACTTTCAGTGTTGAACTAAGACAGTTTGAGGAACGCTGAGATCATTCGTCACATGAATACATCAGGTGGTATAGTATCACTTAAATATAGATTGCAGTAGCCAGGCTGACTTTGGCCTATCCCCTTAACCTCTCTGTGCCTTGGTTTACTCATGTCTAAAATCAGGAATAATAATGTCCTCTTATTACTGTCACAGCAAGAATTTAAGTATATGATGCATGTACGTGTTTGGCACATACTAGGGGTTAATAAATGTTACCTGTTGTTATGGTCTAATTTCACTTTGGAAAAAAAAACAGTTACATTGTAGAGAATGAATAAGAGAAACATGACAGTAACCAGAAAGACAATTTGTTAGTTTATAGATTCATCTAATGAGTAACATTTCTCCTCTGTGTATAAAAACATAAAAGAGAGACAGAGAAAGAAAGAGAGAGAGAAGGAAGCAAACTTTAGAGTCAAAATACGAAAACATTTTTAGACCCAGACAGAAAGACCCATAAAGACCATTATCTTAGCCATTTATTTTTTATACAATAAAGTTATTTTAGGTTTTTGATATTCATCAAAGTATATGATGGCAATATTTGATATTACCTGTGAAGATGTTTTTCTATATTAGGAAAGATTATCATTAAAGATGGGAGATTTTTTTATTCATAACTTTTAAACCATATTTTATTAAATTTTAAAAAATATACACTTTGATGCTTTCTTATCACTCAGGTATTTCAGAAAATTTGTGCAGGCTCCATGAAATACAAATTTGGCTCACAGAGCTGTTCCTGGCTGAATTAAGGTTAAAATTCATATCACTTATGTATAATACTGCTTTTGGAATTTTGACAAATGACTGATGATTCAAGAAACATAAAGATGAGATGACTCCTACATTATAAAGAAAGATCAGATTTTTGGTGAGTTTTTTTTAGCACAGGTTTTTGTTTTGTTTTGTTTTAAAGTCCAGAAAATTTGTCCACTTATTTATTTATTTCTTATTGTTGTAATACATTTATTTTTGTTTCTGATGGGTAATACTTAAAACTTAATAGACAACTAAAATTGCTTATATTGTCAATAATCTGAAGGAGTGATCACGAACTTTTTAAATTCTTGAGGGAAATACACATTATCTGAAGTATTATGGACAAAACAACTGGTCCTTTGCAGCCAAAGAGGAAGGAAGTGGTAAGGAAAGCACAGAGTGGTGCTTTATTTCAAAAAGTACAACATGTAGATTTAACACCATGCACACAATGTATTTCATTTTCTATCAAGTTTTCTGCCTTTGGGATGTGATGACCTTAATTCATACATGGAAAAATTAGACAACTAAATCTTCACAGAAAGGAAGGAAATACCAGATCAGGTCTTAGATTGAACAGAATGACAATTCAGTCATCATACTCTGAGTACTCTGAGTCATTGGGTTCTCTGCTTTAAGGAATAGAGGTGAAAAAAAGACACACAACAACAGTGCCTGCTCTCAAGAAGCTTCCTGTCTCCCCAAGGAAACAGAGCCTATCGCTGGCAGTGGCTAATGACAAAAGGTGTGTGAACTTGGAAGTCCTTACAGGATTCTTTTAAAGAATTTATATGAAATGCCTTACTTTATTGCACATCAGGAAAGGGGCCTGTTATGGTCAATCCAAGAAGAGAGATCCCTGTAGCTTTCTTTATAATCATTGTTGGTGCTCCACATAGTGCTGAAGGGTTTGTCTATGGTTTCTCAGTACCAATTTTTTGATACACATAAAGCAATATTTTTCCACTCTGGAAACATGTAAGACATTTTTATAACCATATGCAATATGAAACTAAAAGTCAAGACTTTAATTTACCAGTTTTCAGTAAATGCACCCAAAAGGAACAATAGCTTCTCTCATTTCTTCTGTCTACCCATTAATTCCCTTCACCAGCCAAGAATCAATTCCCAGTGCTTACAGATGAGGAATCATCACAAAGAAGCCTGAGTCTGCTTTAAGATCCAAGAAAAGATGTTCTTTCAAGAAGGAATGCAGCATCCTCCTTAAACTGCAGAACCCACACCTGGTGCACTGCATCCTTGCTGCCAGTATGCAACTCTGCCCCTTCCTGGCTCTTCACTGTATGCAGTGCATGGACCATGATGTTATGAATAGAATGTCTGTGCCTCCCTAAATTCCCATGTTGAAATCCTCATCTTCCATGTGATGGTAGCAGGAGGTAAGACTTTTGGGAAGTAATTAGGTAATAAGGATGGAGCCCTCAAGAATGGGATTAGTGCCCTCATAAGGAGAGACAAGAGAGCTTGCTTTCTGTCTCTGCTCTCTTCCACGTGAGGATACAAGAATACGACATTCATTTGCAAACCAAAAAGTGGGCTCTCATCACACACTAGATCCACCATCATATTGATCTCGAACTTCTCAGCTAATGGAACTGTGAGAAATAAATGTTGGTTTTTTAAAGGCATCCAGTTTATGGTAATTAGCCAAGCCGACTAAGATATGTGGAAGAAATCTTCCCCATTTCATTCTCCCACAAAAGAATTCAGTCTAAAATTTTGCAGTGCATATATATTTATCAAGCCTGATCACCTAGAGCCAAAATTATTTATTTTTCTAGGGTTTATAATTTGGAAATGTGGAAGAAGCTAGGGGCAAGAAGACATGAAAAGCTCTGCTTGTCCAAGACAGTTTAAATATACCACACCTTTCTTCAATTCCCAAAACCACCTTTAATTCTTTAAGAATTTTTAATCCTTTTTTCATACTGAATATATCCAAAGCTCTAAGCCAAAAAAGACCTTCAGAATTTACAAGGTCTGAGATTATAAAAACATATTAATGCATTGAAGATCTATAAAGGATTGGCCCACATTCTATGTTAGTTTAGTGCCATCAAGTGGACTAGTGGAAGAAGTAAATTCTGAATGTTTTTCTTGCAATCTGACTTGTAGACATTTCTTTCAGCCCCCTCTTATGCCTGGAGGCATTTACCAAAAAGGGAGTAAATTAATGAAAATCTTGACTTTTAGTTTCACATTACATATGGTTGTAATGAATGAAATTGGCCCACGTTTTCTGCAAAATTTGATAAAACAGATTGTCATTGTCAACAAATTTTGTTAAGAATCTTTCTGTCTACAACAATTATAATAAAAAAGATATGACTCTATCAAAGTCCAAAAAAGTCTAAGTATTCATGGTTGTAAAAATTAATTACTTAAGCCCACTACATCATTTATTAAATATTTTTGTAGCACTAGAATTTTTTTAATTTGCTCAAAAAAGGCTAAATAGATATTACGTTTTTTCACAGAAATAAATGTATAGTATAAAGAATTATTATGAGAAAGTTATGTAACCACCACCTAAGTTATGAAATAGAACATTCTTAGGACTCCAGAAAGACCCTTGGTTACCTCTTCTCTTTTGTTTATAATTTAGCTTCAAACTAAGTAACCCTAATTTTTTTAATTTTGACTAAATAGAATCACAGAGCATGTGTGTGTGTGTGCCTCTGTGTGTGGGTGAGAGGCTTTTTTACCTAACTATAGATGTTTTTTATTGTATAGATTTTTAAGATTCATTTACAAGTACATTGAAGATTATACAATGAGCTCATTGAGGGGGTATAATGAACACATTTTTGTTGTTATGTAATATTCCTTTGAAAGAATTATCTGTCCATTCTGCTATAGGTGGACATCCAGTGCCTCCAATTTGAGAATATTTTCAATAATGCTACAATGAATGTGCACACATATGTGTTTTGGTGCCTCTAATCATACAATTCTGAGGGTGTAGCTGAAGGCTATAAGCATAAGAGTAGAGTTCCTGTCTTGGGGGATGTATATGTTCAACTTTACCAGCTAATGCCAACAGGTTTTCTAGAGCAGGTGTATAAATTTTCATTTCCAGCAGCAATATGAGAACTTTTGGTGGTGCATATTGTGACCAAAGTTGTTATTATTAGATCTTTTTTCATTTATTCTAAAGAATCTGCTATGTAATAGTGGTATTTAATTTTGGTTTTAGTAGACATTTCCCTGATTATCAATGTGGCTGAGAATAGTTTCATACACTTCATGGATATTGGAATTCATCTGGGGGGAGCCTGTTCAAGTCTTTCACTTGTTTATTAACTTGATTTTTAAATTCCAAAGAAATATCTTATTACTGGTTATTTTACCTTGAATATTTGGTTAGGGTGGTGTTTGCTGTATTTTTCCACTGTAGTTGCTGTCTTTCTTGCTTAAATGGATAAATATCTTTGGGGGAATAACTTGAAATGTGGTGAATTCTGCTTCCCCTCAAACTTTTGCCCACCTGCATTAGCATCCAGGAGTGGATCTTACCTGTAACATTTATTAATTACTGTAGTAATTGCCTAATGTGATTCTCCGTTTCCTACTTTTATTTTAAACTTATCAGTTGAAATTTTATTGTGAGAAAGAACTGTCTCTTCTCCCTAATTAATTTATTCAATTACCATATTTTGCTGTATATAATGTGCACCCGTGTTTTCTGTGCACATTACGTATGGAATTATTATACCCATTATAATACCCATGGTATATAATCATTATACTCATGTATAATGAACATCCTTATTTTTCCTTCAAAAATCTGAGCAAGAAAGTGCACATTATACACAGCAATATATGGTATTTATTTATATCAAGAACCAATTTTGCTATATCCTATATGTTAGAAGTGAGTTACTAGGAGCAACCCTCAAAAAGAGATTATACAATGTCATGAAAACCAGAAGATAGGGCCATAGGACCATGTTAAAGCTGCCTACCCTCTCTGATATTCATAAATTAAGTAGCCACCCTATTTTGCATTTAATGTTATATTTAACACCATATGAAATAATAATTTTTAAGTATTTATAGTAGTTCATTATCAGGACAGCCCTAAAATAATGGATCTCTCTTATAAATAAGGCACCAAATAAATAATTTTTTTCTAAATAATACAACCAAACTATACCCAAATAACTTTGTAATAGCTACTTTTAGTCTAGCAAATGGTTAAGAGTATGTGCTCTGAAAAGACAACCCACAGAACGGGAAAAAGTATTTGTAAACCATATATCTGATGAGGGGTTAATATCCAAAATATATAAAGAACTCATACAATTCAATAGTCAAAAACAAATAACCCAATGAAAAAATGGGCAAAAGTCATTAGTAATCATTTCTCCAAAGAAGGTATATTAAAATCCGCAGATATACATGAAAAGATACTCAACATCACTAGTCATTAGGGAAATACAAATTAAAACCACAATGAGATGTCATCGCACACCTGTTCAAATGGCCATCATCAAAAAGATATGAGAAGCTTTGGTCAAGATGGTAGATAGGCAAACATGATAGTCTCATCCTGCCACAACCACATCAAAATCACAACTAAACTTCAGAACATTCATCATTGAGAACCACCTGAAATCTAGATGAACAGAAACCTATAGCTAAGGGAATAAAGAAGAAGCCATGTCATAATTGGTAGGAGGGGAATAGATGTGAAATGGGGTGGTCCCATGCCCACTTCTGGCAGTCAAAAATCAGGAGGGATATCTTAGTTGCAGAGGTTCCTTCTAAGGTGCAAGGAGTCCCAGCCCCACACCAGGGACCCCAGATTCAGAACAAACCACCCAACAACCTTTACCAGCAACATACTCATGTGGGCAAGTCAGGCACCAGAGCCTTGCTAAAGTGCTCTGTGGGGTGGAACCCTGCATAACAACTTGTCTGCTGTGGGCCAGCCACCCCTCAAAGTCAATGGGCCTGGGAACGATTCCTTCCCAGTGATGTGCCAACAACAATTAAGGCTCAACTACAACAGGAGGAATTGCCTAGATCAGATAACTAGGGTGGCTGTGCCACTGGGACCTACAGGACACCTACGACATATGGCCACTTTACCAAGACCAGGAAACATAGGAGTTCTACCCAATTCATAGAAACAAACATAGGGAGGCAGCCAAACTGAGTACACAAAAAAGTATGTCCCAAATGAAAGAAAAAAACACAACTCCAGAAAAAGAACTCAACAAAATGTAGACAAGCAATCTACCAGATTTCATAATCTTGATTATAAGGATGCTCAATGATTTCAGTGAGAACTTTAACAAAGAAATAGGAAATAGAAAAATAGAGATAGAAAACATAAAAAAGGACCAGTCAGAAATGAAGAATACATGAACTGAAATGAAGAATACATTACAAGGAATCAACAGTAAAGTAAATGAAGTAGTGAATTGGAAGAGAAGGAAGCAGAAAAAAAAAGAAATCAAAACAGCACAAAGAAAAAAGAATCCAAAAAAAATGAGGGTAGTATAAGAAGCCTCTGGGACAACTTCAAGCATACGAACACTCATATAATGTTGTGCCAGAAAAAGAAGACAGAGAGCAAGGAGTTGAAAACCTACTTTTAAAAATAATGATATTTAAATAAGTCATTATTTAAAAATAATGACTTAATAAAAAATGTCCCTAACTTGGTGAAGGAAATAGACATACAAGTCTAGGAAGTGCAGAGAATCCCAAACAAGATAAACCCAAAGAGTCCCAAACCAAAAACACATCATAATTAAAATGCCAAAGGTTAAAGACAAAGAGAGAGCCTTAAAGCAAGTGAGAGAAAAGAAGTTAGTTACTTGCAAAGGAGCTCCCATAGACTATCAGCTAATTTTTCAACAGAATCTTTGTAGGCCATAATAGATAGGCAAGAAATATTCAAAGTGATGAAACACAAAGACCTACAACCAAGATTATTCTACTCAGCAAAGCTATCATTTAGGAGTGAAGGTCAGATAAAGAGCTTCCCAGACAGAAAAAAGCTAAAGAATTTATTGCCAACAAACCAGTGTTACAAGAAATGTTAAAGGGTCTTCTTTAAGGAGGAGGAGGAGAAGGAGAAGAAAAAGATTAAAAATAGGAATAATAAAATAGCAACAAATACATATCTATCAACAATTACTTTAAACGCAAATGGATTAAATGCTCCAATCAAAAAACATGGTGCAAAATTAATAACAAAATAAGAGCCTTATATACATTGTCTACAAGAGACTCACCTCAGGTCAAAAGACACACACAGATTGTAAGTAAAGGTATGGAAAAAGATATTTCATGAAAATGGAAACAAACAAAAAGTATTGGTAGCAATACTTAAAACTAGACAAAAGAGACTTTAAAACAAAGAGTATACCACGAGACAAAGAAGGATCCAGCAATTTCACTTCTGGGTATTTATCTGACGTAACCCAAAACACTAAATTGAAAAGACATATGCACCCATACATTCATTGCAGCATTCTGTACAATATTCAAGACATGGAATCAACCTAAGTGTCCATCAAGTAATAAATGGATAAAGTGGTACATAGATACAATGGAAGATGACAGCTATAAAAAAAAAAAGAATAAAATGCTGCCATCTGTAACAACATGGATGGACCTAGAGGGTATTGGGTTGAGCAAAATAAGTCAGACAGAGTGAGACAAATGCCATATGATTTCACTTATATGTGGGATCTAAAAAACAAAATAAATGAACATGCACAAGAAAAACAGACTCATAGATACAGAGAACATTTTGACTCTTGCTAGGTGAAAGGGGAGCTGGGGGAATGGGTGTAAAAGGTGAAGGGAATAAGAAGCACACATTGGTAGTTACAGAATAGCCAAGGGAAAGTAAAATACAGCATAGGGAATATAGTCAATAATATTGTAAAAATTATGTATGGTATCAAATGGGTACTAGATTTACCGATATGATCACTTCTTAAGTAATATAAGTGTCTAATCACTCTTTTGTATGCCTGAAAATAAAATAATATTGTACATCAGCTATAATTTAAAATTTTTAAAACTTCTTTAAACCCCAAAAAGACAAGAGATAACAAATGCTGGCATGGATGTGAAAAAAAGGGAACCAGAGAGAGAGAAGATGGTGCCGTTGTAGGAGGGAGCAGATTCTACTTCTCCTACACACAGGAGAAAATCCTAGCCAATCTGGGTAGGAACAGAGCAAACAGCCAACATTATCACAACATATGTGAAAATAGGAGATCACAAATTGTAGCGGACATTGAAAAACCCCACAGTAAGGAGACTACATAAGGATAATAAGGGCCCAGGGATCAGCACGGGGACCAAGGAGGTTGCAGCTCTAGGCCCGGCATTCCGGGGTCTGCTGTGGGGCTCCCGGGAGAGAGCTGGGTCAACTGCTCCCTCCCTGGCCAGACAAGGACTGAGCAGCAACGGGGGAGGCCAGTTTACTGGAGGGCACAGAGAGGGGAGTGAGGATGAAGAGGCACCCACACAGGGGCTGTGAGCACCCACGCATAGCCCTGGTGAAAGTGTGCACCCCACCCGGTGCGTCCAAAGGCGCCCGCCTGTATGCCCGTGCCCCCAACCCAGAGTGAACGTGGTTTGGTGGAAGTCTCAGAAACCACAGCTATGAAAAAGGAAAATACACGGGCGCTCCCAGGGACCTGTGATGCCCAGGCCGTGAATTTGGGGGAAGTGGGCACCCCTCGAGATCCAGAGAGTGTGCACCGGTGAACCTGGAAAAGGTGCGGGTGCTCTGCCAGACATCGGAACACACGGCAGTGAACTCCCAAGGATGCACATAGGAGTACCTAGACCCCACACTCAGGAACCTTCGGGAGGCACAAGACGGGCTTGGGGGAGAACACATGTCTACCCTAGGAACAGTACAGCCAGAGGCTGACTGAGTTCTGAACAGGAACAGAAAAAAACTGTTTCCAGTCGCCCCTCAGTGTGCTGTAGCCAGCTAGAAAAACCAGCGTGGCCAGTCTGAAACCAACAATAGGTATGTTTTTCTCTCTCTCTCTCTTTTTTTTTGTTTTTTGTTTGATTGTTTGTTTTTGTTTCTCTTTTTGTTTTTCTTTTCTTTTAATTATTTTTAAGTAACCTTTTATTTTTTAAATCTTATTATTTTTAGATCTATCAATTCTTTATGCTTCTCTTTCTGTCATCCTAGTGTTGACCCTTCTCCCTTGCTTTCCAAATTTATCTCTTCTTCTTCCTTCCTTCTTCTGCTTTGTTCCTTCCTTTTTTTAAATCTGCAAGTAACTGCATAATTGTATTACCATTATTTCATTATTCTTACATTTTTTATTTTAATAGTATTTTGGTATTCCTCTTCTTTCTGTATAGTCTTCTTTGCTTGGCTGGTTATATTGTATCATTTGATAGGTTTCCCCTGTTATCTCATTCATAGTGTATTGCTAATTTACTGTCCTTCATTTGTGTTCCATTAGTACAATACTCTCTATTCTTGAGTACAAGGCTCAATACTCTCTATTCTTGTTATCTAGATTTCATAGATTCTGTCATATGATTGTTGCTCTAACATTACTGTAAGTAATAGCTATTCCATACAATTGTAAATACCTCATGACACCCATCCCAGATCTTAGCCCACTTCACAGGTTCCTGAATGCTATTACTGTAGTGGTTAATACTATTCTCTCACACACTTCACCTATTTACTACTCTTTACTCTCACCCTACCTCAGAATCTGACTTCCCACATCCTCACTGCTTTCTAGAGCCAACTCACAATCCTTTCCTTCCCAACAAGAGTCTTATCTTCTTTACATCCTTTCTAAAAAGTAGCTAGTGGGGTGGAAGATCACAATTAACACTATACATAGCCAAAGGATCTCCTATCTCCTCTCTACTGGCTGCTACTGTAAATATCATAGAATACTCTCTTGTTGTCTTAAACCATTTTGCCTCACCCCTCCAACTGATCACAAAAAAGAGTAGGCAGAAACTGTGAACACCTGGATAACAGAAGGAGACTGCACCACTGAATATCACAGGTACTCTACAACAGAAATACACACCATAAACCCAGGGAGCCAGAACAGATCAATTTAAGAAGCAGAGGCTAACAAGAAGACACTCATGAACAATGAGAAGACAAAGAAACAATCCCCAAATGAAGGGAAAGGAGGAAGCCTCAGAAAGAATGCTAAATGAAACAGAGGCAACTCAACTATCAGATTCTGAGTTCAAAGCAATGATTATCAGGAAGTTCCATGAACTCTCAATGAGCTACCAGAAACTACAGGGCAGCTACAATGAACTCACTGCAAACTATATCAGCATGAAAAAGGAAATAGAAATTATCAACAAAGGCCAAGAGGAAATGAAGCATACAATTTCTGGACTGAAGAACACAGTAGAAGTAATCAAAAGCAGAATCAATGAAGCAGAAGATCAGATCAGTGAGCTGGAGGACAAAGTAGAAAAAAGCACCCAGAAAGA
>CM052544.1:82878100-82971372 GCA_028533065.1 Trachops cirrhosus | reverse complement strand
AGAAGCTAAAGAACTTATGACACATGGACATGAACTAGAGGGGGGGAATGTGGGTGGGAGAGGGTGAGCAGGGCGGAGGGGAGTGAAGGGGGGAAATGGGACAACTGTAATAGCATAATCAATAAAATATATATTTTTTAAAAAAAGAAACATAAAAAATGTATCAGCAGGGGTGGTTTCTTCTGAGGCTTCTCTCTTATGCTTTAGATGGCTGTCTTCTCCCTGTTTTCACATTTACATTTCTGCGTCCTAATTGCATCTTCTTACAAGGGCACCTCTTGTCATAAGGCCCACTCTAATGCCCTCATTTTAACTTAATTACCTCTGTAAAGACCCCATACCAAATATGTTCACATTCTAAAGTGTTGAGGGTTAGAATCTCAACACATGAATTTGAGGGGGACACCATTCAGCCCATAACTTCCTTTCTCCCCAGCATTGCCCATACTTCTTAAAATTCTACAGTACAGCCCTGACTGGTGTGGCTCAGTGGGTTGGGCATCGTCCTGTAAACCGAAAGGTCACCCATTCCACGCCCAGTCAGGGCACGTGCCTGGGTTGCAGGCCAGGTCCCCAGATGGGGGTGTATGAGAGGCAACCGATGGAGGATGGATGTTTCTCTCCCTCTCTTTCTTCCTCCCTTCCCCCTTTCCAAAAATAAATAAAACCTTAGGAAAAAATCTGCAGTGCAGTGGGGTGTCTGTTAGACAATGGAGATAGTCTGAGTTCTGGAGTCAGGCCTATATTAAAATGCCAGCTTAAGTCATTTCCTAGCAGTGTGACCTAGAGAAATTATTTAGCCTCCTTGCCTTGGTTTCCCCATTTATGAAATAATACTAGAAGTACCTTCCTTACTAGGCAGTGGTGGAAGTGGAAAAGGGATGATAAATGAGAAATACAGCCACCATGTTTCTCAAGCATGAGCTGAAGCCTTTCTAAGGCCTCCATTGGCCTGCTGAGATAAACCCAGGCCCTTCACACAGCAAGAAGACCCTGTGTGATGTGGGTCTCCCATTTTTCACCGGCAGAGTCTTGCTGTGGTGAAGGAGGCCTGAGCCACGTAGAATTTTTGATGCCTCTGACAGAAAAGAAACCCCCCAAAAATGATAAAATAAGGAGTCAAAAACTATGGGATATTTTTAAATGTTTACTTAATAAACCAATCCTTTAAACCTGCACATATACTGTGACTGTAAATACAACCTCAATTAGAGATAAGATCAAGAGTTAATTTGAGGCGCTCACAAACGCGAGGCCAGGGCCGCACTCCAAAGCACATCACAGAGTCTGTGCTCCCGCCACTCCCGTTGGATCTCGCTCCTCCCTGCCCCAGGCTCCCCCTCACCTTACTAGACAATTTTTCACGTCCAGACTCCCACGGCACTTCCTTGGGGAAGGATTACTCCACCCCGAGCTGCAACAATGTGTGTCACACGGACGGACGGCAACTTCAGCCTGGCCACACAATCTCAGAGGACGCTGTACTTAATCTTTTTAGCAGTGACCACACGTGTAGTGAAATAATCACTACATAATTGGTTGTTTGTTTGATCTCTGCCTTTCCTGCTAGAAGGTAGGCAAACAGAAACCTTGTCCATTTTACTTATCCCTCTCTCCCCAGAGTCCAGCAGAGGACCTTGCCCACGCGTGAGGTTCATGGCCACGTTTGAGTCGATTGGTAAGTGAATTAAAAGGCAAATGTGGCTGTTCAGGACTCGGTCCTCTGTATATAGACTTTTGATGTTCTCATCTAATGTCAAGATACAGGTACTTAAAAATAATCCCTGCAAATCTCCAAAGTTGGAAATATTACGTATACTTACTCCCATCATTTACTGTAAGAACAGGTCGTTATGATAAATGGAGTGCGGGATATCACCAACAATACAGATGGTGTAGCTTTTTAGTCACTAATGATGAAAGCTTTCAAAAATTATATCATTCAAAGAATGTCATCTTCTACCATCTGTTCGATGATAAAATGTGTTGATGAAAAAAAAATTTTTCCTGATACTGCACTCTTTTGTTGGTTTAATTTTCACAGTGGTAAGCTTGAGTAGCAGGAAGATATATATATTTGTCCATTTTTCATAAAAAAATCTACTTATGAATAAAGAAACAGAGACCAAGCTGCGGGAGATAAACTGCACAGAACAGTGTTTTACTCTGGTTCCCAGAATCCGCCATTCGGTCTATAGGAGGAATGTCTTTCTCCTTTATTTTTTCTCCCAGGTAACTAGCACAGATGACCTGAGAGCCCACCAGAGCCCCACAACTGCCAACCCCTGTTCTGCAGCAATTCTTGTGTTAATGAGTATCAATTAATAATAATAATGGAAGCAAAATGCAAGTAATTACATAGTGCTCAACTGCTCAAATTTAACTCTACTAAAATTGAAAATCAAGAAACTGGGATATTACCAACATTAAAAAGAGTAGAGAGTCTGGCATCTGCAACTAGCCTCAGGAAAGAAGGTAAAAGGAAGGATTCAAGACCTCGGCAACCTATTTATTGAACAAATATTGACTCCATGTCCACTGTACACCGGGCACTGTCCTAGGAGTGGCAGAAAAAGCACGGCCCTACTGCCACAGACCACACACCGCACTGGAGATGCACAGGAGCATCTCTGGAGCAACCTCAGGGCTGTCTCCCAGCCACCACCCAGGACAGTCAGGTCACCCCAACTCGCGCCTTTCCTCTGCGTGCCTTCTAGGTAGCTCAGAAGTTTGCCATGGCTAGTAACATTTCCCTAATATTGTCCTAAATAGAATTATTATATCCTTCCTGCAAATTTGCACATCATCCTGTGTTTTTTTTTATCTTGTTTAATGGTATCATCATCTACTCCAGTACATTCTGTAGTGATTTTGACTCCTTTCTTCCCAGCCTCCACTTTTCATGAGTTATCTTTTTAACATATAGGATTGATCATTCACTTGATTCTGCTTTCCAAATGAAAACTGTGTCCAGGCTCTGCACAGCCAACTGCATCCACCCTAAACTCATCCCCGTGCCTGCACCAATGCTCACAAGCCCTGTTCTCACCTTGACATCTCCTGTATTCAGCCTCTAACCTCTGTGAACTTCTCCCTGTTCCCCGAACAGGCCATGATCTTTCGTGGTCTGTCTTTTTAACCTTCCTCTGTGTTCCCTCTGCCTGAGATACCTTTCTTTCCTGTTTTAGTTGGAGAAACCCAATTTATCTAAAGGCCTAACATCTTGAATTACTCGGCAGAAGGAAATTGCTGCTTCCTCTGGGCCTCCACCTCCCTTTGTTCATATCTCTATTGTTGCACTTATCTTGTTGGCTCATTTAATTGTGTATGTGTCTACTTACTCTGCTAGATGATAAGTTATTTGAAGACAAGCAGCCGTTTTATTCGTATCTCCACCGTTCAATGTCTGGCCTAGGGCTCAGCACAATACATAGCACACAGTAAGTATTCCACAATGATTCTTGAATTGAGTCTATTGTTTTCATGGATATTTAAATTGTTTAGATTGATGGAGGTTTGGGGTGTTTATGCTAGCTCCCTTACAGATGGCTAAGGTTAATTCTCTTTAGGTACCAAGAAATTACAAATCCTCTTAACTGGCTGAACAGTAGTGACACCTGCACAGATACTTATTGGGGTTCTTTGGTTGCAAGGCAAAAACTGGGTTTTTATGTTCTGGTTACCTTAAGTAAAAAGAGAGCTTCTGCAAAGGTATCAGGAGTACAGAGAATCAATGGGCAATCTGGAGAAGCAGGGTTTTTTATGGGCTGTAATCAGGTAACTCAAGGGACTGGCAAACAGGAGCGGCAGGAATGAAGTGGCAGCAAAAACAGCTTTCCCTGGTTAGTGACACTAGAATAAATCAATTCTCAGTCTTCAACACTCAAGATTTAAATTTCATGGAAAATCCATCAAGCTTGGGTTATATGTTGAGCCATTAGCTTGGCCAGGCAAGAAAGAAATGTTCTACCAGATTTCAAAGTCAATGAGCAATAAGATAGTTCTCAAAAGAAAATTAGTATGAGAAAGAGGCAAGGGCTACTGGTTACCAAAAAGCTGCAAACATAGTCTACACTTGTGTCCTAAAATTGACTTTAACTCAACACTACCACAGTTGTTACAATGAAATCATTATAAAGCAATTTTTTAAAATCTATAGCCTTTGACTCAGAGAGAATAGACTCCTTAACCCAATTTTTTTTAAAGAAAGCTTGTATATATTTTTTTAAACTAGTAATTTATGAGACACTAGATGGGCTGTGACAGGACTTAAGTGAGTGAGTAGTAAAACAAATGGCCAGTGGTACAGCGACATCAGTAAGTTCTAACCATCATCATCCATCTGGATCACCATCAGGTCATTATCGCCGCGGCAGCGCGGGTGTAGCGATGGAGCACTTCAACAGCCCTTTCGGGCCAGCACTGTGTTACGGCCCATTTAGCTCCTGTGTGCAGCCAGCGAAGCCTGAGTGTTGAGGGAATCATTGGCTCAATTAACTAGCATTAAAATACTGTACCTCTAGCATCATAAACGGGGAAACATGATCATTTACTCTGGAAAATATCTGAGACAATTTCCCTGCTGGGTAGAGAGGGAAAATTAAATTACATAAAATAAATTCTCTGTTCTCCATATATGAACGATCCACATTACAAATTGTCAGTTCAAGAGCTGTTATTTGTCACCATAGCCATAGCCATGACCCAGCTGCTCTGTGACATGCAACTGAGAAATTACATGGATGAAAAAATACATATATACATATGTTTTCTCTGGTTGTTTACATTTACATTGACCATATACTTTATGAAAACTATAGGATTAAAGAATGTTTCTTAAACTGGAGGTTTTATTTTAGCTGACTTATTACTCTTTTTGTTTCAAATATCCTTTTGGCCAAGTTGGAAATTCTAGTCTTTGCACGGCCTATAGTCCTGTTTACCACCAAGTTTCTTAGCGACTGGTTTCTCTAGAACAGCTCCAACATGGTTATCTTCTTGGATCAATTTCCATTAATTTTTCTTCTCCTCTTAATAAATTACTGTTTTTCTCTTGTAGCAAAAGACCAAAATGTCTTTCATATTTCTGTATTTTTTATTATTTGTAGGGTAAGAAAATCTCATTTATATTAAAGTAGTTCACTTATACTTGTCTTTATCGCAACAACCAAAAATTTTAGCAAGCATGTGGCTAACTGAAACTGTTCTTAGAACTGGGATATTTTTAATCCTCCCTGAAATGACAGGCATGTCAAACAAGACATCTCTGGCTAACAGTTTTTACCATCTGTCAGAAGCTGCTAGATTCTACAACTTCCTGATGGCTTTGGTTTTTTAGCAGTTCTCAAATTTTTTGATCTTGCAAACTTATCACACTCTTAAAAATGATTGAGGACTTTCTTTATAAGGTTTAATATCTATTGATATTTATAATATTAGAAATCAATTGTAAGACCTTTTAAAAGTATTTTAAAATGACAATAAACCCATTACCTGTTAAGTAAATTACTTGCATATGAAGTGTGTGTTTAAAATAAAATTAATTAAATAATAGTGTAATAACTATATATGGTGTGGGATGGGTGCTAGGTATGGGCAATTACTTTGTAAGTTATATAAATGTCTAATCTTTATGTTGTACACCTGAAACCAATATAATATTGTACGTCAACTGTAGTTGAAACTTTTTCTAATTATTAAAAAATAAATTAAATAAATTATAAAAATGTTATCTTATTTTGTGGCTATTTCTTTTTTTAATGTTTTGTTTAATAGAGGAAAATTAGATTCTTATAATCTGCTTGTGCACTTAATCCATTGTGATATGTTATTTAGCTGAAATACCATATATTTGCCATGTAGAATGTGCACTTTTGCCCAAATTTATGAGGGAAAAATAAGGATGCTCAGTATACATGGATAGTACAAAGGATGCACATTATACATGGCTAGTGCTAAACCATGGTGCACAATATACATGGGAAAATACGGTATATAAAGAAAACCTGATCTCATGGGAATATGTAGTCAGAGAAGGGAGGGGTATTTAATAGCCTTTTGTATAATTTGAAATTTTTCTTTGGTACTACACTGTAATTCAACAAATGAACAAAGTGGTAACTTCTCAAAGGATGGTTGATATGGGATGGTTTCCCAACTCCTATCATATCAGTGAACTCTTCTCCCTCTGTTACATGGAAACTCATCACCCTGTACGCATATATCTTTAACCCTTGTGTGATTTTGTAATGCCCAAATATTAATAAATTCCATTATCACCACATCAAGAAAAACCACACTTGCTAATATCCTCACTGATTTCATCAAATACATTCTTTTGAATATTAGGAAACTGTCAGGATCCTGGTAGTATATGAAGGTTTTTAAAAGTTTAATGTTTGCTTCACAAGAAATGAACAAACAAAAGAAATAAACAAAGTCCTGGATACAGACAATGGAATAGTGATTGGCAGAGGGGAACAGGGGTGCAAAGAGGACAAAGAAGCTAAAGTGGGTCAAATATATGGTGATGGAAAGAGACTAGACTTTGGGTGGCAAACACACAATGCAGTCTGTGAATTATGCATTACAGAATTGTACACTAAATGATCTTATTAACTAATGTCACCTCAATACATTTAATTTAAAAAATTTTTGCTTCATAAATGTGTGTGCGTGTGTGTATGTTGCTACCTCAGAGTACTGAGAAAGAGGATTTCTTAGTGATTGGAAAGCTTGCTCCCTATGATTCCTGGTATGAAGGACCTTTGAAAAAGATCATTCTGCAGGCAAACTATTTCTTCCTTTGACCACTTCCATGTTTTGCCAAACATTTTGTTAATAAACAAAATGATATATACTCACTATAGGAAAATCAAAAATTAAGCAAATAGATAGATAGGAAAGAAAGAATCCATAATCTCACTAAAAAAGATAACATTGTTAACATTTTGGTGTATACATGTCTTCTTTTTTTCTATTTTAAGTAGTCATTAGATCTATCTAGAAAAAAATCAGAAATAATTCATGCTATAAAGTTATTTTCCTCATTTTCACTTAAATTAGAAACTACTGAGCCATGTTTTCTTTTTTTCTTTCTGAAAAGCAGTTCCATTACCTTTTCAACACCATCATGTATTAGCTTCCTATGGCTGCTGTATCAAAGTACCATAAACTAAGTGACTTAAAACAACACAATGATTATCTCACCACTGTGTAGGCTCTCTCTGAGCTAAAATCAAGATGTCAGCAGAGCTGTGTTCCTTTCTGAGGTTCTACAGGAGAATGTGGTTTTGTTTTGCCTTTTCTAGCTTATAAGGGCCACGTCCATTCCTAGGCCCTGGGCCTCCTTCCTCCAGGTTCAAAGCTGGTAAGGATGACTTGAGCCCTCATTCCACCATCTCTCTGCATCTCTCTTCCATAGTCACTCCTCCCTCTGACCATAGCTAGGAAAGGCCCCATGTGATTACACTGGGCACACAATTAATCAAAAATTAAATCCAGGACAATTTTGCCATCTCAAGCGCCTTAATTTAATCACATCTTCCAAATCTCTTTTTTTATGTAAGGTACCTATTCACAAGTTTTGAGAATTAAGGTGTGGACATCTTTGGAGAGCTTTATTTTGCCTTCCACAATTATTAGTAGCATTCTAAGGAGGACTCATTATTTTCAGAAGCAACTTATACCATTTTAGGATGCTGGAAATATCTATCCCATAATTTTGGTGGTAGTCACATGACTATATATACATTTGTCAAAACTCGTCCAATGGCACACTTAAAATTGATCAATTTCCTTGTATGTAAATTATACCTCAATAAACTTGATTGAAAATGGATTTACAAATTTATAAATATTATAAATGGTTACTAAGAGAAACTAAGGAAAAGAAAACTGTAAGATTAATGACAGAAACACTGAGCTTGCCTTTTCCACTCCCACACTCCTTTCTTTGAGGCCACTGCTTTCAAGGAAGATTTCAAGAGAAGAATTTTCAAAGAGCTCTTACATGTGAGTATATTGGGACTCCCTTTGGTTATATGGACAGGAGTGGAATATTTTGGTTTCTTGCCCTGAGATCCCTTAGAGATTTACTATGAGTAGTGAGAACTTCTGATTCTTACCAATTTTTCTTTAAAGGCCTCAGAATTGCCACTAGCAATGGATAACTGCAAAGAATGTGGACTCTTGAGTCAAGCAACCATGAAATCAAATTTTATCACTGTCACTTACTAATTGGTGGTATTGGACAGATTATTAAACTGCACTAAGCCTTAGTGGTTCTCTTCCAAAGAATTGTAATGATAAAACAATCTTAGAGCTTTGCCAACAAGTCAAGTAGCTCCTAAGGAGTGGCAGATGACAGCTGCTGGATGTCCCCAGATTTGGCTGGGATGGAGACAGTGAGCCCTCAAGTCCCACGGGAGCAATGAGGAGGGGCCCAGGTTGATGTTGCACATACTGTGTGGTTCTTTGTCATAGAGGAAGAGTGCCAAGCTTAGGAAACCCCAACCTTACACAGTGGTGCTGGCAAACCTGTCCACTCTGTTCTCTGGAGAGAAGTATTATCTTTCTTATTATGAGATGTTAGCAAATCTTCCCTGGCAGGAAAGGGTAAGTTCTCTATCTTTACTATCCTGGAAAGTAAATCTGAGTGCAATTGACTAAAGATGCCTAGACATGGAGAAATGGGAGAGATTCATGGAGAATTTTCTCCCAACAAGATTGAGGAATAAAATGAATGCAAAGTATTGAGCTTAGAGATTGCTAGAGAGTAATCACATAATAAATTCAGATAGCAATAATAGTTACAATTACGATAATGAGATAACAGTGAAACAAACAGCATATTTTCTTTAAACCTGGCGCTATCGTTCCTTTTAGCAAAAGCACTGTATTAGTTGGGGAAATATACTGGTAAGTTCTCACAATAAAATATGAGCCCACAATGGTGTGTGTATTTGAGATACCTAGGCTGAAGGGGATGGAACTGTTCCCTTTGAGACCTGGGATGGAATTCGTTGTTTTTTAATAATTCTGACCCCCAAGCAGATGAGAACTGAAAGCCCACAGCTTCATTTACTGTTTCTAGGAGGCAATATAATCTACTGACTTAGAGACTGGGCTTTGCATCCAAACTGAGGATTCAGTCCCAGCTCCTCCATTTAGTAGATGTGACCTTGTGCTTCAATTTTCTCACCTAAAAAGTGGGGATAATAGTACAGCCCCATATAGTTGTAATGAAGATAAAATGAGTTAATATACACAAAAAATTTAAACTAGCACTTAATAAATGATAGCTGTGGTGGTAGCATTAGCTGTAGTGTCCCAGGACCGGGATTGTAAGAAAACAGTCCTTGAAAGAAAAAAAATAGAAAAGGACGCCAATCAATGTGTTTGGGGAAAATAAGAGAGCTGAAAGCATTGTTTTTTACTGTGACCAAGCCTAAGGAAAAACAAACCTCAAGGGATTAAATGTGCTGCTGGGAGTCATAAGGAAACCAATCTGAATTCCTGACAGCACAGCAAAAGAGACAGTGGAGACCAGGATGCAGGGCCTGGGAAATGACCCTGGGTCGGTAGTGGCCCTTTGACAGTGGTTCACCTGGACTGGTAAGCAGGAATAAAAAGCTTAAAGAAACACATGCAGTGTTTTCCTAGCCCAGACATTGACTAGAGAAAAATAGAGAAAGAGAATTTATTCAGATGTGCCCTCAAATGCTGTTTATGTACTCCTTCTGCTTCAAAAATGAGTAATAAATGCTACTTACTTTCCATTTACAATAATAATATGTACATCCTTTGGAAAATATATGGAAGTATAAAGAAAACAAAAACCATCCATAATCTCACCTCTCAAACTACTATGAACACTTGCTGTATTTTTTCTAGTACACTTAAAATATATTGGCATTACAGAAAATATATCACTTCCTGATTTTTCACTATTATACTTATTTCTCTAGGTAGTAAGTCTTCCTCAGAAATGGGGTTTTAGATGGCCACATAATATTCAGGTGAACAGACACCCAACCACTTACTTAACCACTGACCTCTTTGTAGACATTTAGACAATTGATAGGTTTCACCAGTTAAAAATAAAACTGTAATGAACGTTTATACACATAAAAATCTTTGTGCAGCTGAGTATTCCCCTAGGAATAAACTCCCAGATGCGAACTCAGTGGGCCTTGCCATCTATTTAAATTGCCCCCCAGAAGAGCTGGCCCACCTGCGTGCACATCTCCCCAATTCTGCATTCGGTGACATCATGTTGGTGCCTTGAAGTTGCCCATGATGAGAGTGTTTATACCATAGAAATCGGGAAAACACTCAAATCAGCCTGCTTTACCCCAGCTTGCTGGTTGCTAAACCTGTGGGAAAACGTACCAAGTTTTCCTTCTATCAGTAGTGTTTAAGAATGCCTTCTCGCCTGAGCACTGGATGCTACCGTTAACAGCACTGCTTATTTGCTAGTTTCATATCCGAAATGACATCTCATTTTGTTTTAATTTTATTTATTAATGAAGTTGACATTTTTTGTTCTAAAGGCTATTATATCTTAAAATAATTGCTGTATTTACCATTTCCTGCTTACTATCTAATCTAATCTATGCTAATTTCTGATGGACACCCATGCCTAGTAAATATTTCCCGGGTTTATTACAAGGGTGAAGACCCTACATGAGGGATGACTCTAGCAATTACAGTCATTTTTACTCCTGCAGGGAAGACAAACTGTGCAGATGACCGATAACAGGCGCCCTCTGACAATGAAAAGGAGAAAACCGATGCACACACGTTATACACCTCCTGAGGCACACTGTGATTCTGCAACTAGGCATAAAAATCACTATTCAGAAACAATGTCATTGTGTGGGAAAAATCATTCAACATTTTTAATTATCTAGTTTATAAAAATTGCCAGGAAAAAATGTTAGATATTATTCTTCCACTAACCTTAACATTAACTCCACAGCCTGGATAGGTGTGAAGGAAGAAGAGGTGCACGCCGACACTGCCAACTAGAGAAAACTCAAGGGGTTGCGTGTGGTGCCTACCGCCGGTGCCCCCCCTAGCATCTCATTACTGTCCCACGGCCTGGCTGTTCTCACACACGTATTTTGAATTGCTTTTCCTCCCTTTCTTCACTTGGCCCATGTGCTTTGGGGAATGCTCCCTCTCACCTTCAGTTCTAGTGATGGCCCTGGTCTAGATCTCATAGAACAGGGGTATCAAACTCATTTTCACCAGGGGCCACATCAGCCTCATGGTTGCCTTCAAAGGGCCAAATGTAATTTTAGGACTGTATAAATGTAACTACTCCTTAACAGTTAAGCAAGAGCTTGGTGCTGCCGCCAGGTAGAAACAAGGTGGAGGGCCGGATTCGGCCCACAGGCCTTGTGTTTGCCACCTGTGCCATAGAACATTCCATTTCCCTCACCAAAGTCTTTGATTCAAAGTAGTTGTGTAATCTAAGAGATCCCCTGAAGGAAAACCCCTGTATTCTTGCTGGGCATGCTGGGCTAGATGTGGTCTGTCACCCTGAAGGAGAAAGCATTCTGCTGGTTTACTACCACAATTACCAGTCAGCCCTGTGTGGTGGGGACCAAACTCACCCCACAGTGGATGACGCTGAAGACATAACAGAGACTAATGGAAACTGTGTCTCTGATGAAATTGTTGAGTCACTGGCTCAAACAACCCTGAAGCCCATTATGCCTCTGATTTCCAGGTACCTAAGCTAAAAATTCTCTTTGTAATTAAGCAATAAAGGAAAGGGAAAAGAGCTGGTAACAGTTGCTATCTAACTTTCAAAGCTGTCCATATGGGTCTCTCAGGTTAGTTACACAGTCAAATTTAAAATTTTAAATCAGATGATGTCACTCCCTTGTTCCTAATTCTCCATGGCTTCTGTCACACATTGTTAACAGTGGCAATGTTGTTAATGATAATAACAATCATCATCATCATCATCATCATCATCATCATCATGAGTAGCCCAGCGCCCTCCATGGCTCCATGTGCTCTGGCCCCTGCTGTCTCTGTGCCACCTCCCTGAGTGTGCTCTCGCTACTCCTTACAGCTCCTGTCTCAGCGCTGTTTCACTCACTACTCCTTCTGTCTGGAACGCCATTCCCCAAGATCTTCACACTCAAGTCTCCAATTCCATTCATTTACTAGCTCAAATATTGATTACCTTCTAATGTAATCTATACTAATTTCTGATAGCAATACCTACCTCTTTCACACTCTACCCCTTACTCTGCTCCATTTTTCTTCATGCTACTTATCTCTGCCTGGATTTATATTACTTGCTTTTTAAACCTGGCAATCTCACCAGAATGTAAATTATGTAAGGGCAAGTCTTTATTTTTTCACTACTTTGTCTCTAGCACCTGGAATAATCCATCATAGAATAAACACCCAATACTTATTTATGGGAAAAAAAATAAAGAAGAAAGTAATAAAATTAAAAACTGATCTTTCTTAAGAACTATCAATGTAGAATCCTTGACTATTTTTTATTTTACTAATGGGTACAGATCATTCCCTGTCTCCTTCTGCCTGGCTGCTTTCCATTATCCTGCCTGCAAGATTTAAATACTTGTTTTCTCAGCCTCCACTGCTGCTACGGGCTTGCCTATATTAACAGTTCTGGCCAGTGAGACGTAAGTGGGAGTCTGGAGTATGTTTTGGGGAGTGCTTTTGGTTGCCTGGTAAAAGATGCAAACAAAGCTGACTCTTTTCTCCTTATTTCTGCACAGAAGCCAGGCTCGATCATGGTGGTGAAGAAGTACTCTTGTGACCATTGGCTACAAGCCTAAGAGAAATGTCAGAGCATACTACTGAGCTGTTCAAACACAGCCAATGAGAAAGGGAACCCAACTGTTGACTGAGTTTGCTGTTACTTACAGTGCAACAAATCATAACAGACACAGTGGTGACAAAAGAAAATGCAAAATCAAACAGATATTAAACAACCACTAAGTGCAAGACACTGTGGTGAGAGGTAGTGTTGACATTAAGACCAACAAGTTCTCGGTCCCAAGGAGTTTCCAACCTAAATAGGGAGACAGGCCCTAATAATGTCAGGTAGAACGGGATCACTGCTAAAATCCTCATGTGACTGTGAGCTTTGTGGTCTCTACCCGCCGTGATGTCTGACATGTTGGTGTAAAATAAACATGTACTGAGTAAATGAATATGAGATGACTTCCATCTGGGTACATGGGGGAGGACTCCAAAGTGTTGAGTGGCAACTTTAAACTACGGGTACTATTTCAACAAGGAGAAATGGCTGGAGAAAGGTACCAACGCATTTTAGGCAGACAGAACAGGAAGGCCTAAAGACATAATGGAAGGAAGTTGTAACATATAAGAGAACATGATTGTCTTTTTTTTTCTAGGTAAAAAAAAGGTATGTTACTACTTTAAACATAAAAGGTGATAATTAACTGTTTCTGCCTTTATAAGATTTTAAACATTAGTTTAAACTTCAGAAACATGCAATAGTTAAAGTTTAATAGTTAAAAATAGTTATTTATTTTACAAACAGAATAAAGTAAAGAACATTGATACCTAGTGCCTGACCCCTAGCAAATGGGAGCTACATAAATATCCTCATCTGCAATCAAATGCAATTTTTAAAAACTGAGTACAAGGTTCTTTGAAGTTTTTAGGGCTGAGTGTCTGTAAATGAAAATAAAAACATCACTGAGAGCTCAAAGACATGTTTTATGATTACAAAGTAGCTCTGAATGAAAATTGGTTCAAAAGAACAAAGCTCTGACTTTTATGAGGATAAGAACTGGGGGGAGGGAGGGAGATAAGAGGAGATGAGGTCTCTCCCAGAATTTACCATATCTCCTGGGATGTACAATCACCTTCATCTGAAGTAGGTAATATTATCTCAAACTACAGTTTTCAGGAACTGAAGATCAAGGTGAGATGGGCTTAAGGCTGAGTAAAGCCTTATTGGAAGTTCAATGTTCTGTCGAAAACTTCCATTTACTGAGGGACATACAATTCAAAGTAATCTCTCACTCAGCCTCTTCTGAACTCTCTTCCTTTGCTATATATCCTAAGATTTTCTCCCTCATGTCTTCATAGTAAATCTTACTATGTAGATTTACTATCTACATAGTAAAACCTTGGACATATGTTACTCAAGTTAATTCGCAGGCACCCAAACAGAAGACTTTACTCTGCTTTCTCCCTCCCATCCCAACCCAATCATGGCATTGGGTAGAATGACCTGTTCAGCTAATCAACATTAAGAAGTTAAGCAGAAGAGAAACCAACCAAGGAGACTGAGAAAGAGTGAGAAGCAATGTCATTGTAAGGTGGGACCTTGGAAGTAACTGAGGGAGAGGGAAAGTGCTCCAACAAGGAGGTATGTTGAATGCTATCGTCAAGTATTCTGAATTCTGCTGAGAGTTCAGAAAAATTGAAGCAAGAGAAGTGACCTATGACTGTTGTGATTTGACAAGAACCATTACAGTGGTGTGGTGAAAACCAAAGTCCAATTGGAATGGATCGAAGAGGATGCAATTGAGAAAATTAAGACAGCGTTTGTAGGTAGGTGTTTCAAGAAGTTTTTGCTAAGAACGGGGAGCTGGAGGAAGATGTGGGAATAAAGGGAGCAGTTCTTGAAAATTATATATGCTGATGGAAACGACTGAGAATAAGGGAGACATAGACGAAGCGAGAGAAAGAAGAGAGAAAGGATAATTACAAAGGCTATATTGTTGAAAAAGAAGTTGGCCTTTGACAGGGGTAAGCATACCTCCAAATAGCAGGAGTGAAGACAAGGGAACGGATGCTGCCTGGCTGGCTGATTTGGTGGTGGGAGGATGAGGAAATTACCACCTCAGTTTTCTCTTAATTCTCCACGAACAAACTCTGTAACAACACAAGTTATCTCTCTGCTCAGCTATTCGAGAAAATCCTTTTGGGCCTGTTTCTTCCCCTCTTCCTGTCAAAGTTAAAGCAGGGAGTGAAAAATTACAAAGGACTGATCACGGGCAAGTGCTGTATCTGTATCTGCTAGTTGGTAATTATCTGTCCACAGTGACTGGAAGACAAAAGCCATATGCTGACTGATGATGATTACATTTCAAATGAATGGCTTTCAAGTCCCGTGGAAAGCATTCCTGAGTTGTAGGAGATACATATATATCTCAAAGGTACAGAGAAAGAATTCACATTTATAAGCCCTTTTTAGTAAATGCTCTAAGAAACAGAAGTTAAGAGCCTATGTCTGGTGTTGGCTAAAACAAACTACATTTTGAGGACAGATTTGAGCTTTCTCAGGCAGGGGAGTTTAAGAGGGGCTAGAGCCATCGTAGGGGTGAGGCCGTGAGCTGTTCGAACCTATTTTAGCTAAGTCTTTTAATGTGGGGAAAAGGTAATGGACAAAATCATCTGTGTTGAGAATCTGTAGGTCTTATAAGCCAAGGTTGAGGCCTAGTTGAGAAAATGGCTCCAAGGGTCCTGGCTAGAAGTTGGTCAAGGAGAGAATCTTTGTCACTCTCCACCTACCAGGATCACACCCTCCTTTAATGTTTAACTAAAAGAAAAACTTGCATGTTCTTCCCCTTTATCCAGCCAAAGTGATGTCTCTCTTCTGAACTAATAGCATCTAGTACAGTACTCATATGAAAGCTTCTCATATGGAAGGCTATTGTACCTCTTGGCAAATTTTATTATCTTATTTCAACATGTACATCTCATGCATTTGTCTTGGCTACCTGACAAGGTCACAATTTCCTATAGGAACGTGGGCTACTACCTCTGACATCTTTTTACAATTAAAAGGTCTGTTTGGCACTTGATCACATGGCAAGGACTCAGTACAAGTCACAGGGTACCCATGCACCTTCATTCATTCTAAAAAATTTTAATAAGTACTTTCTATATGCATATCATTTTTTCAAGTTCAGTAAGACCCAGCCCCAACTTTTACTCTTGGCTCCCACATTTTCCCCATCAGAGTCCTGCAACACACTAGAGATCTCAAATACACATTTGCCTTGAAACTTTCAAAAATCGAACCCTGTAGAACCCAGTCTGTAAGACAATAATAGATATGTGTCAGGTACTACACCATTTAGATGTTCATTATTAAAGGATCCCTCAAAGGCCATCAATCATAGGCTCACACTCATTATATTAAGTGGTCACAACCACAGTGAAGCACTCACACCCACGAGGATACTATCATCAAAAAGTCAGACAATAGCAAGTGTTGATGAGGATCTGAAGAACCTTGAACACTTATACACTGCTGGTGGAAATATAAAATGGTGCAGCCACTTTGGAAAATAGTTGTACAGTTTCTCAAATGTTTAAACATAGAGTTGCTATATGATCCAGCAATTCCACTCCTAGGTATGTAGTCAATAGAAATGAAAATACACGTCCACGTAAAAACTAGGACATAGCAGCATTATTCATAGTAGCCAAAAAGTAGAAGAAATCAAAATTTCTATCAGCTGAATGAATAAACATTATTGTACTGTATAGATATTCCCATACAGTGGAATAACTCATCAGCAATAAAAAGGAATGAGGTACTGATACATGGCTAAACCTAGAAAATATCACGCTGATAGAAGCCAGACATAAAACTCTACACATTGTATGACTTACATGCAATGTCCAGAGTAGGCAGATTCAAAGGCAGAAAGCTGATGAGTGTTTGCTGGGGTGTGGGGCTTGGGGTGTGTGTGTAATGACTGAAGGATATTTGCCGGGGGGGAGGCGTGACAACTAATTAGTATGGATTTTTTGAGGTAATAAAAATGTTCCAAAATTAGAGTGATAGCTGTACATATCTGTGAACATAATAAAAACCATTGAACGGTACACTTCATATGAGTAATTGCTTGGTGTGTGAGGTATATCTCAATAAAGTTAGAAAAAGAGAAAAAAAGGTCATTCAACCAATTATTTCAACTACCAAGAGACTGAGGACCCCAAACGTTATTTTCAGCGACCAACAAAGTGGTATCGTTTATGGGCAAGCATCCGTTTCCATGTATAAAACGTCAAACACGGAGCAGTGCAATGGTTGAAGCGCGAACATTTAGTGTTTAAGGGCAGATCGTAAGCTGACCTCCCGGCCCGTGGCGAGCACCTGGGCCGCCTCCGGTCGCCGGGCGCCCCTCCTCCGGGCCTGAGTCACAGCGCCGGAGTCCCCACGCGAAGATGCGGTGAGTGCGGCCCGGACGCCGCGGGCCCTGGGGCGCAGCGTCGGGCTCTCGGCCGCCGAGTGGCGCCGCGCAGAAAGCTGGGCCGGCAGCCTCGCTCGCCACCCGGCCCGGACTCCGCAGTGCAGCTCCCTCTCGGCGGGCGGCAGCTGGTCCGAGCCCCGCGTCCCCGCGTCCCCACGCCCGCCCGCCCTCCATGGCGTTTATCCGGAAGAAGCAGCAGGAGCAGCAGCTGCAGCTCTACTCCAAAGAGAGGTGAGCGCCCGGCCCGGGACGGCGCGGAGGGCCGCAGCCGCGGTCAGAGGCCGGGGTAGGCGTCGGGTCGCCGGCGGAAGAGCGCGGGGACCGACCGGCGTGGCGCCTGCTCGGAGGCCGCAGCCGCGAGCGCGTTCGGCGCCCGGGCCGGGGGCCGCGGCCGGTGCTGGGAGTTAGGGGCAGAGCCCGGGGGCCTGGTCGGGGCCTGAGACCGCCGGGGCCGGAGCCCGGGCCAGCGCTGGAGCCGCAGAGCCGGCCCGATCCCGGGACGGGCCCGGCGGGCTGCGGTGATCCCGGCGACCGCGTCCAGGCTCACCCGGAAGAGGCCGCGCGGCTTCGGGGCGGATGCTTCTCGCGGGCGTCCAGCCCGGGAGCGCGGGGACGCCCCCCTGCGCGCGAGCCCTGGCGTTCTCTGGGAGGGGGGAATTGCAGGGGCTGTGTAGCGAGGTCGGCGGACATCCCCTCTTTCTCACCCCAGCTGCCCCCCACCCGACGCTCTCCCACCTCCGGGAACCGACGTAGATCGCACTTGGCCGGGCGCCGAGGGGCTCCAGGCAGGCCGCTGGCTCGTAGACGACCCCAGAGCCTACACCGGGGGTCGGGGAGGTGGATGGGGTGGCGGGGGCGCGGGGCGGGGGTGGTTCTAGACGCCGCTGCTTCACATCACCGAGCCTTCTTTCTGACAACTTCAACTTCTTCAGACGTAAAGCAGATGCTCTTCTGGGCCTGGAGGAGGGCCACAAACAAAGCCTTATTCTGGGAAAGCCGAGGTCCAATCCCCCAATGTTTTCTACTAAGCAGTGAACCTTACTATACGTGTCATTGAAGCCTTTGCATTAAAAAACTTGGTGGGGCACTGCAGTCACCACCTGCAACCGTGGAGGAACTTGGGGTCCCAAGAGAAGCTAAAATAGTCCCAGGGCAGTGCCCTCTCAGAGTTTCTGATCCTCAGTCTCCAGGGGAAGTGTCTTATAAGAAAGTCCACTTCTGCCCCAGCTATACCTCCCAATGCATTCATGGTGACCGAAGCAACTTGCTGATTGATCCTCGGGCCTGGGGTCTCAGGTGGCAGAAGGAACTGGGGCTGAATTATTTTACGCATATTGTTTTAGTTGTGGGAGCTAGTTGTGACAGAGTGCGGCTAACCTGTCACGTTGTGTGATCGGTGGACACCAACAAAGCAGCTCATACAAGCAAGTGCAAGTGTAGACTTCAAGGTCTGTGTGATTTTGCAGCATCCACACTTGCTCTATAGGTGTTGACTGGACCTGTTTTGTCCGAACATTCATATCCCTTTCTAATCTCTACTGGCCATCATGTCCATAGTTTGAAATTTTGTTTCAGTAGTGTACAGAAGGAGACAAGATATTCCAAAAAAACGTCTTGAATATGGCTTCCAAGAACGTTTTTAGCAGTATGATTAGGTTTTAGCCACATAAAGTCTTGCTTATTCAATAATAACTGGGCTGTAAAGTACTCACGCTTGTAGAGGTTCTTTTGACTTCATTCGTACTGCTTGCTTCAAGTAGAAGGAGCTTGAGTAGAGTTTCTTTTTTTGTACCAACAACGTTAGAACATGATGGTATTCTGTGTTAAATAGACAAATGTTCAAATTTTACATTGTAAGAACTTTGAAACACTTGAATTGCCATCCTGTTCTATGATCTAAGAATCACTTATAACAATTCCATTGCCTCACTGATATACAGGAAAACCTGTTTTCTTTAGATCTGCCAGTTATTTTGATGGCAATAATTTGTGTTGAATTTGGTTAGCTTGTACAGCTCTGCAATGTCACAGGAATCTGCACTTACATTTCGGTGTACAGTCTGCTTTGTTGGTATTCACTAATCAGACAACATGACAGGCTAGCAGCACTCTCAATATACGAGCTAGCTCTCACAACCAAAACATTTACATCAGGCAGGAGGCAGCAACTGTTCTGAAAAAGTTAGTACCACGTATTTTATATTTATTTGGAACCTACTTGCTGACTGCCCACATTCTTTAATGCTGCTCTCTGCCCCTTGACTTTGCACCTTCAAGATGGGCAAACTTGAACCAGGATGGATGGTGTCCATAGAATCAGTTTGAATGACAGGAATCTGTCTCACAATCAGATGTGGGCTAAAATCAAGCAGTCTCTCTATAGATCTTAGAATTCATTCTGAAAAATAAGAATATTTCAGCCAGCTTTGTTCAGTCCCAAGTTTACCATTTTCGTGCAGATTTTCCCTGGCTAAATCATTTGGTGTCAATTATCGCTAATTAGCAAAATGATTGATATGGCTCATTGGCTTAGGCATATATCCAAAGGAACTGTTACTTTCCTTGGGACTGTTTTCATGAAAAGGCCTCACCTCTTCAGACTTGTGAGTTCATTGGTCCCTGTCATGCTGCTTTAGAGATTTTAGATTTCTACTGCTACCAAATAATGACCCCAGAAAAGGAGAAACTTGAAGTTAGTGTATACTTCCTATACTGTTAAGTTGATGCTAGTGCATTTCAAGTAAGTGAAATTTCTACAAAGTAGAAGCGGAGAGTCTGGGAGATTCTTGAATCGGTGGCTTACATCAAGGTGGTGGCAGAAGAAATGGAGAAAAGTAGATGGATTTTAGATGTTTTTAGGAGGTAGCATTGACAGATCTTGGTGTGAGGAATTGGGTGTAGGAGGTAACAGAGGAAGAATCTCAGCTAGAGTTGTCAGAGGAGCAACAAATAATCTTTTAGGATAAGTATATCCTGTGCAATATTTGATATAAGTATTCATATATTTATATTGAAATGTTTTTGTAATTTATATAAGTCACATTTAACTAGGTGTCTTCCATTTTTATTAGCTAAACGTGGCAATAATACTCTCAGGTTTCTGGTGTGAACAACTGTGATGTTCTTTATTGGTGATGTTTATGAAGAATTGCTTTGGTAATTTTCAGTATTAGAAAATGAAGAGATACTTGGCCATTAAAATTAAGTATACTAGTATCCTGGTTAAGATTTAGATTATAGGAACCATATTGATTTTACTTTTAAAAAAATATCCCATGCAGGTGTTAATGACAATAAAGCGGAAAATTTTTAAAAAGACAATTCACATATCTTCCTTTGGAATTTTTGGACATGGCAGATGTTTACAGTGGGTTAGCAGATAAGGATATTCTACAAACTGCTGCTATTTAAGGTATTTCTATTTTAGCCCTGGCTGGTGTGACTCTGTGGATTGAGCACCGGCCTGCAAACCAAGGGGTTGCTGGTTTGATTCCTAGTCAGGGCAGGTGCCTGGGTTGCAGGCCAGGTTCCCAGTAGGGGGTGCTCTAGAGGCAACCACACATTGATGTTTCTCTTCCTCTCTCCCACCCTTCCTCTCTGTCTGAAAATAAATAAATAAAATATTTTTAAAAGATATTTCTATTTTAAGATTTAAGAATAGGAAATTGTTAAATGATTTTTATCTTCACATCTAGAAGTGGTGTGGGGGGACTAAAACTCTTTTCTTCTTGGGTGATATATAAATTTGGATAGTTGAGGCATGTTCCCACCAGAGGAGAGTCACAGTTTTCTGTCTGTAAAGTCATAGAACAGATTACCTAGCTATGGCTTGTAAACTGCCGTTCCAGGATAAAACATTAGTGATCATGAATTCTTTATTGGGCACACATATTACATGAATAGTTTTACAGGCATTTCTAAGACTTAAGCTTTTCTTCAAACATTCCATGTGTGTGATTCTCATGTTTATGCTGATATTAAATTTCTTGACTGATACTAAATAGCTTCTACTTCATATGTTTATTTTATCAGTTGATTCTGTATTCATTATACTAAAAATACTTGTCAGAAAGCAAAGTGATTTGTTATATTCCTGTTTAATCTTTCATTTCTAAAACTGAACATCCTATTTTAAATATCTCCATGGGGTATATCAAGTAATGGAAATGGAGGTAAATTGCAGAATCAGTACTTACTTAGTCAGGACTGCTGATAGGTTGAAAGAAATTACATTATGTTTATTAATTGTGTTTAGATCTTCTATTTCCTTAATGAATTTTTTTCTGATTGACTTATCAGTTACTGAGAGATGCTTCATGATGCAAACTTTGCCTTGTATTTCTATCAAAGTTTGCTGTATCTATTTTCAGTATATGTTATCTGTGTAAGTTTAGAATTGATATCTTCTTAGTCAATTGAATTTTTCATCAACATATAATGACCTCTTCTAGTACGGTTTTTTTTCTATTTTGTCTGATGTTAATATAACTATATCAGTTTTCTTTTGATTATTTCCATTATATAGAATTTTTTCATTCTTTTACTTTCAACTCTTGTATGTTCATAGGTTTTAGGCATACTTCTCTGAAAGTTTATAGTTGGACTTTTAAATAATTCATTTTGATAATTTTTGTCTTGACAGATTAGTCCATTTACATTTATTATTATAGGTAAATATTTGGATTAATTTTTACTTTTTTATTTTGTTCTTTAATTTTGTCTTATTTTTCCTTAGTTTGAATTAAGAACCCCCTTGTTCCCTTTCATTTTCCCTGAAGTGTATAGAAGATATGTTTGTGTGTGTGTATACACATACATGTATATACACACATGTATATACACATACACGCACATATATAGATTCTGCTTCTGTTTTTCTAGTGCTTAGTATTGCAACTTTAATATCTATATTTAATTTAAGGTCTGAAGCCAATCATTCTCTTTACCCTCCTCCCTAATAATATAAGGATCTTAGAATAGTTAACTCCTGTTGCCCCATCCTAAATTATAACTTGTTACTGTCCAGAATTTTCAATCTATATTTAAACCTACAAATTAGACATTACCTTAGTCCCCCCTTAGTCCCCCCTTAGCCACGGGAGACACATTGTAAGAACTCCAGTGAATGCCTAACACTGCGGATAATACCAAATCCTGTATATACTGTTCCTTCATATAAATACATACATTTCACAGCTTCTCTTTGGCATATTCGAATTGCTAGCATCACTGATCTTGCACTTCGAGACCATTATTAAGCACAATAAGGGTTATTTGAACATGAGCACTGCAATACCACAACAGTTGGTGCGATAACTGCGACAGCCACCAAGTGACTAGTGGGTAAGAGGACTTGGGCCAAGGGATGATTCCCATCCTGAGTGGGACCTAGTGGGAAGGCGAGAGATTTTATCATGCTACTCAGAACAGTGCCACCATTTAAAACTTATGAATTGTTTATTTCTGGGATTTTCCATTTAATATTTTTGGACTCCTGTGGACCACTGGTAGCTGAAAGCACAGAAAGTGAAATTGCCAACAAGGGAGGTGTCTACTGTATAACCGTCCAGTTAAAGCTTACATAGTTTTACATGCATATTTAGTTCAGCATTCATTCTTGCATATCATATCTTCCCTTTGGAATTACTTTCCCTTCCCTGGAGAATATCCTTTACGAGGGTGTCCAACCTGTGCCTTGTGGGCTGTAGGCAGCCCAGGATGGCTATGAATGTGGCCCACAACAAAATTGTAAATTTACTTAAAACATTATGATATTTTTTTGTGATTATGTGTCTCAATGTATTTCATGTGTGGCCCAAGACAACTCTTCTTCCAGTGTGGCTTAGAGATGCCAAAGGTTGGACACCTCTGCTAGAAGTTCCCCTGATGAGGGTCTGATGATAGTATGTTATGTTTGTTTTTGCCTGTCTGAACAGGTCCTCGTGTTATCTTTGTTTGGAAAATCAGTTTTGCTAGATGTATAATTCTCTCAGCATGCTGAAAATTGTGTAAACGCAGGCAAATGTCCAGGGAATATGCTTGCTGGAGCAGCATTTGAAGGCGGGAACTCAACAGGGAAAAGGTTGGGTAACAGGTGTGCCTCACCCCCCTATTGCAGCACTGAGCTGCCTTGGTTGGGTCAGACTTCAGACTCCAGGAGAAACCTGCATCCATGGAGTGGTCTGGGCTAGGACACAGAAGGCTACACTGTGATGGAACCTTGTCTCATCATATCCAGCTCAGCTTTTGTGGCTGTGGGCTGGCCTTGCCCCTTTCCTGGCCCTTTTGGGGCCATCCAAGCCTTGCCCTTAGGTCTATGTGATGTGGCAGGACAGGGCAGTGTTTGTTGTATCTGTGTTCATGGCTAGAGGACCACTGGCCCTTTTCCTGGTATGATTAAGACACTGGGATCCTAGCCTTGTGGTGGACCGGAACTGTTTCCTTTAACCCAAGATCATAGCAGGTTTCCGTGTATTTTTGCAGAAGGCCACCTTCTGTTCTGGGAGACCAGCCTGCAATAAACCTGTATCATTTAAGTCTAATTGTTCCCTGTAAGCATACTTAAAAGTATGCTTTTAAGATCTCTCTGTGTGGTTTTGAAATAGAGACTTCTTTCTATTCGTCTACCTGATTCAGAAACAGTTCTGGAAAAATTTGGAGCCAAGCGTTTAGCTCTTGGAATACGGCTTTTCCCTACTCTTTTATGTCTTACAACCACTCTGTAATATTTATTTCTCTGTGCTGTGTTGTAGGTTATTTAAATCCACACTACAATTTACTAGTTTTCTCTTTAGTTGCTTAATTTTCTGTCTGTTCCATTAGGTAAGTTTTAACTTCAGTTATTATATTTTAAAATGCCTAATTTTATTTGGGTCATTTTTAAGTGCCTGGTCATTTTTTATAAAAGTATGTTTTTGTTATGTTCTGATGCCCTTATATTCTTGAAACTTATTTATTGGAATGATCATATACACAAAACAATCTGTAGCTTTTAAAGTTTTGATTATTTTGTTGCTTGTACTAACTTCAGCAATTTTATATTCTCACTTGCTTTATGATTTTTGATTGTAGCCTCTTGCTCTTTGGAGTGTATCCTTGGAAATTCTTAGAGACCTGGGTTTAAAGTGTATTTTTCCAGAAAGTGTTTGCATTCACTTCCACCTAGGTGGCTGGGGGCAGTGGGGGGGAGGGGTGGGAGAAGTCACATGGGTTTTTCTTGAGTTTTATTGAGCTATACAGGTCGTGTGAAATCCAGCCCCAAATGTGTGTCAAGGCAGGCTTGCGGTTTCATATTCTCAAGGGAGAATTATTTTGCCCCCAGCCTAGAGCCAAGGTCCTACCCTCTTCTTCTGAGGAAGGAGGGATGACTGGTTCTTCTTTCCATCCTTAAAGGCTGTTACCTTTAGGGATCCTAGCTTTTCTAAATGCTTCTCCTTAACCCCCAGCCCTCCCCCCACCCAATGACCATCCCCCTCAAGGCACACGGTCCTAATCAGTTCAGGCTCTAGACTACTCAAAGAGTTGGGCAAAGCCCCAGGGGAACAGACTGCTCCAATGCCTGCTAACTTCTTTGTTTCTCTCTTCTAAGATTTTCTCTTACTTCTTCATCACCTCAGCCAAGCATTTGAAAAGTTTATCCAGCAGCTTTAGAGGATCTGTACTGAGATTGTTTTTCTGGACATCTGATCTGCCAAATGCCTGAAAAAGAAATTCCTGCTGATTCTTGAAGTGTAGTTTTATTTAATAAGTCTATAAACCCACTAGTTTAAGAAAGGACTTTTGCGGTAATCTAGTCTATCTCTCCTTCCCTTCAACTGTATAGTTGAGGTCTAAGCAAGTACAATGATTTGCTTAAAAGTCTCAACAGCCAAGTCATGACTGAACTAAGGCGAAAACAAATGTTTTCTGATCCAAGCCTAGCCTCTCTTCGACAGTAACAGGATGCTTCTTTTTTAAATGCTCAGCCACTGCTTGATTTTATAGTGATACACTCTGAAATTCAGGATATGCAAGAATGATCAGAAGCCTGCTTTCAGTAGCTGTTAGAGTCTTGTTACTCCAGGTGTGGTCAAGGGGCCTACAACTTCAGCATGGCCTCCAAACTCATCTCAGGCTCCACTACATCCATGCGGGTCTGTAACATCCCCAGGTAGTTATACACACTCTACAGTAAGAGAAGCAGTGTTCTAGATAACAGTCATTAAGCGTTTACCTTGATTTCTTTTGTTTCCTGTTTTGGTTCCTTCAAACTATACTTCCCTCTTCATTTTGATAGTATAGTGAGAGCTCCTGAAAAGGCTCTCCCCAGGGCTTTCTCCTTGATGAGGACACTGAAAGGTTTTGAGAGCATGGGTGATATTTTTGCCATTTGTTCTTATAGATAGTGAGACTTGAATATAGAAACATGCCTTTATGGATGGCTTTAGTGAACGTGGTTTTGATGTCTGCACCATGGAAAATAACTGCATCTCATATACTCAGAGAAGAATGTAATTTCCTAGGTTCTGGCCCAGTGATAGAGAGCTTTAAACTTACTCCCAAGCAAAGGAACCAAAAGGCCACATGAGCCCTGGCCATTGTGGCTCAGTTGGTAGGGCATCCTTCTGCAAAGCAAAAGGTTGCCGGTTGGATTCTTGGTCAGGGCACATGCCTGGGTTGCAGGTTTGGTCCCCAGTCAGGGCACATGCGATTGGCAATGATTGATGTTTCTCATGTCATTGTTTCTCTTCCTCTTTTTCTCCCTTCCTTGCCCTCTCTCTAAAATAAAATAAAGCAAATATTAAAAACTAAAAAGGCTAGATGAACTAGTGAAATTGATTACACTGGAGGACAGCAGGCATGTGATGAAATGCTAGCTCAGGGGAGGATGGGCTAGTGATTTACTTGAGAAAATAATTGGTTCACAGACTAGAAATAACATTTAGTCACTCAGATGGTGCTGTGCAAGTGTGTAGAACATGGATAATAAAATCAGTGAAATTTTATTACAAAAGAGGGTAATGTATGTTTTAAGTGCCACTGAAGCTTGTTACGATGGGTCTCAAGTTTGGAATCTAGTGCTAAAAAGCTACAGACCTATTCAAAAGGAAGGACCTACTAGGAGGTGAAGCAGTGGGACCTGAGTGTCAAGACGATGTATGTCTGCTGGGGAATGCATGAACCAGAGGTAGAGGGGAAACAGAGAACTAAATGGAAAGAGGAACAGAGATAACATAATTCTGTTCATTTCTTACAGGCCACCTAAGCGGGCAGAAAAAAAAATGGTAGATCTGTACCTGATGTAGATTGAAAATAGGAAGTGGCAATAAAAAAAAAACGGCAGGAGACCTTACTTAGTCAGTGCCTACTGAGCTGTATTTACAATTCTTTGACTTCCCTTGTTGAAGTTTATTTATCTTAAGGTAGAGAATTTCAGAACTTCACAGAATTCTAAATGTTAGAGAAATTAATCAACCAAGTGGAAATGACAGAAACCTTCAGAAAAGTCAATCATATCCAATTGTTTGTTGTTGAAGTCCTGGAGGATAAAGGAAGATTTTGTCATACATAGAACCTAGATTTTTTGGAAGACAGTTACTGAAAGTTTCAAGGGAAAAAAATGTAAGTGTTACTACAGGGCAGTTCTGGAAAGGATATTGAACCAGGAGGTTTGTGTAACTGTTAAAAATATAATTCAGAACATCCAACACAATGGTGCTTGGTGAAGAGTTAGAGAAAAATCAGACAAGCAGAGAAATGTGGAATGGTTGTGTAAGTGCTGTTCCTCCGGGCAGTGCGAAAAGGACAGCAAACAAGTGTAGATGAAGAGATGTTACAGACTTGCACAATCAGCATCAAGAAACCTACTGAGAAAAAGTATAATGAAACTTGAAGCCCCGGATGAGTGGTGGTTTTAAGAAATGCTGTAGATTAAAGCAGTTTTTAAAGTCCCCTAAAGTTGTGTCTAAAACTTGGCTGCCACCCAGGGCCCAGCCTGGTAGTGTAAAGTTGATTGGTGACAGGGAAAGTGGTTTTTATTTTGTATCCGTTGATGACACTGACCACTAGACTGAAAGTGACACATAAACTTTCGGAATATGCAAAAGGCACCCATGTACTTGTGTCTCCTGGCATAAACCCCTGGGAGAGTCTGCGTTTAGAACACCACCAGAACTGTTTAAGTGATCCAGGAACTTTGAAAGGTGCACGAAGAACACAAGTAGGTTTAATGCTAGTTCTAGATCATACAGATTGTTTATAGACCACTGGAAGGGGAAGTTGTCGCCAGTCTCCAGCATGAATTTTCACTTGAAGTCTTGTCATGCTACCCTTCTATCTTTCACAGAGTTCTGGCTGGTAGATCAGGAAATGCACTAGATTTCATTCATCTAAACTTTGGTAGAAAGTAAGATTTGTTTTTGTGCTTTCTTAACAGCAGATCTGAGGCAGGAGAGATGACAGTTAGTGTAGTTAGGTGGAACAATATTTGTCTGAATGATTGTAGTCAGAGGTTGCTGTCACATGTATCATTGGGGGAACTTTTCTAATGATGGATCCTAGGACTGTGTTCTTACCCTATCTGTTCAACATTTTTCCTAATTTTCTCCTTGTTTCAGAGGCCATTGTAGGAAGCTTACAAAAACTGCCCAGTTTAGGTAAACTGACTCTCTAGGTGGTTGGGCACTGCAGTCCAGCTTAACTGAAGGGGAGTGTTGGGGTATTCAGAGTAGAAATGGCAGTCGCATGACACTCCCGCCCTTTCCTGTGCCTGTGTGCAAAGCACCAAGGCAGAGGCCACTTTCTCCCACGGAGCCCCTATTACAGTCCTCCTCAACCCTGTGGGGCCTGATTTACTCTCTAGTCTAGAGAAATGACTGACTAGCAAAATCTTCTGGATCCATAATAAATACTGTTCGTTAACAGAGTGTTGAATAATTGCTGAGTGGCCATGAGTGCAAAGGTTGCCTGAAATGGACTTGTTTTATGTTGTTGGTTAAGTGTTGAACACTGTGCTTTAGAATTCAAGTGACATGATGATGGGACAGCATCTTTTAGGAAAGTTAAGCTGCTGAACAAGTAAATTTATCTACGGAGAATGCCACCATGCCTCAGTAAACATGGAATAAACTAAGGAATACCCAGGGACAGGACCAGGAGCCTCCTTAAAGACATAATTTATAGTCTGATATAATACTAGTGAATGAGATCATAAAATTATGAAAGGGATTAAAAAATGTTAAGGCATTGGTAGTCAAAGCGGGCAGGGCCGCGTGGAGGTGGGAGGGAGGGTGGGCAAGGTGGTGCCTGGGCAGTGATTTGCCCAGGATTTCTCCAAGGGTGGAGGCACCTGGGCGGGGTGGAGGAGGGATTCTCCCCACACTGCTGCCTAGGTCTGGGATCCCGAAGCCCCACCCCTTCCTTCCCTGCTTCTACTGGGGGCGGGGAAGGGAGGCTGACCTGGTTCCTGGATACAATGTTGGAGCCTGAAGAGGAGAGCCAGGTCGTGCTGGGTCGGCATCTCCGGGAAGCCTCCTCCTTAGCTACGCGTTTTGCTCAAGGAACTTTTGGGAAACAGTTCAGTCTGTAGGACTGGATTTCTTTTTCAGAAGGATAACCTTGCCAGGAAACTTGAATGTTACTCTTCAAGTTTGGGATATGGGAGGGCAGACAATAGGAGGCAAGAGGTTGGATAAATACGTCTATGGAGCACCGGGAATCCTCTTGGTATATGACGTTACAGATTATCAGAGCTTTGAGAATTTAAGAAGACTGGTGTGCTGTGGTGAAGAAAGTGAGGAGTCAGAAATTCAGCCACTGATTGCTTTGGTGGGCCATAAAAATACAGCTTTCCTGGAGTACACAAATTGCTTGAGGAGAAAATTCCTAAAGATGTGTACAGTCTTTTCAATAACAGTTTTGATGATTGATATATGTAACTGCTCTGTTGGTTTGGCCAATCCTTGCTAAGAAAGCGATCATGAATTGCAGTATGCAGTCACACAGAATGTTACATATGTAAAATGAAGAGATTACAGATGAACATTTTCCTGAATATTATTTACTGCAAAATCTGTCACCGGCCCAATTTCATATGATCATGTAATGAAAGGTGTTATGATTTGTGTTTCTAAGTTGGTGTTACATTAGTATGGTAGTGTGCATTCATTTTCTTTTTGGGGGATAAAATTATTGTGTTGGCGAAAAAGTTTGTTTGGTTTTTCTCCTAAGATCACTTTAGTAGCACTTAGTTGTCTTTAACTTCCTTCGAAATAATTCTGTTAGATTGTATTATGAAAGCTGTCATATCAGCATTCATTTTTTAAAAAATAGATCAAAATTAAGCCCCAGCTGGCGTAGCTCAGTGGATTGAGCGCGGGCTGCGAACCAAAGCATCGCAGGTTCGATTCCCAGTCAGGGCACATGCCTGGGTTGCGGGCCAGGTCCCCAGTGCGGACCACGTGAGAGGCAACCGCACATTGATGTTTCCCTCTCTCTCCTTCTCCCTCCCTTTTCCTCTCTAAAAAGAAATAAATAAAATCTTTAAAAAAAAATAAAAATAGATCAAAATTGGTGAATTTTTGCATAGACATTTTAATATTGAAGATGGAAGAAAATAAGCAGCATTTTGGCATGTTATGCCTTATTACTTCAAGTAAGGTAAAAATGCAACTAAAGCATAAAAAAAGATTTGTGCAGTGTATAGAGAAGGCGCTGTGACTGATGGACTGTGTCAAAAGTGGTTTGTGAAGTTTTGTGCTGGAGATTCTCACTGGATGATGCTCCACAGTTGGGCAGACCAGTTGAAGTTGATAGTGATCAAATCGAGACATTGAGAACAATCAGCGTTTATACCACATGGGAGATAGCCGACATACTCAAAATATCCAAATCAATAAAGCTATTGGTGAAAATGAAAAATGTCTTTTATTTTACAGTAAAAACCATACAGACTATCTGGCCAACCCAAAATATTTTTAAAAATTTAAAGCATGGAATATTTTATGTATAGAATGTAGTTTGAAAAGTCATTGTTCAAAATGTATAAATCCTTATTATGATTTTTACATACAAAAATTTTAAAACAGGTATAACTGAATACTTCAGTAAAAAGAAAAAGTAACCTTAGAAAATTTGCTTAAGCCTTTAATTTTGAATAATATGATTTTGTTTTATCCCTTCACCATGTTTTATATTCCTTACAAAATATGTATTTTGATCAGTTAATGAGTATATAATTCATTTACTGAAATAATGATTCTTGTTCTATAATAGTTCCTATAGTTACATTATTATTGTGGGAAGAAGCATGGAACAGAGATTTACCATTTGAACCATTGTAAGTGTCCAGCACAGAAGTGTTGAGTATGTTCGCATTGTTGCACGGCAGATCTCTAGAACCGTTTCATCTTGCAAAGCTGAAACTCTGCCTGCTGAACAACAGCACCCCCTTTTCCCCTTCTCCCAGCTCCTGGCAACCACCATTCTATCTTCTCTTAGAGATTGACTACTGTAGATACGTCGTATAAGTGGACTCATCTAGTATTTGTCTTTTTGTGACTGTCCTATTTCACCTAGCATGATGCCTTTATGGTTCATCTATGTTGTAGCATAGGACAGGATTTTCTTCTTTTTAGAGGCTGAATAATAGTCCATTTTTTATGTATACCTCATTTTCTTTATTCGCTCATCTGTGCATAGATGTTTAGGTTGCTTCCACATCTTGGCTATTGTGAGTAATGTTGCAATGACATGGATATGCAAATGTCTATTTGAGATCCTGTCTTTATTTCTTTTGGTATCTACCCAGAATTGGGACTGATGTCTAATTTTAATTTTTTGAGGAACCTCTGTACTGTTTTATGAAGCAGCTGCACCATTTCACAATCCACCAACAGTGTGCAAGAGTTCCAACTTTTCTTCATCCTTGTCAACATTTGTTATTTTTTTTTCTTTTAATAGTGTATGAGGTAATATCTCATTGTAGTTTTGATTTGCATTTTACTGATGATTAGTAATGTTGAGCATCTTTTCATATACTTTTTTGGCCATTTGGATATCTTTGGAGAAATGTCTACTTAAGTCTTTTGCCCATTTTTTAATTGGGTTAATTTTTGTGTTGTTAAGTTCTGTGTATAATCTGGGTGTTAAATCCTCATCAGATATATGGTTTGCAGATGTTTTTTCCATTTTCATAGGTTGCCTTCTCATTCTGTGAATTGTTTTTTTTAGTTTGTTTTTGTTTGCTGCGCAGAAGTTTTTTAGTTTGATTAGTCACATTTGTCTGTTTTTGCTTTTGTTTCCTGTACTATTGGTTAATATTCAAGAAATCATTGCCAAAACTAGTGTCAGGGAGCTTTCCCCCTATATTGTCTTCTAGGATTTTTATGGTTTCAGGTCTTCAATTTAGGTCTGCAGTCCATTTGAGTTAATTTTTGTATATGGTATAAAATAATGGTCCAACTTCATTCTTTTGCATGTGGATATCCAGTTTTCCCAACACCTTTTGTTAAAATGACTGTTCTTTTCCCATTGTGTGGCATTGGAAACCTTGTTGAAGATCGTTTGACCACACATGTGAGGGTTTATTTCTGAGCTGTAATGTTCCATTGGTCTGTATGTCTGTCTTTATGCCAGTACCACGCTTGTTTTGAAACAATAGCTTTATAATATGTTTTAAAATCAGGAACTGGGATGCTTCCAGCTTGGTTTCTCTTTCTCAATTGTTTTGGCTATTTGATTCCATATGAATTTTAGGTTTTTTAATTCTGCAATAAATGCCATCGGGATTTTGATAAGAGATTGCATTGAATCTATAGATTGCTTTAGGTAGTCTGCATAGTTTAACCATATTAAGGGTAGGATTATATTTTAATACTATATGGAAGAACTGGTTGTCTGTGAAAGCTACTCAAATTTCAAAATAATGAAATTATGCCAATGTCTTTTTGAAGAATGCTTATTTTTATTTTACCCTCTCTCTAAGAGAAAGAGTAGGGAGATCAAGAGGGAGGAGGTAGGGTTGCACAGCTCCACCCCAAGCAAAGGGTTTTGAGTTAGTAAGATACAAACTAAAAATAAGGGGTGAGGTAGTTTGTAAATATTATCTCTCTGAATTATACCTTTCTGGCAATTATCTGCTATATGAAAGGACTGTTCCTAGCAATCCTAACTCTTGTGCTTGTATTGAAATTCAGAATAAGTGTTAATAGTGAGCCTTTTACATGGAGCTCTAGCAAGTTAGCCTATGATTAATTGTTGTTCATGTATTTTAAAATGTAGGACAGGCCAATAAAAGTTGTTTGTTAGGATAGTAAACTGGTTCCTGCTCTCATTATTTTTAACTTATGAGTTATTTTTCTTTTGGTTCAGATTTTTTTAAATGAGCAATATCTTGTTTCATGGATGAAATTTCTTCTTTGTAAGGATATTCATTGTAGTCTTTTAATTTTTTCTACATTGTCTGTAGTCAAGTTGTTTCTGCTTATTTTGGTCTAGTTTTCTCATGTTAGAGCTCGGTGATCTAGAGTTGGCCATTCATACTTAAGTGTGAAGTGTGTAATTCTCTGTCACTGTGGGCAGGCCTTACGTGTTGGGCTTCTCTGAGGGATGATGTTGTAGAGACCCGGCTCTTTAAAAAATTCATAGGTCTTTTCTCTCTAGCTATTTAGATTTTTTCCGAAAATAATCCAACAGACTGCTGCTGGGAGTGGTACATGTCTTCCTGCTTTTTGCTTAATCACCCTCTTTTTGCTCCGTAGCCCTGCTCTCCCCTGTACTTGCTGTCTAGTTTGGAACCTCTTGTTCAGTTTTTATGTAGAAGAACCATGTACCAGAGTAAAACGGGGATAACCATCTGGGGAGGAATCTAGGCCACTGACCTCATTCAGGCTTTCAGTCATCCACCTCTGCTCCATCCCTGCCTTCTGAGGACCTGCTGCCTGCAATTGTGGACTTTCTGGAAGTGCTGTGACCTGTGTTGCTTTTCTCCTCATTGGCACTTTCTCTGGAGGCACTGCTGTTCTGGTTTCAGATCGCTCCTAACTCCTCCCATCTGCTTTACATTAGTTACAGGTTTATTGATATCTCTCTTCTGCTTTTATGTCCCAGCAATTTTCTTTGGTCTGTGGGTTTTACCATTTAAAAAAATATTTTTGTTCCCTTTTTAGTGGTGTTTCCAGAGGAAGCAGAAATAAACATATGTTTAATCTGCCATATTTAATCTAAATATCTTCCTCCCTCTGTCACACACCAGAACTCCAAGACCCATCTCAAGCCCCACACTTTTCAGGAAAGCTTCTCCCCATGACTCTAGATACTGTTGACATTTCCTGCTTCTTACCCTAAAATAAATACACTTGTTTGCAGTTCTTTGTCTTCTATTTGTTTCTGTGGCCATACAACTACATTTATACTTTTTCTGACTACTTTATTTCATTTTTAAAAGTTTAAAGCACTTAAAACTTAATAAAGAACTATATTTCAATCCCATTTAGTTCAGCTTATTTATTCACTAAACACCCTTTGTGTACAAAACATTGCTTTGGTTATTACAGGGGATACTGGGGGAGTAGCAAGATTTACTCAGTTAACCCTGGGACTTGCCACTGGAGGGGATGGGGGTGGTGGGAAAGGGGGTGGGGGAACACTGTCAAAATTCTGCAGGTAGGAAAGCTCCAGACTTGTTCAGGCAAGGATAAGTTTCAGTTCATGAAATTTGGGGATTTTGTAAAAAAATAATAAATCTGCCTGGTAAACAGTTTTGCATTTATTTATTTTTGGCAAAGATAGCTGGTCTCTCGTCTCCTCCTCACTGGATAGAGAGGAGTGCCTGGCATATAATACACTTAATAAAGCATATATACTTAATAAGCATTTATTGATTTATTGTATGGAAAAGCACTTTAGGAAAGGATGCTTTATATATTCTGCTTTCTTATACATTAAAAAAATAAACATGAGGTATTCCTGCCCCCCCCCACTTTAGATTTTCCTTGCTCCTGCTTAACTTGGAGGAATACTACTTTGAACAGCATACAGCTCATCATATTCAGCATAAGGGCAGTCAGAATGAAAGGTAAGGAAGATTCGTGGGTCTCTGTGGACTTTCTGTAGTCTGATATTTTTAAAACTGAATGTATGGTCATAGAGACTTTTCCCTCCTTTCATATTGGTAAAGTAGTGAGAAGAGGGGGACTTTTAAGTTGCTGTCATACTTCAGATGTTTTCCAAAACTAAGAATCAGCATGTACTAGTTCCTTCAAGGTTGTGAGTGTCTAAAATCAGCTGGCTAGGACTCTGATTCATTCTGTCATTTTTTTATTGCAGCCCTTTTGTACTTATACTTTCAGTTATTTGGGTCATGGTGTTATACAGTAATGATCATCAACACAGAGTGGTATAAAAATCAGCACAGTCAATTTGAACTGGAAGAAACATTTTCTCTGTATTTTAATTACTAGTTATTACTATAAAAATCCAGATTGTTTCTTTAGTCATACCTTTTGAAAGTTATGTACAAAAGTATACAATGAAATTTTTATTTAAAATGCCAGCTTGGAATTAACAAAGATGAAAGTTGTTCCAGCAAAAATGTTTCTGCTAATGATTTCCTGTCGGGATGTCACTTCATTATAGGCCACAACTTGCAGCATGCTTTCCTATTAAATGCTTGAATTTTTGGTGTTCTTCAGGATTTGTCCTGAAGGGATCAAAGCCATGTAGTATTTGTTTAAATACAAACCGAAGTAAAAATGACTTAGCTTTTTGTTTATTATCTTAGGACATTTCTTTCCTTAGCATTCAATCAAATTAAATAATTACTATTCCTCGAAGGTAGCACCTTGCTTTCTTACATCTGAAATTTTGCTCATATTCACTTCTCTAATTTCATACCTTTTTTCCTCTCAACATTCCTGTGTCCTATATCATATTAGTGGCTTGCTTAAAATTAAATACATGTGTTTATTATTAAAACACAAATATAAGCTAGCAAACTGAAACTTAGTTCTATAATTTTAAAGTTATTACTAGGGTAAAATGGTACAACCCCACGGAAGTGAATCTGGTAATATCTAGCACAATTGCATGTGCATTAGCCTATTCATCCAGCAATGCCAGGTCTAGGAAATAATCTCAAATGTGCACTGGAAAGTTTATAAATGGACATATGTACATGTATATTTATTATAGCATTTGTTGACTGGAAACAATCCAGTAGGGAACTGATGGAACAAACCTTGCAAAGTGCACACAGCGGAGCACCATGCAGCTGTGACAAAGGAATGAGAAATTTCTACACTGCAGTGGAGCAATGAGCATACGTTAAATGCAAAAAGCAAAGGGCAGAGTACTGTGTATTGTATGCTGTCTTTCACATGAGAAAGAGGGCAATCATTTTTTGTTATATTTTTAGAATTGAAAAAAGCTTAAATTATATATTTTAAAAAGTGTGGAAAAAAATGATGTAAAATCAACAATGTAAAAAATCCTTTGAGAATGAAGAATTGCAAACTAAACCACAAACCAAGCCTTTAGCGTGATGAATCTTCGTGTTCGTTCAACACATACATAATGAGCACTGAAGGTAGAAAGCTAAAGAAATACTTCCTGCCCACGAAAGAACAGGGAGTAGTATTCTGGTGATGGCAGGGGGAAGGGAGACAGGACTCAGACTGTAAGACTATATTTCTCAGTGTGATTTTTTTAGATACTGTAAGTTCCCAACCAGTAGATTGTTTAAACTGTATAGAGATGGCAGATATAAATCCAGGAAGTGGAATTAAAGATCTTAAATTCAACATTTGAAGTGATAGTCTTTAAAATTGCTTATTATTATGGAACAAATTTCTTCCTGAATCATACCCCAAAATCACCAGTAAAAGAGTTGTATATACTAAATTCAAACTCAATTTATTTTTCCATTATGATAAGAAAAAACTCTCTTACACAGTCAATTTTAGATATTTAGTGTGCCTTCTGAATATGTTTTTAGATACAGGGAATTAAAAGGACTTAGTAGAGACAGGACAGTGTTTCTGCACGATCAGCCCTCTGATCCTTCATTTCCCTTTCAGTGTGGTCGTGAGCACCAAATGCAGTGACACCAACACAATGCGAGGGACAGTGCCACCAACTGACCCATACATATTACAGTGTGTGCAGATTTTGTTAACCTCTAGAAAGAGAGGAAAATTATTTTGCTGTGTTTTCTAATCCTTCACACTCTTTAATTTTTTGGTTTATCTTTTATTAGTTGATGCTTTCTAGTTAAAATGTAGTATGATTTCTTCTGTGACTTTTGTTAGTGTTCATTAATAATAATCCTTTGTACTTTGATCTCTAGGAGAATCAGGGGCTCCTTAAAAATATGTTCAAAATCAGTTATTTTTGAACCAGATGCAATATCCCAGCCCATCATTAAGGTAAATGCATTGTAAAAATAGAGACATTCCTGTTGTTTGTGTGTATTTTACCTTTGCTTACTTTTATATTTCTCTCTTAATTTTATGCAGATTCCTTTGAGAGATTGTATGAAAATAGGGAAACATGGAGAAAATGGAGCCAGTAGACACTTTGCAAAGTATGTCATCATCACTAACTGTTTAATTTTACTTCTACCAAAAATGTGTATGTGTTTAATAACTTTTATCTGCATTTTAGGGCAAAATCTGGGGGGATTTCACTCATTTTCAGTCAGGTAAGAGTCACATAGTAAATATTTTGTCCTGACCTGAATGAACATTTCCTGTGTGTGTATGTCTGTGTGTTTAAGCATGATTAAATTGTAGAAATCTCAAATAAAGCCATTGAAATAGATGGTTCAAATGCTTTTAAACAATTTAGTCACTGAGAAATATATTTTTTAAAAAGAGATGATCCCTACTGAGATCCTCAACGTTTACTAAGCGTGTGAAGCCTGTGGGCTGTGGCTCCATCATCAGGAGTCCTGGCCGTGTTTGCGGGTTGAGATGACTCGACTGCAGTTGTTCCTGTGGCCTCCTGGCCATTTACTAGATGGGAGGCCAGCAGCATGCCACTTAAATGGGTCTCAGCTTGACTTGTGATGACGACCAAGGCAGCGACTCAGGATGCATAGCTTCGTACAATTGTGATGCTTGGGGTCATGACTTTTTAGTCATTCCTTACTTACTAGGTGGCATACGTTTATGCACCTAGTACTGTACTTAATACTGGCAATACAGAGATAAATTACAACGTGGTTTTTCTCCTGTCATATACTTAATTTGTCTGTAGATTTTGAAAATTTGTAAAGAAAGGAGTAGAGATTATCCACCACTTTCTTTTGGCTCTGTACTTCACCTTCTTCATCTTTAAAATGAAAGGGTTAGAGGAGGTCAGCGTTGCCTCGGCTACCAACTGGAGCCCTGGTTCCTTGAAGTGTTCAAAGAACAATCTTTCTGTGATCAAGTAAGTATAGGAAAAGCTGTGAGAAACAAAGATACACAGATTTCTTTATTTCGGGGCGTGACTCAAAGCCCGCAGGTACAGAGTGCATTGAGAGTCTCAGGGAGGCAAATGGTTAGGGGCAGGGTGTGCTCCCAGTGGTGTTCAGATCACTGAACCCTTTGGCCATGGAACACTTTTTCATGTATCCTGAAGATTATGTAATGAAAGCTGGGAGATACCAGATGAGGTGATTTTCCAGGTCTGCATCCATGATTCCATTCATTTTAAGGAAGAACACATTTCACAGGCTATCTTTGACTTTATACTGTTTTAATGGGCATACATAAAACAGTTAGAGCCATCTGTTGCTTTGGGGAGGGAACACCATTATTAATAATTCTGGTCTGCCCCTGTACTCTCCTTATTTCTATAGTATCATTTGACATCATTGTCTTATTCTAGAAAGTCTGTGTCTTGAAAGCAAGAAGTACTTTTCCATTTGGAAGTGTGGTTTTCACTAGAAAAATACACATTTTGGTAAAACTTTAATAACTTTGGGCTTAGAAATAAAAGCCCAAAAATCCTTCCACTCTTTTAATAGTTTATAGAAGAGGTCTTAAATCAAACAAATTCAAGATCAGCTTAACACCAAGGGGTGACTAGACACAAGCTACTCTTTTCAAGTTTTATTTTAAGCTTCCTGGGTATTCAGTACACAACCAAGAAATGTAACTTATATTTTTTTTATTATTTACTAGTTCACAGTGCTTCAGAAACACAGTAGCCTCCTCTTATCTGCGGGGGATAATTCCAAGATGCCCCATGGATGCCTGAGACCGCAAATAGCCCTGAACCCTGCATATGCTGTGTTTTTCCTATGCGTCATACGTTTTCACTTAAAGAAGGACTTTACAGCTTCTCTTTGTCCTGTCCAAATTGCCAGCATCACCACCCTTGTGCTCTGAGGCCATTAGCAAGTGCAGTAAGGGTGACTTGAGCATGAGCACTGGGATGCTGTGACGGTCTTCTGACAACCGAGGCAGCTCCTGAGTGCCTGATGGGTGGGTAGTGTATGCAGTGTGGACAAGCTGGACAAAGGGGTTGTTCACACCTGGGCGGTTTGGAGAAGGAGGACATCAGATTTCGTACTGCTTCTCAGAACAGCACACAATTTAAACATAGGAATTATTTACTTTCCATTTAATATTTCAAGACCAAGGCTGACTGCAGGTAACCGAAACCATAGGAAGTGAAACCATGGACAAGGGAGGACTACTGTGCATTAGGTTCTTTAGGATGTAGAGAGTTTTGCTTCCAAATTTTCTTTTACTGGTAGTTTAAAGAGGGGGTGTGTGTGTGTGAATAATAGTTTTAATTCATGTATTCAGTAAGTACTGTATTCAAGATTTTAGAGCTATAGGGAAGAACAAAATTATCCAAAGCCCCTCTCCTTATGGATTTTACTTTTCACTGGGGGAAACAGACAAGAAGCAAATATCTTCTCTAATGTCAGGTGGTGAAAAGGTCATGAATAAGATGGAAACAGGACAAAAGGATGAAGATGATAAGGGATATGTACTACTCTAGATGGAACGGTCAGGGGTGCCTTGCTGAGAAGGCCCCACTTGAAGGCACACTGCTCCGAAGGCGAGGGAGTGAGCCACGCAGCTATCCTGAGAAACGGTGTTTCAGGGGCAGAGCGGCAGGGGCAGTCCCAGAGACACGCATGTCCACAGCAGGTGGGAAACACATTGAGGGCGAGTGTGGGAGTGAGGAGAGTGCTAGGGAGGCAGGCTAAAGCAGTGGCAGAGACTGTGTCCTGGAGGGCCTTGTGGGCCACAGTAGGCAGTTAGAGGAAAATCCAGAAGAGAAAAGCTGTTGGAGAGCTGACACAGAAGGCGTGATCTGATCTGTGTGGATCTGTAAATCTCTCGGGAGGCTGAGTAGAGAATATGCTGTAGGGGGCGAGTATGGAAGCAAGGGTGTTCAGAAACCAGGTGTTTTAGACCAGGGCGACAGCGGTAGAAAGGTGAGGGGTGGTCCCTGTCTGGATATATTCTGAATAGAAACCTAACAGATGTGCTGGTGGACTAGTTCCAAGTGTAAAGGAAAATAGGAACATCTCCAACTCAGCAGTGCCCTTTATTGTGATAAAGAAGCAGGCAGTGTTTGGAATGTGACCTCTCAGAGGAGAAGTCTGGCAGGCCTTCAGAAGCACTCGCCCAGGCTTCAGAGACGCTGAGGCTACAAAGATAAACTGGAAGTCAGCAGTTCCAGCCACTTTTTAAAGCCCTGGGCTGGGATGAGGTTTCCCTGAGACTGAGTGTGGCCAGAGAGGCCCGAGGAGGCCCTGCCGAGAGCAGAGCGCTCTGTAACATAAGAGGCTGGGGAGAGAGAGGTTGGAAGGAAGACAGAAGGAGCAGCTGGCGAGGTCGGGGAGAACCAGGAGCAGGTCGCTGGGGAGCCACGCAGAAAACTGCGTCAGGAGGAGCCATCAGCTCTGTCACGTGCTCTGAGAAACAGTCAAGGAAGTCCTGAGAAGGGACTCTTGAATGTGGTGACATGGAGATAGCGTGCATCTTTTAGGACCTTCTCAGGAGTGGTCTTGGAAATATGGTGTGGGTGAAAACCTCTCCTGGGCCCAAGAGATAGTGAAGTTGACTCTTTCAAAGAGTTTTGCCACAAAAAGGAACACAGGGATGGCCAGAGGAGGATGGAAACCATGGAGAGTTTTTTACAGTGGTTTGTATCAAATGGGAGAGACTGCAGTGTGTAATCATGGGGCAGAGTTTTTGGTGGGCGAGGTCCACATTCTGTACTCCAGTGCAGGGACTGGTTTCTGAGAGACTGGGTCAGCCCTCCATCATAACAGGAGAGAAGGCAGGGAGAGACGTACAAGTGTGAGAGATGGTTGGCCTGGCAGATGGTGGCGCTTGTTTGACATAAGTACTAACATACGGTGTGAGGACAGGTGGCCCGGTGCACGTAAGAACGCTGAGTCCAGATCACCTCTAGGGAAGAGAAGTTTCTTTGTGTGAATGAATGTATTTCATGCCATCATGACTTGTTTTACTTCTCCAAGTGCCCATTTTTTAGAAAACTGGCACTTAGATTAGTTTCCTTCACCTGTACTTGGTCATTTGGTACAAATAATGACATTCATGAAACATCTTAGCTATTTTATTTATCTAGTGATGGTTGATGCCATGTTGCCTTGATGCATCTCATTTTAATTTAATGTTTGTTATCGCAACATCAGAAACTTAAAGTTCTGCTAATATTAACTAACGTAAGTGCATTTGGAAGTTGGAGATTATGTAACAGTGATTTAAATTCAATTTATAATACCTGAACTTATAGTAACTTATTGCTTTGAAAATTTTTATTTTACAGTTATTGATTTGTCTTTCCCAGGTATATTTCATTAAAGAACACAACATTGTTGCACCATATAAAATAGAAAGAGTAAGTACAGCTTTTCACTTGTTCCCACACACTAATATAGTGCTTTTTACAGTAAGACCTTGTGACTCTGTTAATGTCTTTAATCTTTAATCAAATGTAATAGTAATGGGTATTTAAAAGCTTGTTACCTAGCAATTATAGCAGAACTACCCAAGGTAATTAAATATTTTAGTCCAAGAAATTTCAGTTACCTTTTGACTTAAAAAAATATGTTTAATAGGCAAAGAAAAGCTTGAATTACTAGAATAAAAATTGAAATCAGAACATACATCATGTATAAGATTATTTATTGGATATTGTTGAGAATATGGGTTATAAAATACCCTTATTTGAGAACTCAATAATAAGTTATAAATTCTCTTAACTGGGTGGGAGTAGACATGAATACAATATCCGCTTTTCCAGGACTTGTCAAGGAAGCATAGACATTACATTTAATCATTTGGTATTTTATTTTATTTTTTATGCTTCAGCTTAATGGATAGTAAAGAGATAATTCTACCAGAAGAGAATCTTTACAGGACCTAGAGACAGGGCTAGTGCTCCTGATAGTGACACCTCTGTGAATTGGGAGCACTCACCCTCTCTGGGGAGACATAGTCTCATGGGCCGAGTCCCAGCCCCAGTTCAGGTGCGTGCAGTTGCTCAACCAGCGGCCTGTGGAATGCACGCACTGCCTGCCCTGGCCTTTATGTACAAGAAACTGTTGCATGCACCACTTAGTCAGAAACTATAAATACTGAAATGTAATTGTTCTCAGATGATGCTTTTGGCATTTTGGGCAGGCTGGTTCTTTATTGTGTGGGGCTGTCCTTCTTATTACAGCCTATTCCCACCCACTAAACACCCTAATGCACTGTCCCCCCATTGTGTGGAGCACCTCCACAGCCCCGCCCCAAGCTGAGAACCACTTGTTCTCAACTCTCCCTCTAAAGGCTCTCCTGATAGCCACCTGAAGTGCAAAGCTGCACTTGGTTCATTGAAAAATTATGTAAAAGGAAATGAGCAAGGTTGCCTGAGGCAAAGAAAAAGTCTCTTGTTCCAATGTGAATTGGAAAACCAAAGGATTCTCAGTTTTTAAAAGGCAGATAGGGACATCAGTGATGACGATGAAAAATACCAGGTGAGGAAGCCACAGACCCTTGTTTTTTCTCGTGGAGGCACTTCAACAACCGTACATAAGACCAATTTCCTTTGTAAGAAATTCGAAAACCAATTAAGAGCCTTCTGCACTCCAGGTTAGCAGAAAACCAGCTTCATTGAAGCTAGTGGGAAAATTCCTAGCCTCCCCGCAGCACAGAGCCATATGATTGGGAAGAAATTCACAGCTCTGAACTTCTCCCTGGGGAGGGAAGGAAAACCCCAGACCATATGTCCAATATTCTAACGTTTGGGAGCATCCGACTTTTGGAGCCAGCTGTCTGAGGGACTGGCTGTGTCTCGCCTATCTTAGAGCATTGACAGGACCCCACCCACACAAGATGCCTGAGGTCCACCAAAAGCAAGAAAGAGCAGGGCCTCATGCTGCGGTTCCAGAGGAGCTGTGGTACACCAGACAGCAGCCGAGGCAGCTAAGTAGACTCCCTCAGGGGAAAGAGAAGAGAAGAGCATGTGACAAACAAAATTAACCATCACAGCATATAAGCACCCGGCCTCAATGTGTGCACCTGAACAGGTGAAGCAAACACTGACAGAACTGGAGGGAGAAATTGGCAGCAACACCATAATAGTTGGAGAGACATCATACCCCACTTTCAATAATGGACAGAGCATCCAGACAGAAGATTAATTAGGAAACAAAGGCCTTAACACCATAGACCAAATGAACCTAACAGACACAAAGACCATTCTTCCCAACAGCAGCAGAACACACCTTCTTCTTACGTACGCATGGGACAGCCTTCAGGGTTGACCATGTGTTAGGTCAAAAAACAAATCTTGCTGACTTTAAGAAGATTGAAATCATACCAATTCTTCTGCAACCACAGTGAAATAAAACTAGAAATCCATCGCAGAAGGCAAATTCACAAGGATGTGGAAATTAACACTCTTGAACAACCAGTGAGTCAGAGGAGAAATATGAAGGGAAATTTTAAAATATCACAAGCCAAACACAAACACAACATACCAAAACTTGTAGGATGCAGCGAAAGCAGTACGAAGAGGGAAGTTTATAGCAATACGCACCTATGATAAAGAAGAAGAATGATCTCAAATTTTAAAGCCCAGCTGTACACCTTGAGGGACTAAAGAGAACGGCAAACTAAGCCCAAAGTCAGCAGAGCAAGAACATAATAGATAGAGCAGTAAACCCCACAGGCCCTGCTTGCTGGAGCTCCGTCCTGCGTGGCGTGTGGGAGGACACACTGGGCAGAGCCACACAGCATTCAGCCGGGGAGTTGCTGATGCTCTTCAAGGAATGTGTTTTGACATGCTCCTTTTCTTCTTTTGTTTGCATTTCTTTCCCTTTCTTTTTAGGGCAAAATGGAATATGTCTTTGAATTGGATGTTTCAGGGAAAGTGGAAGATGTCGTGGAGACGTTGCTTCAGGTAAGCCAGTGCCTCGCTCAGGGCATATACTGGGCAGAGAATCCAAAACAAACTTCGGCAGAAACTTCTTTTTCAAATTATGTATTTATACATCTTACTGAAACTCTAATCTCTTATAAATATGAATCAGATTTACTTGATTATGTTGAATTTGAAAACTGTATGTTAGGAAGAAGCCATACAAATATCAGAAGCAATCTTAACTGTTACTAAGTAACAGAATGATTGCTGCTTTTCATTGCTTCTGAGGAAGTATCTTCATATCCTCTGAGAGAAAAAATAAATTCATGTATATTTATAATGTTGTAGCTTCACAGAGCATCCTGCCTTGACAAACTAGGGGACCAAACTGCTATGGTAAGAGTTTCCAAAGATCTGTATCTTTATTATAAATTAACTTGTATTGATTTTTACTTATAAGTACTTATATCCATCCTTTTTAAATGATTCTGTTTTAATAGATAACAGCTATTTTGCAGTCACGTTTGGCTAGAACATCGTTTGACAAAAACAGGTAAGTTTTTAATGATTTCGTTCACTGGTTGTGAAGGCAGCAGACACCTTCTGTTTGCCTCACTCGGCGTGTCTAGGCCTGAGGTTACCACCTGCCTGCCCCAGACCTGCTTCTCTTAAAGACCAGCCCCGCCTCCGAGCAGGAGCAGTGTCGGGAGGCTTGCTCCACTCCTCTCCACCCTGGCATCTGGCAGTCAGGCCTGTAGACTGATGCTCTCTAAGATCTTTCCACACTGCCAGCTTCTGTCTTTTCACATTGTTACTGCCTCAGTCCAGGCCGCCATCACTTCCCACTCAGAACACTGTGACAGATTTCAGCCTGTCTACCTGACTCCCGTCTTCCCTTCACTAGTCCTTTCTTCCCCCCTGTACCTATTGTATTTTTAAAATATGTTCTTTCTAAAGAAGTTATGTAATTGTGTCACTGTCTGTTTAAACTCTTCAAGACTTCCCATTGCCTTCAGTGTAAAATCTTAACCTTACTTGGCACACAGTCATTTATGGTCCAGTCCTTGTTCACTACTTTGAGTCACTGATTGCTCTTGAATTCTGTGCTCCAGGTCTTTGCGTTACATGCGGTTCCCGAGCGTGCCACATGGTCTCTCACCTCTGGGCCTCAGTGCGTGCTTCCTCTGCTGAGAGTATTCAGCCTCCTTCCCCTTTTGCACCTGGCTCACTCTTCCATATTCTTCTGATTGCAGCTTAGCTGCCAGCTTTTCTGGGAAGCCTTTCCTGACCCTTCAACTTGTGATGGCAAATCACCTTCCTGAGGTATCCTGTAGGGACCAAGACACTGTATTTTTACTGGTCTAATATGTTTTTTTTTTTTTTGTTTTCTTAGCTTTTCTAAGAACACAGTATATTTTCTGAAAACAGTTTTACTTTATTTTTTAATGTTTTATTGTTTATGCTATTACAGTTGTCCCATTTTTCACCCTTCACTCCCCTCCACCCAGCCCGTCCCCCACTTCCATAGTCAGTCCCCGCACTGTTGTCTTTGTCCACGGGTCCTTCATACATGTTCTTTGATGAATCCTTTTGCCTTCTTTCAGTCAGTCCCCGCCTCTCTCCTCCCCTCTTACAGCTGTCAGTCTGCTCCGTGATCCCCTGCCTCTCCGGTTCTATTTTGGTCATTAGTTTATTTTATTCATTGGATTCCCCTTATAAATGAGGTCATATGGTACTTGTCTTTCACCAGCTGACTTATTTCACTTAGCATAATAGTCTCCAGTTCCATCCATGGTGTTGCAAAAGGCAGGGATTCCTTTTTTTTTTTTGCTGTGTAGTATACCAGTGTGTAAATGCACCACAGTTTTTTTATCCACTCATCTACTGGGCAAAGGATTTGAATAGGCACTTCTCCAAGGAGGACATACAGATGGCCCATAGACGTATGAAAAGATGCTCAACACCACTAGCCATCAGAGAGATGCAAATTAAAACCACAATAAGATGCCACTTCATACCTGCCAAAACAGCTATCATTAATAAATCAACAAACAATAAGTGCTGGCGAGGATATGAGGAAAAGGGAACCCTTGTGCACTGTTGGTAGGAATGCAGATGGCACAGCCACTAGTACGAAGTTTCCTCACAAAATTAAAAATGGAACTACCTTTTTGACCCAGTGATTCCACTACTGGGATTATACCCTAAGAATCCCAAAACATCAATTCAAAAGAATTTATGCACCCCTATGTTCATAGCAGCGCTATTTACATTAGCCAAGATTTGAAAACAATTATACTTTAATATTAACCTGTTCTCTTAATTTGTTTCTTACCTTATGTTAAGTAAATTTCCTTATATTAAGTGGGTTTGGGTTATTTGTCTACACCTTCATCTGCAGCACTACAGTATTAATTACTATCGCTTTATAATTACTGTCCTTGATATGTGGTAGTGCAGGGCCCCACGCCTTACTTCCTTTTTAACTATGTCCCCACTGTTGTTGGTCTTGTGCACTTCTAGATAAATTTAGAATCAGATTGTTAAGGTCCATAACAGAAAGCCTGCTAAGATCTTGATTGTAATTATAATGAATGTCTCCATTTATTTATGTATTCTGTAAGGTCTTCCTTATGACTTCTGTCATACAGTTCTTTTTTGTGCTAGATTTATTCCAAGTACTTCGTATTTTTGATGGTGTTATAAATTCTATCCTAGAAATTTTTATTTTCTTTTTATTGTTTATTTAAAGAATGCAGTAGATGTTTTTGTATTCATTTTGTTTTCAGCAGCCCTGCTATAAACTTAGTGATCAAGTTCATTAACTTTATATGGAGGTTCTTTAATCTGTATAGAATCTTGTGTATGAATTATTGCAGTCTATTCACCAGATAACATTTTTATTTTAGATTTTTGCATTTGTAATCAATCATTTCATCTTAGGACAAAGTAGAAAGTGTTGATTGAATAGATTAATTTGTAGATTATTATGTGCTAGGCCTTTGCTAGAAGCTTATGTTTATAAATGAGATTAATTTGAAATATTCTGTTTTATGACTATTTTTGTGAGACTTGTGACCCTTAAAACTTGCCTGTAAAGCCATCTGGCCAATGATGTTTCTGTGTTTATGTGAGCTTCTTTTTTCTGTTTCGCCTGTATGCCACTCATTTTCTTTTTTATACTTGTAGGATATATTAGGCGAGTAGATCACCCTGGAGAATAGCTTCCATTTTAGAAAGGAAAAGGAATAAGAACTAGCTTCTTTGACCTACTTAAAATACATGTTTTCTTTTCTTTCCTTTTTTTTTTTTTTGCTGTGCCTGTCACTCTTTATTTTTTATTGTATTTTTTCCATTACCATTTATCCCCACTATACCCTCTTCCACCTCCACCCACTCCCTACCATCTCCACCATGTGGTCCATGTCCATGAGTCCTTTTTCCTATTTGCTCCACCCGCTAGCCACCACCTACATTTTTTCTAAGTAGCAGTTTAGACTTCAGTCCCAAGCTTCAGCATAACATTACTTTAAAAATTGTTCACTATGAAAGTTTTAATTTATCCAGTCTTTAAAATGTCAGACTGAAGAGTTTGGGGAAGAAATTTTTATAGTATAAAATGAGATATTCCAGTATTGTATACTTCATTTAAAAGAAAGAAGGTAAAAGTTTTGCTAAAAAATACAAGCTTTTATCATATTTCTGGGGAAATACTTTTTATTGAAGAAATAAAGGATAACTATATTTATTTTTTCCCACTATCCATTCCGAAAAGTTTAAATCCTTGCAAGCTGAAAGAATAATATCATGATCACAGATACTCTGAATCACCGGGTGTTAATTTGTTAATATTTTGCCAAAGTTGTCTTAGTTTCTACATGTTTATATTCTAAGTCACTTGCTCTGTGTGTTATATACATATGCATAATGCACGTATGTCTGCATACATGTGCGTGTGTTGTATGTATATATATACAGGTAATGTGGTATGTGTATGTGTTTGCATTGCATATATACAATAACATACATGAGTACAACTTTGTCGGAACCATTTGAAATCACATTGCCAGGCTTCATGACTCTTAACTCAGAACTTCTTCACCAGGTGTCGGTTACAAGGGTGCTTCTGACACTCTTCCGTACAATTAGAGCACCCAAGTGGTAGTGATTTTATATAATGTCATGTAATTTGTAGTTCCATGTTCGTGTCCCCATCTGTACCCAAAAAGCCCTCTTTAAATAGTTTACTTTTGATTAACTTCAGATTTAAAGGAAAGATGTAAACCTAGGATACAGTTCTTTCACTCCTCACTGGGTTTCCCCACTGTTACATGTTTAATGAGACAATGCTGCTGCCTTTTGTTAGGTGTGTTCCTAGATTTGTGATGTTTTTGATGTTGTTGAAATTTTATTTTTCAACTATTTGTTACTAGAATACAGATACACAGTTGAGTTTGTTTTTACATTGATCTTGTATCTTATGATTTCCAGATTCACTCATTAGTCCCAGTGGGTTTTTCGTAGACTCCATAGAGTTTTCTGTGTACATAGTCATTTAATCCGTGAATAATGATGGCCTCACAGAGATCCTTATGGTTTTTACCCCTACTCCCTCCTCATTGCGCTGTGTAAGTAACAGATGTAGTGAGAGTAGACATTCTCGCGTTGTTCTTGCTATGATAGAAACGGGTTTAATGTTTCACCTTAAAGAATGATGCTAGCAGTAGCTTTTTTATAGGTGCCTTTTTTTCATGATGAGGAAGTTCCTTTGTATTCCTGGTTTACTGAAAGTATCTTTGATAACAGGCCCAGAATTTTGTTAACTAATTTTCCTGCATTTATTGAGATGATCATTCTTTTTCTTTATTCTGTTGCTAATGTGAATTGTATTGATTGAGTTTCCAGTATTAAACCAAACTTGTATTCATGGGATACATCCAACTTTATCACAATGTGTTTAGTATCCTTTTCCTGTGTGGTTGGGGTCACTGGGCCAACATCCTGTGAAGGATGTGTGTGCATCTGAGCTCGTGAGAGGGGCTGCTCTGCGAATCCTTGTGTACTTGTCAGCATTTGCTGTCGCCGGGAGTTGCCGATATTATTACCCTTTTCAAAGAGCCAACTTTTTGGCTTTGTTGATTTTTCTCTATTTTTCCATTTTACATAAAATTGATTTCCACTCATGATTTCCTTCCTTTGGCTTACTCTGGGTTTGACATTTTTGTGTATCTGCTGTCCGGTCCCAATCTGGCTTTCTGCTTCTCTGAAGATCTCTCTCTTCACCCATCAGCCCCTAGGCCCTGCTGTGGTAGGTTGCTCCTCCGCCGGCCACTCAGCTGTTGGCCCCTTCTCTTAGGTTTCTTTGCATCTTCAGGTTTCTGATGGTTTTCTAAAAATAATGAGGATTGTGCAGCTTATCTTCCTGGGATTTGTTGTTAGTGTGAGAGCTGTGAGGTCTCCTTTACCTCCCCTCACTGCGAGAGGAAGACGACCCCAGTGTCCTTTTGTGGTGTTACTTATGAGGGAGATTTATTTTTAACCCAGTTATTTAACTACTAAGTAGTTGCCTATTTTAAAATATTATTTCGTTGCTTCCCCTCTAAATTCTTTTTCATTAGTAAAGCAAGAAGACCATGAACTTTTTGACTGTCAGAATAATGTGTAAGGAGGAAGTAGAGAAATCGTCTTGGATTGGCTTTACTGTAGTAAATCCACAAAGGGATATACAGCTGACACTTGAATAATGCGGGAGTTCAGGGTGACAGTCCCCTGCGCAGCCAAACATCCATATGTAACTTTGACTTCCCCAGAGTTTAAGTGCTAATAGCTGTTGGTGACCTTGCTGATAGCAAAGTCAACTAACACACACTTTGTATGTTAAATGTATTGTATACTATGTTCTTGCCATAAAGTAAGCTAGATAAAAGAAAATGTTATTAAGAAAATCATAAGAGAAAATACATTTACAGAGTTTACTGAAAAAAATCCTCATGTAAGTGGACCCTCACAGTACAAACTGTTGCTCGTGGGTCAGCTGTACTTGGGAACTGACATTCAAGTGATTGTAGTTGTGTATTTATAGCCTTATGAAGTGTACTGTGAAATAAATGCGACCTATGCAACAACGGCGACCTATGCAAATGCGACCTATGCAGCAACGACTATAAAAGTAGGCCTTGATGACACAAAAATGAAAATGTTGTTAATTTAAGAATACTTTCAATGTCAATTTATTTTGGAAGAAATAAGAGTTGAGCTAAAGGATTATTTGGCTTCACTTACTTATCTATCTTTCCTTCCATGATGCATAACCTCATCTGTTTTTAAAAAATTGAATTTTCATTGTACCATTTGAAAGAATGTCAGTTTTATTTAAGCGACCAGTTTATATTACCATTTATTTTGTGTTAAATCATTGTTTAGACAAATTTTATGTAAAACCACACTGTAACTCTCTTAAAGTTAAACCAGAAAGTAGATCAATTTCTGATTCTTTTTTTTTGCTTTTGCTTTTGCTGAAAATCATCAGATTCCAAAGTGTTTCTGAAAAGCTGCACATGGAATGCAAGGCAGAAATGGTGACCCCTCTGGTGACAAATCCTGGACACGTGTGCATTACTGACACCAACCTGTACTTTCAGCCCCTCAATGGGTACCCGGTAAGCGGAGACTGCAGGGTCAGATGGAGAGCTCCTTTAGCGCTGGGGTGTTCACCTATGCTCTCTGCCCTGTGAACCTGACTGCACCGCCAGTGTTCTCATTTTTAGAGAGGATCAAAAATTTCCTCCCCCACCCCCTCCATCATCTGTGTCTTTAACAGTCTCCTTGTGTAAGCCCAAGGAATCCGAGTTTGAACTTTCCTGATCAGTTTTCATTTGGGGGCCACTTGTTCTCAGTGTTGTGAAAAGAAACCCCGCCCCTCCCAATTTTATTAGTAAAGGGTCATGAGAGTTGTGTACCTTTCTATTTGGAGACACTTCTGACACAGACAAATGAAATATACTAAGATTAAGAGGAAATGAATGTTTTATGTATATCTGTGTGTACATATGCCTATGTTGGTACTTGCTTTTCTTTATTACCAGCAAAATCAGATCTGCATCTTTCCCAAAGAAGCAGTTTGAAGGGGTCCTCACCCAGCTAGTGCAGAGGTGCATGCAGACAGAGATGTTGCAGTTGGGCAGCTGCTGTGCTCCTACCGTGATGGAGGAGCCAGTCACAGTGAAGATAAACTCAAATATCTACACTAAATCGTGTGAAGATGTGTTGTTTGTCTAGATCTGGTCCCTTTTGGAAGTGGTTCATTAAAAGGACAGATCCTGATATAATCTGATGGTGCCATTGAACCATTTGGCAGGGCAGCTTAAAGAACAGGAGTGTTTTTTGCCACAGAAGGCTACACCTTGGAAATTCTCCAGGCTGGTCACTCATTGTATGCCACTAAAACTTCCAAACTTTTGTTAAGTGAACAATGATGCTATAATAATTCTGTCCACCAGGTGGTGGGGCACACTCACCAAACCCTCCAACAGAAGCTATGAACATTGCTGATGGGCATTCTCTAGTGGTGTAATAAATTGGCTTGATCGCTACTGTTACTATAACTTGGGGCCAGAAACCTGTGGGAAAATTTTCAGCTTGTGCCATAGCTTCAGGATTCACAGTATGGGCATTGATCCCTCCCACTCAGAAAGAGGAATGAACTTGTCACCTTTTAGCCGATCTCATTGCCTTTTCTAACCCTCGTTCCTCCTGCTAACATTTTAAGGTTCTAGAGAGGGAAGAAAATTGCCCTCCTCATTAAGAAAAAGATTAGAGGCCCTGCTTTATAGTACCCTATAGTTTTTAAGGAGACAATATACAGGATTCTAAAAAAAGGTGAGTCAGTACTAAGCAAACCATTGCTCTATAAATTAGCAAAATTCCTGAGAGGTTATCTATATCAATTAATATTCTATATCACGTAACAGCCTTGCCTTAACCTGAAAGATGAACGCATTACCATATTTTTTTTGGTACTAAAAGAGGTAGGGAGACTTGTCCAAGGTCATAAAGTGAAAGAGGGCCGACTAGAATGTGAAACCCAGATATGCCTTGTTTAAGGTCTTCCTTTTCAGTTGTTCACTTTGTAACACATCCTGAATGCATGATTTGGTCATTTTTCTGCTTTCTGATACTCAAGATCAACTTTTAATTGGGTCAGGATATTGACGTGTGAGACTGTCGTTTTATTTTACAGAAACCTGTGGTCCAAATAACACTCCACGATGTCCGCCGCATTTACAAACGGAGGCATGGCCTCATGCCTTTGGTGAGTTCAAGTGGAATGCCAGTTCTAGGTGAATGACTGTCCTATTTTCAGTTTACCCAGTGGTTTATTAGCTTGAAAACACTGATGGCCTGTTGGAAAGTGTGTGTTGTATTGTAAGCAAGTGGACTCTGAGTCCTGCTGCTCTTTCTTTTGAATGAGCTAGAAATTCATAAAGGAATAGCTCCTTTCTCTACATAAGAAGTTGGTTGTGCAAATGTTTTTGGCTCCAAAAGCAAGAGGAGTAGGGTGCGTTGAGTTCTCCAATCCTGTGTCCTCCAAGTTTCTAGGTTTATGCAGGGATAATGTATGCAGAATCATCAATCCGGTGTGACTTGCCACCATCTGTTCGTAGCAGCTAGGTCTCAGAGTAAGATCGGGAAGCTAGTACAAAATAAACTCTTCACTGGAACTGTAGTATCTTCACAGTTAGCTTATATTAATTTAACCTTCAGTTTGGTAAGTGACAGAAATGAATAAAATAACCAATTAAATCATGTGGGCAGTTCTTCCCACCATTCACCTAAATAAACATGTTAGCCTTACATGCTGACCTTGGAAACCAGTCCCTATACGGTGTGATTCCAAGGTGTTTTAACTTGACATCAATATAAACCCATTTGTTCCCCTTTGAAGATTAACCAGTAACCTGTAGCATTACAAAAGCACTGTGGAATTTTAAGCACCTTATTTTTGTTTCAAATATATGAAATTTACCTGTTTTTCTACCTATTTAACTTGAAAGGCTACTCTTTATTTCTAGTGCTAATAGAGGACTATGGAACCATATTATTAAAAATCTCCATTGGGTGTAGAGATACAGTTAGAAAAAGAAATTGACATTAAGTGTCTTTTGCATCCTGAGTATTTGTGTACAATATTTTGTTATCATGACAATCCCTATGAGGTAGATGATGCCCTATTTTATAAAGAAATTGAGATTCTGCCCTGACTGGTGTGGCTCAGTGAATTGTGTGCCAGTCTGCAAACTGAAAGGTTGCCGGTTCAATTCCCAGTCAGGGCACATGCCTGGATTGCAGGCCAGGTTCCCCACTTCAGGGAGTGTGAGAAGCAACTGATTGATGTTTCCCTCCCTTTTTTTCTCCCTCCCTCCCCTTTTCTCTAAAAGTAAATAAGTAAAATCTTTTAAAAAAATTGAGATTCTAAGAGTTCATTTCCTCTCTTCCTTACCTTAACTAGTAAATCGTGAAAGCCTGAAAACCAAGGACAACTCTGTTTTTGTCATTTCTTTGCCTATTCCTGTCCCATCTCAGCCTTACCAACACAACAGTCACAAAGCTCATAGTTTTCTTAAGAATAATTGCAAGTTGTTAGTTATATTGTTATCAGTTTGTTAGATTGACATAATAATTAATTGTAAAAAAAGATAAACATTTGTATTTGAAGAAGATACGTGAGGACATGGATCAGCCAGTTTTGAATTCCAAAATCAAAATTCATAAAAGGTTTTATCAGTAAAAATATTTAATACCAAAAAGGATTTTATAAAATTTAGAGCTACAAGTCTTGTTCTCAGGAAATTTATACATATTTATATGTATATGCATCACTGAATAAAATTTATAGGAGGAGAATATGAATAGAAGACCTACAAGTAAAAAATGTAGATGTTTGATTAGAAGGTTTTTGGAATTGTAGTTTATATTGCAAGTGCAATGTTAATAAAATGCATTTGTTTTATTCATTTCTTTCTGAATTTATAGGGATTGGAAGTGTTCTGCACAGAAGATGATCTGTGTTCGGATATCTACCTAAAGTTCTATGACCCTCAAGACAGAGATGACCTCTACTTTTATATCGCCACATATCTAGGTTTGGTGCTCACCTTTCATTGTATCTGTTCATAGCAAGCTGGCCCAACTCCTAAGTTACTGGGACAGGGAATAAGGGAAGAAAAAAGAAAAATGTTTTATCTAGAATCACCTCTCTGCTTCTACTTATTTCTTATTTTGTTATTAGTAACCATAGTTGGCAAGATAGCATTTTAAAAACTAAGGGAACAGGAAATGAATTTCGGTAATAGTTCACTTCAGTTGTATGTTTTAACAACTCTTGATAAATATATTTATTTATTTTTTACTTTAACAACATACAAGTTGGATGGATTATAAAGATTTCACCTAATTATTTTTATCTCCAATCATAACTTGTATTAGATTATGAAAACCAAGATTCAGTTTCTTAATGTGAGACAGTGAGTTAGCCAGTCATTTGTGATCATTCATTGTGGTCTTAATCGTAAAGCTAGAAAAAAATGCAAAAGGAACACATGAACCTCTTGCCTCAAAATAATACCCGTGGGACTGCATTTGTTTTTAATTAATGTTTCCTCAGTCTTTCATGTGAATTTGCCTACCTATATTAGGGAAAACACCTGTATTTTTCTTTTCAAACATAAATATATTAAGCTGTATGGCCAAATGATTTAATTCTTGTTTATAAATTTGTCAGATGACTAGAATGGAATGATTTTTAAAATTAGATTTTGGGATCATATTAATACCATCTTAATTTTATTTGCTGTTCTGGTGTGCAGTGAATCCATTTATGAGATATATAGTGAAATACTCCCTTAGGAAGGAATTTTTTCTCCAGTAAGAATAGTTTATTTTCAATAAGGAATGTACCTTCCTTACAGTAGGTTTAGAATTTGTTTTTCTCTTCTCACACTGAGCTGTTGAGGTTAACGTAATGTGTAAGTAAGCACAGGTCTGGCCCCTCAGAGCACCACGTGGCGGAGCGCACGGCCGAGAGCTACATGCTGCAGTGGCAGCGCGGCCACCTGTCCAACTACCAGTACCTGCTGCACCTCAACAACCTGGCCGACCGCAGCTGCAACGACCTGTCCCAGTACCCGGTGTTCCCCTGGGTACTCGACGACTACTGCAGTTCAGAGCTGGGTGAGTGACACAGGCTACATTTCCAACGGGCACAAAAACTCTGTTGTAGAGTTCTGATGTGATCTTTGAACAGCTTAGCACCCGTTTTGACTTTATTAGCAAAGATTGCCAATTTTCATTTCAAGACACCGGATAAGTATTACATAAATTGTATGTGTTTTGTATGCTTTTCTACACTGCCTCTTAATTTTTTTAATCCAGAAAAAGTTCTCACGTGCTTCTTAAAGACATGCCCGGATAATATGCATGTAATTTTAAGCCATGTTATCATTACTATCCAGAAGTACCAAGTTTTGAAACATTGTAGTGTTTCACTTTGAAAATTGTCTCAGATTATCCTGTTTTTAAATTTATATTAAAAATGTGATTACCAAACTAATAACTATTCACTGTAGGAAATTGAGAATGAACTGAAATATTTTAAAAAGTAAATAAGGAGATAAAAATCAATCAAAAATTACATTACTGAGAGGTAACTATTTTTAATTTTGTGTTATAAATACGTCTCTCAAGTTATTTTAACAAAAATAGTGATTGTATTGTGATTTTATTTTGTAATTTTAAATTATATATTGTGAACCATAAATTACTTTTGACAGTTCACTTATTGAACCCTTGTACTTGAAGGAGATAACAGATTTTCTAGGAATCTAATCATTTAGTTCTCTGATAACATTCAGGTCCTCAGTTCTCAAATTATGCTATTATTACAGAATAATATATTCACTGTAATTCCAACTTAAAACATAAATCTTAATAGAAGAAAAATGACTTTTAAAATATGTGGGTTCCTTTGGTATTTTATTTGGAATATTTTTTTGTCAGTAGGACTTTTAAAAAAATCAGTATTCATGGTGTTTTCAAATTATTCTTCAATGACTGCTGCTAAATTAAAACTCAGAAGTTCTCATGTTTACAGTTATATAAATGTCAAAAATACTATAATTCTAATGGATCTGTCTCAGTTTTTCAAAAATATTTATTTTGTGGAAATAAATGTGTGCATGTGAATCACTTCAGGGAGGTAATATTATTAAGTATAAGCTTGCTTGCTTTATTCTACTTACTTAATTTTTAAAATGTATTTATTTATATAGATTTGTCAAATCCAGAAACCTTCCGGGATCTTAGTAAGCCAGTAGGAGCCCTAAATAAGGAGCGGCTGGAGAGACTACTGGTACGTGGATGTAAGGATTCTTGGTCTATAACGGAATTCCTAAGCCATGCCTGTGTTTTTATAGTAACTGAAACTCATTTAAACAAGACTTACAGGGAAATAGGTCCAGAGTGATCATACTGGTTTGCTTTTTCTTACTCCCCTCCCCCTCTTCCTGTGGCCTTGCCCCGTGAATTTAGCTGCTCACCATTTGCAGTTTTTTGCCTACAATTCAGGAAGTAGGAAGCTGATCTGATTATGAGTTTACTAACTTATTTTCATGAAGGCACTCTCTGGTAAATTGCAACAGAGACTCAAATCCCTATATTCAGTCCAGTCCCAACATTGTTACCACTGTGGCAAGAAAACCAAAATACTTATCACAGGAATGGCGTGTTTATTCACAGATTTTTCCCCTTCTTTTATCTTTCCTTTTCTTATTTGAGGAGGAATTAAGGAGTATAATGTATGCATGCCATGATTTCTTTTAGGCTTTTACTACTTAAGTCAGTGGTTCTATCTAAGTCAGGTATTTTCATGCCAACACTTAATGGTATTTGTTTCCCACATATTGTAGACACGCTACCAGGAGATGCCAGAACCAAAATTCATGTACGGCAGTCACTACTCCTCCCCGGGTTATGTGCTGTTTTATCTCGTTAGGATTGGTAAGGTTCTTTATCATTACCCCAGTCAGTGTTATTTCACGTGGATTCTTCAGTGAACCTCTATCTCAAAGCTCTGATTTTTCCTTTCTAGCACCAGAGTATATGCTGTGCCTACAGAATGGAAGATTTGATAATGCAGATAGAATGTTCAACAGGTTTGACATAAATGCCTTACCTACCATTTTTTAAACTTTTCTAATTATATATGCACAGTATGTTTGTTTCAAAAAACTATGTCACAGAAAATGTAAAGATATACAAAAAAATCACTAGTTGTTATATCTGTTCCTTTCAGGCTTTTTCTAGTTGTGTGTATGTATAAATGTGAGAACATATTTTAAATTCAGTTTCTGTCCTTCCTTTTGTAGCCTCATATTAGAACTTGAAGATTTTCTGTATTATTAGATGTTTTTAAAAACATTGTCATTTTTTAAATTATTGTATCACATCCTAATGTCTGACAAAATAGATTTCAATTATTTCTCCATTGTTGAACATTTAGACTGTTTCCAACATTTCATTATTCTAAATAATTTTTTAAATATATTTTACTGATTATGCTATTATAGTTATTCCATTTTTTCCCCTTTATCCACCTCTACCCAGCACCCCCCTCCCACCAGCATTCCCTCTACCTTGGTTCATGTCCATGGGTCATACATATAAGTTCTTTGGCTTCTCCATTTCCTATACTGTTCTTAACATCCCTCTGTCTATTTTGTACTTACCATTTATGCTGCTTATTCCCTGTATCTTTTCCCCCTTTCTCACCCCTACCACTCCCCACTGATAACCCTCCATGTGATCTCCATTTCTGTGGTCTTGTTCCTATTCTAGTTGATTGCTTACTTTTTGTTTTTGTTTATTTAGGTTCAGTTGTTGATAGTTGTGAGTTTGTTGTCATTTTATTCTTCATATTTCTGATTATCTTTTTCTTAGATAACCTTTAACATTTCATATAATAAGGGCTTGGTGATGATGAACTCCTTGAACTTGACCTTATCTGAGAAGAACTTTATCTGCCCTTCCATTCTAAATGAAAGCTTTGCTGGCTAGAGCAATCTGGGATGTAGGTCCTTGTCTTTCATGACTTGGAATACTTCTTTCTATTCCCTTCTTGCCTGCAAGGTTTCTTTTGAGAAATCAGCTGATAGCCTTTTGGGAACTCCTTTGTAGGTAACTGCCTCCTTTTCTCTTCCTGCTTTTAAGATTCTCTACTTATCTTTAATACTGGTTAATTTAATTATAATGTGTCTTGGTGTGTTTCTCCTTGTATCCAACTTCTTTGGGACTCTCTGAGCTCCCTGGACTTCCTGGAAGTCTATTTCCTTTGCCAGTTTGGGGAAGTTATCCTTCATTATTTTTTCAAATAAGTTTTCAATTTCTTTTCTTCCTCATCTCCTCCTGGTACCCCTATGATTCGGATATTAGAACATTTAAAGTTGTCCTGGAGGTTCCTAAGCCTCTCCTCATTTTTTTTAATTCTTTTTTCTTCATTCTGTTCTGCTTGAATGTTTATTTCTTCCTTCTGCTCCAAATCGTTGATTTGAGTCCCAGTTTCCTTCCCTTCACTGCTGGTTCCCTGTACATTTTCCTTTTCTTCACTTTTCATAGCCTTCATGTTTTCTTCTATTTTGCGACCATACTCAACCATTTCTGTGAACATCCTGATTACCAGTGTTTTGAACGCATTTGACAGGTTGCCTATCTCTTTATCACTTAGTTCTATTTTTGGAGCTTTGATCTGTTCTTTCATTTAGGTCCTATTTTTTTTTTATCTCCAAAGTCCTGTTACACAGTAAGGGGTGGAGCCTGAGCTGTTCACCAAGGCGGGGCAACCCACATTGCTGCCGTTGGGGCGCTGTATGTGGGGGAGGGGTCCAAGAGGGAGCAATGTTGCTTCCTGGGCTCTGTGCCATCTTTCAGTCACTTCCCCCGCTACCCACAAGCAGATTGGGCCCTTCTGCTGCTGATCCCCAGGGTGGGTGGGTTTGTGTACGTTCTAGTACCCTGTGGGCCTCTCTAATGAACTCTCCTGTGAGGCTGGGAGCTTCTCCAGCCACCTCAACCCCCACAGGTGTTTTCAGTCAGAGGTTTTGAGGCTTTATGTCCCTGTGTTCAAACCTGTATTGTGCCGTCTGTCTTGCTCCCCAGTTGTTCCTCCTGGTTTATCTGCACGCAAATGTAGGACCTCCCACTCCGCCAGCCACCACCTTGCCCTGCATCCTCTCTGCCCCAGCTGCCCACCTTCACCCCTCCTACCAGTCTGGATGAATGATTCTTCTTTAACTCCTTGGTTATCGGACTTCCATACAGTTCAATTTTCTGGCAGTTCTGGTTATTTTTTGTTTTTAAATTTGTCGTTGTCCTTCTTTTGCTTGTGTGAGGAGGCAAAGGGTATCTACCTATGCCTCCATCTTGGCCAGAAGTCCCTATTCTAAATAATTCTGCCATGAATTGAATACAATTCCCTGTGGGTATGTAAATGTATAACTTTTTTTAATTATAAAAGTGATATTTCTTTACCATAAAAATATCAGAAAATATAAAGTAGAAAATAAAGTTCACTTAGCTGACCACGCTGAGGTAATATTCATTGTTAATCTTTGGTGTCTATCTTTCCAATCTTTTTTTAAGCTCTATACATGTTTAGTCATAATTCCTTTTTGAGATGAACTGTTCTAATAGTTCTGCTAACTTTTTAGTGTTTAAGCACCTGCCTCCATTGGTCCTTGGATGAGGCAGCATGTGTGGGGGTGTTCAGGACATGGACTTGGAGGTGGTCCTTCTGGGCCATGTTCCGACTTCGTGTTCAATGCAGAGTGAGCATATGGATGCTGAGAATTTGAGTTAGTGAGAGAAATGAATTAATATGGGTAAAATGTAGAACAGTACCCTTGGTGCAGAGAAAGTAGTGTGTTACTGTGTCTATACCCTAGAATTAAAATCAGTTTAACTTTTTTTTAAATATTTAGTATTGCAGAAACTTGGAAAAACTGTTTGGATGGTGCCACAGATTTTAAAGAGGTAAGTGGTTTAAAAAGCTAATGATTCACTGTGCTGGTGGTTTCTAACTGCTTTAAAAAATGTTTGTTCTTTTTTTTTCCCCTCCTGGAACTTTCAGTTGATTCCAGAATTCTATGGTGATGATGTCAGCTTCTTAGTCAATAGTCTGAAACTGGACTTGGGAAAGAGACAAGGAGGGCAGATGGTGGATGATGTGGAACTTCCACCTTGGGCACAGAGTGAGTACCACCGTGAAGGTGTTGCACTGTAGACATTCTCTTCCTGACTGTGCAATTTCAGTATTAATTATTTAGTTGTGTAGATTTAAAAAAAAATGACAGCATACTTCTCTATCTAAATGAGGCAACCTCAGTCCTATTCCAAATCAAAAATATTCTAAGTGTATAGTGTAAAAATATTAACATATTTTTGAGAGACCTAAATGTTGTGAAAACGATTCTTGCTCTACAAAATTAATATTTTATATGAGGGGGCAAAACTTCATAGAAATATGTGCCTCTTGCCCATCCTAGAAGCTTTATCTACATGTGGATAGATGAAACAAACAAGAGGAAATAGATGGACGCCACCATTTTTGATCAAATCTAATCCAACAGGTCCCCAGGACTTTCTTCAGAAAAGCAAAGATGCCCTGGAAAGCAATTATGTGTCAGAGCACCTTCATGAGTGGATTGACCTAATATTTGGCTACAAGCAAAAAGGAAGTGAGGCTGTTGGGGCATATAATGGTATGTAATAGTCATGGAAAGTTCAGTTAGCATGTGATGAAAACAAAACTAACCAAAAATAAGTAGCAGGAGGGCAGAGCAATCATGGTTATTTCTTCAGCAGGAGAATTTTGTGTCAGCAAACAGTGCCTCCTGGCTCAGTGACCCTGGATTAGATACTAAGTAACAGAGGAGGAAGTACTTTCGCCTAAAGAACATCTATTTCACCATAATCCCAAGAGGTCTTTTTTAAAGTCTTCTCATTTTAGTTTGTGCTCTCTCTAGCCCATTAAATAATGTCAATTAAAATTCAATCAGAACAGCCCTGGCCAGTGTGGCTCAGTTGGTTGGAATATCGTCTCATAAACCAAAAGGTAGTGAGTTCGATTCCCAGTCAGGGTACATAACTAGCTGCAGGTTTGGTCCCGGTCCCAGTCTGGAGGGCATATGAGAGACAACTAGTCAATGGTTCTGTTTGCATAGATGTTTCTCTCCCTTTCTCTTAAGTCAATGGGCATGTCCTCAGGTGAGGAAAAAAATTATTCAATCAGAATGTGAAGGAGATGTGGACTGAGGTCCCCCAAGAGTGGCAAGGGCAAGAAGTCCAAGCCAGTCAACAAGGACTGCTACATCTCCAAGATATTCCTGCGGGGGGACTCGGTCATTGTGGTCCTGCGGAACCCGCTCATCGCCGGCAAGTAGGGCTTCATCCCTGCCCACAGGACTCCCTGCCCCCTGGCCTGCAGAGACTTGACCCGTGACATGAAAACAATAAACTCCTCTGTTTTTTTCTAAAGAAAAAAAAAGAACATGGTAGGTCAGTGACCTCAATGGCTATGAGGGGCCTGAGAGTTTCTTTTTCATTGAGCTGAAAGAAACCAGCAGCGATGCACCTTCTCATCAGTTTCAGCTCTTCCCTACCTCCAGGTTTCTCAGATGACAAGGGAGTGGAGTTGGAAGTTCAGGCTTGACTTCTCACATGCCTGAGTAGAGGGCAGAGTGACTTCCCCTCGGGTAGAAACAATGTTGGCTGAGAAATACGCTGAGAGAATTGGTCCTCTTACCTGCCAATTAGATTTCTGCTAAGCAAAAGATAGTAATTCAAACTGACGTAGACTGAAATTGGATATTATTAGTCCAGTTTACAAAGTGAAAATCAAATTCTTTGAATAAAAGTTCGAAGTTGTTACTGGGTTTTAAAATTCTGAGCAGAGTGTATATTATGACTCAGCAGTACATCTTTCATGGTGTTTTATGTCTCTTTTCAGTATTTCATCCCCTGACCTATGAAGGAGGTGTAGACTTGAACAGGTACTTATATCTATAAGGAAATTCTACTTGAGTTACAAAATACCTCTTTAACTAAATGATTAATGCACTTATTTACTAATATTGATGTATGGAAAATTCACAACTAAATATATCTTGCTTTTACTATTTTGTGAGTTACTGAGCCTCAGAAAGGTTTCAAAAAATCTGTGATAAGATTTGGACGGTCCTGCTGTTAGCATTTGAAGGTTAATCTCTCTCCTTTTGATCAGTATTATTTGAAACATGTGCTTTCGAGAAACTCGAGTCTAGTGGCTCACTGCATTATCTGTGCTCTGTCCTAAGCATCGAAGACCCTGATGAGAAAGTGGCCATGCTAACCCAAATCTTGGAATTTGGGCAGACACCAAAACAGCTCTTTGTGACACCGCATCCTCGAAGGATCACTCCCAGGCCTAAAAGTTCATCCCAAACCTCCAGTTATAATGCTTCCACAGCGGATTCTCCAGGTAAATTTGCAAAGAGAAAAAAATGTGAGCACCTCTTGTTTTTCTTTGACAAAGATGTTTCTAACAATTACGAAGAGGAGATGAAGCAGAAACTGTTGTGCTGCTTAGAGATTGTTTTACCATCTTATTGGGGTTCTCCTAGAAAAATATAGTTTTTGTTCTTATTTTGTTCATTTTTAACTATTAACTTTAAAGGAAATCAAGTTACTATTATTTCCTGGTAATTTGAAATCTGGCAGTACTTTTATTGTTAACATTAAGGTTCTGTTTCTTTTCTGTGCTCTTCCAAGCTGGTGTGTGATAGTTAGCCAGTCCCTTGTTATGGACACATCCTGCCTGGCTGCTCTCACAGTCACCTCCGCCCTGCTCTTCCCCCCAGTTCCTTCCCCATCTCCATCCAGCTCTCCTCTCCCATCCCCAGCCTACAGATCTTCCATTCAGTTCTGTTTTCTGTACTTGACTGTGTCTCCTTATTCAACCATTTGACGAACGTTTACCAATTATCCATTCTGTGCCGGGCATATGTTAGGTGTGGAAATGAAATGGACTCTGTTCTCACATCTGGTATTTGGAAAGGGTGGAATGTATCCACACCTTCATCCAGTTATCTGTGTTTTATGTTTCACATAAGACAGCCTCCAACCTACAGGCTCGTAGGAGTTTTGACACTGTATGGAACTTTGAGAGCAGAGATTTCTTATCTCTGTCTGTTCTAGGCACATTCAGTCTTCTTAGGCACACGTGGCTGAGCATGCTCTCAAGTGTGGAGGGACAGCTCCCCAGAGTCACATGACCCAGGGCTGGCTGGGGAGTACTTCTCTAAAAGATAACCCCACAGGGTTAAGTCACAAAAACCACAGGATTATCTCGTGATGCCTCTTAAACCCCTATTTTGCTTACTCACTGGCTCTGTACCACTGTCTTGTGATTATTTTAAAGGGTGATTATTCCAGCCTTTCTTAGAAGTGAAGGGATTACTTAGCTAGTCCCCTCCAAGAGTACTTGGGGTAATTGTCTTCATCTCTGCTTCCTTCCCCACAAAACCAAAGCAAAACTGCAGCATTCTTAGGGAAACAGCAAGCATTTGCATAAATTGCTGACAAGGAAATGGTTCTTCAGGCTTGTATTTCCTGAAGTTTTTAATTTAGGGGCCAAGTGAAGACTTTGCAAACATTGATAGAAGTATAAAAATGTTCTGATATTTAAATATACTTCTTAGTCATTCTCCAAATTGTTAGGGTGGTCAGTGACACGGGCTGTGGAAGAATTCACAAAGAGAAGGAAGTGTAGAGAATGAAGTTTGTGTTCACTCTCCAAGAAAGGACAAGGGCATGGTGTGCAGAGATGCACCAGCACTGAGGGGTGAGAGCTTTGAGCTTTTACTGGATTAGAAAAGGGTGGGGTTGCTGCTGTGGGGCCCTGGGCAGTTGGGGCTGAAGTTTGTTCCAATGGTATCTCCTGCCAGTGGCTGTAGAGAGCGGTTAGTTCTTGCTTCCAGTAATTTCCAGCCCTGGGGACAAGCTCAGAAGAGTGAAATGGCAGTCCTGTTTACCAGGGTCACAGGCCTGCTCAGCACATGGTGCCACAAAGCAAATGGCTCTGGCTTTACCCTTTTGTAACCGGAATAGACACCGGCGTTTGGGCTGCCTGTCAGTACCAAATCCAATAAGCAATGACAGCGATTGAATCTTTTATGGGCGCTTTATTCAGACAGCCGGGGATCCGAGAAGATGGCGGTTCATACCCTAACAGACCATTTTCCCTTCTCTTTCCTGGCCAGATCTTTTATAAGGGGGTGGGGAAGGACAAACAAGGTGTGGTGAGGGCTTTGAGATTCAGAAGCTGCAACATTCCTGTCCCGGGGCAGCTAGCTGTTCCCAAGGGGGAGGGGTGCTCGTCTGCTCTCCCTGGAACAAAGGTTCAGATGTCCCCAGGCGGTAATCCTCTATCAGTGCCCCAGGACGTGGGCTCTTTTTCCCAGGAGCCAGGATGGGCCTTATCTGTAGTTTCTGAAACAAAAGCTTTAACATACACATTACTTGCTAGACTCATAATTTTTTACCTTAAGCTAAAATTTTCCAAGTCTTGAGTCCCCTATCACTTTCACAAACGACTTTTATTTTATTTAGATTATATACCTTATTATTTTTGGAGCTCTCTAACAAGTACATTTCAAAGCTATTATATTTTGGTGGGATATTTTGTGGTTTTTTTGGTTGTTTGATTTTAATAGGAAATATTGTGACTCTGATGCTTGTTAGTACTTTAGTTGACTCACTTAGCAATAATTTAATGTAGTCTCTCCAGGTGAAGAATCCTTTGAAGACCTGACTGAGGAAAGCAAAACACTGGCCTGGAATAACATTGCAAAACTGCAGTTACACGAGCAATATAAAATCCACAAAGAGTAAGGCTGTCTCTCTGCTGTCCTTGTAGAAGCTGGGGTCTCGGCCCGGTGTGAGATCGTTTTAAGCTGAGTCAAGGGGGATGTTCTCTTTCAATGTCATCTTGATTGTTTTTTATCTCCCCAGAATGTCCATAGTGATCAGCCAGCTAAGGTCAATGTGGCAAAGGAAATTTTGGCACAAAACGGATTTGTGCTGGCCTACCATGTTGTCATATCTATAGTCAGTCATTTTAGAATTTTAAAAATAATACCTGTACTTCCAAGACATTGAGCTTGCTGTTGGACCTAGAGGGGTTATGTGTTCCCTGTCTTTTGCTATTAAGGATATTTTTATAAAACTTCGGTAGAAAGACTGGAGGAGCACTGGTCACCTGATCGTCCTGTTACAGGTGGGAAATGCAGCCCAGCGACAAGGCTCGGTGTCCTGCTCCACAGCCACAGATGTCCTATCTGACATTTTGATGTTGGTACGCCGATGTTGTGTGCGTTCCATATGCCGATGTTGCGCACACCATGGGCCGAGGGTGAAACAGAACGTGACAGTCTGCTTTAGATCAGTGTTTACAATCAGAGCATGGCTTCGGAAGAGAATACGTAGTTTCTCCTTATTCACTGTAACAGTGCCCTTTCTTCTCTCAACTTCTCTGGCACATAGAAAGGGGCCTTGTAATGCAGGGCAGTGAAGACATGAATGAATCTTGAACAGGACGCGCTAGAACCACTCAGTGGTGTCATTGTCGCACAGGGGCTAGATAAATTTGATTCACTGATGACGCAGGCGAAGTGAGTGTAAAGAACAGTTTCAGTCATTCGGGTGATAGTCAAATAAAGGGGAATTGAGGGAGAAGCATTAGTAGTTTTCCAATTATCAGCAATGTATTATATTAAACTTCAAATGAGGCCGCTAGGGAAGCAAGAGTGGGAGTGTTTTCTGGCCACAGGTTTTGCCAGCACAGAATTAGAAGCTTCCAGGCTGTGATTTGGTAATGGCAGGCATCCTGCGGGACAGATCCAGCAGACAAGCTGTAAAGAAAACAGTTATAAAAGTTGGTGAAATTAAATCAAGACCTTGAAAGAGACCAGTGTCCTAGTGCAGGATTGATGGTAATTCATAAAACTTTGTTTTTAAACAGGGCGGTTACTGGAATAGCGGTCTCTTGCAATGGATCATCAGTCTTTACCACCTCACAAGGTATGTTTTCCCACCTGAAAAGTGGCTTTCCTAGAGTCACAGTGTCCATGTTTCTTCACTCTCAGTCAAGGACTGTATTTGCCTGTGCCACCCCCACATAAAATACATTTTGAGCAATTATTTTGTGCTATATTACATACAATTTATTGTAGTTTGCAAAAACAATTATGAAAAATGCCTTTCTGTTGCGAAGAAGGTTTCCCAGAATTTAAGGGGAAGGACCAAAAGAGTGTGTTTCCCATCTTCTTGCTTGGGAGGAGCCTTTTCCACCAGCGCTGGAGGCGCATCTGATTTCCGGTGGGTCAGCCAGGGAGAGAACGGGAAGCAGGGCTGGAGCCGCTGTCAGACAGACCCGGGGCATCACAGGGCCTGGGGTGTGCATGTTTTCACGTGGAAATGGTGATTTTCTGTTAAGGTTTTCATTTTTGTCACTCAGTATATAGTCAGGGTGTTTGCTGTAGCATTTAGCTTGAAATCTAATTCCTACATTGTTAATGTGCTTTTGCATTATCAAAATTATGAAAAACCCTGCAATGGCTTGTTGATATGACTTGGAATAATTATATTTGAATGATAACATTAGAATTTAACTACTTTGATCTTTAAAAAGGACTGAGCATAAGGCATCTCTTGCTGTATACAACACTGCTTTCCTGGCGTCTGTACAGCATGTACTTAGTTAAGTCGCCTGTTGCCCTGTTGTGTTCAAACCCTGGTGACTGGCTCTCCCGAAGGTGTGGAGATGAAAAGAGTATTGTGTTAGCGATCCTGCTTAGATTTTAGACAGCTGATTATGGCAAAGTTCGTAGCTGACTGTTTTGAATCTATTTATTCAGTCTTTATCGTATGAAATTATATTTTTCATCCATTAAGTTAAGAAATAATGTTATCCAACTCAACACCTGCAGGGGAAAATCAGTTACTGCTGTCAGACTCTGTAATCTTGGTTTATTATCTATAGCATGTCATTCCTTTCTCTTTCAAATACAGTCTCAGATTTCATAACACAGAGTTTTCCACAAAGCCTAGAAAATGATTCTACTGTAGACCAAAGGAAGTGACTGTGCAGGACACACATTGGGCCGTGCTGGGGCCACCGACACGATGCTCTGGGAGAAGAAGGCAATCCGTGTCTTCCCAGGATTTCTGCCTGCCACGTGTGCCGACAGTCACGCAGACAAAGGCCTTTCCTTAGGCAAAGCCTGTGTTCTTAGCTGGATTGGCCTGACGTGGTTCGTTAAATCCTTCAGCTTGTTGTACTTGTGTGACCTTGTAAATCGTGAGCATCAAGGGTTTAAACCTTCGAGGCTCATTAATTATTATATTGCTTCTTTGTGAATTTGCCAAATAAAGGAGAGAGAGATTTCATTTTCCTTAAGTGACAAGCTTTTATATTTTTGTTTGTTTCTTCTCAATCTTAGTAATTCATATTATTGATTCATATGTATCCTGATAATTACCCTAAAGTTGCATTTCTTCCTCAGATACACTGTGTATGTTTAGGTATGTATGTGGGCATGAGGGGAACCCGTCACAAATGAGACTAGCTCTTCAGCACCTGTGACATGATCACCTCTGGTACGGGGAGGGAACCTTTGATTTCAAGAAAAGCATTGTTACATACCCGGCTGGCCTATGGTTTTCTATAGGTTGCCCCAAATTAATAAGCTTAAGCAGGCTTTGTGGTGAATACTCAGAATTGCCTAATAGAAAGGTCATTCTTTGGAATCAGAAGCAAGGTTGGAAGAATGTCAGAGTGACTTACACCCTCAGGGAGATGTTTGGTGATGTTGTATTCATTCTTCTGTTTCTGTTTTTAAGCTAATTCAGGAAAATGTTTTATTCAAACTCATGTTTATAAAGACTCAAGACTTCTGTGTGTTGGTATTGCAATAATTAAATTGAAATATTAAATTTTACTATGCAAAAGAATTATTTAAAACTCATCCTGACCTTTATTTATCATGTTGTATATTTGGAAATGTTACATAATTCAAATACGGGATGTTTGGAGCACGTTGTAATTTGCAAGTCTTGGTTTTTTTAGGGGTTTGGGTACACTTCTAAAACTTCTGTTAGGCAGGGAAATTAAAAACTTGAACATTATAATCCTAACTTTATTATTCTTTAGAAGTTAGTGATTCTCTTCCATAAATGCTAATTCTGTACAGGTATCACACCAAAATTGGTCTACTGGTTAAAAAAAACCCTTATATTGCCAAACATTTTTTAAAAAATATTAAACTTGCTATTTTGCTCCTGTGTTTTTTTTAAGGTTTACTTCTTCATTTACTTATTTATTTAGATTTTATTTATTTACCTTTGGGGGGGGCAGGAGGGAAAAAGAGAGGGGGAGAAACATTGGTGTGTGAAAGATACATGGATCGATTGCCTCTCACACACCCCCAACCGGGGACCCGGCCCGCAACCCAGGCATGCGCCCTGACTGGGTATCAAACAAGCAACCTTTTGGTTTGCCAGCTGGTGCTCAATCCACTGGCCACACCAGCCAGGGCTGTTGTACTCCTCTTTAACTTTAGCTTATATCAGTTATTACACTTAACCCTGTGTTCACTCATGCTGAAATGTCAACTGTGTCTATACTGGGTTTTCAACTGATTTCCTTGTCAGGGAGTTAATAGATCCCAGCATCTTGCTGTTGGAGGAGGAGTTAGGTCACTTAGCCCCGTTTACCACCCAGTGTGTTCAGGAGTGTGCCCCCTGCAGCCTTCTCTGTCATCTCTGTGTTTCTCATGTGGTTGCCTTCTCATTGTTAAATTAGATTCCACCTTGAAGATGTTTTCTAAAGAATCCAAAATGCTACAGAGAAGTATATCATTTTCAAATATGGTGAGTTTGTTTTAATTTTAAGTCAGTGTCATGACAACAGAGACACACATATCATGACATTTTGTTTCTCTCAAAACAGTTGGGTTTATACCTGTATGGTACGGACAGAATGCATTAGTTAGATTATTTCTAAATTCAAGTTAAGATTTTTTCAAGTTGCCTCATTCTCATAATAATGAGATTTCATTTGTAGCCTAAAAAACTTGAACTGCTGCTACCCAATAGAGTTCTCCTTAATAAATCTTTCCTCCTTGGAATTTTCAGACTAAATGTATATATGCTACTTAAATAACTTAGGCATTTCTGAGTTGATAGGATACCCAATACTAGAAAACCAATGATTCCGGAAAAGCACATTTTATTGTTAATGTAAGTCACCCAAAGGATTCTGAAACTCCCTAAACAATTTTGGAAGTTTTCCTTACCCACATTAATCTGTAACCCTGAGACTGTGCTTGCATTCTTGAAGATAATCCCCAGCCCACCCTCACGCACGATTTCCTCCAGTGTTCCTGGCAGTCCCCCCAGCCCAGGGACATGAGGGAGGTCCTCCACAGCCCCTGAACGTGGTCAGACTAGACCCGGGTGCACTGGACACACTTTGACTTTCCTACACTTGGGAGGAACCACGGCATCTGGAATTAGCCAGTTGGAAAAAAACTTTGTAAATATCATAAGGCTAACATAAACAGAATATGAGCATAAATTTGGGGGATCTCATAAGATAGTTTTACCATGTTAGGGACTAACTATTATAAATTATTAATGTTGAACCATTTGTGTTTCAGGCCTTATCATCTTGTTTACTTTTACCAGGAGACGCCACTGTCATAAGTTCTTCATGGGATAATAATGTGTATGTACCTGTGCACGCTTCTTTGTAATTACACACGCATCTCACCACTCTGTGGATGCAGCGTAGTAAGGACAGAATCTCCCATTGCCGGGACACTGTGCAATGTTTTGGGGGGAAAAAAAGGAACAAATATTAGATGAGGATATTTCTGTTGGATTTGAATATGATTATTAGAATCTAATGATTTCTCCAGTTGAACTCTATCTTTCTCTATATTTTAAATTGAGGTGAAAACAAAGATGAGCCAGACCTGGAAATTCCTAGTTGTAAATTAAAATTTTCAGTATTTTGGTTTGATAACATGAGAACAAGTAATTTGTAATTCTAATGGGCCTTAGTAAGTATAACATTAAATAACATAATGTTTCTTGAATATGTGTTTAAGGGACTTAAAATTAAGCTGAATGCTGTTTTAATAGTTCTCATTATCTTTTATGTTAGCTATTTTTATTCCATCGCATTTGGAAGATGCCAAGACACATTAATGGGACACGATGATGCTGTTAGTAAGATCTGTTGGCATGACGACAGGCTGTATTCTGCATCATGGGATTCTACAGTGAAGGTTTATATATTTCCATCTTACAGTGTTTGTATAATAAAAATATTATAAACCATTTAACTACCTGTTAACATGTTCAGTCACGGGTTTCCACAAAGTGTGTGATATATCAGAATATTGAATATTATTGCTTTTTAAATGTGTATACTTCTCAGTATAATAGGAAGTTTTCACGATTTTACTGCTGTGTGTTCAATGAGGGGTGGAATGATCTAGTATTTGTTAGACAGCGGAGTTATAGAGAAACCGCCCCTTTCATCAAACAGTTGGAACTAGCAGTTGATCAGTTAATCAGAAAATTTGAAGTTAAGGTGGGGAATCATTAAAAGATAATACATTTTATTGAAAGTTTAAACATACAAATGCACATTCATTCCCCATTCTATTGATGTAGGGCTGTATATAAACTACACCAGTATTCATCATCTTCGTTTCCAATCTGCATTTGTGTAAAAAGAAGTCAAAAACCTAGAACCATTATAATTCCTTCAAAAGTTTTTCAAGATTTGTCCCCCATTCTTGTAGATAAGTTTCTTGCCTGCACCTCATTTTAGCAATTTTTCAAAACATTAATAGACATGCAACACTCATATCCCTTAGTACACACAATTCTTAAATCCCATAAGGGATGGAAAGAGACACAGGTCCGGTCGACTCTTGGTAAGCACAGGATGGCAGGAATAAAAGCGCGGGCACCGTAGAACTGCAGAACGGGAACCAGAGTGTTAGGCAGCGCATTTGTTGGCAAGTATGTTCAATGGAGGTTGTTAGTCAAGAGTTCTTTTTCACTATATTAGAAATGCTTTTATATTACATTTGTGAATATCTTCTGCATTATGTTCTGTTCTAGGTGTGGTCTGGTGTTCCTGCAGAAATGACAGGCACCAGAAGACACCAGTTTGACATGCTGGCCGAGCTGGAACATGATGTCAGTGTGAGTACCGGCAACAAACGTGCACAAAACCTGAGCTTCAGAGTCCAAGCGTTTGAGGGGTATTCTTGGTTTTACTTAAGCGTTTATGACCTTTTGCTTTGTGTTATTTTGCTTATTGGAGATTGTAGGCTGACTCTCTTCTTTTCTTTGAGTTGACTTTTTGGGTTTCCAAGTCTACTTTGTCTTTTTTTCTTCAGTTTGCTATTTCCCTGGGCACGGCATTGAATATTTGGGTATCCTCAGACTATCTCAGGCAACAAGATGTGACCCACTGTCTTTCATGTTTTCTGACACAGAAGGTAGAAGGGACCATCTGTCTAGAATGATGCACAGCCACAGCTGAGGACACTGACCTGATATTTGGATGGCCCAAGTGGGTGCAGCCTGGGGCAGACCCAGGGCCAGCACTTGGTACCTTTTACATGTTGTTTCCGCTGGGTCCCACTGCTGCATCTTAGGCTGTAGCTCCCAGTACTGCCTGTTCTCTGAGGTTGGGAACGGATGCCTAGTTTGCATGGTCAGCAGATGAACTGAAGTTGAGAAATATTTATTCAGTGTATAATGCAAGATGGATATGCAGGTATAACCTTGAGACTTCCCCCTTCTCCCAAATCCCTCTAATAGGCACCAGTCTGCTGTGTTTCAGGCAGGTTGGCACCTTGCTACAACTTAACTATTCATGGAGTTAGATGGACAAGTTTAGGCTATTTTAAAACAGAATTTCATTTCCAATAGCATCTTATTCACTAGCATACAAAGAATTTTGTCTTTAAGTATCATTCAGTAGGTGATACTGAAATACATCTGCATTAACTACACCAGTACACTGCCGTAGAGTTTAATCTGCATCATTACATCTTACTTGAACGAGCCTAGGGAAACATAGCTTATGACCATAATTCTAAATGAGGTACTTCTGTTTCCTTCCTTAGGTGGACACAATCAGTTTAAATGCTGCAAGCACACTGTTGGTTTCAGGCAGCAGAGAAGGCACGGTGACTATTTGGGACCTCACGACGGCCACGGTACTACACCAGATCCCATGCCATTCAGGGACTATATGTGATACTGCTTTTAGCCCAGGTAGTATTATCCTTTTTAATACAGATGATACTGGGGGTGTTAGAATTATCACTTTGAAATACATGAGAATTTAAAAGAAAAATACTTGACTGATAAAAGAGGTTTTGCCTATATAGCTGAACCTACTTCACAGCAGAATGCGGTACACTTGTGGCATTTGCACCTAGTAGAAAAACTGCATCGGGTATTATTCTTTATTCCTCGGCTCACTCAAGAAATGAATTTGTAAGATATAAATGAACTCACACCAGAGGGTCATCAGCCCAGTGTGTTAGAAACAAAAGCATGTCTTTCTTCACTCTGCTCCCCTCCCCTTAACAGTTGATTTGACCCAAGCTGCTGACATGCGGGGGAGGAAGGTCTCAAATGGCCCAGATCAGGACTTTCAAGGAGAGGGTAGTCACTGGTTAACTAAAACAAACAGCTCAAGGAAAATGAGCATTAGGTCACTGGATGAGAAATAAATCTCAGAGTAATCTGAAACAGTCTGCAGCTGTGACCCGTGTCTGCATTTCCCCTCACGTTACAGACAGTCGCCATGTCCTCAGCACAGGAGAAGATGGTGGTGTGAATGTAATAGATGTGCAGACAGGAATGCTTATCTCCTCTATGACTTCAGATGAGCCTCAGAGGTACAGTTTGGGGAGTTACTAGTGGTGAAGACATTTATACACAAGTTCTTGATCATGCCTTTGGGCTTGCTTTTGGCCAGTGTAATATAGGCCTTCCTTCAGGATGAATGATGAAATGATTATTTCTAAATCACTCTTGCAGGTGCTTTATCTGGGATGGAAATACTGTTTTATCCGGAAGTCAGTCTGGTGAACTACTTGTTTGGGATCTTCTTGGAGGAAAAATCAGTGAGAAAATACAAGGCCATAAAGGTAAAGTTATTTGGCTGACTTGACCTTTCTTCCTAAAATACTGAACTCAAACCTGCTTTCCCAGAAGTCATTGCCACGGCAATTAGACAAGGAGAAATAAAGACATCCTTATTGGAAAGAAAGAAGTAAAACTAGCATTATTTGCAGATGACATACTATATGTAGAGAATCCTCAAGATTCCACCAAAACACTATTAGAACTGATGAATGAATTCAGGGAACATACTCTTCTCAAGCAGAAAACACCCATGTGCCCTCCATGCTGTAAACATTCCCATCCAGCATCCTGGTTGGCCAGGTAGTCTGCATTTCTTGGACCCTTCAGGATTTAGGTTTATGTTGACACACATTTGACTCCAAAAAGGAAGTTTTTACATTAAGTTCCATATAGAGAATTAAAAACCATAATGAAAGCTGTAATAGTTCAACACAGTTTAAAATAATATATCGAAGTAGTGAATCACAATGAAAAAAGCTGTCATATTCCCAGCACTGTCTCCTGCCTCCCACACTTCTCTTCATCTTGGTTTTCCAGTTTGATCCTGGATGCGGGCCCTTATTGTTGAGAGGGTGTGTTTGCACATGTACACAACTGTTCTGTGAGATTTTTTCCCCACTTAATAGTATCTCTTGAAGATTCACTGTAGTTGTTTACATTTGCATGGTTTCCTCCTGATCACGTGAAGCAGGGGTGTCCAACCTTTTGACGTCTCTGGGCCACACATTAAATACACAGACACTAATGAAAACTGATGAGCAAAAAACAGCTTACAGGCGAATTTACGATTTTGTGTTGGGCCACATTCATAGCCATCCTGGGCCACATGCGGCCCGCAGGTTGGACACCCCAATGGACTGTTTATGGCTTTTAATTCTTCTAGTATCTAGTTATGTGTCTGCTATCTTCCCACTGTGAACGGTAACTTCTCATCTGCATCCCTTCTGTCACTGTTTTGTGTGGTTAGTTCTTATTCCCTACCTCCTTCCTCATCTGCTTCCTGACATTTGTTAGTGGTACATATCGGCATTCCGTTCTGTATCCATAATCCCCAGTTGTTTTAGCTTTACATTTAAAAGGTTTCTTATTCTCCCCAAGTTCTTTGCACCAAGCAGTTATTTTTAATTTCTAAAGATTTTATTATAGGGTAAGACAACACAATGCAGTGCTTATTAGTGTTCCTCGGGCTTTTGTTCCACTCACTCCCTAATCACAATGCCTCCTTTCTCTTAGGTGCTGTGACGTGTATATGGATGAACGAACAGTGTAGCAGTATCATCACAGGAGGGAAAGACAGACAAATTATGTTCTGGAAATTGCAGTATTAAGTGCCTTTTCTTCTCCTGAATATTAAATTGAACTCTATTTAATGTATTTTTAAACCAAACTTTTAAATGAACTGGTGAATGTGCAATGATAATAACTGGAAGTGTTACCACATAAGGAATTTGTGGCTTTAAACTTTCTAAATCATGGTAACTTCACTGAAAACTATTAGTTGCCATCTTCTGAGGCAGTTACATTTGCAAGGCCAGTGGTCATCCCAGTGTGGTGATGGTCAGAAGGCAGGTTTGAGTGGCAGAGAGTAGCCAGGAGATACTAAACTGAGCTGGGGAAACTTTCAGAAAGCACTTAACGATATAGAATTTTCCAAGAAAATGTGCAGTATACAATACTATTTCTGAGTCACTCGATTTTGTCTTCATGATCTACGCAATCGCTGCCCGTTGGGTTTTTGGGTATTTGTGTTTTCATGGAGTGGTTACTTTCTATAACCTACTGTCCCCAGATTCTAAGAACCTGGGGAAGGACTAGGAGTTCTTATAACAGTTACTATATATAGGAATGGTTTATTTCATTGCAGCTATTAAATGTTCATCTTTTCTAAACATTAAAAGTATTTTTCTGTAATTAAGCCAGTTTTCATTTTCTTATTTAAATAATATATTATAGAAACTAGTACCTTTTAAGAACTTCAAATATCAGTCCTCCTAGAAAACCATAGTGATATGAATGTTGTTCTTACACTCGGAACCATCTTTGGACCCAAGTCCAGACAGCAAAGTAGATAATCAAACCAGGAAACGTTACTTGGTTTGCTTTTGTAAATTTCAAGTAAGGTAAGCTGTAATGCGGTAGCACTGACTCTCTTTTCTGGACCATAGTAATGAAGTGATTTAAAATTTTTCTATACTCTAAAAACACTGTTATATCTTGTAAGCAGTATGGCATAAGGGAAAAACTTGAATCAGACCAGAGTGATAGAATTTTCAGTTTTTCTCAGGTATTGCTGGGGAGAATTTATAGCCTCACTGAGTTCCTGGTCCTCTGCCTGAGAAGTCAGAACCTGAGGAGTCAGGTTCACAGCTGGAAGCACTTTTCCGGACACTCCTACTCCCCCAGCACTGAGGGCTTTTCCCAGGACCCCTTGTCAGCTGCTATGGAGATGACTCTCCCACAGGCCCCAGGTGAATTTCACATGCCTGTTTTCTAGGTTGTGCACTAGTTTGGAGAAAGCCATGGACAGTTTCCAAATGATGCGATAGTGGACAGTCTGACTAAATTTTAACTTTATTTATACATATTTAATTGGAATAGGTATAAACCAAAAAATAAGAAAATCAGGATAAAGTGTCAATTCAATTTGTTTGCAGGGAGGAATCAGGAGATAGAACTCATTACCAGGACAACATTGTAAGACCATCCCAAAGTAGCTAGGTTACATAATATTTAGAGTGAAATGTCAAGATTAGGCATCATCCTACTTCATCTACAATAAAAAGGGAAGTCCAAAGTTTATTCTACTTAGTATAAGAATTTTTACATTAAATATACAGTGATTCATTTCTCAGAAAATGATACCAGTAACGTTGAGAAGTTGTTTCCATTACACAATGACTAGAAAATCTCAAATGCAACTAAGCAGCTATGCTAATATATAGCTCAGTATATACCACTAATTTGTTTTGGGCTAGTGTACATTTCAGTTTAATGCAGAACGGCATTTTGGGTTTTAGAAAGGCAGCAATAGTTATATTTTGGCTTTTATACTAGATGCTTAACATAGTTAAGGCGACAGTTCAAGCGTATTAAGTGAAGGTAGTTAAAAATTTAATGATAATGCAATCTCTTGCAACCTACACTGTATAATGCTTACATGGAATGAAACCAGTGTTATTTAATTGGTGTTTCACAGACACACACTACACTCACACACACAGAACCAAGAGGAACAAAAAAAAACTATCAAAAGCAATCATTCTAAATGTACTACGGTAACAGAGTAAAAATGCAAATATACCACAGAACTAAAGTAGTATGACAGCACTACTTGATTTCTAGAATAAGTTGACTGGTTCTAACACAAAGCTAAAGCCTGCATTAGGCATTCTAATAATCATATCATGGCTTATAAAAGCATCAAGTTTCTAGAAGAGATACTAATCTATGAAAGTCAGTAAATCTTGTCAAAGTTTCACAACCATAAAACCAGGATAAGGCTACAACTATTTTGAAGTCTGAACAAGGTATCAGATCAGTTAAGATTCCCAGCCATAATGTCAGATAGAAAGGACCTCATGCAGCATATGCTGTCTGGCTCCTAGAAAGCTTCACGTGCATAATACAAAGTTAAGTTGCCAAAGAAGTAAACTGGAGAAGTTCAGCGATGTTTCCATTGCGTCATGGCTTCTAAACCTCAGGAATGGTGTGGTCCATCAGGCTTTTCATAATGCTTGGTGCCATCCTACAAGAGAGCCACTTTTATTAAATACTGAAGTTTGGGGCTGTTTTCAAAAATGCTAAGTTCTTTTTAATGAGTTCTGATCTAAGGGTATCATGTAATCTACTTGTTTTGTAAATTTCCAGTGTAAAAAGCTATCTGAATCTTGGTTTAAAAAGTTAGATGAGATACAATTAAGTCTTTGTATATTAAGGCTGATGATATTAAAAAGAAAGAACATGAGAATGCTGTTATGAACTGGGGGAGGGGGGTTGTGGCTCCTATCACTCATTTAGGAGAGAACTTTAGAATGAGGAGTCCTGACAGTAACTCCTTTTTTAATACCCCAAGAGTAACTAGTTACTTTATACCCAGAAGCTGAAACCAACAAAAATTTCATTATAGTTGCTATGTTTTTGTAGTTTTTTAAATCTTATTTCCACATGCAAGATAACTTGAGTCTGAAAGAAGGATCGATCCTAAGTTCACTCGGCAGAAACAGCTCTGCTAGAGCCAGGATTTTAAAAGCTCCAGAGATGAGAACCCTTGCTGCCCCTTCTCTAGCCTCCCTTAGCTTTCCAGGCCTCATCCCCCACACACCACACACCTGCCCACCTCTACCTTCCTCCTGGGATAATCAAGAGAATAAAAACCATGACTCCTAATATCTAGAAAACAAGAATTTGCCATCATGAACCACCAGGAGTAGATTTCTGCTGAGCAAAGGAGCTATAGGCAGCATGCAACCACCATTTCACTGAAAAGTGGGAGCTGAAGTGAAAGCCTGCCCACATCTGTTCATATACCCTTTTCCTACTAGGAAATGTCAAAGTTTCAAAAGTGTGTGGTGGATTTTATTCCATACGTGGGAAGTTGTGAGGGGTCATCCTTACCAACCACTTCCTCTGATTTAAATAATTTAATCCAAATTTCTGGGTAATATCAACATCATCTCGTAGGTAAAGAACCAAGAGTTAGGGAATTAAAAGAAAGTCCAGTGCTTATATTAAGTCATATTACCATAAGCATCAAGTTAAAGAATTGTCTACTTACCGTTTAATTATATGTTCAAAGATAAAAGCAGGCATAATTGTAATAGTAACTACAGTCCCAGATGTTGACAATATGTCTGCAATTTGAGAATCCTGTTAAAAACACATGGGTGAGAACTCCACAGATTTTTTTATTCAATAAACATAAAATTATATTATTGGTAAATAAATATACATCCTCTTATGTTTTGCTAATATCTCTAAAATCCTGACCCTTGGCATTTATAACTTTTTTCTAGCTTTCTTCCTCTTTTTTTAAGATTTTACTTACTTTTATAGAGAAAGGGAGAGAGAAAGAGGGAGAGAAACATCAATCAGTTGCCTCTCATATGTGCCCCACCAGGGACTGAACCCTGCAACCCAGGCACATGCTTTGGGAATCAAACTGGCAACCTTTTCCTTCGTAGGAAGACAGCCAACCAACTGAGCCCCACCGGTCAGGGCACTTTTTTTTGTAGTTTTCCTTACTAAATTTAATTCTGTAGAATCACAATTTTATAGGTGGTAGCAAAATTGCTAAGTAAACTGATCTGAATATATTAGCCAAAAAAACCCCACACCTTTTTTATTAAGATTAAATGCTTTTCCCCTTGTATAGTATTACCACATCCCATCAGTTAACCAAAGTTTATGAAATAAGCAGATCATAATGAAAACCTTAAAATAGCCCTGTTTAGGAAACTGCAAGGAAAAAAACCTATAAAAATGAAGTACTAATATTAATAACAACTATTACTCATTTCCCACAATCTGGATTGAAAAAAGTTGGGCAATCATTCATTGAAAGTGCCATTAAATCTTCAATGCCTATGTCTCCATAGAATTCTAGTTCAAGAGACTACAGAGACCATCTAGTCCAACCACCTTGTTGCAGGAACAATAATTCCAGATAACAGCCCAGATATTGGGTTGGCCAAGAAATTCATTTAGTTTTTTCCATAAAAGACATTTTCATTTTCACCAATAACTATTGATTTGTATATTTTGAGTATATCGGCTATCTCCTCCGTGGCAGAGAGCTGATAGTTCTCAATGTCTCAAGCTGATCCCTAAAGACTTGAACTCACCTACCTGACAGTGAAGCGCTGTCCAGCAAGAAATCTCCAGCATGAAACTTCGCAGAGCACTCTGACACACCCAATCAGTCACAGTACCTTCTCTATATACTGCACAAATTTTTTTTGTTTCAGTTGCATTTCTACCTTTCTTTAAATAATAAAGCATAATATGCTGAAAATGTTGATTTTCTTCCATCTTTAGTATTAAAATGACTACACAAAAATTCAATTTTGACTTTTTTTTTTAAATGCACACTGATATGACAGCTGTCACAATACAATCCAACAAAATTGTTTCAAATGAAGTTAAAAACAACTAAGCAGTACTGGAGCCCAATGGGAAAAACCAAATGAACTCTTTAGCCAACCCACTAATTCCTTTGTCCTCAGAGTACAGCTTGCAGAGAGCACAGCAGAGCCCTGGTCCCACGTGATTCATCTCCACTGTATTTCTACATTTTGAAACTCAATATGAAAACAATGACCGAAATAGATACATGAAACAGATATTTGCTAAAATAAAACCAGCAGAACAAGAGGCAAGTTCCATTCCTTACCTTCAATCCAATGACATTCTGCCCATTAATTTCACAGATGTTATGTTCTGTGAGAAGACCATTTCTGGCTGCAGAACTGTCTTTTACTATGGATGTTATTTTTCCATTTTTAAAGATAAAACCAACATGTCCAGTACTATCCTTATGCATTGTAATGGTGCGTTCAAAGGGCCTGTAAACATAATGGGTTCAATTAAAAATTCCATAGTAAACATGTTCATGGGCTTATGCCATATTGGATGCTGTTAACTCTAGTAAGAGCAACTAAGAATGGCCGAAATATTGCACACTGACAGAGTATCTTAGCGTAAAAGATTACAGCCGACCCTTCAACAATGCGAGGGATGAGGAGCACTGGCCCACATGCAGTCAAAAGTCTGCACAGAACTTTTGACTCTGCATAACCTTAACAATAATTGGCCCTCCACATTTGCAGATTCCCAACAGCAGCTCAAAACAGATGACTGTTATAGAATGGGTTTGAACTGCATGGGTCTGCATATTAAATAAATCCATGTATAAGTAGATCTATGCAGTTCAAACCCATGTTCGAGGGTCAACTGGATCTTTTTTAATTTATCCACTACGGTTTGCCTAAATTATTAATCAAGACTTCCTTGACTTAACTGGCTTCTAAAAGTTCCTTTCAGAAAGGAAGACACATGATTATGATGACAAGACAGCCCGCTATCCACTCTGAAAAGCTACCATGCCATGAAAAGCTACACCTGCTCCCCTCTCTGTACTTCTGCTGTCAGGTCATTATGGGTTTTGTGATAAACCTGTTTTTATAAAATTCAGAATAGTCTTAGCTTCCTATCTGTCCACATTACTCTTCCTTACATATGAAGCAAAAATGGCATTCATCTATAAAATGTTTACTAAATACCTACCACATGTGAGAAATTAGAAACCCCAAAGTAAAAAGTTTGACAAGAATAAAAACCCAAAGCTAACTGTAACAATATGATATAGGTCCACCCTTAACACTTGTGAGGGCCAGGGCAAGAAAATAAATGGAGGCCCATATTCCAAGTGCTAAATGTTTAAGTTATGAACGAACTAACTGTTAAATAAAATGTCCCTTCTGCCCACCTGGACAAGACTTTCATAACCACCCCAAAAACCCGATTTGTTTTTAGAACTTACACGTCTTTGCAGTTCTACGGGGACCCTGGCACTTCCTCCCTAGACTGTATGTCTGAGCAGTGAACTGGTAAGTGAGCCCAGAGACACCATGTGGCTTACTTTTCCAACATACATTTTGAATTTTTTAGAGAAATAGATTAAAAAAGGAAAGTAACTTAGGGTGAATTTCTATGCAAAACCGAAATGCTATTTCTTAAAAATCAAACTATTTAAGAAAAATCTGTACCACACATTTTAAAGACCGGCTCATCTACAACATGATTATCTTCTACCACAAATTACAATATTCACAGAATCTGAAAAGCCCCAGGAAATGGGAAATTGGCCATGAATTTCCATCTGAACCGTTCAGTCAGCTTACCTGTCACGAATAGTCATAGTGATCTTCTCTCCAAAAGCCTGTTTGAGCACCTTGTGCGCTTTATCAGAGCTCCAGCCTGCACAGTTTTCCCCGTTGATCTGGAGTACTTGGTCCCCGAATCTCAGACCAACCAATGAGGCTGGAGAATTTGCCTGAACTAGCTGAACAAATATACCCTGGAGAATAAGAAAATAACTTTGGTCATTTAACTTTGTTATGATACAGTTTTAAAATATCAGAAAATTAGGAACCCACTGTTTAGGTAAGTAATCTACTTTAGTAATTTTTTAAAATTACATGCATATGCATGTCACTGTCCCTAAAAAAGAAATTGAAAATTTTACCAAGGCAAGAATCCCAAGAAATAAGGCAGAAAAAAAAAGCTAAGATCTCAGTAGTAATTTATATCTCAAATCATGAGCCATCTGCTCAACCTCAATCACTCCCTTCATCTTGGAATAAAAAGACTAAGAAAAATAAAGTAGGATTACTATCATAACTAAGCTTCTAGGAGTGTGACAAAACTGAATGGGTATTGGCCACATGACCATTATTTACAGGGAAAGCAAGTCAAGTGTTAGAAGTTTTGTGATTTCTTTTACAGTTTAAAAAGTGGTAGTTTAAGGTCATAACTCTACCCTTTGAGCTGAAGGATTCCTTTGCCCATTTGCTAAATTATTCATAACCAAGTAAGAGTAGGGTTTATTTAACAACGTAAAAAAGATGGGCACATTCAGTACCACTCCAGTTATTACAAAGAATCCACTGTAGAATAAATACAGAAAACTCAAGTACATTTAACTAAGATATTTTCACATATATAAACTCAATCTCAGATGTTGAACAAGATAGAAGTAAGTACAAAGAACAAACCTGATAAAATGAAAAAACATCTACAAGGCTACACCCTTTCTGCCATCTTAACAGGTCAGACATGACTTCTGTCATGTGTCTACTACTTCAGTTTAGGGCGGCACAGGAAAGCCAGGCAGCACCCTGTGAAGTGCTATGACCACTGGGCTTTGGCCAGATGGACAAATCCACCCAAGGACTGCTGCAATGGGGGAACAGGGGCCTATGAAGAGCATCTTGTCTCTTCAGGACAGAGGAAGGAGGGGAGAAGAAACCCTGGCACAAGGGGCAGCAAGTACTCTATTCACTGAAGAAGAAGGGAAACAGCAAAGTCAAAGCTTCCCAAAGGAGCACACTGATGTGTCTTGAATGAGCTACAAGTGTGCAAAGATGTCAATGCCCTCAGCCCCCTGGATAGGCGGGCAGGGTTGGGGCTTCCTGCCAAGGTCAGCCTCGGCCACTCACCACAGTGTGCCACGCTCATTATTTACTATGTGAAAAGATTGGACGCACTGAGCTGAGACCTCAAGACTAAAAAGGAATCCGATAAGGCAATGCCTAAAACCATAAATCGGGATAAAGACTTGTCAAGTCCTTAACAATCCTGAATGCTTCCTGAGAGTAGCCCTGTTTGATTTCTTCAGTATGGTTAAGGGGAGACAGGAAGTAATTATACAAGTAAAGTAATGGCTAATTTACCCTAATTAAAAAGTTATCTTTGCTGAGAAAATTACCTATTAAATTCAAGTTGAGGAATGGAAATAACAAAACTGCAAAACTACAAGTTAAATGGTCATCCTTTGGTTTAAAAACACTCATCATAAGACCACTGATTTTCATTGGTCAGTTTTTTCTTAATTTCCACATCTGTTGCCCTATTTCAATCCAGAATTCTGTCTGTATAAACTATGTTATAATATATGCAGACCAGTGAACTTTATTCCAGAAAGAGAACTCGAAAAAGAAAAATTCATTCAAGGTAATGGAAGTCCCCACTCTGCCTCTTCAGAATAGGACATTTCCAAGTAGAAAAAAACTTAAGTTAGCTGATTTGAAGTATTCCCAACTATAGATACACCATTATAGTTTATTAATGTATTTCATTCTAACACTGCTCACTTAATATCCTAATAAGCTATTTAGACAAATTCAAATAGACATGAAAAATACTTACATTATCTACCGATTTAAGCCTGAGTCCAATTTTTCCATCTTGATCCTTACACAAAATGACTTCACGAATCCCCTGCTTAATTTCTGCTCTACGAATTCCAGCATCATTACCAGTTACAGGAGCCACCATATAGTTCATACTAGAAGGTCTTGCTACCAACTGCTGCCAAAAAGATATACAATACGTATTTATAAACATTCTAGGTGATAAAAAAATTTTACACAATTAATAACAAATATACTCATTCGACTTATGCAAAAATGACCCTGCTTTTATTTACTAATGCCTCGGATAACTTAGTCTCACATTAATCACCTGCAATAGATTCAATGACTCTCTGCTGGCTGCCTTCTAAATCCAATGCCATTTGTTTCTTACGTGTGCTTCGGCTTTTCAACTCAAATGTTGATCCTTGAACTTAACAGCCATATCACACTTTTGAAGCTTATGAAACATTTTCCAGAGGGTTCTTTTATATGGTCTTATCTTTAGCAATCTACTTATCCTTTCAGAGTTTCTATAAAAGGGCAAACTACTTGCCTCACAGTGTCATTGTCAAGATTAAAAGTGCATGTTATGTGAGTGCTGGCACACCAGACAAATCTTATTTCTCAACCCCTTTAATAAAGAGCTATGGATCAGCCGGCCATAGGCACAAACCAGACTGCCCTAGAATAGCAGGGACTAGTGTCAGGTACCATATTTCAAGTTTTCTGGACCTAACTGGTTTCTTATCTTAAATGGGCCCTTTCTTCAACCAAAAAGTCAGGGAGGGAAGAGCTTAAACAAGGTTTAATGGGAATCTGTCATAAAAAGGTCTCACGTACCTAAAAGTTGGGACACTGAGAGCGGTAATCACAGGGAAAGAGGAACCTCAGTTACACATACATCACATGTTGCAAACGTTTCGTTCAGAATTCATGGTAATTACTGACAGCTCCAAACTCACCCTTCTAGACTCTACTTGGTGATGCTGGGGTTGAACTGTGTGCAAATTACATGTTCCTTTGCCAACAGGTTTCTGGTTAGCACGCACCACATGAGGCACTAGACGGGGATAGGAAGGCTGGAGGGGGACAAGTGCCTTGCTCCTTCTTGTTTGCTTCTGGTTCCTGTCAGCAGTGCCTGGGCATAGCCCTTAACCTTGGTGGCAACAATTAATTTCACTCTCCAGCTGTTACTGACACTCCCAGAACCAGCCTCACTGCAACCCTCAGAGGTACCAGCACCGTCAGTGGCGGGCCCTCCTCCAAGGGTCTGAGGCCCAGCTCCCTGGAGTTCTTCCCCCACGCTTCTAGATTCTGATAACTCCTACTTCTTCCCTAGGCTACAACTGTATTCCATTTTTGCTTTTTTCAAGTCTTCAGCCTCTTTGCTTAATTTCTCAAATTATCTGTTAAAATATCTACTGTGATTTGTTTTCCCAAATGAACCCTGACACAAGCCAAGTTTTCAATAACTGTTTGATAAATAAATACAAGATATCACTTACTTTATTAAGCACTGGGGTTATGGCAATAAGCTAGACATGGACCCTGTCTTCATAAAGTAAGTATTTAACTATAATTGCAGTAAGTGCCATAAAGTGATATGGTCTTATGGCAATGACCTTAATAAAAGGAAATGTGATACAACATATTTAAGATTAGAATTTGGGGTCTAATTAAAAGGAACATCAGATCTCAAAACGTTAAAAAATTATGAGCAAAAAAGGTATTATAGACCTATATTTCATAATGATTACTCAAGCAGCAGCTTAGTGCTGTTTGTTTTAAGAAGTTACTAGAGGAAATGTAAGAGACTACTGTAGTAATCTAGGTTAGAAGTACAGAAACTCTGAATAGGGTTACAGTACAACTGGAATACAAGAAACATGGTGGAGACAGAATCACTAGATCTTAGCAAAAGACAAAGGAGAATGGAGGAGTCAAAGGCATTTGAATTTTTAACTCCTAATAAATTAGAAAAGTGGTAAGAGCACAAAGGAAGTAGACTACTTAGAAGTAATATTTAGAAAGGAGTCAAAAATTTCTGAGAGGTCAATGCTAAAGTTATAAATTTTGAGTTAGCCACAAAGAGAACTTGTATTTATGTGTAAAGTATGGTTTTCTATAATTCAAAATTAATTACACTCTACATACCCCCTGAGTTGGTGCTCCAGGGACCATGCCCATGTTTGCATGTATTTCTTCTTCATTTAAACTCAGGCCCATGTACTGAAAAAGCTCAGGATACAATCTAGGATAAAGATCTAATACAAATGAAAGAATGAATAAAGAAGAAAAACACTGGTAGAATATTCAAAATGAAAACTGTTGTCATAATGGGCTTCTACATGCGTTAATAATCTCAGACCTCTAAAACCTCAAATACAATATCCCAAATAAAGTATCTTACCATAACTTTTTCTTAAAATAAACTGACTTGATTAGCAATTTTGTGACCACTGATTTTCCAATATAGAAATGACTGAAATATTTACTGTCAAGGCAGCTGCTTTATAACTCATTTAGTAAACATGGCTATGAAATGACTCCTCTGACTACAATTTAAAAAAAAAACCCAAAGACTCTAAATTTATTTAGTGTCATATCATTTTAAGAATGTTAAGCACATTTTAATGAAATCTTGGAAACAGTATATAAAGTAACAGTATTGAACTTAGTAGTAGAGTTAGGCACTATTTCCAAAAACACTTTATGTGATTTATTTGTGACTTAAAATGGACTTTCCAGAAGAACAATGTTATAAATAGTTATAAGAGGCCACAAACACTTATTTAACACTCCTTTTGTGTCATGTCATATTTAGGGGCTCTCTCCTGAATGAACTTAGAAGGGAACGAAAGGAAAGGATATGGAGACTGGGTGGATTCCAAAATTTGGGAAGGTCTCCAAAGGGAGGCAGCTGGAAACTGCAACTACTCCCCATGGCCCATAGAGGGGACAGTTCAGAAGTTCAACAGTGGCAGTATGGGCACAGTTCACATAAATGAATGAATCGTAAGTTAGGAACTTATGAGGGCTAAAATTTAATGTAATTAATTTTCATTAAGCCATAAAACACATCTTCATATTCATAGTTCACTTTCTTGATTCAAGGCTTAGGTTTTGAAATAAACATTTTTTCTTCTTACTACTAGAGATTTAAACCACCAATTTTATGCTGCATAAAATTTTTAAATTCTTGGATTCCTTATTTCTTCAAAAGAATGCTTAAAGATTTCTGTTCAAGGAGAATGAACCCAAAGTATAAACTTACTTCCATCTTGAGAGATGGGAGCAGATGCTTCAGACAAAATTGCTGGGTTGGCAGGGTTTGCAGAAAAGGCACTTTGAGCCTGAAAAAGAAAAGAAAATTCTAACAATAATGTTATACATATATGTACTTAAAATTCTTACATGTCAAATTCAGTACATCCACAAAGAAACTAAAACACTGAAGTTGTACTCAAGAAAGTTTAATTTCAAATATTTCAGCAATATAAGCTTTCAAAAAAACTGCAAATCAAAATATTTTTCATATTCTAAATATTTAGCACTATCACATAAAACTTGACTAAGCACCATTCTATGTATCTTATAACCAATATTTCATAGTGCTACTGCAAATAAAGTAATATTTGCAAAATGTATTATAAAATACATAGCCACCCATTTTACATTTTCATTATTCTTTCATTAATCAGTCTAAAATATTTTATTTGCATAAGGAAAAACGCTCAACCATATTCAAATAAAAGCCACATATCAGAAAAATACCTACAAACTTAAATACTTAAAAGTTGCTAATACTTATTTTGCTCTTTTAGCATATGCTACTGAAACTTTTATCTTCATTTTAGCAAGTATAAGAAGCAGCTAGACTATACTAAATACAGAAACATTACAAAGTATGCAAAACGCATACTTTATCACTGACATAAAAAAATTAAAAGACAGTACAATTTATAATTGTTAAACTTGCCAAAATAATTCTAATAACGTTATATGATGTCAATGTTACTCATGCTCACATACGCCAGGAACTTCTCTCCAGGCTGCCCACACAGCCCACACTGTATTAAGTATTCCACTGATGGAAATTCTTTCTCCTTTACAGATAGATCTGACTTTCTGAAATAGTCATGTCACTTGGACAAGGTTGCTCTTTTTATGTATGCTCTTTTATGTAGCCATGTCATTTGGGGGGTGAGGGGGTAGTATTTAACTTAAACGTACCTGAATTACTTTGTCTACCTTCAAATCTTCAAGAGATGGGTATAGAGACATTTCTGCAGGATTTTCCTAAGGAAAAAAAAAAGAATTTCTGTGATTCAGGAGGTTCTGGAGGCGTGAATGCTTTGCTTCCTCACACAACTCAAAGAAGGATAACAGTCGATTTAAAAACAAAAAACAACCAGAACTGCCAGAAAAATCAAACTATATGGAAGTCTGACAACCAAGGAGTTAAACATTCATCCAGACTGGTAGGAGGGGCAAATAGGATGTGCGACAAGGCAGAGGATGGCGGATCCAAAGGGCAAGGTAGCAATGGTGGACCAGGTGGTCCCACATTTGGTGCAGATAAATAGGGAGGAACAACTAGGGAGCTACACAGTCCATGCTACCCAGGGTTCCAGTGCAGGGATCTAAAGCCTCAAAACCTCTGGCTATAACAACCTGTGGGGGTTGCTGCCAAGGGTGAAACTGCCAGTCATAGGAGAGTCTGTTGAAGGGGATCCATGGGGTCCTAGAACATACATAAGCCCAAGCACCCAGGAATCAGCACCAGGGCAGCATCTGAAAGGGAACAATTCATTTGTGGGCAGAGGGGGAAATGAGTGAAACCTGGGGGAGAGCTGGGCAAGCAGCATTATTCCCTCTCTAGCTCTTCCCCCACATACAGCACCACAACGCAGGGACTTGGGTTGCCCTGACCTAAAGAATACCTAAGGCTCCGCCCCTTACAATATAACAGGTTTGCCAAGACCAAAAACAAAAAGGCCCAAATAAAAGAACAGAACTAAGTGACAAGGAGATAGCCAATCTATCAGATGTAGAATTCAAAACACTGGTAATCAGGATGCTCACAGAAATGGTTGAGTACAGCTGCAAAATAAAGTAAGAAACAAAGGCTATACAAAGTGAAAGAAAGAAAGATACAGGGAACCAACAGTAAAGGGAAGGAAACTGGAACTCAAATCAATGGTGTGGACCAGAAGGAAGATATAACTTTCAACCAGAACAGAATGAAGAAACAAGAATTCAAAAAAATGAGGAGAGGCTTAGGAGCCTCTGGGATAACTTTAAATATTCAAACATCTGAATCATAGGGGTGCCAGAAGGAGAAGAGAAAGAGCAAGAAATTGAAAACTTATTTGAAAAAATAATGAAAGAAAACCCTAATGTGGCAAAGGAAATAGATATATAAGTCCAGGAAGCTCAGAGAGTCCCAAAGAACTTGAACCCAAGAAGTACACACAAAGGTACATCATAATTACATTACCCAAGATTATAGATAAAGAGAGAATCTTAAAAGCAGCCAAGAGGAGATGAGTCAGTTACCTACAAAGGAGTACCCATAAGGCCATCAGCTGATTTCTCAAAAGAAACCTTGCAGGCAAGAGGGGGCTGGAATGAAGTATTCCAAGTCATGAAAGACAAGGACCTACATCCCAGATTGCTCTATCCAGCAAAGCTTTCATTTAGAATGGAAGGGCAGATAAAGTGCTTCCCAAATAAGGTCAAGTTAAAGGAGTTCATCATCACCAAGCCCCTATTATAGGAAATGTTAAAGGGACTTATCTAAGAAAAAGAAGATTGAAACCATGAACAGTAAAATGACAACAAACTCACAACTATCAACAGACTGAACCTAAAACAAAAACTAAACAAATAACTAGAACAGGAACATAGTCACAGAAATGGAGATCACATGGAGGGTTATCAGTGGGGAAGGAGAGGGGGAATGGGGGAAAAGGACAGGGAGTAAGAAGCATAACTGGTAAGTACAAAATACACAGGGGGAAGTTAAGAACAGTATAGGAAATGGAGAAGCCAAAAAACATACATGCATGACCCATGGACATGAACTAAAGGGGGGGAATGCTGGGATGAATGAGGGTACTAGGTAGAGGGGGATAAAGGGGAGAAAAAAATGGGACAACTGTAACTGTATAATCAATAAAATATACTTTAAAAAAGAATTTGTGATTCATATTTCACTGAAATTTAAATAGTATCCATAACCAGCAACATACACATAAACATGTGTAAACATTTAACACATTCAAACTGCAAAACACATGGGAAAATATGAACATCTTGGTTATATAAAAATTGTTGATTAATGGCTACCAAACTCTCTCTCCCTCCCTTACCAATACTATCAAACTACATCCACTAGAGACTTTAAACTTCCCTTCAAATCAAAGTCCCTTCATTTCAAAAGTTTAGAAAATCAAAAACAATGGGTATGTTACTTTACTTAGCTTACCTATCTATGAAACCTCTATCACTAGGGAGAAATACATATATATATATATATATATATATATATATATATATATAGGAATGAGTGGGCAAAACTAGGTTCACTGTTGTGAGTACACGAAACAGTCTATTCTTGTATTATTATTATATTAATAAAATACAACTGTAAACCTACTTTTGCCCACCCCGATATACATATATAGGTATAGCTGATCTTTCACGGGTCAACTTGTATTTCCACCTGCAGTTAGGAAACTGAGTATGCAGCAGGCCAACTTAAGTTAAACTCAGATTTTGACTACAAGACTGGTTGGTGCCCCTAACCTTCTCATTGTTCAAGGATCAACTGTATAGAGAAAAAATAATATACTGTACTCCAACCATTAATGATAGTTTTATCTTCAGGAGACATGAATGAAATAGACAGTAAGGGCCCGAGGGATAAGAGGGAAATTTTTACATTCAAAATATTTCTACACTGTTCAATATTCTTTTAGTCACCATGAATTGTTTTTTGTAGTAGTTTAAAACAATTTTCTAAAAGTAATACAAGGATATGTACTTTAAAATTTTGTTTAGCTTTTTCAAGATGAATATGTGGTACTTTCTTTAAACCCAGGATACCAATATATCCTAAACTGTATAGGGCTTAACAATGATTCTTGAGCTAGTTATTAGTTTACTACTTCTCATCTCCAAATCTACCCATTATTGGCTGCTCTGTGAAAATTTACGTAACTGCTCTTTTGCCAGCTGGCAGATGTTAGGTGTTGTTAGTAAAGGGTGCTGGAGATACACTGGAGAAAGAGATTTTCCTCCAGCCAGGCTCCTGCAGTGCCTGCGTCTCTATCATCTCCCTTCAGCAGGGAGGACCTTCTTACGCACCCAGCTCCTGCAATGCACAGCAACCCATACCGGCCCCATCACTCACTGGTGAGTAGGTTCCCAGCATTGTGCCACCAGCAAAGCACTTCCCCCACTGAGTAGCTTTCCCTAGCATACCCTCAAGTACCTCATAGCACCTCCCTGTGAATAGCCCCCCCCATTCCCTTAAAGGGAGAATTTCCATAAGTTATGAAGGCAATTTTACCATCCTCTGAGTGATGGCTGTACTCTCTCCAAGGCCTGGATCTCAAGACATAGGAGGAGGGTAGTCTCCTCCTGGGCTGGGACACTCTATCTCAGCCCTGGGGTTAGTAGATACTAAATCTGCTCTTCCTGTATTCATTAAAGTTCTCTTTACTCTTACTAGCCCATCCATTTCTTCAATCATGTTATAGTTAACAATTCTGTACATTAAACTTTCACTGTTCCAATTACTAAATGGTTTCTGTCTCTTGGTTAGATGCTCAATAATAACATTTCTAAATGGATATACTTCATATACCATAAAATGTATTCTTTTAAAGTATACAATTGAATAGGTCTCAGTATAGTATTTTGACAACCAAACGCATAAGGAACCAAAAGTAATAATAAAGTAGAAGATATGAGATGTATTTGAAATTTGGAACAATATTTATATAATGTATATGTTCCAAATTTATGCATGCCATTGAGCAATTAGTTGTACTCAAAGATGTTGCCCATTTCAGCTATTTATACCTTGAAAATCAGAAAATTTATAATAAACATTTGGGCTTCTTATGTTCAAATTTTACTAATTTTTTAACTACCCCTTTATCTTCACTTCCACAAAATTATTCATAAAATGGCCTAACATAAAAAAATACAACAAACAATGTTCACTGGACCCCAATGGGAGAGAGTGATGACTGTTTTGAGGACTGAGGATTAATAAGCATTTCAGATGGTTCGTATATGGTGTCAAGGAACATGCATACTCTGAGATAAAGCCCTAAGCAGTCTGCCAAGAGCAATGTTCCTCAAACGTGGCTGATCATCAGAGCAGAATTACCTGGGCGCTAGTTAAAAATAGTTCCCAGGCTGACACACATTTCTTGAAGGACATAGAAACTCTTCTTTTTAATCAACATCCACGAAGATTCTGATAAGCCACTGAGAAATTTCACACTTATTGAACTGGCAAAAATCCAAAGTTTGACAACACTCTCAGATCATAACACTTTGAGAAACGCTCATACATTACTGATGGAAGTGTAAACTAGAACAATTTCCATAGAGAGAGTTGCAGTATCTACCTAAATTATAAATGCAGGTACCCTACAACTCAGCCATACCACTTCAGGTCTTTATCCTACAAATGTATGTGCACATAAAAAGTGACACATGTAAAAAGTTTATTCACTAAAGCAGTGACTATAACAGCAGAACACATGAAATAGAGGAGGAAGTTCTATACATACTAATATTGAAAGAGGTTCAAAACATTATCAGTAAGTGGAAAAATAAGCATGATTTAGAGCAGTGTACAGTAAAACATGCTAACATTTATGTTAAAAGGGGGGAACCTAAGTAACTAGAAAAAGACTACAAACTAAGTCCAAAGCTTGCAGAAATAAGGAAATAAAGGTTAGAACAAAGATAAATGAAATAGAGAATTGGAAAAAAATAAAGTGATGAAACCAAAGCTGGTCAACACAAGTGATAAACCTTTAGCTAAATGGACTAAGACTCCAAAAGAGAAAATTCAAAATATTAAAAGCAGAAATGGAAGTGGTAAATTGACACTGACTCTACAGAAATAAAAGAATTAGTACTATGAGCAACTACATGACAAAAAAACTGCATAACCTAGATGAAATAGACAAATTCCTAGAAACACCAAACCTACCCAGACTAAATCACAAAGAAACAGAAAATCTGAATAGGTCTGTAACTAGTAAACAGATGGAATCAGTATCAAAATCTACCAACAAAGAAAAGCCCTGAACCTGATCACTGGTGAGCTCTACTAAACATTTAAAAAAGAATTAATACCAATCTCCCTCAAAATTTTGCTAACTCATTCTATGAGGACAGCCATTACCCTGATACCAAGGCTAGACTAAGATTCTACAAGAAAAAATACTATAGACCAACATCCCTCACGAACACTGATGCAAAAATCCTAACAAAATACCTGCAAACAGAATTGGATGCCATGTTAAAAGGATTATACAGCTATATCCCTTTAGGAAATAGGATTTACTCCTGGAACTAGGATGGTTCAAGATAGGAAAATTGGTCAAAGTAATGTGTCACCATCAACAAAAGGAAGGGAAAAAAACCACATGAGCATCTCAACGGGGGCAGAAATAGCACTTGATAAAACTCAACAATCTTTTATGATAAAAACACTCAACAAAACACAAATAGAGGGAAACTACTTCCACATGATAAAAGCCATATATGAAAAATACATGGCAAACATCATACAATGGTGAAAGACTGAACACTTTTCTTAGTCTAAGATCAGGAACAAGGCAAGGAGACCCACTTTCACCACTTCTATGCAACAGAGTTCTAGCCCCAGCAATTAGAGGGAGGGAGTGGAGAAATAAGGGCATCCACATAGGAAAAGAAGTAAAATTATCTGTTTAAACATCATCTTGTTATGTTTAGGGTTTGGAAACCCTAGATGCCACCAAAAAAAAAAAAAAACAAAAGCTGTTAGAATAAACAAATGCAGCAGCATGCAGTCAACACACAAAATCAGTTGCATTTTTATACATAAACAATGAAGAATCTAAAAAGGAAATTACAAAAAATTCCATAAAAAAATAAAATAATTAGGAATTTAATCAAAGAGGTGAAAGAATTGTATGATGAAGTCTATAAAACGATGCTGAAAAAATTTAAAAAGATATAAATAAATGAAAGCACATCCCATGTTCATCAATTAAGGCTTAATATTGCTAAAATGTCAATACCATCCAAAGCAATTTACAGATCCCTATCAAAATCTTAATAACTATTTTCTTTCTTTTTTTTTTTATTTTAGATTATTCAGTACAGTTTCAATCTTTTACTCCCATTCCAG
>CM052544.1:82848685-82877600 GCA_028533065.1 Trachops cirrhosus | reverse complement strand
ACATGGAGGGTTAGCAACAGGGGAGTGGGAGGAGGAGAGAGGGGGAAAAGGTAGGGAGAATAAGTAGCATAGATGGTAGATAGGAAATAGACAGGGGGAGGGCAAGAATAGTATGGGAAATGTAGAAGCTAAAGAACTTATGACACATGGACATGAACTAAAGTGGGAGAATGTGGGTGGGAGGGGTGTGCAGGGTGGAGGGGAATGAAAGCGGGTAATGGGACAACTGTAATACCATAATCAATAAAATATATTAAAAATACACACATTAAAAATTAAAGTATGTAAACATATTCATATATAATACATAAATATATGTTGTTACTGGAAATGTACACAGTATATATTCATTGTTTTACATGCTATAAAAAAGGTCTTTAATAACCCCACCTATGTGTGTTTATGTATGACTTACCACCTGTCTCTATGTTGTCAAATCTAGTGGTTTTCTTTGGCATCTTATTTGACCTCAAAGAAGCATATGTTGCATTTTATCACACATCTTTCTTCAAATGCATTCTCCTCTTCTTTCTACGGTACCATATTTTCTTAGTTTTCCTTCTGGTTCTTTCTTATCCATCTCCCCTTCTCCTGCTCTCAGTAAATGGAAAGCTCTGTGTCCTGGTGTTGGGCTCTCATTTTTTCTCAGGATTTATTGTCTCCCTAGGTGATCTCATAAGGTCTTTTGGATTTGAATACCATCCAAATGCTTATGACTTGAGATTTTTATTTCCAATCCTGGCTTTTATCCATAGCTTCATACTCTTAAGCTTAACTCTCAATCCGATATTGGTCCTTGGATATATAATAGGTCTCTTGAATTTAAAATATCCAAAATAGTATTTTTAACCTTTCTCCATACTCTAATGTATTCCTGTGCATGAACTAGTCTCTTTACTGCCTTTTGTCTTTATATCTTAACCACGGTTCCCCTCACTCACTCTGCTTCAATCTAACTTACCCTTTTGCTCATTCTTAGATATACCAAGTTCATTCTTGATCAGGACCTTTGCATCCTGTGCTCCCTCTTCCCACAGTTCTCTTCCTTCTGATTTTCACTTGGCTAATCCCTTCTTGTTATCCAGATCTCAGCCGTCCTCTCCATGGAGTGCTCTCTCTTGATCACCTTGTCTAAAGTAGCTCTCATTCCCCAATAGCTCTCTACACCTGATTTTATTGTATCCATAACATCTATATTTCATTATCTGTCTCTTCTAAAATAGAGCCTCTGTTAGAGAATCCATCCATCCTATGAACACTTATAACCAGAGCACCTTTGAGAGTTCCTGGCAGACACAGAATAGGTGCTTACTTAATGTGTGTGTTTGCATAGAAATAAAGTTGGAAAGGGTATATACCAAACAGTTGACAATGGTTACCTTTGAGTGGGGAGGTGTAGGGAAGGTAAATTATGAATTGACTTTCACTCTCTATCAAGATATGTTTCAGTTAGTTTTAAGTTATTTGAAATGAGATTGTGTTAGTTTAACAATTAGAAATATTAATATATATATTTTCAACTGGAAAAATTGGTTGACAAAGTTTTGATGCTTACATAAAACAGTTTAATTGAGAGATGCATTTATATGAGATACCTTCTTCAGGATGTTAAGTTAGTAACTTCTTATTGTATACAGTAAAATAGCTATGGTTTTGTAAAAGCACTGAAACATGGAGCCCCAGAAACATTTCACCCAGTTCTTTTTCCTTTGAACTTGACCACTGTATCTCTCATAAATCATTCAAATTGATATCTTCTTCAAAAGGTAACAGATCAGATCATTAGCTTCATAATAACTTATGCTTATTTTTCTTTCAATTACTATGTTTTACATTTTTGTTTAATAAGTTCATCCTGAACAGGTTTATTTGTTTTTTTGTTATAAACATACTAACTTTGTAACATTAGCTGTCATTCCCAGGTCTGAATGTTAAGTCAGCATGTGTTTGAAAGACCTTCAACTTATTGAGTATTGCAAGTCTCTGATTGTTTTGGAACGTCTTCTGATACCTGTGGACTTAGTTCAAGGCCAGCTTTTTTTTTTTTTTTTTTTTTTTTTTTTTTTACTAATAGGATGAACAAATGGTTAATTGTTTGTTTGCTTTGGTCACTCAAATGCAAGACCTTACCATGTATAAAAAGTGTAGCTGCAGTTTCTGGTCAGTGACATCCTTACCTTTCTCCTCCTCAGGTTTGGCATTAGATTTGCTAAATGATGACCATATCTTTGATCTGGGGGATTGTGATAGCAATGGGCTGCTGTTTGTGGCTTATTCTTGGAATGAGGAGAAGGTAAAAAAAAATCTTTATATTGAATCTAAGTTGATTCAGTTAATGTTTTTTTACATTCATTGTTATAAAATAAATTTGGCTTTCTGTACTTACACTAACATTTTCTTTAATTTTCTTCTAAAATTAAAAAATTTAAAATTTTTAAAGTGGTATCTTTTAAGTTATATTTAACAAAAGATATAATGGTGGTTTTCTTTTTAGCATTGGCATATCAATGGTAATGTAAAAATGTACAGACTTGTTAACACAACTGACAGAAATTTGTGAGGTCTCTGTGCATGTTTGTGTGGGCATATGAAGAGGAAGTCTGGGTTAGTAAAGATACAAGTGTAAGTGGGATCTGCCATGAAAAGAATTTCTTTGTATCATGTGGATCAAGTAGATGTTCTGACTAAATAAATTTTCTCCTTCATCTAGTTCTTGTGCATTGTAGAGACTCAGCCTAAGTGTAGACGAGAGCAGAGAGCCTGCATTGATCATTCTATTGTTTTTTTTCTTATTAAAGATATTTGACCATGATGAATTGGGAAACTGCTACATGCATGTGACATCACTTTTATTTGTATGTGTCATTTATTTATAGCTGGTTTGAGAAAGCAGGAAATACAAATAGAGTCAGATATATAGGCATAGTTTAACTTTTGATTGGCTCAAAGGGTGTTCATGGGGAGGGGTTGGGTAATATGTAAGTATTCTCAGTGGGGTCATTCTCCAAAGGATACAGTTACCCACAATGTATCTACAACTGTGTAGATTGTTATGTGTTATATACCTTTGACAAGTATGTTCTGTCCCTTAAGATGTTTTAATTCAGGCCTGATGGTTTCTAATTTTAATTAAACTACTTATCTTTGAAATAAGAAAATAAAAAGTAATTATTTTATGCTATGTTATTCTATCAAGAAGGATAGTATTTTATGTTGGGAAATAAATGTTTATATTCTTTAAAAAAACATTTAAAATTGCATGGAAGAGTACTGAATGACAGTAGATGATTCTGTCAATATTTATCTTGATTTTATTTTATATGCTAATTTATCAAATGAGATTCTCCTTAACTATCATCACAGAATCATATCTTTAAACTATGAAGATTATGAAAACTGCAATTCTGTAATCCTCTCTGTTATTCACTATTCTATACCTTTAAAGAAAACAGTAAATTACTTAGGCAAATTATGCTTAGGAAAATATTAATGCTAGAATGTATTTTGATCTCCATATTGAGAGCAAAAATCTTGTTGGTCTTGTTCGTCCTTTTATCCTCATCATTGGGAAAAGTGACTATCATATAGTGGACATTCAGTAAGTGCTGTGGAATGTAACCATAGAAAGATGGTGGGTATCGTAACCATTTTCACCAACATCTTACCAGGTTAATATAGCCCATTATTTTAGTAAAAGATCAGGGTCCCATCAACACTAGAAAGTATCTATAAACTGTAGAGTTTTGAAATTTGAAGTCAATAGTAACAATTCAAAAACCTGGTATAAATATAAAACTGTGTAATTTTCCATATCTACCATATGTTTGTATCTTAAGAAAAATGGGTGAACCGCCTCTGGAGAATGGGCTGATTCCATACCTAGGATGTGCTCTGCAGTTTGGTGCCAATCCGCTCGAGTTCCTCAGAGCAAATCAAAGGAAATACGGTCCTGTTTTTACCTGCAAACTAATGGGAAACTATGTCCACTTCATCACAAATCCCTTGTCATACCATAAAGTGTTGTGCCATGGAAAATACTTTGACTGGAAAAAATTTCATTTCACAACTTCTGCAAAGGTAACTGCTTTTGCATTATACAGCATTCTGTTTATTTTCTGCTTTTTAAATATGTCAGTCTACTTAGTTATTTTGAGGTACTTTGACTTAGAGATGTGACAGAGAGTTACCCTAACATGAACATTCTTGAGAATATAATCAAATTAGACATAACCTTTTGGTACTAATCATTTAAAAAGTCAGAATAACTACAGGTTTGTCATTTCTTAACCAGCTAATAAAGGTGAAATAAAAATTAAATATTTTACTGAATCAGATGACACTGTATAAGTAAAATAGGTACAAGTTTACTCATGTCAGCCATGTCTGCACAACCCAGAGTGCATATGGTGAGAACTTAACATTGAACCATTGTTTTCCCACACCCGTGCTACAACTTTGTTTAATTTTACTAAGGAATTGACCAGATATTTTGGCATCACTTAGATGTAATCTAAGAGGCTCTTTTATAGAGAAAATAGTTACTGTATGTTGCTGTGTATAATGCACACATTTTTGCCCAAATTTTTGAGGGAAAAATAAGGATGCACATCATACATAGGTAGTACTAATTCTGAATCTATATAAATGTTTTTTAATTCTTTCACTTATGCTTATGTGTTAACTCTAGAAAGTCTAGAAAGTAATAATGGTATCCATATGTTCAAAAATAAATGCTAAAATTCCTTTATAATACAAAAAACACAAGTCTCTAAATATAAATAAATAAATATTGAACTAAAAAATGAAAATGAAAAATTTTTTTCCTGAAAGTTTGGGCCAAAAACCTGGGTGCACATTATACACAGCAAAATATGGTAACTAACATTAATGGCATCTCTGCAAGGAAATATTACACATGGTTTCTGCCTCTAAGTAAATTAAAGTCTGGTTAAAATACATCTACAAAGAATATAAAAGAGAACTAATAATTAAAAACAATTTTTGATTAGTACCAAATTAACATGCAAATAAATAAATGCCTTTTAGCATAATAAAAATAAACAGACAAATAGAATGGTTGAGGGAAGTCTCACTGAGGAGCTGGGGTTTAAACGTGGCCATAAAGAAAGGGTATAAGTTGGTCATTTATTAGAAAATGCTACAAAACTGTATGTGGAAAGGGCAATTTCTATCCCTCTTTTTAAACAAGTAGACTTTTTTTCAAAACGAAACTTTTCCACTTATCAAAGTATCTAATTTGTTTTTCAGCCATTTACTAGCACTGGGTCAGGTTTAATTTCTTTTTCACATGTTTTGTTTACTGTCAGGCATTTGGGCACAGAAGCATTGACCCAAGTGATGGAAATACCACTGAGAACATAAGCAAAGCTTTTGTCAAAAATCTGCAGGGTGATGCCTTGAATTCCCTCACAGAAGCCATGATGAAAAACCTCCAACTTGTCCTGAGACCTCCAGTCACTCCTGATTCAAAGAGACCTGCCTGGGTAACAGAAGGGATGTATGCCTTCTGCTACCGAGTGATGTTTGAGGCTGGGTATTTAACTCTCTTTGGCATAGACCTTACAGAACAAGATGCACTCATTCTGAATAAACTTGACAACTTCAAGCAATTTGACAAAATCTTTCCAGCCCTGGTAGCAGGCCTCCCCATTCATGTGTTTAAGACTGCACACCAAGCCCGGGAAAAACTGGCAGAGGGCTTGAGGAATGAGAACCTGGGAAAGAGAGAGCACATGTCAGAACTGGTCAGGTTCCTGAATGACATGCTCTTCACCTTAGATGACATGGAGAAGGCCAAGACGCAACTCGCTGTTTTGTGGGCATCGCAAGCAAACACCATTCCGGCCACTTTCTGGAGCTTATTTCAAATGATAAGGTAACCAGCAACTTACTCAGTTCTTTCTTTCAGAAGAAGGTAGAAATTCAACTCTTAAGAAAAATCATGAGCAGCCATGACCTGTAAACGTGTCTTATAGAAGCAGAACTTCCCAGGGAAAGGAATGCGCTGGTGCGGGTCCATTCAGGTCACCTGAGCCCAGAGCCCTTGCTCTTAACCCCAGGTGTTTGTCATGACACCAACTTAAGTCCATGAATTCGGTCTCTATAATCACAAATATATATTTAAGTGACTAATGATTTATGAACAACGAAGGGGCAGGGCCTATGCTTTATTCATTTGTGCATTAACAATATGTTTTCACTAAGTTTTTGTCTTACTGTTATTCTTTAAAAAATGTTTATTGATCTTTAGAGAGAGAGAGGAAGGAAAGAGAGAAAAATGCCAGTTTGTTCTTTCACTTATTTATGCATTCATTGGTAGCATCTTGTATGTGCCCTGATCAGGGTTTGAACCTACAACCTTGGCGTATTGGGACATAGCTCTAACTAGCTGAGCCATCTGGCCAGGGCCTTTGTCTTATTGTCTATTTGACCAAATATCATAGCTATGGATCCATTATTCTTGATGGGATTTAGCTAGATTTTGCCTTTCAGAACTGTATGTAGCTAAAAAAAAACAAACAAAAAAAAAACTGTATGTGACATGTTATTTTACATAAACATGATTTATTTCCAAAGTGTTAGTGTTTTGGAAATTTGACATTCAAATAGTTTACTGAATTATTCCAGTTAAATTGGATGTTTAGTATCACATAGACACAAAATTACTATCCCCTGGGATTGAAAACACCAAATTTTCATTGATAGCTTTTAGTTTTTTGCCTGTAATATAAAAAAATATTGTCAAAACAATTTCAGATTTTAAAAAAAGCCATTATCAATCTGTCTGAAATGCTCAATGTCTTCCAGAGTTTTTACTTGAGGGAGAGCTCTGTCCAGAACAAAATCACATATTTACAGTAAGGTCGCAGCATCAATTTAATGTCATGTAGCTAATAGTAGCCATTTTACGGTAATCACATAAATACTTATCAGATATCAAACATTTCTGAGAATCAGTGACCTATAATCACATCATGCAGATTTCTTACAGTGGCACTGAGGCTCCGGTAAACTTCAATGCATAAAAGTTTACTTTCACTTGTGAAATGAAGTAGCATGAAGTAGCATTCATTTCGCAAGTCAAAGTGCTAGAACAATTATAAATGGAAAAGCTGTTGTTCTACCTGAAATCGTGGTATGGATTTTAGGAGTAAATTTAAATTTCCATTTGTAACTTAGCCAGTACCATACAATTGTTGTTTTAGATGTAATTTTTCTTGTCAGTTACTATGTAAATGACTAATTTGACCTTTTAATCTAGAAGGTCACTACTAGAATCACTTATAAAAATCTGTCCAGTTTTACTTCTACATAGCAAGACCCTTTTAAGGTAGCTATTCTTGCTGATATGCAAGGACTTATACACAATTACAAAATAAAGTTAAAAAAGGAAAGGAAATATCCCCTTTCCACCTTCTCTCTGGTATTTTGATCACCTATTTACCAAGATAGGGGAAAATCCTATGTATTTGCAAATTTTCTGATACAGAAAAAATTTATTTGCTGTACATCTTTTCTTTTCTCTTAACTTTTAATAGGAACCCTGAAGCAATGAAAGCAGCTACTGAAGAAGTGAATAAAACACTAGAGAATGCTGGTCAAAAAATCAGCTTTGACGACAAACCTATTTGTTTGAATCAAATGCAACTGAATGACATGCCAGTATTAGGTATCCATCGCTTACTACATTACATTTCATTTACTGCTTCCTACTAACAGTAATTGTCAGTATATATTATGCACTTGCTTGTTTTAGGCATAACGCTAAGTATTTCCTATGTGTTATCTCTTTTGATCTTCACAGCAACCTATGATTAGGGACTATTTCCATTTCTCTATAACAAGTAAGGAAACTGACACTTAGAAGCTCAGTTGCTGTCCAGCATGGAATGGTGAACCAATTAAACATTAATGTGGGACTCCAGACCCTGCACTCTCAATCACTTCTCAGTGCTTCATACTCTGTTTCTTTGGTTATTACTCTTACATTCATTTTACAATTAATTGGGAGCATATTATTCATTTTCATGAAATAAAGGGGGAAAAGTACCATGGAGAAACCACAATTAGCCTTGGCTGGTGTGTGACTCAGTAGATTGAGCCTGCGAACCAAAAGGTCGCTGGTTCAATTCCTGGTCAGGGCACATGCCTGGGTTGCCAGCCAGGTCCCCAGTTGTGGGTGTGAGAGGCAACTGGTTGATGTTTCTCTTACACAGAGATGCTTCTCTCTCTCTCTCTCTTTCTCCTTCCCTTCCCCTCTCTCTAAAAATAAATAAATAAAAATTTAAAAATAATAATTTGCATTTAAAAAAGAAATCACAATTAGATGCATGGGTTGGATAATGGGATTGAAGGTTTTTCTTATTTTTGTTTTTTTTATATTTTATACAAACACACAAAATGTGTTTTTATAGTAAGAAAGAGTTTTCTTTCTGTTTTTGTTATTTTTTAAAAGATTTTATTTATTTTTTAGAGAAGGGAAGGGAGAGAGAAAGAGAAGGAGAAAAACTTCAATGTGTGGTTGCCTCTGGGGTGCCCGCTATTGAGGATCTGGCCCACAACCCAGGCATGTGCCTTGACTGAGAATCGAACCAGCGATGCTTTGGTTTGCACACCTGCACTCAGTCCACTGAACCACACCAGCTAAGGCTGTTTTTGTTATTTTTGACCATAGGAAAGAAACTAATATGTGCTTTTAGGGTCATTGTGTGTTAGTGGAAAGGGCTAGGAGGCCAGAAGCATAGGTTCCATGTTGTGCTCTGTCATGGGAGACCTTAGACATGTCACCACTTCTGGGGCCCTTACTTTTCTCCTTTGTAAAATAAAGTGCTAACAGGTTATGATTTTACACACAATCATGCGGTGAAAACCCCAGGTATGACAATTAAAAGGATAGAGGCTGGAAGGTCAGGCTAGATCTTCTCACTAGGTTGGCGTGTTTTAGCCACTCACAGGGTGACTCTTTTTGCCCCTTTACATCTTTACCAGGCAGCAGGGCCTTGCCGTGAGGCACTAGGCAGTGCAATGATAAAAAATGGGTCTTGTCAACACTGAATTGAAGTCTCATTAACCATCTGGCCAAATAGTTCTATACTCAAATATTATCAGTACATTAAATCTCAAAAATGATAAACTTTGAATAAATCACATAAAAGTGATTTACTGTTTTTGCCAATTGTATTATGTCTAGTGACATGTATAAATAAGATTATTTTTCCATAAATTTATGAAAGTCTAGCTCCTGTTGATGACTGAGAAGATTATAACTTTATCAAATGATTATTATTAGCCCAGATTATCAGATTAAAAAATACATTCAGACACAACTGAGTCATTGATCACAGCATAGTAGTAACTGAAAAAGCTGGGAAATTTGTGTCTAGCCAGCTTTTCACAGTCTGTTTAGCTCTGTGTTTTGGGCTGCTAGAAGTGTTTCAGATTCTATATTATGTGGCCTTTAAATACTTAATTTGTTCTTCCTTTTGCCCTCCCAACCTTCTTCTCTCCCTTCCTCTCTTCCCCTGCCCTTCCTCACCTCCTTTCTTCCTGTACAAATATTCAGATAGTATCATCAAGGAGTCTCTGAGGCTCTCCAGTGCCTCCCTGAACATCCGGACTGCTAAAGAGGATTTCACTTTGCACCTCGAGGACAGTTCCTATAATATCCGCAAAGATGACATCATAGCTCTGTATCCTCAGTTAATGCATTTAGATCCAGAAATCTACCCAGACCCTTTGGTAAGTGCCTGTTCATCAAAGTCAGTATCCAAGTGATATCTATCCAGATTGAAATAAAGAGGAAATTTACCATTACAGGACTGATTTGATTATTGAAGTCATAGGGATTGTCGTCTCCTTTATTATGTCAAATATTCATATATTTTGGACCATCTGGACGATGGTCTGAACTTTTCATCTTTTTCTCTGATATTTGTTATTACATAATCTCTGTTAGATTATATTTGCAGTCGTGATAATAAAGCTTCTGCCTTTCCTTCTCCTTGAAAAATGCTTGTTCCCAAATCCAGGAAATTAGAGGCTTCTAGTGTGTTATCTGAACCCTTCTTTCTCGTTCTGCCTAACTGAGGAACTCATCTCCCAGGGAGAGTAGGAGGCATCTCAAAACTTTCTGGTTCCTATCAGTTCTTGTTAAACTCCTGTTCCTCATTACTTTTTAATTCATGGTGGGGTATTTGTTCAATTACCAATAAATTAGATTAAAAAAGAAAATTATTCTTTGGCGCTTCCAGGTCAAAGAACAGATGCATTTATTTAAAACTAACTTACAGATTTGTTTTCTTTGTACTTTCATTGCAGACGTTTAAATATGATCGGTATCTTGATGAAAACGGGAAGACAAAGACCACTTTCTACAGCAATGGACTCAAGTTGAAATATTACTACATGCCTTTTGGGTCAGGAGCGACAATATGTCCTGGAAGATTATTTGCTGTCCAGGAAATCAAGCAATTTTTGATTCTGATGCTTTCCCACTTTGAACTAGAACTTGTGGAGAGCCACATTAAGTGTCCCCCTTTGGATCAGTCCCGTGCAGGCTTGGGCATTTTACCACCATTAAATGATATCGACTTTAAATATAAATTCAAACATTCGTGAATACATGGTTAGACATGTATTCAAGAGGAAATTAGATCACGTGACAAATTGTGGAATGTCACCACTTCTCCGTCCCTTTGACAGATAGATATATTGGTAGTGGAGCTGATTCAGCAAGTTCATTTCTGTTCGCAGATACATGCTTGTGAATCTTAACATTTTGGTGATGGTTTCCAGAAGCTATCTCAGACTGCGTTAATGAAGAAAACTAGTTTCTAGAAGCATTATAATGTGTTTTCATTTGAATAAGTCAATAATGTTCATGTAGCTTTGGACTAACCTTCATTATTTTCAGAGGAAAAAGTCTTTTATTTTCCTGAATGAAGATATTCCAATTGGCAGAATATTTTTCCTAAGGAAACTGCTTTATTTTTGTAAAAACCACTCAACAATTGTGAAAGAGTTGCAAATTCACGTTTTAGTGAAACTGCATGAATTCTTGTCTACATGTGGAACTCTTCAGGTGTAGATGTATATTACAAAGGATATTTTGAAAGATTAAATTATGCTTTTTAATGAAAAGAAAACATTGGTCAGCTTTCCTTAGATCTGGTTTTCAGGGATTTAAAAATGATGATCTGTTGTTCTGAAAACATTAAAATGGTTTTAATATTTTCCCTTTGTGCTTTAATTTACTCTTTCTAAAAAATCTAATGTCTATGTCAGATTTCAGCTATCTTATTTATACTTTCATTTGATTCTATGTTAATGAGATTTTATTTTTTCAGAGAAGGCAGGTTTTCTGCTATTACTAAACATGCAACAATGAAAAGAATGGAGCTCTCACGTGACATGTTTTAATATTAAAACTGGATAAAATAAGCCATTAAAAATTTTAGATATGAAACATGAAGAGTTCATTAAATGTAACTTGACATTTTACTCTATTTAAATAAAATATTTTTATCTTTATATGACTTGTTGAAAGAAACATAATTTAAGCCTATGTGATAGTGTTCACTGTGTACAACAATGCTTTGATAAAATATTTTAAGTGTTGGGATTATCAGCTATAATAGTTGCTTTCAAATTATAAGAGGAAGTTTAGTTAAAAAGTCACAGAGGTAGAAGAAGTGAGCTGTAGAAGAAATGGGCTCAGGAAACCAGTTACAGAGGCAATGGAAGGCCCCTTGGCGCTCAGGAGAAGGAGGGAGGCAAAGAAAACATGCTTGGGGAAAGGAGGCAGGGAAAGGGGTGGGCGCAGTCCAAGAGAGCCACCTCACCTATAAAATGTTTATTAATATTCCTGTATGTATTTATAAATTATGTTTAACTTTAATCTTATAATACAAATATTAAGAAAGCATTGTAACATTTGATAACTTTGAAATGATCCACATTTCAGAAATAAAAGTGTGAATGTGCATGTTAAAAATTTTTTTTTGAAGTAGCCAAAAAGTTTGTCACAGTCAGAATTATAGAAATGAGAACGACAGCCTGGTTGCAGGGAGGGGTGTTATTCAAAGTATTTATAAGAACTCAAAGAGCACTGCAATAGGGTCTTTTGGTGTCTTCTCAATGGTTCATGTGGACAATTGATTCTCCCTGCCTCTAAGTGGCCTTTGGGCATTGGCAAAATGCATAATATTAATCACAGTGATTCTGTTACCTGCAGAAAGGTCAAATCTTGGAGTGTCCACTCTGAGTGACAAAAAGTAGACGACGCATTTGAGAAAGTTTCCCTCCTCTCAGGGCAGAAGTAAATAATGCAGAATGACTTTTACAAAATGCTCATTTTACCTGGCCTACTTCTCATGGAGCTAAGATTTGTCCCTGGGGCCGTGCAGAGAAAGCCTAGTTTATTTTGGGTGTGGCAGCCTTTCGCACAGGTGAGGATGGCCCTGGAGTTTGCGGCCCTTGGAGCCCACACATCATGGTTCTTCTTGGTCTTGTCCTTTTGTCCCCTTTAATGTCCCACCACCACCATCCCACGTGCCTGCCTCAGGTCCCTGGAATCCAGTTTATCTTCTAGAAGTCAGGACACTCATCTCTGAGTTTATGACAATTACTATCTTCCTCCTTTAGAACACTAAAAAAACTCAAGTCCTCATGTTAAAATGAATGCCTAAAGTCAGCCCTCCATTCTCATTCACTTTTGAGGTTGGAGCAATTGATCACGTAGTCAACCAGGGAGGGTTTCCTGTGAGGGATGTGTGGGAGCACCATGGGGTCTTGTCTGTCCTACAGAACGTCCAAGGTCATGAAAACTTCAGTCACAGGGTCCCAGTAACTACCTTTGACACAGTGAGTAGTGAATGTTGAAACTCCCTGGACATGCAAAACATCAGCTTTGTGAATGATCTGGAAAACCTAAGGAATGCTGAGCTGCAGAATGGGGTGGGGAGGCAGACTGCAGATTTCAGGCCATGTGACAGGGGCTGCACCAGCTGTCAGAGCAGTGGGGAATCTGAGAAGGTTGGTGAGTTGTCCAAGATTACACAATGAGTCTGGGAATAACCAGGACCACAATTTACAGGGCCCCGTCTCTCTGAGTCACAAACACACACACACACTCCCTTTCCTAGGGAAGGGAGGAAGGAGAGGTAGGGAGAGACAAGGGCAGAGTCAGGGGTGCAGCTCAGCAGGCTGGCCAACATGGACAGGATGAGGGTCCTACCCACTCAGAGCCAGCCCTACCCTATCCACCACAGGAAGCTGAAGAAGCTTCAAGCACATGAGAACGTAAACATAGTGACTTAGGCTGTGGAGTCACTCTGGAGAAGGGGGCAAGGCTGCCAGGGACATTCCTTTCCCTCCTCAGTGTCGAGAGGTTCGAAGTTGGGAATCTCCAAGACACTTTCTCTGCCCCATCCCCACCCCTGCACACGTTTGTCCCCACTGCTTCCCTCTCACAATCCTTGAATGTCCCTTACCTGCCATTGGGTCACTCTACTGGACCTCCTGTTCTCATCCACAACTGCCTCTCCTCAAGTTCCCCTAATAATGGCATTTTCCTCTTTCCTAATAGCACTCTTCTTCTAAGGACTTTTCCATCCAGTTTCTCCTGGGAGGTAGGCTAAATTGCTATTGCAACCCCCACTTCAACGTGTTTAGGAAATTTCCTCAGAAAAAGCTGGTGCTCACCAGCTCCTTGGCAGTGAATCTGTGAGCAGAGGCCAGGTCTCCGACCCCCACAGGCCCCCAGCTGGTGCTGTCCCTGCATCTGGCAGAGCTCTCCCAGCCTCTGTCCAGCGCCATTCTTCATTTCTCTCCCACCTCCCTCCCACCACCATCTGTCTTTCCCCAGTGCTCTCAGTTCTGACACCACCACCAACCTGCCTCCAGAAGTCATCACTGGGGACAATAGCTGGGGTCACAGAGTGCATGTAAAATGAGAGGGAGAAGGGTGACAGACAGCCCAGGTCCATCCCCAGACTCGCCTCTGGAGCCAAGCAGAAATCTAGGAGGAGGGGTCTTTCCATCCCTGATTAGGCTCTGTCCCTAGCTCCTCCTTGGCCCCTGCTGACCCCTTCTTGTGGCTTCTCCCATCACTTCCCCCCTCTCTGTGTATATGCAGTGTGGGGAGCCAGCCAGGGAAAGCAAGAAGAGTGGGGGAGTCAGGGACAGCCTGGGCCCCACTTCTGGCATCCTATCGCTCAAGGACAGGAAGCTGAGAATGCTTCCCTCTGAAGGTGAGAGAAGCTGAAGGACTCTTCTCCCTTCCCCACGCCATAATGTGGTGGCAGCTGGGAAAGGGTGGACAAAGTTGGGACACAAAGACCCCCTTCAGCAAAGGCAAGAGATAGGTCAAGTGAGGAACTCAAGCACAGAGAACCCTCTCCAAACCTAGGGGCGATGGTGGGTGGGATGCAAAGGGGCCCTTCAGGCTTTGACAGAACTGTGGTGATGACTGGGATCCCAGGTTTATCAGGAACTTTAAGTGCACCCTCACCCTGCAGCCTCTACCAAGCTGTTCTAGGCAGGTCAGGGTGCAGGTCCAGGAGGACATGTCTTCCCCCAGGGCTATCAGTCCTGTGCTTCTGTCTCTCCATCTCTGCCCATGGCAGTCACCATGGTGATGGGGAGTGTCCCTTACCCCTCTGGAGGATTCTCAATGCCCATGGGAAAACATTAAGGAGCCGAGTTCGTGAGACTCCCCACACCACACCCTGCCCTGACTGTTTTTCCCTGGGGAGGGTAATTGAGGGAGGGCCCAGGGCGCTAAATCCCAGAAGGGGGCCTGGGGATGGGGGACTGGCTGGGTGAAATCATGGGAAGGTGGGCAGCACTGGGCGGTCCCATACCCAAAGCTGATGGGGGTTGGGCCACTACAGGCTGCAGGGAAGGGGTGCTGCTGGCGCAAAGGACTTCCCCTGCAACAGCAGACTGCTGCTGAGGACAGAACTGGCCCTGGTCTTAAATGGTCAACTATTCAGAGTGGTAAACATATTGTCCTACGATAAACTATAATAATTTTGTTCATTATTCATTTCTTAGAAAATCAAAATACATTCACTCAGAAATTCCCGTCACGTCTCATAAAATTCATTAAAGGTTTTTAACCCTTGCCATTTTATATTGCCATGGAATTATCACTTACATAGGTTCTCACTTCAAGAAAATCAAACTCATTTAGATGTGGTTTAAGATGAACGAAGTTCTATTTTATAGCAAATGGTTTAAAACTCAATTTCTGGTGTAGTTTCCTAATCTATTTCATAATTGCTGGGGCACCCATACACCTTTGCGCACCTTTATTCCTGCAGAGCACCGGCTGGCTTTTGATGGAACTGTGGGCCAAAGGCGCCCGTCCCCCTGTTTTTGTGTAGATGGAAAGCCAAGATTGGTTTTTACATTTTAATGTTTACTTTAAAAAAATTGTATTTATTGATTTCAGAGAGGAAGGGGCAGGGAGAGGGAGGAACATCAATTTGTTGTCCCACTTATTTATTTATATATTATCAAACAATATATATTGGTTGATTCTTGTATGTGCCCTGACCAGGGATTGAACTTGCAACTTTGGTCTATCTTGACAACACTCTCACCAAGTGAGCTACTTGGCCAGGGCCTGATTTTTACATTTTTAGATGGTTGGGGGGAAAAAATCTAAAGATGTCTTGACATATGGAAATTCTATGAATTCAGATTTCTGCAACCGGAAGTAAAGTTCTGTGGGGACACAAGTCCTTTTATTTGTATTCTTTGCTAGGGCTGTTTTTATAATGCAATTGCAGTGGAGACCATGGTGCTGCAAAAGCCTCAACCATTCACAACATGGTCCTTTATAGGAAATATTTGCTCACCCCTGTTTGTACAGTAATCTCAAAACCTATTTTGTGCTATACTTTTACCGACTTAAAAAAAAAAGCACTAGTGCATGAGATCTTTTTTCACCTTTAAAAAAGCATGTGAGAGGACTACATTTAAAAAGTACAACACATATGATTTTCTTGTAAACAATCTTAGAACTTTATTGAAGGCTAAATCATTTTATTTAGGTGAGTTCTTTATTTGAAACAAGGGCCTACAATTAAGAAAAAATATAATAACCTGCTGTAAGATACACACACGTGTGTGTGTGTGTGTGTGTGTGTGTGTGTGTATTTAGCTAAATGTATTCAGGGTTACTGTGAACCAGGTCCATCCATACTTAAACGTTTCCCATGCTTCATCTCATTTGACCCTCATAAGGGTCCTATGAGGAGCCTGTCACGATCATCCCTGTATTACAGAGGGCAGAGTGGGAACACCAGCAAGGTTGTCAGTCACTGACCTCAGGTTACACTGTTGGCAAGTGGCAGAACTGGGAATGTTGGAACCAGGTTGTTCTGGCTCTAGAGCCAGCATTCTTCACTCTGTAGAAAGTCCAAGTGACAGACTGTCTTGACACAGGTCATGGAAGATTGCCTATGGTAAACAGAATCCATGATGTCATTTCTGTCCCATAGTTTCCACTGATCGGGAATATCATCTGGCTAGAGGACGAGGACACCAGACCTGCCATGCTCAGCCGGTCCAAGGCTGCCAGGAAGCTGAGGACTCCCACCCAGCAATGGCTCGGTGAGTCTGTGAGGAGCAGCTGTATAATCGAATACAGTTTGCAGTGTTAAATTATGATCCCCCAACCCCCCCACACCAACAGAGAAAGGTGCTCCTCTAACTCACCAATAACTTAGATTGGTTAATTCTGGAATTAAAAAGTGCTGTTCCTCTAAAATCAGTGTTTGACTTCTTTGAGATGGTTAGGATTATAGTTCACTGGGATTGGTCTCCTAAACAGATAATGGAATACCAATACCACACTCACCAGCCCATTCTCTACACCACATTGGCTGATACCAATTTAGACACTGGGACCTCTAGTGACATCAAGTCATCTCACAGCACTGATGCTTCATGGAGCATCACAGATCATTCACAGTCATCTCGTCTAAGCCCTCATTTGAGTCAGAAACTGACATCTGGTGAAATGATTTTGCTAAAAAGTTAGCACAGCAAATTACAGGATGGGTCTGATCCTAGAAGCTTCCTGATTGCACAGCAAATGCAGTAACCACTGAATTAACTGGTATACTTTTAACATTAAGAACTTCACCCTCCAAACCAGAGGCATTAAGTTTCACTGACTCCACAAAGCCCATTTCTTCAGCTATCAAGTTATATATAAAAAAAGCTTAGAAGTATAAAACATTTTCATAAACTTTAACATTACTATATATTTACAAATCTCTGAGACCTTTATTGAAAAAAGTGTACACCAACATTGTCTGTTCTCAACTTCATTTGCCAAAGTACCATTTCCAAGTGAAAGTTACCCAGCAGCCTGTTCCAAAGGTAATTAGAATATAGATGCAACACTTAACTGTCTTAGAGCAATTGAGCAATTAACTCAGTTGAAGGAGGGCAGTTGTAAGAATTATAAGAGTTCGTGAGAGAGAGTTTATGAGAGAAGGGAGGGCTGACAGGGGAAAGGGCGATCCACGTCCCCACTTGCTATTTCGCAAAATTTCCAACCCTGGGAGGTGAAAGAGCACAACGAAGACTTCACTTTCATCTCAATCCACAATTGTTCATGTGTTCCCACATTCACTTTTATGATGAAAAATGGTTTGAAAAGCCTTTTTAGTTAGAGTTTCTCATTATTATGTATTTTTCTTTTAAGTTTCCCAATTTGGGGCTTTATCTGGTTGCTCCAAACCTTTGCAGCAGAGAAAGGGCTGAGGCAACCAGGGAGATGCTGATGGGATACAATCTTCCTCACTGTCCCTGATGCTACATCTAAACATATTCTTTTTCATTTTTCTGGCAGGAAAAAAAGTGAAATTCACCTCATCTCCCCTGGAAACAGAAAAAGTTCTCTTACAACATAAAAATATATACATGTAGGAAGATATGCACAGGAAACCCTTTTCCTTCAGAGGGTGGTTTTTTTGCTTGTTTCTTGTTTTTGAGTGCATTGGTAGGAATGTGGTTAGGGAAAAGTTCTAAGAAACATGGTGAAAAACACACACTGAGGTACTCAGTGCTCCAAGTAACACGGTGCATCTGTCAAGGGCTGGCTGTCCCTGAGGAGGGAGCTACCTGATTCAGTTGAAATATAAAGTCAGGTGTCCCTGACTGTGCTTTGGCCAGAAAAACATGGCAGTCAAACAGAGTCAGCAGTTTCTCAGAAATATAGTTGAAAGTGCCTTTACCTCATCAGTTTTTTGGAGTGATTTCAGGGAACAGCAGCTCCCCACAGAGAGTAAGTGCGGTTGAGCTAATGCTATAGCCCACCAGAGCTCCTAATTGGTGTCTTACACACGGTAAGAGCTCAAACATCTGAAGACAGCAATGAAGTAAATAAATGAGTGGTGTGGAGGTGTTTTGCACTCTGTGGTCTCTATTTTTCTCAGTCCAGACTCCAACAAGTTGTTAGTGCTTTGTTGACTGTTTGCTGGCAGACTTTTTTTTGTTTCTATTGATCTCCCATGCTATTTAAAATATTGAGAAAGAGTTACACACAGAATTGAGAACACAGCTGGCTTGAGCTCAGGCCCACATTGCCTGATAGGGCCCGTTTACTATTTGCTAAAATAAAGTGGAGGTGGGGAGGGTGTCAGCTTTGTGCACAGCTGAACAGGCTGCTGATGGATCTCAGAGAGACCACGAGAGGTGGACAGTGTCAGACATAGGAAGTAGAGCCGAGGCTAAGCAGGCATAAGACAGAACTCTTCCTCCTTCTGTTCAGCCATTAATGTATTGCAGACTCTATATTTATACTCTGTTTTGTTACGAAGTCTTAGAAATGTTCAGCCTGCTGAGGGTCTGGACCTACATTTGGTTATAACCAAGCCTTTGCTTGTGGCATGATGAAATAGCCCATTCATTGTGCAGTTTTCTAGGGCTGGAGGATGAAACTCAGATGTCAGCCATCTCTTAGATTTCTGGTCTTACCATAATGAGGTCAAGGTACTTTCCTCATCATAACTAAAGCTGATTGACAAAGAAATAGCACCGAGATTTATGACTTAATTCAATTCTACCATGTGTAGAGAGTCCCAATTTATAAGTAATATGTTCCAAATATTCACTTATAAATAAAATATTTAGGATTCAGAACGTATTTTACTGACAAAACTATGTTTTAAGTGGAACTTAAACACCCAGAGAAACAAGTAAAAGCTAATTTAATCCATAACATCACATGGGTCATTCTGTTTTGAATAATTTTGCAATGTGAAAAAAGAGGGAAAATACTATTGAAATATGAATATTTTAAATCAACTAAGAAATAATTTTAATTTTCCTTGAAAAAAGATGTCTTAAAAGAGATGGGAACCCTGGCTGGGTGGCTCATTTGGTTGGAGTGTTGTCCTATACATCAACCAAATGGTGTCCTATACACCAAAAGGTTGCAGGTTCAATCCCTGGTCAGGGTGTGTACAGAATGCACCCATTGATCATCCTGTCTCATATCGATGCCCCCCCACAATGTATCTCTCTTTCTAAAATCAATAAACATATCCTCAGGTGAGGATTAAAAAATAGATGGGAGATGGAACATTAAGATTGTGAAGGAGTGACTTTTGGTCAAGATAGAGGAGTAGGTAAACATGGCTTGTCTCTTTGAACAACCACAGAAAAAATTACAGCTAGACTACAAACAAACATTGCACAGAATCATCAGAAAATCAAGCTGTATGGAAGTCTGATACCAAGGAATTAAAGAAGTCACACTCATCCAGATATATAGGAGGGGCAGAGATGTGGAGATACACAGAGAGGCAGAGAGGTGTGGATATGTGGAATGGGTGGTCCCACACCCATGTGTGATAGATATCTTGGGACACCAGATCACCTAGCCCAGAGTTCCAGTACCAGGAAGATAGGTCCTTGTAAGTCTGGCTATAAAAACTAGTGGGGGTTGGGGTGGTGGAAGAAACCAAGGATTCTCAAGTCTTTTCTTAAAGGACCCACAATGGATGTAGGACCTAGGCACACTCACTCGCTCTGGGCTCCAGCACCGGTACAGCAGCTTGAAGCACACCAGTGACATACAGGAATGAATTGAAGAGTCTGGCATCAGAGTGAGTGCCGGGGGACAGGTCCCTCCTGGACAAAACTCCAGAGGCCAGGCAGCATCATTATCCTCTTTCTGAGCCCTCCCCCAACAGAGCCACACCATATTAGAGACTCCATCAACCTGGTTCACAGGGGTGGCCCTGCCCTGGCAATTACCTAAGGCTCCACCCCATCCAATTTACTGGTGCACTTTTCTACAATAGGCCATGCTACTAAGATAGGAAATCAATGCAGCTCTCTCTATCACATAGAAACAAACACAGGGAAGCTGCCAAAATGAGGAGACAAAGAAATATGGCCCAAATGAAAGAACAGAAGAAAACTCCAGAAAAAGAACTAAATGAAATGGAGATAAGCAAAACACCTGATATCAGGATGCTGAAGAAAAGCAATCTCCAAGATTCAGAGTTCCAAACACTGGTTATTAGCATATTCAAGGAACTCACTGGGTACTTAAACAGCATGAAGAAGATCCAGGCAGAAATGAAGTTTACACTAAGAGAAATAAAGGGAAATTTATAGGGAAGTAACAGTGGAGTGGAAGAAGCTGAGAATCAAATCAATGATTTGGAATACAAGGACAAAAAAAAACATTCAATCAGAACAGCAAGAAATAAAAAGACCCCCCCCAAAAAAACCCAACATGGGTAGGCTAAAGAACCTCTGGGACAACTTCAAACATACCAACATTCAAACATTTGAATCAGAAGGGTGCTGGAAGGAGAAGAGAAAGAGCAAGAAATTAAAAACTTATTTGACAAAATAATGAAAGAAAACTTCCCTAATTTGATGAAGGAAATAGACATACAAGCCCATCAAGCACAGAGAGTCCCAAACAAGATAGACACAAAAAGGACTACACCAAGACACGTTATAATTAAAGTGCCAAAGATTAAAATAGAGAATCTTAAAAGTATCAAGAGAAAAGAAGAGAGTTACAAAGGAGCTCCCATAAGACTATCAGCTGACTTCTCAAAAGAAAGTTGGCAGGCTAGAAGGGACTGGCAAGATGTATTCAAGGTGATGAAAAGCAAGGACCTACAATCTAGATTACTCTATCCAGCAAAGTTATCATTTAGAATGGAAGGGCAGACAAAATACTTCTCAGATAAGGTAAAGCTAAAGTAGTTCATCATCACCAAGCTATTATTATATGAAATGTTAAAGGCCCTTATTTAAGAAAAAGAAGATCAAAACTATAACACATTAAAACAGCAATAAATTCACAACGATCAACAACTGACTCTAAAAAAACAAACTAAACAAACAAGCAGAAACAGAATCGTATATATAAAGATCATTTGGAGGGTTATCAATTGGGAGGAGGAAGGGGGAGAATGGAGGAAAAGGTGCAGGAATTAAGAAGTACAAATCTGTAGGTAAAGAACAGCCAGGGGATGTTAAGAATGGTATAGGAAATGGAATAGCTAAAGAACTTACATGCATGACCCATGGACCTGAACTAAGGGAGGGATTGCTGGAGGGAATGTGGGGGTGGTTACTGGATGGAGGGGGCAAAGGGGAAAAATTGGGACAACTATAATAGCATAATCAATAAAATATATATTTTTAAAAAGGTGATTGTGAAGGAGTTATCTAGATTCTTTCAAAGGAGGTGATTTAGAATTATGGAGTCTCCAAGTTATGGATACTTACTTATTTTGTAGTAGAGACAAATAAGAGGCAGGTGGTTATTTCTAATTTTACCTCAAAGCTCCTTTATTTTATTTATTTTTCTTACTAAAGGTGAGATGATGGAGGGGAGAAGGCCAATGGCATGTGAAGAAGAATTTGAGACAGTGGGACAGATCCAAGTATTAGTTTGCTAGGGCTGCCATAAGAAAATACCATAGTCTGGGTGACTTGAATCATAGAAATTACTGTTCAAGATCAAGGTGTTGGCAGACCTGCTTTTTCCTCAGGCTTCTCTCCTTGGCTTGCAGATGGCCATCTGCATACTAGCCTCACCCGAGCCTTCCTCTGTGCACGCACATCACTAGCATCTCTTCCTCTCCCCATAATGAACCAGTCAAATGGGGGTATGGCCCATTTGTGTGACCTCATTTAACCTTAATTACCTCTTTAGTCCCTATCTCCAAATACACATTCCGAGGTACTGCGGGTTAGGGTTTTGACATACAAGTTTGCAGTGTGGCACAATTTGGTCCATAAAAGTGAAAAAACAAGCACATTAAAGAGGCTGTTGTGCTGCCAATGAGCCACGTGAACAGGGCAAGGCACAGAGCGGTGGTTGGGAAGAAGAGAGCTGGGAGCTTTGGTATGGGGTAACTAAAGAGGTTAAAGACTAAAGAGCCTCGATTCTCACCCCATGAATTTTACTTTTTTCTGTGGGACCCTAAAACCCAATGCCATCACACAGGCTCCATGAAGGGCACTTTTATGTTGAACAGGAAGCTGGCCGAAATGGTTGTGCAGCCCCCAATGAGGGCATGCTGCCCAGTGCACATTTCAGACATGCCGAGCAGAGAGGAATAGCCCAGGGATCCTCTCCAAGACAGCATGATCCAGGACCAGTCAAGGAACTTGCCCACCCTACAGAAGGCCTTCCCTGTGCCTCGCAGGGGAATTTCAGAATGGCTGCAGAGCAGTGAGCACTGTGTGTCTCCCACTCTTCCTTGTTCTAAATGAAAGTATTTTCTTGCTTTATTCTAGTCTGGTTCATCAGCTGAATTGTATATTTTTAAATTATTTTAAAATTTATTGATTTTTTTTGAGAGAGACAGACAGACATTGATTTTTTTTGGTCCACTTATTTATGTATTCATTGGTTGATTCTTTTATGTGCCCTGACCAGAATCAAACCCACAACCCTGGTGCACAGTAACAATGCTCCAACCAAATGAGCCACATGGCCAGGGCAAGTGTGCATGTTTTCAGTTCATAGATCTCCAGATCAGAGCAGGCTGACTTGATGGAGTCTATGCCAGGGAGCCCCCAGACTTTCAACTGGATATAGGACTCATGGCTCCCTAGGGGTCTCCTTGGGAGAGGGTGAATGAATTCTCTCAATGTGAATGGACTTTTTACAAGGTGATCAGAGTGTGGATTGTTGTAGAGATAATGCTATATGTTCGGCTAATTCCATTTCTTCATCCTCATCCTGGAAACGTGGGAATGCTACACGTCCTGGCTCCTTTTGCAGTTAGGTTGGGGTCAAATGACTGGGTTCTACCTAACAGGATGAAGTCACAACTGGAAGCCACTCCCAGCTGGCCTTTGAAAACCTTCAAAACACGCTGTTTGTCTTTTTCTTTGCCCTGGTGACCCCATATCATATATTGGAGATAAGTGTGCAATGGAGAAGGCCTACCTGACTTCACTGGATGTTGCAATCAGTGAGAAATAAATGTGTATTATGTTAAGTCACTGAAATGTTAGCATAACCCAGCCCTTTCTAATACTCAAATTGCCTCACTTTTTAAAGGATCCTCCCCTTGTTTATTTTCCTCCTGATCATCCTGGATAGTTACTTTCATAAAGAGTTTTTCTTTCACATTCCAGATAGTCCCATGTGCTAACTCAGTCCTACTAGTCTACTACATAGCTTGTTCTCCAAAACTCGGGAACAACTTCACAAACAGCTGATCTGAGTTTTTACTTCCCAGAGCTCAGCTTGCTTCTCCATGTTGCACTCCACTGCAAAATCAAAGTCCAACTGCTAGCCAGTTCATGAGGGTCACCAAAAACACTGAAATACAAGAACATGACGAAAAGTGAATTTACAAAATTCATCTCAGGAATTCTTTGATCGGTTGTTTGTAGTGGAGGTAGGAGTTAGACCCTCAAGGGCACATTCCAGAAATGCCTGTTGTCCGCTCAATTGCTTTCTAGGGAAATAAATGGGCAAACCTAAGACCTGGCTGATCTGCTCAGCACTAGGAAAGAGCAGCTAAGAACCTCCAGCAACAGCTCTTTCTCCCACTTAGTGCTTAGCTCTCCTATGAGAACAGAGGCAACAACGTGATTTGGTCTGATCCTGACCGTTGTTGCTTTGTGGTCAACTTACTCATTTGTTCACTCTAACCTAAGAATAAGAAAGATGGCATAATTATCTATACATATCTAGACCCCTCCCCACTCCTGTGTCAGCAGGTGATCACAAGACTATAGGACCCCAGAGCAAATCTCAGGCTCACTTGGTTCTTTGTGTTTACACCTAAGTAGTAGGTCCTTTATAAGCTAACAGGTAAATGTGGAAACTACGCAGATCCTATAGCATAGGATTACGCAATGGGGTATCCAGCATGACCCCCATTGAACTGCTGGACTAACCTAACATTATTATTTTAGTCTGACACCCCAGAACAAGGCAAGGCAAAATTATGAAGTGAAGTTTGTCTTTGGTGGCCGCTTCATCTCACAGTGTCTGCCTCTTGTTTATAAAAGAGTGACAGGCTGCTGAGTGCTCAGGCTGCCCCAGCCATGGTACTTGGTGACTTATGGAGATGAAAAGACCCAGTCCCTGCCCACAAGAAGGTCAGATTCCAGTTCAACAATTTTAGAAACCCAGGAAGATCTAATCCCAACACCATGTATACCCAAGTGTGAATTTAAAATAACATGATACCATGTGGGGGGGTATTTAAAACATAACCTCTAATTACAGAATAAACAGACTCCATTCTATATTAGAGGAATTTAAATGGCAGATGGTGGTACATTTATAAAGGGTAAGAGTGTCTTTCTAAGGTGCCACAGTCAGGTCCAGAGACAAATGTACTTTAGAGCCTAGCCCTGATTCCGGGGCATAATGGTTGCCTTTTCTACTGATGGCTCACTTACAAAACAACAGAGTTGTTTTTTTGAAGTCGTTTGCCTTATTTTCAAAACTCTTGTGCTTACCAACCCTCATGTGCCATATGATTGCTGCAAAACAACCCTGGTGCTCAGTGATCCAAACTATAAACTCTCATTGGATGTCTTCCAGTGCTGATTCATGGTGTTTGAAACTGTGGCAGGAGATCTTGGGTCAATAGTTGTTTGCAGAGTATTCACCTTGGCACCTTGACTACCTCTGGTGAAATGTTGTACTCATCCGTGTATCTCTGGTAAGTCAGGCAGCCTTTGCATCTAAAGTCATTTAAGGGCACTGGTGAAGCTAATAGGAAAAAACTGAAATCTTAACACCCTCTCCCCACACAGAATCTAAGTAATACTTTTCATTTATACAAAAGAAGAGCATGGAAAAAGTATTTCTTTTTAATGAAAAATCTTCAGACTATATGGCAAACTAAAACCGATGCAAGCCAAAGGACTTTGAGAAGAAGAAACAAGAGGTCAATAACAACGAAAGATTAAGTAGCTCCTGGGCACTTAGAGACTTTTTAAAACCACTTAACCTTATACATGCAATGTAACATATAATTCCTCCATAAAATATGCCTGCCACAGTGAAGTAAGTTAGGATGTTGACTTTGGGCTGATGGCCAGGTGTTGACTCACTGGGTAAATTCCATGCTCCTGTACACAAGTGTCAGGTGGCCAAACCACAGAGTACTAAGTGTTATGGATGGTGGGAGACCTTTCTGAATATCCAAAACTGTGCTGGCAAATCCTTAAAGAGGTTTCTCTGCGTCCCTCTCATAATGATGGAGCAATGTCTTAAGGAGGAAAAGATGATGATGATTCATAGAATAAATACATCCTTGACCCGTTTTTATTGAGGAAGACTTAAAGAGGTTCTTTTAAAAATTTTTTTTAAAGATTGTATTTATTTATTTAGAGAGAGGGAAGGGAGCAAGAAAGAGACGGAGAGAAACATCAATGTGTGGTTGCCTCTCACACGCTCCCTACTGGGATCTGGCCCACAATCCAGGCATGTGCCCTGACTGGGAATCAAACCGGTGACCTTTCAATTCGCAGGCTGGCACTCAATCCACTGAGCCACACCAGCCAGGGCATTAAAGAAGTTCTTATGCTCAAATTTATTTATAAAATGTACAAGCTGGATGGACAAGATCATGTGATAGCTCTTCCATATTTCTAAGTGAAACTGATAATTATTTTAAAAATGACTTAACCCAGATGAAAATAATTTGATATTTTTGTAGGAATCTAAGGAAATATTTCTGGTCAGAATATGTTTATTTGTGTCAGATGAGAAGACTACAAAAGGATTTCCTGTACACAGACACACACAGATGTGCTCACACACTTATGCACTCACACACACCTGAAGAAGAAAGAAATTAAAGTAAAAAGAGAGTCAAAGAAAGACACTGAAAGGACCAGCGAGGGAAGGTAGGTGGGGGCAATTATGGGTTACTCTTCCATGCTGCCCAAGCTCACAGAGCTTGTGCTGCAGTGCACGACCGCTCCTCATTAAACAAAAGTTGTCCACATAATTCCAGTAAGATGTTCATGACAAATGAATTTCTTTTAGAGAGGAAATGGATAACCAAAGCAGGGAATATATTTAGAATTTCACAAAGCCTTTGATAAGTTTCAAAAAACTAATGGTCATGAAATTGTTACAGGAATAATTCTGCTTGAACACGAAGAAGGAACTTGCTTGAAATAATCAGTCAACACAGGCACCACAAATAGTGAAGTGCTCTCACACACTGTAGGCTTTTTAAAGAAATGCAACTTCTCATTGTAATGTATTGTTTAAAACAAATAAACAAAATACCTAGCCATATAGTTTAGCAGTCGTATTGTTGCTATATAACAAATTACTCTAAAACTTAGTGGCTTAAAAGAACAAACATTGACTCATCTCATGGTGTCTGTGAGCCAGCAGTCCAGACTACTTTGCAGGGTGCCTGAGGCCCAAGGTCTTCTTGCCTGAGGCTGTAGTCATTTCAAGGCTAGATTGGGGCTGAGGAAGCTGCCTCCAGGCTCACTCAGGTAGTTGTTGGCAGACTTTAGAAATCTGCACCCAAGTTCACTTGTGTGGGCATCTCCCCTGGGCTGTTTCTCACCATAGCAATTTGCCACCCCTGGGGTGAGTGAGTCATCTAAGACAGAAAGAGGGAGTTGCCAAAATGGATCATGCAGTCTTTTTATAACCTAACTTTAGAAGTAATATCCCATTACTTCTGTATTCTGTTAGAAGCAAGTCAAGAATTTTATCTCCTGCATGAAGACGTGAGTACCAGAAGTCAGGGATCATTGGGGGTCATCTTAGAAGTTGCCTGATGCAGTGGCTAGGAGCCTGGATTCAGAACCATAATTCCTGCATTCACTTCTCTGCTCTTCCACTTACTGGCCTTGTGATCTTGATCTCTCTGTGCCTTGATTTCCTTTCCTCATAGAGCTCTTAGGAGTAAATGAGGGCTTAAAACACTGCATAGTATGAAGTAGGTCTTACAGAGGTTTTAATTATAAGTGTTCACTTCATGCTTTAGATTTCAGAATGCCATGGGGTCAAAAAACAGAACTTCCTGTATTCTGTACTAGTTTACACAGTGGAACTATGCTTGTTCAAGGCATCATCCACAGACAGGTGGGGCTGAAGGAAGAGGAAATGGTTCAGCATCAAGAATGGCAGCCTCCACATTGTTCCCCAGCAGAGAACAGCCAGGATTCCCCTCATGCCCAGGCCTCCAAAGAAAGGGAACGCTGGGCTGGACGAACCAAAAATGTCACTGTGCAAAGTCCTACAAGTCTCAATTCTCAGAATCTGAAAAGCAGAATCTTTGTCCTGTTTCTTATGGTTCTCTCACTCTATAGGGGAAAACAAGGGGTGGGGAACCTCTTGACTTTGCCCTTCAGAGAGAATATGTTTGAGAACTGTTCATTTTAGCCCAAGGTTACAGAATCATGATAGAACAAAAGCCAAAGTAAATATATCTTTGCAAGTCATTATTGACTTTAGGGTACAGCTATGCCTCCCTGCCAGGCCACAAAACCATGCAATTGCCAGCAAGGAAAACATGGAGAACAATCTGTCAGGTTTGAAGTGGAGGAACAGGGGAAGCCAGAGAGCCACCTCCAGCTTCTTAAAGAGGATCAGCCCAGAAGGCCGAGTTACATTTTCCAAAATACGTCTTCTCAAATCATAGCAGTATGAGAACTTTAAAGATTTTACAACCCTTCACTCTATCCATCAATCCACATGTTCAGGAGAATGTATATACAAATCACCTAGAAGTCACTGTTACTAATGAGGTTTAGTGATGGAAATCTCAGCACAGGAATTCTGTTGAGATTTTCACAGATTAGACCTCTTGATTTATTAAATCAGATGGAAGCCTTGAATGTATAATTTCATCTGGTATTTTGAACTGAGACTAATAACAATAGTAAAGTTGTTGATGATTTTTATGTGTTAGGTGCCACGTCCAGTTCCAGTGTGGCCAACCATGTTGTCTGACAAGGTCCGGACATGGGGGATATGTCTTCAAGGAAGCATATCCTGGCCTAGAAGATGCGTCATTACCTGGGATCTATGTTTGATTTTGTTCTTTGTCTTTTCTGGATTCTGTATTTTTACTGCTTTAATCATCTGAGACCTCTTAGAAATGACCACCACTCTTAGAGTTAACCAGCAGCTGACATAAGCAGGATATAATCAGACCCATGCATCTCTGTTCAACAAGTTCCTGAATGTCTAAAAGTCCTTAGAGTAACAGCCCCTCCTTTACCTTGAATAGAAATATATATCAATTAGACAGCCATAGAAATAAGAAAAGCTGGTTAGCTATTAAGCATGTAGAAACAGTCACTGTGGAGTCAAAGTTTATAGAACACAAAAAAACGTTTTAAACAGAAAAGATAGATAGCTAAGTTAGATGTCACAAAGGCC
>CM052544.1:82832671-82848185 GCA_028533065.1 Trachops cirrhosus | reverse complement strand
TGTGGGGGCAGGGTCTGAGGAGGAACAATGGCACTTGCTCTGCTCTTTTTAGGACCTCAGACCCTTCTGCCGCTTTCCGCAAGCTAACTGGGCCCGTCTGGCACCAATTCCGGTGTGGGTGGGCCTGTGCACCCCATGGGACCTTCCTCCTCCGTCAGTGTCCCAAAGCTCTATTTCCTGGTGCTGGGACCCTGAGTTGTGTGCAGTGCCTTGCTTCACAATGGCCGCTTCACTGGGTGTGCTGGTCAGCACCCCCCCGCCGGCCTGGCCCACCAGTCACAGCAACTTGTGCGCCCAGGGTCTGCCTGCTGTGGACTTGCACACCGCCCTGGTTGCTCAGCTCTCTGCTCCGCGTCCCTCGCCCGGCCCGACTCTGCCCCTCCTACCGGTCTGGATGAAAGTGTCTATTTTTAACTCCCTGGGTGTCCGACTTCCATACAGTTCAATATTCTGTCAGTTCTAGTTGTTATTTTGTTTCTATATTGTTGTTGTCCCTATCTTGGTTGTGGGAGGAGGCACAGTGCGTCTACCTATGCCTCCATCTTGGCCAGAAGTAGTATGCAGTTTCTTAAAAAAATTAAAAATGGAACTGCCTCATGACCCAGCAATTCTACTTCTGGGTTATCCTAAGAAACCTGAAACACTAATTTGAAGGAGTATATGCATCTCTATATTCATAGCAGCATTATTTACAACAGTCAAGATCTGGAAACAGCCCAATTGCCCCTTAGTAGATGAGTGGATAAGAAAACTGTATTCCATTAGACAATGCAATACTATATGGCCATAAACAGAAAGAAAATCTTACCTTTTGCAACACGTGGATGGATCTTGGGATTATTACGCTAAATGAAATAAACCAGTCAGAGAAAGACAAATACCGTATTACATGTCTTATATGTGGAATCTAATGAACAAAATAAACTAGTCAACAAAATAGAAATAGGGGCATGGATACATGGAACAGATTGACAGCCATCAGAGGGAGGAGTAGAGGGAGCACTGGATGAAAGAAGGTGAAGGGATTAGCCAAAGAACACATGGGCATAACCCATGGACAGACACCAGTGTGGTGATGACCTGAGGGGAGGAGGGTCAGGGACTGGGTGGACATGGGCAACGGGGTCTGGTGGGGGATTGGGGACATCTGTAATAGTGCCAACAATAAAAATAAAGTTAAAAAATAAGCTTTAAAAAAAGGAATGCAATCACCTTTTATAATTTTATTTTCACTATTATATTAAATTTTAAATATCTTATTTAAAAATAATTTAGAAAAAGAAAAAATACAGGTTGTGAATCATCAGTGGTCCTGTGCACTTGAGGATCTGGATCAAATGAACAGATGCCATGGCATTCTTGGAACTAAATCCAGCCTCTTTGCTATGTTCATTATACCTAAAACAAATGGCCTGCAATGCCTGTGAATAAAGTGCTGCATTAAAAGTAATTTCTTATTTCAAGACTGCACACAGAGAACCCCTGCTCACTTATAATTATAAGCTTCAGTGCCATTTTTAATGTCAAGTATACCTAAGATTTGTACTTATAATGTATTTTTTAAAAGAAACCTATGCATATTAAGCAAGTACTAGTTGAGTATTTTAACATGTATAAAAGGTTGCTATTAAGAAATATCAAAATTAGGAGAATTCTGGAACATCGCTGCCTTTCTGAAAAATAAGAACATTGAAACTCATAGATGTTTGCAGATATCCTTGGCTGTTTAAAAGGTTATTGGGAAATCAGTAACTCCAGGTCATCTCTGCCTTCTTTGCTTGCGTGGAAGATTGGGTAATGGGGTTAACTTAGAGAACAAGAACAATATCTAACGACTAGTGAGTATTTTCTTTATAAGTTCAGCCAACTTGAGAGGGTTGCCAAAGTCAACAGCTCCTCAAACTACTGTGATTTTAAAGTGATATGTGATGAAAGCATCTAGTATCATCCTTCTGTACCTTTTCAGTTTATAAAAGTTTTTACATATATTTTAGCACACTCCCAATTTATTGTGACTAAATTTCAGAAAATCAACTTTCACTTTTTGGAGCTTATCAGCATTAAAGTAAATAAATGACTATGTGGTATTACATTCTAAAATAAAACATCAATGGCTAATAATTTTAAATTTTGTGTAATTAATAAAATGCATCAAGTAATAGCTATTATAAGGCTAGTAGTATTTTAACTCGATATACAGATAAAATCTATGAGGACATTTTTATTATAAGCGATCAGATTACATGACAAGTGACCAGCATGCTTTTCTGGGTAATCAAAGAGAACTTAACAAGTTGAGAGATTTTCATAATGTCTCCATAGAACAGTCCTCCTTTATCTCTAAATTTCTAAAGTCATAGCACCTACCTACTACTGGATTCAGATACACCCAGGAACTTCACATACTGTTATTTTCTCAGGAGGGCATTCCTTAGCCCTCTTCACCCCTATTCTACCCTGGGAAACTGCCAGGACCATTCACTTGCAGGAACAGGTGCCCCCACACCTGGAAATGAGCCAAGCTGCCACTTATACAACACATCTCTACCCCTTCCTTTAAAACGCAATCAAAATGTACAAGCATTTTTTATCACCATTATTAATTCTGTTGACACTATTCTGAATCTTGCATTTTTAAACCATTGATGCATATATTACAATGTTCAAAGGGTCCCATTCTTAATTCATTGATTTATTACTTGTTAACCATTTACTGAGTGACTCCTCCATTTAAGATACTGCTCTAGGCTGTAAGGATACAGCAGTGGAAAAGAAAACCCCTGCCCTCACAAAGTCATTCTGAGAATCTGGGGTGAGAAAGTTAATTTATATATCAGGACTCACAAAATGGAGGCTGCCCCACATCACAACTCTAAACCTAAGTCAGCTGCACTTACAGGAAATAGGACCTACTATCTTTATAAGGAAATCCTCACCCTTCTAGCAAATCATGGCCTGTTTCAGGTTGCCATTCTAAAACTCACTCACCCAAATCCCTTGCTCCACTGCTTGTGAAGCACTGTATCTCCCCGCTTACTCATCAATCAATGGATTTTCTGCCCCTCAAATAAAGAACATTAACTGCATCCCTAAATTGTATTGGCATATGACAGGAAGTAAGAATGGGAAAGATTGCCTCTATGTTAGGAGATGGGGTAAATGTCAAGCAGATCTCCCAGTGAAGGTGGTGGTGTAGCAGACATGTCTCACCTCTTCACACAACCACATTCAAATTACAACTAAAATACAGAATCATCACTCAGAACCATCAGATACCAAGTTGAATGGAAGTCTGACAGCTATAGAATTAAAGAAACCACATCCATCTAGACGGTAGGAGGGATAGAGACACCAAATGGGCTGGTCCCACACCCATGCATGGTGGATAAAAATTCAGGAGGGATGTCTTGGGAACAAGGAGTCCCAGTTGTACACTAGACCCCCCAGCCCAGGGTACCAGTGCCAGGAAGATAAGTTCCCACAACTTCTGGCTGCAAAATTCATCGGGAATTGAGTCAGTGGAAGAAACTTCTGGAGTCTCAAGCAGTTTCTCTTAACCCACACATGGACTCACCTACTCATATTCTCTCCCTCTGAGCTCCAGTGCCAGGGTAGCAGCTTGAAAGGCACCAGTGGCATAAAGGGAGGAACTAAATTATCTGGCATCAAGGCAAGAGCTATGGAACAGCTTCCTCCCAGACAGAAACACAGGCAGAGGCCATTGTCCCTTTCTTAAACCCTCTCCCCATAGAGCCACTGAGATGGCAAGCAGCTCCCATATCTTAGACTCCATCAACCTAGCTAACACTGACCCACCAGGGAGATCCACAGAGACTCCAACCCACCCAACTTATGGGCCCACACAAGCTGCTTTTCCATATGAATGGCTGGTCTTGGCTCTTGAAGCACAAATTCCTAAATCCTCTCAAACAAACAACAGCTGGCCTCAGTGACCCCCAGTCCTGGTACTAGCAGCAGCCAGCCTAGATTCACAGCTTGGCTTTGCCTGAGAAGCTCCAAGCCCAGAACAAGTAGCAGCCATCTCATATTGCTTTATAGCTCAGGCAGGGTGGTCCCTGGCAAAACACAGGTGGAGGCTGACCTTGGCCTGCACCACCCCACTGGAAACCCCAGGGCCAGCACACCCAGTGGACAGCTATAGACCACATGTGAACACCACCACCTGGCCCCTGCACAGCTGATATACCAAGAGGGCCGAGCTTAGTGGTCAGTGGTCAGTGGTCACAGCCAATCCTTGCAGCTGATTGGCCTGCAATTGGCCTCCCAGACAGGACCCACACCCACGGATAGGCTCTCCCATGGGGAATCAGGCCTGCAATGTACCTAGGCTGCTTTGAGACTTGCTTTTTCTAAAACTCCTCACTCTGAATTGAGGCAGCAAGTGCTTACTGTAACTTCCTAAAGTCTGTGCTCAACTTCCCCAGTATGGAGTATAACTGGTTCAACCACTTTTCCCTTTGCATTTGCAAATATCCTTCTTCTGTGATGTGATTAGTGGCATCCTCTCCTTTGTTTTCTGTAAAAGGTAACCACCTAAAGCGAACCTGTGCATAGTAAATGAGGACCATTATGTAATGTGCCCAGAAAAGCAATAAAAGTCTATCAAGGCAAGGGCTGAGGTTTTTTTTTCTCCTCTTGAGAGAGAGGCCGCGCTGTCCCTTTTCCTCCACAGGACTCGGTAGTCCGTGTGCATCTGACATGCCTCATCCACACTGTCGTGGACCCCACAAGCCAGGGTCTACATCAATAAGGAATCTGTCAGATGCAGAATTCAAAGCTCTAATTATAAGGATGCTCAAGGAACTTAATGAGGACCTCAGTATGATAAAAAAGATCTTGTCAGAAACAAAGGATACACTAATTGAAATAAAGAACAATTTACAGGGAAACAACAGTAAAGTGGGTGAGACCAAAAATCAAATCAATTATTTGCAACATAAAGAAGCAAAAAACAGCCAATCAAAATAAGGAAAAAAAAGAATCCAAATAATGAGGAGAGTATAAGCAGCCTCTGGGACAACTTCAAGAGGTCCAACATTCACATCATAGGGGTACCAGAAGGAGAAGAGAAAGAGCAAGATATAGGAAATCTAGTTGAAAAAATAATGAAAGAAAACTTCCCTCATTTGGTGAAAGAAATAGACATGCAAGTCCAGGAAGCACAGAGAGTCCCAAACAAAATGGTTGCAAAGAGGCCCATGCCAACACAAATTATAACTGAAATGCTAAAGGTTAAAGATAAAGAGAAAATTTTAAAAGAAGCAAGAGAAAAGCAGTTAGCTACCTATAGGAGAGCTCCCATAAGACTGTCAGCTGATTTCTGAAATGAAACTTTGCAGGCTAGAAAAGATGGGCAAGAACTATTCAAGGTCATGAAAAGCAGGGACCTACAGCCAAGATTGCTCTGCCCAGCAAAGCTATCATTTAGAATTGAAGGGTAGATAAAGAGCTACCCAGATAAGAAAAAACTAAAGGAGTTCATCATCACTAAATCATTATTATATGAAATGTTAATGGGATTATTTATGAAAAATAAAAATCAAAACTATGAATAATAAAATGGCAAAAATACATATCTATCAACAATTGAATCTAAAAAAAACCCGAAGCAAACAAGACAGAGACAAAATCATGGATATGGAGAGCATTTTGATGGTTGCCAGCTGGGAGGGGTTGTAGGGAAATAGGTGAGGAGGTGAGGGGATTAAGAAGTACAAATAGATAGTTACAGAACAATCATGGGGATGTAAAGTACTGTATAGGAAATGGAGCAGCCAAAGAACTTATACACATGACCCATGGACATGAACAATGGTGTGGGGATTGCCTGAGGGAGTTGGGGGTGCTGGGTACAGGAGGGCAAAGGGGAAATCAGGAGAACTGTAATAGCATGATCAATAAAATATAATATAAAAAAGTAAAAAAGAAAAAATTCAAGCAGATCAGTAAGAAAATATCAGGTATTGCTAATGCTATACAGTACACAGAGTGGTATACTGAGAGAGACAAGGGGATGATTTTAGGTTGGGGCATCAGGAAAGGCTTCTCTGAAGAAACCTCATGTAAGTTGAGGTCGGAGGACAACTGTGACACTGACCATAAGCAACAGGCTGCTGCCAAGTATAGGATTCTGCTCTTTGTAAGTCTTCGATAAATATCCAACACAAGTAGTTCTCTCTAAAGTATGTACCCTTCATTGGAAATAAATCACACAATGCTTAATATTAAAGATATAAAGTCTGAACAGTTTGAGTTGCCCTAGAACACCTATGTATACAATATTTCAAACAGTTGCACTTACTCACACTATAAATATTTAAAATAGGTTTTCAAGGGGAGCTCCTAGCCTTGATGTTATCACCACATATTTCATATCATGCAGGTATAAAAGATTTTTACATATAGTTTTACCACATTAATAAAAATGACCACCTGACCACGGAAAATGTCAAATCTGACATTGATTTATAGAAAGGATGAACATTTCTTTCTATTAGGTGTTACTTCATCCTACTACCTACTATGCTCAAAAGCCCAGGCCCGATTTAAAATTCCATGCTGGTGAAAGCAGGACTCCACTTGAACTCAACCATGTTCATGCTTCCACTGTTAAGCCTACTGATGTTCTGAATATTTGTATTATTGTTACTTTTTAATCAACATAAATTCTTATAGAAAACTAAACATTATACTTTCACCATTCCTGATTCCAGGAATAAAATCTGTTAATAGTAGAAGAAACAAGGCCATACCACTGTTAAAAAGAAATGGCAAGCCCCAAATGGAGTCACTTGTGCTAAGCAAAGCAAGACATAATACCTAAACTACCTGCTGTTACACTTTGCCCGGGGAATGCAACGGCAACTGGTGAGGGTGAAAGTTTTTGGTCATCAACTATAAAGTAACCTGCCACATAGGTCTTGCCCTTCCTCAAAGGAATATAGATAACAGAACATCCCAACCTATAGAAGAAATTTAGAAAAAGTTTATTTGAGCCAAATTTTGAGGATATGCCTGGAAGCAAGATCCCAACATATTGAGAATATGGTTCAGAGAATTATAGCTCTGCAGTCTCTTTTATGCATTTAAAATCAAAGAAGAAAACATTAAGGAAGGTACACGAAATCCACTGATGGTACATTTATGTCAGGAGAAAGCAAAGCAGGGAAATCTCTAGGACTGAAGAAAAAGCAAAATGTAGAAACACATACTACTTCTACATTGGTGGTACAGGACAGTTAATAACTAACATTTACAGCACACAGAGATGGTATTTGGGAGAACAAGACAACAATGAGGGTTCTGTGGTCTCAGGCTCTGGTGGGAGGTTGCGCCCTGCGGAGTCTGTAAAAGGAAATTACTTTGACATATCTAAGATATATTATCTTCAATTCATAAGAACAGTGGAAAAGGCTCAGTTAACAAGGGGTTGATCTTTGTAAGAAAGTAATAGGCCTGGGCAGTTAACTACCAGCTATGACTTGACCAGCTCGGAACCTGTGATCAGAGTACCCTGTGGGGTTACTTTTGGTTACTCAGTTGTCAGGCCTGCCTGCCATGTGACCGCCTGAGCCTGCCAGGTTTATTACACAGCCCTTCCTTCTGCTCACAGGAGGATGAAGTAATCTGCCACATAGACTCCTTCCACCCCCACAGGCACGTTACCTCGACCTGAAATAAACTTCCTTGTCTTGCCTGTAAAAATCTTTCCCTTTCTGTACCCTTTGGCACTCCTCTCTACTTGCTAGATGAGATGCTGCCCAATTCATGAATTGCTCAATAAAGCCAATCAGATCTTCAAATTTACTCCACTGAATTTTTTGCATCACTGAGCAGGGACAAAAACTCAAGGGGAAAACAGGCTGCACTTTATTAAAAATGTATGTTGTGACAAGGTTTTCAGAAATCCACTGTGGCGAAGAGTTGAGAAAAATGTGCAGCTTTATTTTGGTGGAATAAAAACAGAAACAGTGATGGGAAATTGAGATTACATTGCTTCAGCTCTGTTTTTTCTCTGCCCATTAAAAAGATGCACCGCAGGAAATGTCAATCCTGCTTAAAATACTCTATTAAGCCACTCAAATAAAACTGCAAATCAAGGAAAATTTTGAAAAGGATTTTGAGTTTCTGTGAAAACATTCTTTATTGGTAAGCAGACACTTGAAAAGTTTGTGATTACATATGTCATGCAAAACAACTGACTTTACACACGGTCGCCCCACTGCTCACTGTGACAAACTCTTTTCTGAGAGGATTACAGATTTTCAAAGTTACCATGACTGCGGAAGTAAAAAGAAACCAGGAAAATGACTCTGAAGCAAAATACTACGTAGTTCATGTAAAAGTCTTGTTCATCCCTTCTGAATGTTTAATTCTTCCTCCTAATGTAAATCTCTGTTATTTTGGAAGGCCACTGTATACAAAAATGGCAGTTGTTCTGTACATGCACATAATAGATTGATAAAAGTAAACTACAAGAATAAAATTTCAAGTAATTTTACAGGGTTTGGCTATTCCCCACCTCCGCATTTTATTAATTCAAAGCAGAACAATGCCTTTTTATTTAAAATGTTCATTTGTTTCAATAGTGTATTTCCTTAGGAAGATGATTTTTCTCCTGAGAAAATGTAGTGTATCTCTTGTCAACTTTCTGAACTGAGATTGATTCTTCAACCTATTGTTTCTATATTCTCCAAGTTGTTTGCAATGAGTGGGAAGAAACAGGGCATCCTATCCTGAGAAGACTTAGGAATAATCTTCTTACTCTATATTATGTCACTCAGAAAAAGTTTTCTTTGTAGTGGTATGATCAACACTTCTATCAGTGGAATTTCTGGTAGCACTTGCAGTACTACAACCCCACACACAGGTAAATCCGCTGCCTTAAAACAACCAGAGCCCCCTGAGAAAGGTGAAGAATTTTAAATCTCTCATTGGCACATTCACGTCAACTGGCAGCTAGTAGGCAAGAGTTTTCTAGATACCTGGAAGTGGGGTGCTGCCATAACAACCCCCTGAAATTACAGAAGTGGCTTTCAAACTGGTCAGTGAGTAGAAGATGGAAGACATTTTAGGAGCATGACAGAGAAAGCCAAGACTACCTTAACACTGTTAGGGCTCAAATGAGGGAAGCCACATGGCAGAGAATCACCATAGAAAACATCTGAATTGTCCTGAATAGACTGTGAGGAGAAATAAGGACATGAAAGGTGCTGCCTGTGAGAGCTCAGAGGCGGGTGAGGAGCATGCTGTTGGAAATTACAGGAAAAGTGTTGGCGGCAAAAAGCTTAGCTGAATTGTGTCCTGCAGTTATGTGGACAGCAGAAATTTTAAGTGATGAATTAGTATGTTTAGATAAAGAGATTTCTAAGCCAAATACAGAAGATGAGGCCTGCTTCTTTCTTGCAGATTATAGTAAAATGTGAGGGGAGATAAACTGAGGGAACAACTGTTACATATAAGGAAAATAGGACTTGATGACTTGAAAATTGTTAGCCTACCCTAATGGCAAAAGACATGAAGATTCAGGAAAGCCTGCTCTAGGGAAAGAGGCAAGAGGGCAGCTGTACAACTCTTGCTAATACCTCTTTGAGGAAGATAAAAAGGCCTGAGTGTGCAGTCACACAAAAGGCTCTTTGAAGAGATTAGGAGTGTCACTTATAGATCCCCTCGGCCATCTCAGAACCAAATCAGAGATGCGGTTACTTACTTGAGAAAAACACATGTGGAGGAGCCTCCAGTCTACAGTGAATCCTGTAACACACACAGAAGAGCCCCCAGGTTTTTGATAATGCTATACCAGCAGACAGTGCCCTCTTAAACTAAAAGGTAGAGTGTATATGAAATGGAAGGTGACTGGACCTCCCAGATTTCCAGACAAGAAACAAGTTGATGAAACTATTTGGCTGCAAACATGCACTACCTTTCACGAAAAAGCTGAGGACTCTGAGAGGAAGCCTTAAGCCCAGAGGATGGCGCTGGCCACAACAGAACCCGTTTCGGGCTGAGGCCCAAGGGAGTGCGCCTAACTAAATTTCTACGTTGCTTGGCACTGGCACGTCCTTTTTTCATTCCATTTTCTGACTTTTTGAACAGGAATATCTGTAACTGTTATTCTGTGCCTGCCCTACCTTCATATTTGGGAGAAAATCGCTGGTTCTAGGTTCGCAGGTGGAGGGGAACTGTATTTTAGGAGTCATACACAGGTCCTCACTCATACCCGATTTAAATGATTTAAATGAGATTTGGGATTTTTCAGTAAGATTCAGATAAAATACTGCATTTGAAACTGATGCTGTAATGGCCTGAGATTTTTGAGCACCTCTGCTTGGGATGAATTTTTGGGATAGATGTGAGTTTTTGAGGCAGGAGTAAACTGTGGTGAATAGCGTGCCCCCAGCCCCAGCCTCTAAAATACTCATGTTCTAATCTCCAAACCTGTGAGTTTTGCAGATGTCATTATATTAAGCATTTTGAAATGAGATTATCCTGGATTATCCATGTAAACTAAATGTAATCACAAAGATCCTAAAAGAGAAAAGCAGGATTAAAGTTGGTAGTAAAGAGGTAAGAACAGAAGCAGACTGGAGGGGCAGGGATACAAACATCAGTGAGGGATGCCAGCAGCCTCTACAAGCTGCAGGAGGCACAGTGCAGATTCACCCCTGCAGCCTCCAGAAGGAACCTGTGATATGTTACTTTTCATGGTAAAAGAAAATTTAAAGATGTGGTTAAGGTTCCTACAGACCTTGTGATGGGAAAATAATCCTGGATGACCTAGTGGACCCAATCTAATCACATGAGTCCTTGAAAGCAGAGAACCCTTCCTGGCTATTGTCAGAGAAATATAATGACAGAGAAAAGTCAGAAAGATACAATGTTGCTGGCTTTGAAGACGGGAACAGAGGGCCACAGGCCAAGGAATGCCAGTGACCTTTAGAAGCTGAAAAGGTCAGGAAATGCTTCTCCCAGAGTCTCCAGAAAGAAGTGCAGTCCTGTCAGCACCTTAATACTAGCCCAGTGAGACTAGTTTAACCTGAAGAATTGGAAGACAAATGAGCCTTTGCTGTTATGGGCCACCAAGTTTGTAGTCACTTAACAGCAGCAATAGAAAACTAATCAGGAGTGGTGACCTGAGATGAACTGGTCTCTGGGAAGAAAAAAAAGCTTTTCTATCATTCTTGACATTGCCTGCCTCATTCAGGAAATACCTGGCTTCAGCAGAAATGCAAGATTCCTGCTGGCCATTCTTTAGATCCAGGAAGCCTGACAGAATTGACATTCCTGTTTCTACACTTGTTTTCTTCTGGAGTAGAATACATTCTGGTTTTGACACTTCGAATAGTGTTTAATATCTACAGTGGGTCCCCTAGAACAGTGGACTCCAACCGTTTTGGCACCAGGGACTGGGTTTGTGGAAGATGGGGTGGGGGGCGGGGGCGGGCTGGGACAGGAGGTGATGCTCAGGCGGTAACACGAGCAAAACTTCACTAGTTTGCCTGCTGCTCACCTCCCGCTGCGGGGCCTGGTTCCTAGCAGACCATGGTCTGGGCCCGGTCTGCCGTGTGGGGTTGGGGACCCCTGCCCCAGAAACATGTGTTGAACAAATAAATGCATGTGACCAGGCAGGCTCTGAGAGGGACTGTAATTTCTCTGTGTTAAAGTGCTATTGACCACATCTTAAGACTGCTGACTTATGTCTGTCTCTAGGTTAGGATGTTCATAGTTCTATAAAATACAAGGCCAAACTGTATTTTCTTGATATAGCAATATAGCTAAATCAATCAGTAAAAAGGATGCATAATATCTTAATAGGAGAAATAATCATTGTATGATCAAAACATTTCAAAAATCAGAATACAGATACTCTTTAGTATATATTACAGAAAAATTTTCAAAATATTTGATCGGAATATTCCTTAATGGCTCTCGATCAATGCAGCATGAAGAAACTTTAGTGCAAATTTCACTAAGTTTATCAAAATGGAGTTTTGTTCATTTTTGCTGCCAACAAATGTTGTTACATTAACAGTGAGCATGTAACACACTGGTTTGACTGGATATTTAGAAATCTATGAATATAAGCCGGCCCTACAACTAAAAAGTCAAACACATTTATCTCGAGATCCATTCCCAGTCCAAATTCATCTATGCTAAGGTTGGAGGATAGAATAAGAGTAAACCCAAAAAGTATCTGTATAAATAACAAAAACAATTTGGTATTTTTATAAGAAAGTTTTCCTTATGAAATATGGCACGTTATCTCTCTTCTATGTTACTGCACGAATAGGAGCAGCAGTATTATTTTAGTTGCTGGAGTAGCACAGTGTTAAGAATATCTGCTTCTTGTAGTGTCAGGCTTTCATCTGTTAGCTCTTTGTTTGGAAACGAAGTCACAAGAATAAAGTCAAGAGTTGCAAATTCAGGGCGGGACTGTACAATGAAGTCCCGAACATCCAAGATCCTGAAAAACAAGATAAAAATAATTTGTGATACAGAAGTTGTATCGCCATGAAAGCTTTTAGCTAAAATTAGATAATAAAAATTACACAATTCTAACCCTTTTTAAAATGTGTTGTAACTTTCTTTAATTTATACTATTTCAATGGATGGACTTAGCTTTAAGACAAAATGTGAGGAAGAACTTTGGAGTGTATGTAGTATCTACTTTTACTGTAAAACAGAGACAATCTTCATGTGAGTTATGCACAAAATGTCAACCATGTTTTTTTTTAAAGATTCTATTAATTTATTTTTAGAGAGGGGAAGACAGGGAGAAAGAGAGGGAAGCATAAATGTGCGGTTGCCTCTCGAGCGCCCCCTACTGGAGACCTGGCTTGCAACTCAGGCATGTGCCCTGACTGGGAAACAAACCCGCCACCCTTTGGTTTGCAGGTCGGCACTCAATCCACTAAGTCACACCAGCTAGGGCTCAACCATGTTATCACCATGAAAGTGCAGGTCCGAGTTTTTACAGAGTATAAAATATGTTAGCAGCATATGACCTAGAAAAAGCTACCTCAAATTGGTCTGTGTCAGAGTGAGTTTGAAACTATAAAACGTGTAAGTCATAAGGACAATTTTCAAAAATTATTTTGACAAAGGGCTGCCAGTCAAGATGGTGGCATAGGTAAATGCAGTACTCAATTCCACCCACAACCATATCAAAATTACAACTAAACTAGAGAATGACCATCGTTCAGAACTCCCTGAAATCTAGCTGAACAGAAGTTCTACAACTTAGGATATAAATAAGCCACACTGAGACTGGTAGGAGGGGCGAAGATGAAGATGCAGAGTTGGCTGGTCCCAAACCCATGTGTGGCAGATAAAAATTGGGAGGAACATCTAGGCTGCAGAAGTCCCCCTGAGAATAATGGGTCCCAGCCCCACATGAGGCCGGCAGCCAAGGGTTCCAGTGCCAGGAAGAGAAGTCCCCATAACTTCTGGCTGTGAAAACCAGCAGGGATTGTGGCTGAATGAGTCAGAGGGTTCTGTAGTCCCAGGCATTCCTTCTAAAGGGCCCATGCATGGACTTACTTGGACTCAATTACTCGAGCTCCAGCACTGGGTCAACAGCTGGAAAGGCACCAGGGACACACAGGAAGGAACTGAATGTCTAGCATCTGGGGGTGGGGCAGGAGGGGCAGCTTTCACCCAGGCAGAAATGCTGGTAGAGGTCATTGTTCCTTTTCTGAGCCCTCCTACACAGAGCTGGCAGGTGGGCACCATATCTGAGTCTCCGTCAACCTGGCTAACACTGTTCAACCTGCCATGGGGACTCCCTGAGACCCTGCCCCACCCAACTTGTGGGCTCACCAAGCTGTTTCCAGTGCCTTTTCCATACAAAGGGCCTGTCTTGGCTTATGATTCAGATGTTCCTAAAATCTCTAAAACAAGCAGCATCTGGTCTTGGCGTGCCCCATATCTCTTGCTGAGTGGCCGTAGGCCCAGCATGAGTGGCGGCCTGCCTTGGTTCACAGCATGGCCTTTCCTGGTACCACCAAGCCCAGCATAAGTAGCAGACAACTGCTGATCACTTTGTGGCTCATGCTGGGTATCCCAGGCAGAACACAAGTGGTGGCTGACCTCAGCCTGTACCCCCTTGGAGGTGCAGGTGTACCCAGAGCGAGCATACCCAGTGGACAGCTTCAGACCATATCAAAGCACTACCCAACCACCTCCACAAGTGATACACTCAAGAGGCAGACTCAGCAGGCACCAGAGCCCTGCTGAAGTAAGTCCTGCTCTGTGGGATGGTCCTCTGCACAGATGATCCTGCATGGTGGTAGCTGCAGCCAGTCCTTGCAGGTGACTGGCCTGGGGGTAAATCCCTCCCACTGACATGCCAATGGCAATCAAGGCTCAATGACTAGAGCAATAGGGTGTACACAGCCCACATGGGGGCGTGGGGCAAACCTCAAGTACCCAACTTGGGTGATGGGGAGACTGTGCCACTGGACTCCATAGGACACCTACTATATAAGGCCACTCTTCCAAGAGTGGGACATGTAGAAGTTCTACCTAATATACAGAAACAAACACAGAGAGGCTGCCAAAATGACAAGACAAAGAAACATATCCCAACTGAAAGAACAGATCAGAACTCCAGAAAAAGAACTAAACAAAAGGGACACAAGCAATCTACTAGACACAGAGTTCAAAACACTGGTTATAAGGATGCTCAATGAACTTATGGGAATAGTAGATGAACTTAGAGAGAACTTCATCAGCATAAAATAGGACATGGAAACCATAAAAAAGAACCAGTCAGAAATGAAGGATACACTAACCTAAATAAATAATAACATACAAGGAATCAACAGTAGAATCAATAACAGTAGAATGAAGCTGAAAATCAAATCAGTGATTTGGAATATAAGGAATCAAAAAACACCAGATCAGAACAGGAAAAAAAAAAAAAAGAATCCAGAGGCTTCTGGCCAAGATGGAGGCATAGGTAGACGCACTGTGCCTCCTCCCACAACCAAGATAGGGACAACAACAATATAGAAACAAAATAACAACCAGAACTGACAGAAAATTGAACTGTATGGAAGTTGGACACCCAAGGAGTTAAAATTAGGCACCTTCATCCAGACCGGTAGGAGGGGTGGAGTCTGGCCAGGAGAGGGACGGGGAATGGGGAGCAGAGAGCAGAGCAACAGGGGTGGGGCACAGGACTGTAGCGGGCGGACCCTGGGTACACAAGCAGCAGTGGTTGGTGGGCCGCAGCCGGGGGTTGGCGACTGGCAGACCCAGCGAGGCGGCAATTGTGAAGCAAGGCTCTGCACCCAACTCAGGGTCCCAGCACCAGGAAATAGAGCTTTGGGACACTGACGGAGGAGGAAGGTCCCATGGGGTGCACAGGCCCACCCACACCGGAATTGGTGCCAGACGGGCCCAGTTAGCTTGCGGAAAGCGGCAGAAGGGTCTGAGGTCCTAAAAAGAGCAGAGCAAGTGCCATTGTTCCTCCTCAGACCCTGCCCCCACA
>CM052544.1:82798661-82832171 GCA_028533065.1 Trachops cirrhosus | reverse complement strand
CTAAAGAACTTATGACACATGGACATGAACTAAAGGTGGGGAATGTGGGTGGGAGAGGGTGTTCAGGGTGGAGGGGAATGAAGGGGGGATAATGGGACAACTGTAATAGCATAATCAATAAAATACATTAAAAAAAAAAGAATCCAAAAACATGAGGATTGTGTAAGGAGCCTCTGGAACAATTTCAAGCATACCAACAGTTGCATTATAGGGGTGCTAGAAGGAGAAAAGACAGCAAGAACTTGAAAACCTATTTGAAAGAAAATGACAGAAAACTACTCTAACTTGGTGAAGGAAATAGACATACAAGTCCAGGAAACACAGAGAGTCACAAACAAGATGAACTCAAAGAGGCCCACACCAAGACATACCATAATTAAAATGCCAAAGGGTAAAGACAAAGAGAGAATCTTAAAAGCAGCAGGAGAAAAGCAGTTACCTATAGGGGAGCTCCCATAAGTTTCTCAACAGGAACTTCTCAGGCCAGAAGGGACTGGCAAGAAATATCCAAAGTGATAAAAAGTAAGAAATGTAACAAAGATGACCCAGAAAAGCTATTATTTAGAAATAAAGGACATATAAAGAGCTTCCCACACAACAAAAAGCTAAAAAAGTTCATTACCACCAAACCAGTATTACATAAAATGTTAAAGGGGGGAAGAAGAAGGAGAAGGAGGAGGAGAAGGGAAGATGAAATATGAACAATAAAATGGCAATCTATCAACAACTGAATCTAAGAAACAAATAAAGAGAACAGAAACAAACTCAGATACAGAGAACATTTTGACAGTTGCCACATGCAGGCGGGGATGGGTGAAAAAGGTGGAGGAATTAAGAAGTACAAATTGGTAGTTACAGAATAGTCATGGGGATCTAAAATATAACATAGGGAATACAATCAACAATATGCTAATAAGTATGCAGGGTGTCAGCTCGGTAAGAGATTTATCAAGATGAGCACTTATTAAGTTATATAATGTCTTATCACTGGGTTATACACCTGAAGCTAATATAATATTGTACATCAACTGCAACTGAAAAATCAAAATGATTTAAAGTAAAAAAGATTACTTTCACATTTAGATAGTAACTTAACTAAGAGCGTAAATGTATCCCTCAGAGGGATGCAATGAACAAAAATATTAACACAAATGTTGATGTCCAAATGAATGTTAAAATGGCATTTAGAACAGTTTATATGAAGTACTTGACAATATCACAATTAAAGTTTACACTACAAATTTATATTATGAAGAATTTGCCATGTAAAAGTTAATCCCGATCAGAATTACCATAAATTTTTATATGAGTAAAGTCCAAATAAGGTTTTACTATATTAAACTAAATCTGATCCCACTTCATGTGGTTTTGGCAACAGTGCAAAACTGTAGCTTTTAACTTTTTTCTTTATTTCTTTGGAGTGATACCTGGATTTGCATTAATATTTGCACAGTTTACAAAAGATATTTAATTACTAACTAATTCACTTCTTACACATAGCTATTACCCTTTTCAAGTTTTTCTTTTGTTAAAAACTTACTGGAAATCTAAAGAATTTAATATTCTGCATTACTCGTCACATACAATTGACATAAATAACCATGTGCCTGTCAGCTAACTAGAAGCTTACCTGTGTGTACTATTGAATCTTTGTATCAAACGACTCCCATCTACCAGCCTGATTTGAATCTTTGTTGTTGGCACTGAATCATCAATAAGAACAACTGCATTAAGTATTGACTTATCCTCCTCTTCTGGTGAGGAAGGTGTACTGACAATTTCAGGTGTAAGGCTATGAAAGAAGAATGCAAGAATTAGAACACAAACCCAAACACGTAAGACCTAAGACAAGCGGAAGAAGTGGAATAACCCCTTAGCCCTATACCTGACTCTCAAGCTATCCCCCTCCTCCATGGCTTTTGGACTAGCAAGAACACGGCTTCCTTTGTGTCTCCTACACTTCTTCCAACTTCTTTCATTATATTACACATTATTTTGGATCTTATGATTTTGATTTAGTTTTCCAATCTCTTTCAAAAGCCTATCTGTGTATTCATTCCTCCTTTTATCCCTTTGAAATTTCATGAAACTGTTTAATGCGCACCAACCTTTAGTCAGAAATCTGAGCAACTTGGAGTTAACATCAAATAATGGCTAAGAACATAGACAGACATTGCGTAAACTTAAATTAACCTCTTTGAATCACAGTTCTATCATTGATAAAATGGGGGAATGTTATGGTATGTAGGTGTGTTACACAGGCATACCCCAAAGATAGCGAGGCTCGGTTTCAGAACACCACAATGAGTGAATACCACAATAAAGCAAGTGGTAATCTTTTTGCTGGTAAAGGGGATTGCCTTCAATTTGTCAAAAATGCAACATCTATGAAGCACAATGAGATGAGGTACAATAAAACAAGTTATGCCTGTACCAGTAATCCTAGGATAGTGTATCAACAGGCACCAGCTGCTTTTGCACATATCATAAATTAACTTAATATGAAATAAAATATTTTTAAAAGTTATGTTAACTTAATGTTTAGCCTTCGAAGTCTCATCTATTTGCCATTTAAAACTTTCTCCTTATCAAATAGTATAGGAAATGGACAGCCAGAGAACTTATATGTACACCCATGGACTTGAACTAAGGGGGGCAATGCTAGAGGGAGGAAGGGTGTGGGGCAGAGAGGAACAGAACGCAGAAAAAAATGGGACAACTGTAATAGCATAATCAATAAAATATATTTAAAAAACCTTTCTCCTTATCTTCCAATTAATCAAATGATAGTGACATTATTAATATATTGTTTGTATGTTTCAAGTATTACATTAAAAAGAAAATTTTTAAAAAGGGAAATAGTGAAGCTAATTGATAAAACAAGGTTTCCAGGAAAACTGGAGGAAAGGATGTAGGTTGTAAGCATACTTATTCCCTTGGACAGAAAGAGAAACATCTTCCAGCTGAAAAGAAGATAAATTTAATAAAGTCAGAGGTTAAGGGGAATATATGAAGAAAGTTAATTCTTATCGGGCTCTATTTTCTCAGTAAAGCTGGAAGCAAAGACATGTGCTGTGGTGGGAGGGGGAGACCAGGAGGCTTAGGGAAAGCAGGGACTATGTGGGAAGTTCTTTGACAATGGGAGAGGTGCGGCTTGCCTGCCCAGCACTGGTGTGCAGTCACCCCCAGCAGCACCGAACAGCATAGGGACAGACAAATCCCATGGCTGTACAGTATGGCAAGGGGGCCACAGAACTGCTGGGTTAAGGAAATGCAGAAAAGGGAGGAAAGAAGAGGCTGGCTGTTAGATTTTAGAGAAAACAGCCCTCAAGGTCCAAAGACCAAGATGAAGTCAAACCTCAGGTATAGTGGCTGGAATGAGTGAGGGTAGCAAATAGAATATTTTGGATTGAATAGTGTGACAAACAGGCAGTGATTATTAAGCAGAAAGAGAGATTTGCTTCACATCATGGTCTTCTGCTTGTCCTGATCTAGCTCACTAAACTTATTAATGAGCTAGATGGTATTAAATAATACCATCCGTTCTACCATTGTAACTGTGCAATTCTATATCTATGATTTATGCTCCTATTATATTAACTGAAGGTACTGGTTAATGTTTTCCTTTATGTTTAGGTTTACCCATAATTATCTGTATGTCACAATAAAAAATTAGGTTAGTTTTCATCTATGTAGTCTTCTGTTTGCAATTAGACTGCCAGCTATGGAGGACAACAGAATTATTTCCATTTCTGGGTGGCTTTTTTTCCTACTTCTTTTTAATTATTTTTCTGTTCAATAAATAGCTGCCTGGAACTATGGGGAAATGAGCTACTTTAAAAGTTACTATTGTAACTGTCAGAACTTTTATATTTCAGCATACAGTCATATGTTGGTACTCATTTATTGGGAACCGCCCTGCCTGGTTTCAGAAACTGTCATCTTCCATGACTAAGGCTGAGTAAAGGAATTTGGGACCATAAGCCATTAAGTAGACAAAGCGTACCTTCCAGGTAGGGGCACCGCCTCTGCCCCCTCTCACTTCACCCTGCTTGGCCTCGGGCAGATAGCTAGTTAGCCAATGATAGGAAAGATTCCTCAAAGGAGGGATGACCTAAGACAGACATGGTCATGAAGGAGCCCTCAGGGAAGGACTTGGGGGGCTATAGAAAAAGGGGGTGAAGGACCCTTGCCCCTCGGCTTTGTCACAGCCTGAGTCCTCATTCTGTGTGCAAGATGTCTCCTAATCTCTTGGCTGCATTACTTCCCCTGCCTGACTTAAGCCTGAAACAATGCCTGAGGTGGGTGCAGCCTGTGCTGGAGAGGGCGGGTTCCCTGGGGAATCAGGCCTAAGAAAGAATGCATAAAATCCTGTGAAACCCGCTTTGCTAATATCCTCAATTTAAATGATAAGGGTCCAAGCAGGAAATGAGTTTGTTTCCCCAAAGTTTCAGGGCTCTTTAGCTAACTGACCCTGACCCAAAATAAGCCCTCACAGTTCTTTGAATGTTATCTATTATTTGATCCTTACTGCCTGACAATGATTAATGAGCTTTACCTGTATTCCTGTGTAAATTAAATCCAATAGAAGCCCATTGAGGAACAGGCTCCTGGCCTTTCAGAGATTGGCCACCTTTCCTCCCCAAGCAGATCACAGTCTTGGTAGACTTATTCTTATCTGCTGCGGCCTACGAGTGGAGCCCCCGCCCTCCCCCTCAACCCCACTCACTCATCAAGCCCTATACTCATCACATTTTGAAAAGAAAAAAAAATGTTTGGGCACTTGGCACTTGCTTGGGACTTGTTGCACTTGCTAGAACTTGTATGAGTTACACTGCTGCCCTGCAAGAGAAAATGCTTTATCACTTGTCACTTGTTCAGTACTCGTCAGTTTTGGCCCTTGTTATGACTTCCAGAATGAATTAACAATAAATACTGAGGCACCACTGAATTTCTTAATGTACAATCTTCAAAATTTTCTATGCAATTCTTCACTTTCTTGCAATATATATATTCAATTATTCAGTATTTGGATTCATGTGCATCATACAGGCTCACAATACTACGCTAAATTTACTATACATGAGAAGCTGAAAATTCTAAAGGCTACATTTCTCAGACTCCTCTGCAGCTAGGATTTTATATAATTCCATCTTTACTGAGCAAACCAATGGTGAAAGTAAGCACTGGAAGTGGAGGCTATGCAACACTTCTTGTTACCAAGGTGCTGGAGGCATTTCATTCTTCTAGAGCAGCCACGATGGAATGTTTTAGTGTCTGGTCCCTAGATTCATGAGCACTGAGCAAATTGATGGGGATACAGGAGGTGTTTCTCTACATAGTTCCCTGTTGGCTTATTTCTGACTAAGGAATGCTTGGTTTGCTATCTCTTTCCGAAATTCTACAAACTATCCAAGGCTCTGTAAGAAACCCTTTACTATTTAATATAGCAACTAGATTTTGTTTTCTGCAATCAAAAACCCTGACCAGTATGGCTAGTGGTTAATGCAGCATTACCATCTCTAATCTTTGTCATTCTCCTCCACCATTTTCTCCTTTTTTGGTCATTTTCTCTAGCTATCTGCATAATAAGAAAAAGGCTGGCCTTTGTAAGACACTATAACCACATAATATCCTAATTTTCATTAGTAAAAATTACTGATTATAATCAGCTAACTTTCCTTTAGCTAACTTCTTCAAGTCTAGGTTTATTGTACTTCTACTAACAAAAGACATGCATTCTAACTTTAATTCTTAGTCATAAATATATATAATAGAAAAAGGATATGTACAAAGCAAAGAGATGACTGGGCATTTTACCTATATTCTAATTAAAATAATAATCTCAATAAATATTAAGTAAAAATGAGAAGTGCTAGAAAGTATTTTAAAAAATATATATGTGGGTCAGAGTTATAAAAACAAAAGGAGAGAAGAAAGAAAACAATTCAGGAGAAGTCTGACCTATGTTGGTAGTAAAGATAGATGAGGAAGACCTGGGACCAGGCACTGAAGGACTTGGTTGCTAATAAAAGCCAGGTCAATACATGCTCCTGAATTTGCTAAATGTCTCAGAAATCAGCCTCTAAAAGCAGAAAAGGATACAGAAATGGGGACCTGAGATATGAAAGACAGGAATTAGGAGCCAATATTGAGTGGGGAACAGAGAACCAGGATGCGCAAGGCAACTGAAAAAAACTTGGAAGGGAAGGACTCGTATGAAGAGAAACGAAACATGTACAAAAGGGTACATTGGACACACAGTCAATGCCACAATTCCACGGTCACCTGTAGTGATTCATGGACAAATAGAGGGTAACTTTTACCAACTTATTTTATAAGATTTATGAAGAGTCTTTTAAGCCAGGTGTCATAAAGGAGACCACTCGTACATTACACTATGCACAATGGATTCTAAACTGTGCTCGTCAAAGTCCTAGGGGTTCTTTGGAAATGTCTCAAAAGATAATTCCTTCTTCTCCTGCAACCAGAGGAGCTCAGGTTTTATATGTGTTTTATATCTTGGGCTCCCACAACTTGAGTAAGAGTTTGGCCACTTAAAATATATTGAAAACAACCAACTTAAATACACTGCTCTTGCTGCAAGAGCTTAATGGCAGACAAGTGTGCTTAAAGCTATCATCTAAGATATCTATTTTTTTTATCTAATCAACAACCCTTGCAATATCCCCCTTTGAACCCAGGTAATCAGAAAGAGGCAGGACGGCATAATGGTAAAAGCAGACTCTAGAGCCAGAGTGCCTCGTTTGAATCCCACATACTAATCACTTCACAGCTCAATGTGGGCAAAATACTGCATCTGCAAATGGAATACTAGGATCAGCATGTGAAGAGCTGTTGTGAAGACTGAGTTAGTTAATGTATGTAAAGTGCTTAGAGGGCCAGGCCTAAGATAATTGCTATCTAAGTATCAGCAACTAATCACTAGATCTGCATATCTGATTCCATCAGCAAAGTCGTAGTTTTTACTTTCTAGGTTATTTTGATTTTTTTTTAATCCTCAAAAGAAATTCACATTGAACAAAGACAAGTCTTTTTCTCATTTTAGAATTCTACCTTCCAAGTTTTTGTCCTTCTCCACTAAAAGCCTTGAACCTCCATCTGGGTTTGATGTATTCTTGATCCTGATGGTCCTCCATGTCCAAGTTCACTTGGCCACCATGAACCAGTCGCTGAAGCTCAGGAGGAATTTCTCTTAAAAAGGAGAAAAAGGTTTTTAATTAACTTTTGAAAAAAATGAATCAAATTGTGGGCTACACTGGAAAACCACACTTTTTTGTAACACAAAAATCTGTGATGATTGGTTAGATATTTATCTACAAATATTCATGTAGATATTTCCTTCTTAAAGTTGCATCACATTTTTCCTTAGTGATTCTCAACAAGGGGTTTTTTTTTGTTGTCATAGTCATCTTGGAGTGGTTCTGACAAATTGTGAGACAGCAGTTCTTACCTAAATTAACACTAGAAAACTCCTCTGAGGACATACAGTTAATGCAGATATTTCTTTCTAAACTCTGTGAAGGAAATGTGCAAAATGATAGGGGTATTTTTTATTATTGTATGACTCCTGAGAGCTGCTGTTCAGTCAGGGAGGGGACGAAAGATGCTCTGGCATGGGGGAGTCGTCTTGCACAATGAAGACTTGTCTCAGGTTCCACTGACCCGCTGAATGCCCTGCTAGAGAGTCATATGATGCCAACACTATGTCTGAGCCTAAAACCTAAGGCTTAGGCTCTGTCTTACCTATAAGCAAAAACTCAAAAACTGGGTTTTTTGGGGTACTGTATTAATATGCTTTGAAATTTCTATCTTTCATATAAACTGAGGGAAGATTACAACTTGTTTTATTTAGAACTGGACCAAGTCCATGACTGTGACGCCACTTATAGTCTTATAGTAATGAACTTGCCGACTTCACATACCTTATTATTCTGTTTTTAGGTCTGTCACAGCTATATGAGAAATGCTAGATTGCACATAGGTGCAAACTATCTGCTTTGTTGTATCTTCTGGTATGGTCATATCCAGGCATTTAGAAATTGAAATATTTATAATTTTATGGTAAATTACTTTTATTCCCTGAATATTTTAAAGATATAATTTACATTATTTTTTGAAATGATATATATAGATAGATGATTTTTTAAAAAATATTTTATTTATTTATTTCTAGAGACAGGAAAGGGAGGAAGAGAAACATCAATGTGTGGTTGCCTCTCGCATGCCCCCTACCAGGGACCTGGCCTGCAACCCAGGCATGTGCCCTGACTGGGAGTTGAACCAGAAACCCTTTGGTTCATAGGCCTGTGCTCAATCCACTGAGCTACACCAGCTGGGCAGATGATATTATTTTTGAGTGATCCTTTGATGATGATAGAGATGGTGTTACAAAATATTTGTTATAAAAAGGGGATAATGATTACACAGTAGATAATCATTATCTGACATCATTCATTGTTTTCAAGGAGTCTTTTTCAAAACTCTTCTTAATCATAATTTGCACTTGAGGACATGGTGTGGTTCAAATAAAAAAAAAATTAGTATACCATGATTGTGTGAACAGTAGTCTACAAAGTTCAGGGATTATTTTCATTTAATAATTAGTTTTGATCTACAGTATAGTACATTCATCATCAATATGTTTTCTTCCACCATCTTGAAATAAGCATCAATTTCAACAGTATTATTGTTCTTCACTTAGCAGATGGACACTTTGCCTACTCAGTCACTCCCAGTCTTCCCAGCAATTCTGCAGGGTTCCATGTCCATAGCATTGACTTGAAGTATTATATCCTTGTATTTATCACTCACCATATACTCCCGCACACCCAGGACAGCATCCTCTCTCAATGACTTCAGCATATTGCTAATAGCATCTCCTGTGTTATTTTTTGTTTTGTCTTTGTATCTTGATATTATCTTTGTAGAATTCAAGTTGACAATTCATGCTAATTTGTGTTCTAAAATACCTTTCTACAGTTCCTTCACTATCTCAACTCCAATGAGTTTCATCTTCATTCCACTGAAGCCATTCTCCTCGGACGTATTTCATCACTTGGATGGGCGGAGAAGCCCCTCCTTCAGTTCCTGGGTGGAGTATAACCTCCAACTCCAGTCCCTTCACTGCTACTTAAATCTCCCAGTTCCTCACCAATATCTCAGCAAAATATCTTATCCTTCAGAAAGAAGAGCTAGTGAGTTATGATGTTCTTTAGATGGGTCAGAGTACTGTATATCCAGTTTACTTTCATAAATTACAACTTCAAACTAACCTTTTGAAATGTTCTGTGAGGAGTAATGCCACTGTAAAAGATTTCTAATATAAGCTGCTGAATTTCAGGCATACATGCAATGAGAGTCACCCTGTCAACAGTAAGCAGGACAGTGGCTTAGTGGATGGGCAGCTACATGCTAATCAATTCACTGACTTATTACACTGAGATGCTTCTTCTTAGAGTTGGAAGCATAGCTTCATCAGACTTTTAAAGGGACGAAAGTCTTACTGCCTCCCCATCCCCCAGAGTTAAAAGTCAGCAATATATCCTTTATCTACTTAAAAAGACCCTTCCCCAGGAACTACTCACATAATATAACTCTTAACCAGTAGTGCCCTAGTGAACAGCATTCTGCTAAAAAAAAAAAAAAATTCTACTCTAAGTAACAAATAGAACACAAACAATAAGGCTTACCCTCTTTTAACAGACTCCAGAAATTGAGCATTTGTTGGGTCATTGTAAGGTCTCAATTCTCCATCATCTAAACTGAACCCATTGCTCCATAATTTAAGCAAAACCTGAACCTTTTGAGCAAAGGAAAAAAAAAGATAAAGTAATTTAAAAATCCATCAGCATCAAGCAATTTTAACTTTCAAATGTGATATTTCTCAATATATTAAATCATTTACTTAATTTAAAATATGGAGTTATTTGCACTATTCTTTATCCACAGTAACATAAATGAAACAATGTGTTTGCTAAGCCGATTTGTATTTAGCTTAACAAACGGACAATGGCTGAAATAGTGAAGATCCCACAGGTCCCACACCTGGACCCTAGCCTCGAAGTAAGTTATTTTTAGTTCACTGAGAAAACGAAAGCAATAAGAGCATCTAGTTGCTACTCCACACCCACCCTTCTCTTTCTGTGCCCAATTTTCTGGTACAGAGCTTACATTCCAAGAGGCAAGAGAGAATTTCTAGTGACCCTCCAAGGCTAACCTACACATTTAAAATGAAGTTATAACTACAAAATTTCAAAAGGTAATAGAAATAATGACTTAAGGTATTGTTGTATTTATAACTTAGCTCACTTTATATTATGACAGTATACCATTTATAGTAATTATCATATATATATGTAAGCTCATTTTACAATGACTCATATATTCTTTCAACAAATGTGTATGGCACATTTGGGCTACAAAAGATAAAATATGAGACTGAAAACATACACATTAACATTTTAATCCATGTTTCACAAATTAAGAAAACAAAAGGAGATATTTACATAAACAATTTTTAATTTTAAAACAAACGATAGTAACTAGAGGCCAATATCTATAATTTCTCATTTGGATTACTATACCTACATCTTGCAGCTGGTTTTCTCCATAGATGTACTCAGACTGCTCACAAAAGGAACTGCCCAATCTGTACCCTCCACCTGTAAAAGACTAAAATATACAGCAAGTGAGCCAAAAATTCACTAAGGCTTATTCAGCAAAATCTTACAATAATGTGTGATATATATTTTAAAACTAGATAAACTGTAATTAGTAAAACTGGTTTGTAATTTCTAGGAAAATGTTATAATAAAATTAAAGTCTTATATTACAGAGAATGTATTCAAATAAGAAATTATGTTTCTTTCCATTAAAACATTAATAATTCAGGAGCAGAAATAACTTAAGCCAATCTTAAACTAAAAAATGCATATATACACTGAAATATTAAATTTCAAGTATAAACAGATTTTTAAAAGCCATCACTAATATTTTATGACAAGTCTCATAATAAAAACTGTAATATTTAAATATTTCACAAAGAGAGTCATAAAGAAAAAATTTTATAAGCAGGTATAAATTACCCTGAAGAAAAGCTCTATACTTATTTTATATGTTGCTTTTTATTCAACTTTAACAAGTCAATTATGACTGTGCTTTTTATTTTGCTACACTGACCACAAGGTCTTCTGTTTTTCAGGAAGGATAGCTTATGAGGTTAAAAACTCCATTCCTTTTAACCACCATTTATATCATAAATGAGCTTTTAATTATCAGACTGGTTTCTTTTCTATGGACTAAATTATATCAATTCCACATTTTTCTTACAGAATTAGAGAACTTTCAAGAACCAAAATTACCTTAGATTTCACAAAAAAAAAAACTCTTCAAGCTACTGGTAAATAACAAAAACTAAAAATTTATTTTTCATTTAAAATACTGTCTCTCAACAGTGATGTCTCCCAACGACACACATCTGTCCAAGCACAGGGGAAGCTACTAATCTGTAGTATCTGAGATGATGTGGTAGTTTAGAAAATCCCCCCAAACGATTTGACAGGGAAAATCAGGTGGAGAAATGTTAATTATGAAGACATATGATAATTACCACATAGAAATACACTAGAAGTTTTCTTTAATATACCAATACTGTGTCTATAGTTTTGCAGAAATTGAAGAAGGTACAAAAATAATCCAATGAAGGAAAAAGAGCCTTTTCAATAATGGTGGAGCAACTGGTCCTTTACTATGTCAAAATATAAACCTTGACTTAAACTTTATGTAAAATTAACTCAAAATGGGTCACAAGTTTAAATGGAAAATGTAAAACTATGAAATTTCTCTAGATAACACAGAGAAAATTTTGTGACCTAATGTTAGGTGAGGAGTTCTTAGACAAGACACTATAAAAGCATAACCTATTAAAAAAAAAGATAAATTGGACTTTACCAAAACTTTTGCTCTATGAAAAATCCTGGTAAGAGAATGAAAAGACAAGCTACAGTCTAGGAGGAAATATATGCAAAAAATATATCTTATAAAGAATCCACATCTATTAAAATAAAAAACTCATTTTGTTTCTAACAAAACAAATCAACTTGAAAATGGGCCACAGTCATGAAGGGACACTTTACTAACGAGGATAATAAAGATAGTGGCAAATAAGCACATGAAGAGATATTCAACATACAACTGTTAGGAAAACCCAAATAACATTAGCCATTAGGGTAAAGGGGGAAAAGTGTAAAAGGTACAGAGGACCTCTCTGTGTACATTTTGTAAAGTCCCGTGAGTCTATAATTATTTCAAAATAAAAACGTAAGTAGAGGATTTACATAAAAATGTAAGAAACTGCCTCAACTTTCAATCATTAATAGAAAGATTATAATCATATGAAAAGGAATCAAATATTTAAGAGAGAAATATATAGTTAGAAAAAAAGAATGTTCCATAATATAAAAAAACTACAGAGGACATCAAAAATATAAATAGCATACTTAGTTTTAAAATTGAGCATTACCTTAGATTTGTCATCACCTGAAGCTCTTGTGGCTTCATTCAGAGGGACAGCCCCATGTTCCCTTGCCTCTTTGAAAAGTTCATTCACAATTTTCCCAGTTGAAGGTCGAGCTATATGTAACCCACTGTATTCATGCTCACTTGAATAGAACCTTTAAATATCACAGTTCATGAATAAAAACTTAGAATACAGATATAAACTACTTTAAAGTAAAAAGCTACGCAGTCTTAGAACAAAATTTTTATTTAAAAGGAAAAATGTATATGCCCTTTGTGGAAATACTTAATTTTAAATGTAGGATTAAAGAATTAAATAGTGAACAGTTCATGTAGTTTCTCATGGGGTTTGTGGAGATTCCTGTAGCACGCTGGGCATGTGGCGTGAGAACCTGCTTGTTCTTCCTCCCTCATGCTGGGCAATGGTTATCAAGTGCATGTTCGGTGTGTGGGGAAGAAGTGCTGACCGTCAGAAGCTAAGCCTTTCCCTGAGGAATCCACATTCAGTACAGACTTAGTGAAGGGACCTCTAGATTCAGACAGTGTGAACACTTAAATCTAGACCACAGGGCTACACATAGACAGTGTACTCAATGTTTTGTATTGAAAAATTATAACCCCTGTGTTAAAGGTAAATAATTTAGACCACAAACAAGTTTTTTCGGTGTATAACTAGTATGTTGAAACTGATTTCTACTCTCACTCCAACTTCAGAATGTAAGAATTTCTTTCACATTAGTGTCCTATTTTATCTTTTAAGATTTTTTTCAATCAAGAATAACAGAAAATACAACCAATGAAATATTAATACAACCAATGAGACACTTCTACTATAAGATGACAATCAGAGCTCATGTTTTTACCACCTACCCAATCCCTCCAAACCAGTTTCAAATTTGCACTGAACCAACTCACAAAACGAAAGGAAGGGGGCAAATTAAATCAGCACTGGAGACTAAGAATAGAGGTCACCTTCAATACTTTCTCCAAAATTAGTATGTGCAAAACTGAACAGAAAGAGGGAAGGGCAAACCAGCTCTCAATTCACTACAAGAAAAAAGTCCACCTGGAGAACAAGTAGACACCAGCAGGCAAAATCCACCCCAGAAGCTATCATAAGGCTGGCTCACACCAGCTGAGGGCGGGGCTGGGAGTGGAGGTGGGGTTAGTCTGTCCTGCTAGAGCTCTGGGGAGTACACTGGGGCCCCTGGTTACCCAGAGCCAATGGAAGCCTTCCTGCCAAGCCTTTACTCAGAGTCCATATGCTGCCAGAGCTGGCTCTTTTTTCTCTTTTATTTTTAAATTTTATTTTTCAATTCCTATTTATATTCAATATTATTTTGTATTAGTTTCAGGTGTACAGCACAGTGGTTAGACTGTCCATATACTGTACAAAGTGATCTTCCATATTTCAAGTACCCACCTGGCACCATACATAGCTGGCTCTTAAGTGTTAGTATTAGAAGCTGGACAGCAGATGATTTTAGGTAGCTAAGGGAAAGGAAGAGAAAGGGAAAGAAAATGATAAAGGAAGAAAGGGGAAGGAGTGAAAAGAAAGAGAAGAGGAAAGAAAAAAGAAAAGAGAGGAAAAGCAAGGTTTCCAGATATAGCTATCTCCTGTTGCAGGTCCTTCGCTCCCTACTGCACATCTCTTATCTGGGAGGTACAAGTACTGTATGTGGCTCCTTTTTATCACTGTCTTGGTGAGAAAGACTTTACTGGAGAATCAGACGTTGGAAAAAGACTTACTAGCTCCTTTATGGTTAATGCTTTTTATTACCTGTTTAAGAAATCTTTGCCTACCTCAAAGTCATGAAGACACTATATCTACTTGTGATATATACTCTTAGATCCACAATCCATCCATCTTTCCTCTTTCGAAATTAAGTACAACTGTATCCTTGACTCTTGCTGTTTAAACTCATCTGATCATCAAAATATTTGTCCACTCCCATAAATAACAACATCTTCTATAAAGATGACTCTAAATATGTTTTCAGTACTCTCTTACTTATGGTACAGTGATGAATTTAAAAGCCCCCTACTTGAATCAAGTTCATTTCTCCCAAACTAAACTTATGTTCCCCACATAAATCTTCCCATTAACAATCACATTTTTCCTGTATCTCAGAATACTCTCAGAAGTGACACTAAGAATACAGGGAAAAAAGACTCTCAGAAGTCTTTAAAGACTTCTGTCTTTACCATTCACTTATTCCCTATATCCCATGTCATCCAGTCTCAACAATATTTTTTGAAGGTATCCTATATGGATTTCAGCCTTTCTCCTCCATTCTACAGACTCCACCCAAATCCAAAATTTTACATTCCTTAGATTACCACAGTTGCTTTCCTCATGATTTGTCGCCTTATCCTGTTCTCCCATTACTATTAATTTTATATTCTATTTCCTTAAAAGTATATAATAACAGCTAACATTTGTCAAGGTAATTTGTGCTCTTTTACTCCTCAATAATGATATTCTCCCCATTTTACGAATAGGGAAACTGAAGCTTATGGAATTTAAAACACTTTTTCGTTGGCAAAACACAGAAAACAATTGTAACTGACAGTGACAGCAAAACATGAAACCAGCCCGGCCCATTCTCAGTAGGGGCCGTGTGTCAGCGCACATCAGATGTCCCTGAGGCATGCCCTGGGAGCACGCCACCTGTCCTGCCTCACTTGCCACCAGTCTATTAAAGTCCTGCTGGGTCCTTTTCAAGGCTCTTCCTGTTGTTGTCATTAATTTTTTCCTTTGTGCCTATGTGTTGCTGGAATTTTGTCTCTTGTCTTCTGTGCTAATCAACATCCTAATTAATTTTTAAGACTCAACTAAGTACCAATACTGTGCTAAACAACTTAAACACTTTATCTAATTTAATTCTCAAACCAATACTATAATCTAAGTACTTGTAGAGGGCACTTTTTTAAGTTCTCACATTTTTGAAGAAGGATATTCAAATTACTTTTAAAGTTCTACTTGTGATATATACTCTTTTGTGGATAAATGTGTTACAACAGGTGTCAGGATATATTCTGAAAGTGTTTCTGTAAATTCTGTTCTTCCTCTTGTAAACACAGACCACATTATGTCTAGAGTAATGTATATTACTGTTCAGACAGTAAAAATATATTAGCTTAAATGACAATACGCAGATACATGTCTTGATATCTAATACTGTCTAAAAATGTAGAATATGGAAATGAGCACTATTTTCTGCACTAAACGAAGCAGTAGGCATATAATGAAACTGAGGAAATGTTAATATTGAATATGAACTCAAAAGAACTGTATAGTATTAAAAAATCATACTTAGCAAAAAAGAAAATATTGCTAATAATGAGTTTCACATTGTATTTTAAGCATATTAAACATAGCTTAAGCCTCAACCAATATTTAAGGCAGTTCCTCCTTTTGGATATGTAAATAATCCCAGAGATCAAATCTGAGGCACGCTGTCCTTAAAACTGCACTGTCAAATTACGATGACTAACAACTACATTCTTTCAGATAGCCTATCTAAACATGTGTAGCACACAAGAGAAAAGAATGTTCATTAAGATGTCTTAATGATTATACATGAACAGCAAAGGAAATATTAATATACTAATCTTATAAGTCAAAGATTTTGATTTATTATATAGTGAATGAATTAAGTCATTCAAAATATACCTGCATTGGAAAAACAATGGGCAAATAGAGAATAAAACTTTTGTACATAAATATTTTCAGTATTTTCAAAACTTTGGAGAATGTATAAACTAAGGAAGCAGTTAAAATATATAATATAGATATTATACACATATATGTATATATGTATGTATGTATATAGACACATGCATGTCAAATAAGAATTAAATGAAAGGTAGGATATTCAAATAGTGCCAAGACACCAACCTACATATTACAAGGAAAAGCTGTACCTTACAATGGAGTGATGTGGTGGTCAGCACCTTAACCAAGTGAACATATCAGCAATAGTGGGAAAACCTGAAATTATCTGGCTCCTGATGTGATATAATAAATACCAGACAATATGACTTACTAGTATTCTGGACAAACATGTTAACAAGAATCTAATCATAAGAAAACAGTAACTTTGAATGTGGGACATTATATAATGCATCTGACCTAGATTCTTCAAAAAAGTCAATGTATTGGGTTGGCCAAATGGTCCATATAGTTTTTTCCATAAAATAAAAGACACACCTTTCATTTTTACCAACAATTTTATTGATTTGGATATTTTGAGTATGTCCACTGTCTCCTGCTATTGGCTTCTAGTGGGTAGAGGCCAGGGGTGCTGCTAAACATCTTCCAGTGCATAAGACAGACGCACAGCAAAGAATTATTTGGCCAAAATGTCAGTAGTACCAAGAATATTCACAAACCACTTTTGACACATTTGATCAGTCACAGCACCTACTCCATATCCTGCACAAATCTTTTTTTGCGTTTCAGTTGTGTTTTTACCTTTCTTAAAATAATAAAGCATAATATGCCAAAAATGTTGCATATTTTCTTCCATCTTCAATATTAAAATGGCTGCACAAAAATTCACCAATTTTAATGTTTGTTAAAAATGCTGTCACAATACAATCTAACAAAATGGTTTTGAATGAAGTTAAGGACAACTAACTTTTACTAGAGCCATTGTGCAGAAAAGACTACACGAACTTTTTGGCCAACCCCCTACATTTTAGATTTACAGATAAGCTTAAAGAAAACAGCGAAGGGTGGGGAGGATGACTCATTCAGATTCAAACAAGCACATTCAAATGGAGCGCACGGCCCTTGGCTCTAAGAGATGTCTGACTGCAGGTGGTTCAGTGATCCACTGAAATTACTGTTCGCTGCCTCAGGTGTGAGATGTTAACACTGGGACATTGTACAGAGCATAAACTCACGGTACAATGTTTTGATTATCTATGGGTTTGAAAATTTATAAAATAAACAGTTGGGGGGAAATTTTAAATATTACCCTTTCTTCTCATTCAGGTCCAGAAAGATATGTCATTTTTAACTCCCCTACAGAAAGAAATGATGCGGAATAGCAATAACAACAAACAAAAGGAAAAGATGAAACAATTTTCCGTGAATATTTTAGCTGTTGGTAAAATGACAACTTTCTGACACTGAGGTACAATGGGAAAATTCAAGTGTCTCCCCAGTAATGATATTTGCAGCACTAAAAAAATGGTAATAAAGATTCCTAGAAAGAAGAAAACTGTGGCAATAAAATATACCTGACTCTCATCTCTTAAATCTTCACGGTTGGTTCTTTTTATAGTTCAGGGATTTTAACAATAGTAAATACTATCTAGGACATCACTTATTAGATGGATATTCATCCAAGGGAAGCAAAGGCAGATTCCTGAAGTTATAGATTCTTAAATGGAGGACAATAAACACATAAGGGACGCAATGGATGAGCTTTAAAAAATTTTTTTTATTTACTGATTTTAAGGAGAGAGAATAGGGGAAGAGATAGCTAGAAAGAAAGAAACATCAGTTTGTAGTTCCACTTATTTATGCATTCATTGGTTGATTCTCATACATGCCCTGATTGGGGATAGAACCTGCGACCTTGGTGTCTTGGGATGATGCTCTAACCAAAATGAGCTACTCAGCCAGGACTGGATGGTCTTTAAGAAACACAGAAACCCTTAAAAACAATTGACAAAATTGTCCAGAAATGTTTTGAGAGGAGAGGAGCTGTAGCTTTCATTAGATCCTCAATGAGTCCTATGTCTCCACACAGAATCACATAATTCTATGTTGTATTTAAGATTATGTTTCCATAGTTTCTTCCAGCTTTCTGAATATTACAGTTTTAGAAATAGTACCTAAATAATATTTATTTTTACAAATTACAGATTTAAAAAAAATGCCCAAGGCCATTTAAAATAACTTGGGATTAGTAAACTAAAAAGGGATACAATTATTTTCCTTTTAAAAAATTTTTATTGTATTTTTTCCATTACCATTTAATACCCTTATATACCCTACCACCCCCATGATCACCACACTATCCATGTCCACGAGTTCTTTTTCCTTTTTGCTCGATCCAGAAAAAACTTACCGTTGAGGTGGTGTTCGCGGACTTTTAAAGATTGAAGCTTTAGGTCTATCAGATTTGGAAGATTTGCATTTCACTTCATCCTCACACAATTCTGCCAAGGCCAACTATAAAATAACAGATTCATTATTCAGTGTAACACAGAAATAAACTCTTCTATACAATGAGAAATTATGAGTAGAACATTAATTTGTGATTGCATAGTAAAGGTTTCTAATGAAACACGGAGGCTGCTGATCAGACGATGACTCCCTTTCAAAACAAAACCATCACATCTCTCATTTTATAAAATAAAATGCCACATATATTAGGATAAATTAAAGTTACAATAATTATTTATTTTCAAGTAATTATTTCAACAGTCTCAAAAACTGTGTTTAGTAACATCATTTTAAAAGTTGAACCTACAATTCTGCAATTCTTTCAAAATCACTTGAAGATGTTTCAAAACTTGCTCTCATCAGATCTCAAAAATTATTTCATTTAGCTGTTCAAGTTTTCAAAATCCAAACACATAAAACAATTTTAAAATTATTCTATTTAAAAGTCTACCAGACACATGTGAAGGGGACCCCAAAATAACTAGAATTATCTTCTAGAGGGTGGGTCCATTGTAGTACAGGCTTCCCCCACTAGGAGAGTGTTCTAGAAACCCATCTGTATCAGTGTACCAACTGGCAATTCTGGGAGGCTGAGTTCAGCTTTGGTGAATTTTTTTGGAATTCCTGATGTGTCTGCCAATTTCACAATGAGTGATTTACCATTGCACCCGCCCACACCTAGCAGTTTTGACAAAAAAAATGGCATAACCCCTGTGCCCCACCCTCCCCATTCACCTGATCTTGCCCCAGGGATTCTTTTTTTGTTTCCCCAGATGAAAAAAGTCCTTAAAGGGAATGAGTTTTGTTGATGCAGTAGAGGTGAAACAAAAAATGGCAGAAGCACTAAAAGGCATTTTCTCCATAGGTGTATTACATCAAATGAAGTGCACTTTTGACGGTGACTGAAGTTTAAACATGTAAGAATATATACACAATTTTTATAAATAAATTCCATTTTGGGGGGGCTCCTCCCTCGTAAGTTTCCTAAAGTTTAGGAAAATGAGCTGCTGAAAAATGAAAGACAATGAATTACATATACAGTTTTTATAACTTTTAGAAAGTAATACTACCAAATTATGCATTATAGATATACAGATGGCTATCTTCAAAACTAAATAAACAAACATAATTCTTGAAACTGGAATCTAAAAAGTTATCCAAATATTTCAATATTAAGTTACTTTGTTCCCACTTTTGATATCTTTGGACAACAGCTCAAAAACTTTCCTTAATGCCCCTGGCCATTCAATTGTAATTGGGATGGCCTTGGGAAAACAAAAACAAAAAACAAAAAAAAAAACAAGATAAAGTGATCCTTCTAGAAACAGGAGAGATAAGAAAACTACCTCAAGAGTTTCTTTCCTCAGCAGGGAAAAGAGAAACAGGGAATTGGGCAAAGTTAATTCTTGTGAAGAAAATTCTATTAATCAACTTTTAAAATACACACGCAAGAAAACCAAAAATTTTTCCTCCCTAAATTTTTATGCTCACTACCCACATACACATCAACTTTTATGTTTTTAACATAGCAATTTGCAACACATCCTAATCATAGAAATGCTTTGCAATCTAGAAGAACTAATTAGGTTCAAACTTGGGCTCTTACTGTGACATTGGGCAATTTTCTTAACTTCTGAGTTCCCTCACCTTTAAATGTCTATTAAAAAATTGCCTTAGAGGGTTGTTTTATGAAGTACATAGTGGATGTGAAACACAAGCTCCTTTACTAGAAGATATTATTTAAATATGTTTAATAATGATTACATCATTATTTTCATTATATAAAAATGTTTTATGCTCCCTAAGATCTCTTTTGTTTCTGCAGCATTGTCTGTTTATCTGCTATGGCCTTTTCCTACCTTAACCCTTAAAAACAACAAAAGAATGTGAGACAGTGCGCAAGACAGGGACAGAACCAGGCGCAGACACTGACTGACAACTTGGGCCCAAACTTTTTGGAAATTTTACCTCCCTGAAATCTCTTCAAAAACAGTATTTCTTAATGAATTTCCTTCTGAGCTGATTATATTATTCTGGCCCTATGAACTACTTTTACAGCATCCCTTTTCCCATCAGTGGAAATGTTATTTGTATTTCACAGGCTCATTTCATCCACCCTTCACAAAGCCTTTCCTAATTTTTCTTAACTAAAGATATTTCTTTTCTAAATCCTCACAGTATATGCTCTTATTATTGACATTTATATTAAACATTATATTGCCATCACTTGTATAATTTTCTTACTATTTTATTTCCCCAGCTATATTTTAGGCTTCCTAAATTGTTTCTAATTTAGTACTTAATAGGCACCCAACAAATTCATGTTGAATTATGTAGACTATGAACACAACATAAATCATAAGAGATAGAAATAAAGTTATAGATTTTAAAATTTAAATATGTTATAGTCTTGTATCTTGTTAGGTTTTTGCTTTAAAAGGATATAAGTAAATCCTGTCAATCAAATAATTTCTTCTATGAAGTCAATAAAATAAGCAATGCCTTCTAACACTGTGGAATATGGAATATATATTAACAAAATAGGAATACAGAGAAAATTATATAAGACCAGAAAGTCCACCTTGCTGAAAGGTCCTAGTTATTAATGGTAGCTCATTAACTTAGAAGAAAATGAATGATATTCAGAGGGAATTAATGCCATGATTCATGATGTCCCTGTAGCATAGTGTGACATAAATTCATTAGTAAATATTCAAAGAAATTTAATTTATATAATTTGATATAACAAATGATATCACATCAGCAGAGGAAATAATTATTTAAACTTATGAAAATAAAGTGAAGTTCTGGTCAAAACCAACAGAACAACAACAACAACAAAATCTCAGTCAAATAAAGAGATAAAACATATGTATTGTGAAATAATGATGGATTGTGAATTATCAGGATGGACTGCTCCACAAGTGAAACAATTTGATTATGAAGGTATTTCAAATACACAGAGATAATAAAGTATGTAAGCACTGATAATCTTTTTTTTATAATTTGCAATGTGAAGAACATAAAAAGAAACCTGAAAGCAAAGTTACTGAAAATGAGAAAAGTATATAACAAAAGATTAAAAGTACTGGAATTGTCAGTCTTAGAGTAACAAAGACCAGAAGGTATAATACATATATTTTTTATATAGAATAACAACATCAGCATCACCTAGCAACCTTGAAAATGCAGGTGCCCAAGCCCACCCTAGATCTAAACAAACTCTGGGATGCGTCCCAGCAATCTGTGTTTTAACAAGCCTTCCTTCCAGGTGATTCTGATGCCCACTAAAATTAAGATTCAATGATATAGAATACTGAGATCAAACAGGATTAGGATACTTGTGGCAGTTGTAACAAAGTATCAGACAATCTTATTCTTTTCTTACTTACAGAACTTCCCCTTTGTCCCACCCAAAGCCGAATCCTAACCCTACAGTTATTCCAAATTCCCTTCAAATCCAATGTATATGGAAATACAGAATTAAGAACAGAAAGCTTTTTCTTTTTATATTATTCTGCAAAAACTGGGACAGAAGCAGCATAAAGTAATCCGATACTTTAAGCTGCAGTTAAATCCACGAGTATGGCTTGACTGAGGGGCACCAGAAGTTACAAAGGTCTCTGAAAATGATCAAAAATAAAGAATGCTGAGGTTTTTAGGGTTAGTACTGTTACTAACAAATCTGCCCCAAACTTTCCCCCACAATGTTTCCAAATTTGGGGAGATGAAATTGAGCAGATAACCACTCTTGGTTTGATATCCACAGGAGATTTCTGCAGTTTCTAAGTCAGAGGCCATAGTGCCGGGAGGTTTTCTGGGAAACAGCTATTCATCTTTTTCCTTGTGAGAAACCTCTCGAAATTTTGGTGCCGACAAACCCTGCATTATGTGGCAGCTAAGATATATGTACGGAGGGGTACATTTGCTTGTTCCATTAGTAATACATCACCCTTTTCCTCTATAATACTGTGACAGACTCTTAAAGCAAGCTGTCAGGAAAGCAAAAAAGTGTCTACAGAAAACCGTGCTAATTAGGTAGCTCTTAAAATAAGCATGGCTAGATTAAAATATAAAATAATCCAAACATAATTAATATCCAAGAAACCAGTCAGGGAAAAGAACATTATCCAATTCTTTTAGACCTTTGATACATACTCTATTTCTTCACATGTCATCACTTGTTGTTTTCAGGTTTCTTTGCAATTTCTTCACATTCTTACTAAATTCTAAAAGGAAAGATTATCAATACTTAGTGTATTTAATATACCAACTTGGTTCATTAAAGAGAAAAAAAAACCAAACCCCCCAAAACCTTGTCTTCTAACTGATGGTGGAAACGAAGGCATTCTCACAATTAGTGGCATCACCAGTATACCTCTGATCATTAATCACATATTAATCCCCTGGTTGGTAAATTTGGCAAGAATCAGGTGATCAACAATCAAGCTGTTCTCATTGATCACATAAAAAGAAATGGACTTAAATTAGAGAAAGGATATTAAGTTACATAGTTTTAACTTTAATGACATTAGAATGGACTAACCAGTGAAAAGTTGTAATTTTTCTCCTTTAAGGGAAAAGGAATCAAATATTTCCCAAGCAAGTACCGGGCCGGGATAATATGGGAGTTCTGCACGGGCATTTTACAGATGTCATTTCACCCACGACATCACCACCATCACCTCTAGTTTATAAAGAAAGACACTGAGGATGACAGAGATTAAGACATTTCTCCTATGTTTGCACAACCACGAAGTGGCAGGACTAAGGTGCTAACTGAAGTTGGTCGACCAGAAACTCCATCCCTCCCTGCCCCCCAGCATCCCAGGTTGCCTCTCAGTGACGGTGGTCTACAATACAAAAGTGAAGGTGGACGATGGCGTCCGGTTCCGCGATTTTCTTTACTACTACTGGAATGACTTATGGGCAGTGGACCTGTTCTCCACGGACCTTCCCATTCTCCAAATCCCTCATTTTATGCAGTTTATTTTGGCACTCATTCATATGTCATCTTAAATGTTATGTTAAATATATTCATATCTTATATCTGCAACAACAAAAAATAGGTAGAAATGTCTTTTTTACATTCTATCCTTTCCAGCAGGGTCCAGACCCGACCGCAGTTTGACGCCGTGTATCTCAGCATCCTCGGAGCTCAGCAGCGTGCTACATGGCAGGTGCTCAGGGTGTCGGCTCGGAGACGCATAACAAGAAGGTGTGGCTATAACGTTAACAGAACTTTTCCATCAAGGCTGTGGAATTAGTGTCACTTATGTTTAACCATATAGCTCCTATACACAATCACTTGTTGAATTTTGTCAATGACCTTATAAGGAGACAGAAAGAAAGCCTAAAATGAGCCAAGTAGTGTCAAGCATCTGCTAAAAGCCAAAGCTGATGCATTCATATTTAGTAGCTACCTAATGTCAGTGACCTATAACATCATAAAGTTCTATTTCCTGGATTTTTAGTTGCAATGTTTCATAGACTGTAGCCTTTACAACTAGGCTGTGCAGCTCTAGGATGCAATACTTAAGTTCTCTCCTTTAAAAGGGGAAAGCTACCTGACTTTTGAAAAAACACATTTTTATAAGCAAGAAATCAAGACAGAAACACCAAGACAAAGATCAAACCGGCACACCTGTTACTACTTTTTAAAGTGATCGCTATTTCCCCACGGCCACAGTAAAGCTTCCCTCCGCAGCTGATCTCCTGAAGCATCGACCTGTGTGCCGCTCAACCGACCCCACAAAATGACATTCAAAATGAACAATTGGTTCTTAAATTGCCAGTGGGGTGGAGGGGAAACGGACACTTGTTTCCAGGAACACTACAATACGCTCCGCTCCGCCGCCCTGGGTCGTAATTCCGTCCCCAGATCGGATCTGGGGAAGGCTCAGCCGAGGCCAGGGACAGCCTCGCACACGGCCCCACCCGCGCCCCCATCTGCCGCCGAGCCCACGTCCTCCGGAGTTCACCGCACCTGCAAGTCCCGCGCGCTCGGAGGCCGGGGCCCAGACGACCTGTCGCGCTCTCCTGGCACTGCGTCGCCGCCTTCCGCCATCTTTGACCCGCTCGCCAGAGTCCTCAGCCGCAACTTCCGGGGCCGGTTGCCCGGCAACTGCGGGAGGTGCTCCCCGCGCGCCCCCGCTTCCTCCGGAGTTCGCGCTCGCCCCTCTTTTCCCGCGCCAGCCCACCTGTCCTAAACCCTTTTTTTCCTTCTTAACGGGAATTAATTGGCTCAGAGAATCTCTCCACAGAGAAATCTCTACGTGAGTCTCTAGATTCCTCTGCGGCTCGTCTGAAAGTGCTGTAGGCCGCCCTAGGGGGCAACTTAGACTGGAAGGTTCTTTTAACAATGGGAACGTCCTTTGCAAGTTTATCTGAGCAAGATTGCTGCCTTACTTTTCTAGTTCAAATTCCCTCATGTTTCCCACCAAGGACTGGGTTGCCCCAAAGCGTGACTGGTGTTGAGAATAAAGAACATCGAAAAAGCTCTTTGCAATCAGAACTAAAGACTACTAAAATCATCACTGATCTGAAGTTTATTTAAACTCGTGTCTTATCCCAGGCACTTTACGTGCCCTGGATGCAAAGGTAAAGAGTAGTCCCGCTAGCCCTGGCTAGTGTGACTCGGTGGATTGAGTGTCGGGCTGCAGGCCAGGGGATTGACGGTTCGAATCCCAATCAGTAGGGCACATGCCCGGGTTGCAGGCCAGGTCCCCAACAAGGGGCTCATTAAAGGTGACCGCACATTGATGTTTCTCTCCCTCCCTTTCTTCTCACCCTCTCTTTTTCCCCTCCCTTCCCCTCTTCGCCTCTCTAGGATAAGTAGTCCCGCTCAATAGAAATATAAAAACTCATCATCTCGTCAACCTCACCATCTCGTGGGGAGGGATGTGAACAGATAATAAAATGCAATTTGCAATAGAGCTTTGCGGGAAATGTGGGTGTAAAGAGAAGTATTCTGTTGATGCCTACTATGTGCACCAGGCTGGTTAGGTGCATTCTGTGTGTAACCTCATTCATCGGGTCTCATTCATTGGCCCAGATAAGTATTAGTATTGTTATTACCGTGTTATGCCTGAGGAAACCAGATGATGACTAAATTTCAACCTGCTGTAAATGGCAGTACCAGATAGTAAAACTTGCATTTCTTGTCCCAATATTCTTTTTAATACATTTAATACAACATTCTGCCCTACCTGGATCTTTTTTATGTCCCATAGAGCCGATGATATTTTGGCTGAATCTGAAAGGATAAATACGTCCAGTAGACTGTGGACCAAAATGCACCACAGGAAAAAGCATAGATTTGAAATATAATGTGTGTTAATAAACAACTGTGTGGTTGAAGTTTAGGAGAAATAATAAAAGATGGTTTGGGGATGGGGTGTGTGGATCTAGACTGCAGAGTAGGCTAGACAGATTCTGAGGGATGTTGCCTTAGTGAAGAAATTAAACATTACCTCTCCGCCAGTGATTCTCAAACGTTGTTGCTGTACATTAGAACACACTTCCCTCCCCCCTTACCCCATGTACTCAGATTTCATTAGTATGTGGTGGAACTCAAGCATTATATTATTTAAAATCCTCTCCAAGTGGACTTCGGTTCTGGCAAAGGCAGTATACCTGGAACTGAACTTGCCATCCCACTCTCCCAAAATAATAAACTATGAAACATTTATTTTCAGACATTTGAGTAATAGGCAGTACAGGTCTGTGATTTTCCAGGGAAGGGAAACAAGCAGGATGAGCTGTGTTTGCTATGGTTTTCTGCCTGGAACTCTCCCACAATGCAGTGGGAATGAAGAATGGTGTAGCTACATTGGAATATAGTTAGACAGTGCCTTCTAAAGTTAAATATTCAGAGTTAAAGTTAAATATGTCATAAGATCCAGTATTTCTACTCTTAAGTACAAACCCAAGAAAAATGAAAATATATATTTACAAAAATATTTGTACCCAAATATTCATAGAAGCTTTACTCATAATAGCCCCAAACTAGAAATAACCAATCAATAAACAATAGATAACATTTTGAAAAATTCACACAATGGAATACTACTCAACAGTAAAAAGGAAGAAATCATACACCATGGATGAATCTCAAAGACATTATTTTGAGTAAAAGAAGCCACATGCAAAAGGGTAAATATTTTCTGATTCAATTTATATGAAATTCTCAAATAGGCAAGACTAAACTTTACTGCCAGAAAGCTGGTAGTTGTGTTAAACAAAAAACTTCTTGGGCAAGAGCTTTTCTGGAAAAAAAAAACAGAGGAAAGAAAAAGAAAAAGGTTTTATTGTGCCATATGCTATCCAGGAAAAGGACCAGGTACTGGGGCATGCAGTCTGAACCACCAGCAAAGGCTAGCTGGGAAATCCAAACATGTCTCCTGTCCTGCAGCTATTGGTGTTTTCTTGTGGAGTGAGTTTGGGGAAGAAAGATGTAAGTCCTTTTGAAAGAATTTACACTGGCAGTAGATAATGCTGTTGGGAAAAGGTAAAGCGGAGATAGTTCTGGGATAGGTACATAGTCCTGAAGGAAGAAATATTTGCTACTTTTGGATTCCCTGTGGGCAACAGTCTGGAAAATTCATGCACAAGCAAGATGTGGTGGCCTCTGATGTTTAGCTATTCCCTCTAGATAATAGCAGAAATAGCCAGCTGAAAGTTGCCTCAAAGTTTCAGCTTATATCAGCAATGTAAACAGTCTTTTGTTTTTGCCCACAGAGGTTAACTGGTTAACCTCCCTGTCTCTCTTACCCATTCTCAGGCCTGCTGTCATTAAATTAAGAACACCTCAGAATTTTTCTCTTATCAGTTGCTTGACATTGTTTCTTTGGAGAGGAATAAGCTTGGGAAGTTTGACCTAAAAAGGGACTTAGGGAGCCTCTTGAGGTAATGGAAATCTTTTATATCTTGATTGTGGTGGCAATCACACAGGTATATCATTTGTTAAAACCACAGTGAGCTATTTACTTAAAATAAATGCATTTTATTATATGTAAACCATACATTTAAAAAGTTTGTTGAAAAAAACCTCCTCAGATAATTCTGTTGTCCTGCCATGGTTAAGAACCACCAATCTAAGGCAATTGAGAGCTATTAATGGATTTTTAATTTAGAAAGGTCATAGATGCATCACTGTTGATTGAGTCAGATTTAGGAAATTCAAAGGTTATTACAACAGCGAGGCATGATTAGGACCTAAGTTTTATCAGTGGCAGTGAATATAGAGAGAAGCAATATTTGGTAGAGATATTAGGGTCAGACTTAAAGGTGCTAGTTTGACATGTGGGAAATATGTGAAAGAAGGAAGAATAAAGAATGACATCAGGGGTTTTTGCCGGTGTCCAGCCTCGGCGGGGTCTCTGGGTTCCCAAAGGATGCACAGCTCAGGCAAAGAGGCAGACACCAAGTGAGGTGCCAGAGGACAGCCAGGCTTTTTGGGCCCGACTGACTCACTGAGAAGAATCAATCTTTATTTTTATAGGGGAGGTTATACAACATTCAATGCATAGTGTGATTATTAAAACAGAAATGATTACCATAGAAATAATTTTGAAAAGTACAGAAGGTTTTACAGAGCAATCATGTTAAACAAAGAAATAACCAAAAAGTACAGGAGATCCCACAGATCAAGCATGTTAAACAAAGGTTATTTTGACCAAGAGGGTCATTAATCAGATAGCCAACGAAGCTATACGAGCACAAACTTTCAGGTGCCAATTAGTAACTAGGTGTCTACTAAGATTCTAGGAATTGGTCTAAATTAGAGGGGTGCAAGGGGAGATTTATAGATTATATAGAATTTAGCTATTGTCCAGTGAGGTTAGATTTGTCTCGGTTAGGTAACTGGTTTTTGCCTAAGTTTTTTGATTTGTACATCTTGGAGGGGGGCCATGTTTTATATTCATTTCCATGTGTTTGAGATTATTATTTCCAACTAGAACTCCTTGCTTCTTTACATTCCTGCCCAGGGTATGGGAGGGGTAGTGGCTCTAATAAATCTTAAACTTTTGAATGGTGACTCCTTAAGAAACATTCCTAGCAACAGCTTCCTTCAACGTTCTGGCAGTTGGTCTGCCCATTGTTCAATTTTGTCCTTAACTTCCCAGGTGAGGGAAGCAGGAAGCCTTAGGGTTGCTAGGGGTCTCTATTCTGTGATCAACAAGTCATTTCACGCAGAATCAGAGGCATCGTGCAGATTTTTTGTTATAACACACAGGTATCCAAAAATCCCACCACCTATTGTTAGCAGGGACAGGCATACAGGAAGAGATAGACAGGAGATCCGGTCACAGTTACCTCTGCTATGCAGATGTGTCTCATCCGTCCTGTGTCAATGGTCGGCTGTTGGTCGGCTCCCGACAGGTTTTGGTTAGATAATTTTGTTAATGTTATAACCTGTAAATTACTGAGTTGAAAGAGAAAAATAAACTTCAAAAGAAAAACCCATATGTTATGGCCATTTTGAATTTGAAATTTACGTGGGATCTAGGGTAAAAATACATCATGATTCAAATGTAAATTTGGGTGTAGATATGAGGAAGTTAGGAGAGAATTTTGGATTGGGGATACAGGTTTGGTGTTGATTGCATAGAAGTGATATCAGAGTTGATGAGACTTCCAGGGGCGGTGAGGTGTGTGAGATGTGAGGACTGAGAATGCTCAGAAACATCAACAATGAAGGGCTCAATGGAGAAAGGACATATGAAATAGACTTAAGGAATACTAAGAGGTAAGATGAAGGGAAGAAACTGAAAAACATTACTGACAGGGAGGTTTCAAGGAAGAGACCGGTAGTGTCATTTCTTACAGATAATCGAGTAAGATTAGGACTGAAAAGTATCCACTGGACTAAGGAAAGAGGAGATTTCTGTTGCAAAGGTCACTCCTAATTTCACAGGGAGAAAAATCTATATTTTAGTGATTTCAGAGTGACAGCTAGGACAGTAAAGACTATGTTTTCAATGTACTTAAAGTCAATGGTGTACAGGAGGTGGCTTATACTGGCTCACAAGAGCCTATTGTTAAATTTTCAGGAATTTTATAGGCAGTTGTTAAACACAGCTATTATTAAACATTAAATTATATAAACTTAAAATGAAATCACACTAAAAACTAATGTAATAAATACTTAAAAATCATTTCCTGATTATTTAAATACTCATTATTATCGATGCTCTTGAGGCTATTTATGTCATGTATTTATATCATGTAGATACAATATGAGGGCATGCTACTGCACAGCTGCTTCTTACTCCACATTCAGTGACAGTCGGGTGGCAGCTTGAAACTCACTGTGGTGGGAATATTGACACCTCCACAACTGGCTAAGAACCAGAGCTAACAATTTGATATAGTGTTTTGTTGATTGTCTACTTTTGATTTAAGAATGTGGTGGGGAAAGTGTTTATAATGCAGTTAAAACTTATGAGTGTGCTGTGTCTATAGTTATTATATTGTGAATAGCAAAAAAAAAAAAGAGAAAAAAAGACATTTTCTTCCAGTATTTAAAAATTATTAGCCAACTGAAGAAATAAGCTGCTCATGTCACATCATTGAGTTACTGCGTACGTTTGTATTCTTCACTCACATATCGTTAATGTGAATAAAAATATCAACCAGCATTCACATGGCCCCTCTGAACTCCCCTTTCTCTTAGCTTGTGATGAAAACTATGGGATCTTTTCCCATTCTTCTCCAAAGAAGTATGATTACAAGTACCTCATTCCCTCTTTATTCTCTATTTTATATTCTCAAGGCAGTTGAGGGGTTCAAAATCATGGAATTTATTCTGTATGGATTACCTTCCAGGATCTTCTGTCTCATACTCACCTTGACATATAATGTGTATTGTTCTTTGGGATGTTTAAACTAGACACTTAATTTTAATGCCTTGTTACACTTACTTTTTTCCTTCATTAGACTGTAAGATCATAGAGGCTCTGGGCTATGTCTTTATCTCTAGTGCCTTAATATATATCCTGGGACATAATATGTACTTTTAATAATGAATGAATGAAGGAGGTAGAGGTCCATAACTCAAACCCAGGTTTGACTTTCTCAAAGTCCATTTTCCATTCACAGAAAGTCAAGCTATAACAAGATATATCAACAGAGATCTTCACCATATATGGGTAGGAGAGATAATAAAAAGCAGGCCTATTGATCTTGGACTAATAAACTATATCCAATTTCAACTTCCCAATGTAAATGAAACTCACACATAATTTTACTTAATGGAAGGGGTGATCAGGGGTCACTGTGGTACACAATGACCATATTTCATCCTTTAAAATATTTTAATATTGATTTTTTATTTCTATTTTAGATTTTAGACAGAAGGGAAGGGAGAGAGATAGAGAGAGAGAGAGAGAAACATCAATGTGAGAGAGGAACATTGATTGGCTGCCTTTCATATGCACCTCAACTGGGAACCAAACCCACAACCCAGACATGTGCCCTGACTGGGAATCGAACTGGTGACCTTTTGATCTGTGGGGTGATACCCAAACAACTGAGCCACAGTGACTGGGGAAAGCTTGGCTTTTTAATGTTTACAGAATATAGAATATTTATAGTCGCTTATTTTCATGGTATGTTATTTCATAGAATCTACAACATTCTGTGTTAGGATTTGTCTTCATTCTACAGAAGTAACTCAGGACCAGAGAAATAAGATGAATTTCCTCATATCATTCAGCTATGAAGTGGCAGAAATCAGTTTTAAATTCAGTAAGCATATACCTAAAGTATATGCTTTTTCTCTGTACCATCTATGTGTCATCTGGGAGCTTTTTTGAGTCTCCTTACATTGGTGACTGTTCCCATCCTGAAATTTCCTCAGGGTAATCCTCATCATTCTCTCCTTACCTACCTGACCATCCCTTCTGAGCTTCCCCTAACATTTCATCTCCTGTCCACCTTCTAAATTATGGTCCCTAGAGTTCTGCCTTCAGCCCTCTATGTTTTCACTGTATATGCTTTCACTACACAGTTATCATCCACTCTCATACCTACCATTTACACACAGTAAATTCTTATTATTTGCACTAGTTGTGTTTTATTAAGTTGCTGAGAAAACTGAATTAGTGCATACTGAACCATTGCTCCTAAAGGAAATACAGAGTTAGGTTCTTGCAAGATTCTGGCCACATTTTGACTGACTCATGACCTTGTTTTACGACTGCTTCTGTTGAAAGGCACTTAATTTAATATTCATCATTGGTTCATTAACACTGAACTCACAGCCAGCAGTACTGTAACACATGCCTGAAGGGAGCTCATCTAACGTATGTATTTTCTCTACAAGGCACATCACAGCCTTCTAGAGCTTAGGATCTTGGACTCGTGAACAGCAGTTTCGCATTACACTTGGGGCCATTTTCAACAGCAAAATCATCGACAAAATGCACAAAAATGCAAAGACTATGACCATGCATTTGTTTATAGGATAAAAGCTAAAACAAGAAGCTAGAATATTTTCTTGTTTGCCCTCAGTTGGGAACATGCTCATTGGGCAGCTCAGTTTTTTTGTTTTTGTGTGCAAGTCTGTGAATGACCACACAAACCCATGAATATTGATTTGGGGTTACAAATACATTTTATTGAGTAGGTGAACTTGCAAATATGGAATCTATGAATGAAACAGGGTACAGGACAAGGGGTACCTGGTACCTGGGGAAAGTAGGAGCAAACCCACACAGCCCATGGTTTGGGGGATAGGGGAAGTGGACAATGTGACTTAAGATACTTTTCATAACATAGGCTGGTGTAATAGCTCAGCTACCGTCTTGGAGCAAGATGGCCGTGAGTTTCAGGATATATCCTGACTTGTGAAGTAGCAAAGGAGGTGGGTCTCCCTGGGTCATTGAGTCACTCTTGCCCTGAGTGGGGAAAGGAGGTGTGTCTCCCTGGATCATGGAGTCACTCTTGCCCTGAGTGGGGATGGCAGTTGAACAAATGTAAACAATACAGGAGAACTGGCAAATGTAGCTCACTGTGGGAGGAGTCAGAGGTGAGGTCACACAGGAGGCTCCGGATCAGGAATTAAACTAAGTGCAGGCAGTCATGAAGAGATTTGGCCATGCAACTTGGAAGGGAATAGAAGAGCCACGAGGGAGGAATGATGTAGCAGCCATGTGAAGGGAGAAGTAAGCAAGAAACTATGTAGTTTGTAGTCAGGATCTGGCCATGCAGCCTGGTGTGGTAACGAACAAGACATACCGCTGCTCTGATCATGCCCACTCTAGCTGACTCTGAAGACTCTGCCTTTGTGGTGTCCGCCCTGCCTGGTTTCAGGAGCCGTAACCCCCCGTGGCTAAAGCTGAGTGAGAAACCTCCCAGAATGGGGAGGCCTAAGGAGACAAAATTTATTTCCCTGAACATGGGCACCGCCTGCTCTGCTATTCCCTTCAGCTTGGTTGGATAGTCAATGACGGGCAACCATTCTCTGGAAAGAATGGACCTAAGACAGATACAATCACGTGGGAATAAGCCATCAGGGAAGAGACTCAAGGGGCTGTGGAAGTGAGGGAGTGATTGACATCACCCCTGCCCCCTCGGCTTTGCAAATAGCCTGAGTCCTAGTTCTGGATGTGAGAAATCCAAGTCTCCTGGCTGCCTTTGTCTCCTCCAACTCAGGGCCTGCCTCAGGGCCTGCGGAAATAGCAGGGGCGGTGAGGCTCAGACTAGAGTCTGCGGACACCTGGGGTGAATTGGACCTGAGGCATAAGATATGTAAAATTCTGTGAGACCTGCTTGCTTGGATG
>CM052544.1:82788018-82798561 GCA_028533065.1 Trachops cirrhosus | reverse complement strand
TTGTAATCCATGTGTATGTTTCTCTCGCCACTTGAGAGCCATCTACAACGTCTGTGGTCACAGCGGGACGGTGACTGCAACATCCCTTGCAAGATGTTGACTTTGCAAACCCAGACTCTCTCTGGACTCTTGGTACTTATGTCTTCCCTGAACTTCACCGTGATCCAGACACATGCTTTCCTGGACTGTAATATGGGGGCTGATGACACCATACCCCAGATATTGGAGGAAAGAGCTACTGTGAGACTTTGTGCAGCTGGCTTAAGATAAGGAGATGGGGAACTTTTGGGGCTTTTGGCTTATAGCCTTTTAGGGACCAAGGGAAGTGCTGGGTCTCCTGGGAAAGGAGGGGTCAGAGCATCAGTGCTCTGAGTCCCCCCAAGGGCTGGAATATTGTAAATAAAAACTTGTTCCTTCCAATACTGATCGTTGGGTTGAAGCAGGCCAAAGGTCAAAGAAGTGTCAAGTTTGACACGAATTTTGTAACGCTTCAGTAGGAGCAGAGTCTTACATAAGAAAATAACTATCTGTCTTAAATTGTTTATTGCTTTCTGAAACCGTTTTTTTATTGTTGTTCTTAAAAACTTAAACTAATTAGTAGCTGTCTCTGTAACCAAATTTATTAGTCCCTGACCCTGAAATAAGATTTACTATCCCTGCTCTGTAACTTGCTCCTCACCTATAAAAGTCTAATTAGATAGATCCACAGTTGGTTGCTCAGAATTTGGGAGTTTTTGCTTGGCCCCTCTGAGCCCGCGCATAATAACGTTTGTGCTCCGCCATTCCAACTGCGTGTGAGTGATTTTTCCACAACAGGGTCATTCACTGAGGCACAACATGGACGTGCCCACTCCCTTGGTTACGTGAATAGAGGATTAACTGCTTTTAGGACTTCCAAATCTATTTTCCAATACCTACTTTTTACCATTACATTTCATATTGTTCTTTTAACTGTTATTTTTATTTGGTTATCTTAAACCAAGCTTCCCCCCCGCCTCCAGTTCATTTCCCTGAATGCTTCAAAGGTAATGGAAAGAGAAAAATGGATTTTCTCTGCTTATATATAGGACAAAGAAGCAACTGCCTGAAAGGAGGGAGACAACCTTTGCTCCTGGAGATGGGATAGAAAGGGTGCTGGGTTCTCACTCAAATCCTTTGGAAGTAACTATATCTCCAAGGCCACAGGTTCTCCGGTGTCTCTTTTATAACCTGGAGATGTCCCCACAGTCCTGGGCCTCATTTTCCCTCACCATGTAAACACATACCATGAGAACTTCTGGATTTCTCACTCTGGATCTCTTCCTATATATAAAGTTGTAAATTAATTTCCCAAGACTTCCTTTTAGGTCAGGATCAAACCTTTTTTTTTTAGCAGAATGTATTCAGAAGGACCCAACTCTGTACAATACAAGAGATCTTCTCTAAGCTCCACAGGTCAATGACTGACTATGACAAAAGCCATGTCGTCCTCTCTGACTTACACCTTACCTTCCTCACTCCTCAAAAATGTCAGAGGCTGATGTCCAAGCTCGAGGTTTATGTCTGCTATATTTTATTAGGTTTATTACAAAGGCCTCTATTTTTCTGTATTCTCTGCTGAGGGTTTTTAGGGTCCAGGGAGGTTTTGGCATCTCAGGTTACTCAAAGAGGTTCACTTGGACACTAGTTAGCCTGTGTTTTCTGTGGCTCCCGCTCTGCTATGCAGCACTGCCCCCAGGGTAAAGGTGGAAAGATGCAGACCCCGCTGGTGGCGTCCGTGTCATTATGGATGAAATACGAGACAAATTCACACGGATTACCGAGTCCTGTGGAGGAAAAGGGACGGCATGGCTTTTCTCTCAAGGGGAGCAAAAACCTCAGCCCCTGCTCCAGTGAGCTTTTATTGTTTTACTGGGCACATTACAAGAAAGTCCTCATTTAACTATACACAGGTTTGATTTAGGTGGTTACATTTTACTGAAAACAAAGGAGCCAATGCCGCTAATCACATCACAGAAGAGGGATATTTGCAAATGAAAAAGCAAAAGTAGTTGGACTGGTTACACTCATCCTTGGAAGGTATAGCAGGGTTTTAGGAAGTTGCTTTGCAGTAAATGTCCTCAATTCAGGGTGAGGGATTTTTAGCAAAAAGCAAGACTCATAGCAGCCTAGGTACATTGCAGGCCTGATTCCCCACAGGAGAACTTATCCATGGGCATGGGTCCTGTGTATCTCCCAGTGGGAACTGGGCCCACACCACGCAGAGCGGCTTCCCACAGTGGAATTTCCCCCTCTCCAATCCTCAAGTCCAAATTTTCCCTCCTTTATTAACCAGAACAATTGTTTCAAAATAATTATTACTTAGAAGTTCCTTGTGGTTTTCAGGGCTATTATCAACCATTACTTTTTAACAAGTTCCCTTAGAAGAATTCTGGTGAATCCAATCAGTTCAATCTTATCAGATTCATACATTTTTGATCATGTAGTGATCTTTGAGTTTACTTCCTGATTGTTCTTGGCTTTGTGAAATGTTTCTTGGCCTATAAATGAGGTATTCTTGAATTTAAAAAAAGAAAGAAGAGAAAAGGAAAAAAAAAAGGCATGTGCAATGCAAAAAAAGTTCACCAGAGGGAGCACCAGCTCACAGATTTCAGGTGTAATTTGAGAATCCCCTCCTGCTTCACATACTTTCCAAGACAGGATAAATATATTACTGTGATTGTTATTATATAGAAATTTAAAATCAAATTTGGTATAAATGAGAAAATGAGAGAGAGAGAATTAATTACTGATGTGAAATCCTTAGTTGTTCTTTCCATTCATTTCATAATAGCTTGAGAAAGTTGAAAAAATTATTTAAAGCATCTAGTGTAACTAAGTTTTATTAATTGATGTGATTGCAAATTTTAGCTAAACTATTCCTAAAACCTTAGTCTTTTGGGGAAAAGCACTCTCTCTCTCTGGAGTTTTAACAAACAACCCAAGTTTTGTTTCTCCATTGCCTCAGGCCCTTCCCAACTCCCACCCTTCATCCCTGTCTCTTAACCTCAAGATAGACACTCCCACTCCCCACTCTCAGAGCAAGGACCAGAATTAGGGCAGCACACGTGAATAACATAATGCAATATATGACATTTCACCCTACATTCCTCCTCTGACACCAGGATCCTCCATGCCCAGAAAGTGAGCCTGGCAGTTGAGTTTACATTTTGTAGAACCAATAGGTTATTCCTCATTATCATAATGCAGCATAAATCTGAAAAGAAAAATCTTGAGATTTATGAGCTATGAGACTAAAACAAAAATTGTATTTGGAATAAAAAAACTGTCTGACTTTTGAAATTGGGTGAGACTTGCTTGGGCCTGCTGCTATTCAGCTCTGACTGTAGCCAGGAAAGGACAAGGTCAAAGTTAAACAGCTTAGATATTATTCCTGTTTATGTTTCTTTGCATTTTACAGTAGAAAAGATAAGGGGAATCTCTTGCTGGTTCCTTCTTTTAACTTTTTATTTGTCTTCTACTTCTTGCCAAGTAACATGAATAAATCTGATCCAAAGGCTTGGTTTCAGGCTCTCATTGTTCTTCAGCCATCAACAAAAGCATCAGCGAGTTTCTTCAGACTAAGCACAGCTATATAAACAGTGTCTGCCACTGGGAGTAACATCGTAGACAGAGGGATTAAAAGAACATGTCTATTAAATAAGTAAATATAGCAAACGTAAGTGGATGCATTTATGTCTGTGCGAAGCAGCAGTACTGGGTATTTCCATTGTTGTTGCCCAGGCACAAGTCAGGGAAGTTCAAGAGCATCACTGACTACAATGAGATACCACCTAGGGAGCCCAGGGGTTAATAATTCATTAAGGCCATTAAGCTAAATGAAACACACCAGAGAAATTTAAAAGACAAATACTGCTTGCTATCATTTACACGTAGAAATTTTTAAAAAAGAAGAAGTGGAATTCATAGAAATGGAGTTGATGGCAGTGGCCAGATGCTGGGGGCAAGGGAAATGGGAAGAGGCTGACAAAGGGGCACCAACTTTCAGTTGTAAGATGAATAAGGACTGAGTATCTGATGAACAACATGGTGAATATAGTTGAAAATACTATATTGTATAGTTGAAATTTCTAAGAGAGTAGATCTGAGGTGTTCTCTCCAAGAAAAAAAGGAAATATGTGAGATCATGGATGTGTTAACTTCACTGTGGGAATTTTTGCAATATATATACAAAGATATATGAATATCATAAATGTGTGTATGTGTGTTTATATGTGTATATATACATATATATGCACACACACATATGGTCTGTCCATAGCAGGTATCTAGCTATGTAATATGAAAAATAGAGTCCTGGCTCGTGTGGCTCAGTGGATTGAGTGCCAGCCTGCAAACAAAAGGGTCGCCAGTTTGATTCCCAGTCTGGGCATGTGCCTGTGTTGTGGGCCAGGTTCCCAGTAGGGGGTGCACAAGAGTCAACCACACATTAATGTTTCTGTCTCTCTTTCTCCCTCCCCTCCCCTCTCTAAAAATAAATAAATACAATCTTTTTTAAAAATAGAGACATTTATTGAAGAAGCTACAAGATACAAGAAATATTGTACTTAGGAAAATGACACCTCAGTCACCTTCACAGTAGGCACCTTGGGACCTCACACAATTCTCCCAATTGCCATCAGCTGTCCCATCATATTTTCCTGAATCTCATTGACAGTCTGAAACCTCTTTTTTTTCAACAGTGATTTTAGTTTTGGGAAAAGCCAAGAGTCGCAGGGCACCAAATCTGGGCTGTAGTGTGGGGGAGCTAAGTCACCTGGGTGATTTGATGTTTTGCCAAAAAACTCTGCATAAGACATGACATGTGAGTGGGTGCATTGTTGTGATGAAGCTGCCAATCACCAGTTACCCATAGCTGCAGCCTTCTGAATCATCCAAATAGTTTCCACAGAGGAATGTTCAAGCTTCATGCAAAATTTGATGCAGTTTCATTGCTCTATTTGCTTAGTCATTTTGAATGTGATGACCACATGGCACACATGCTCACTCAACAGTTCTACTGCCCCCACTGACTAGTACAGTGAGGTCGTCATTGTTCATGCATGTGCATTCCAGTCCACTCTCCTTGGCTGCCAGGTTACATCGATGTTGAACAAACCATTCTTGCTATATTAACAATGGCTGGACATTTTTCAGGCAGACTGTATAAATATATATATCCAAGCATCAGATACACTTTAAATATCTTACAATTTTGTTTGTCAATTACCCCTCAATAAAGCTCTGAAAACAAACAAAAATTTATACCAGAAAACACATTCTAAGGGTTCCTTCACTTTAAGGATGTTTAAGTACCAAAGTCCAAATAGACAGGAGAAATGAATACGGAATAATTATTTTTATTTCAGGACTTTCTGTTTTCTTTTCAAAATGTTGTGTGCTTTTTTTGGTAGGTTTTATAAATAAAACAATTCTATTGAATGTTTATTTATATTATAATTATAAAACTTTGTGTACATTTTAGGGATATAAGTATTGTTTAAGAAGTGACACTGTGTAAATATTTTTATGTTCTGAACATTACATTTCTTTTGAACCTTTATATCAAGCCCAGTTCTAAGTGCATCATGGATATTAGGTTGATTGACACTGGACACCAGCCATTAAAGCACTAAAGGCCTTAAAAATACAGCAAGTTCTCACTTCACATCGTGGCTAGGTTCTATGAATACGTGAAATGATGTATAGCAAAATCAATTGTACCATAAACCAATGGAAATAAACACAAGTTAAGTTCCTATTACATCTCATCCACATTATAAGACAACATTCAATGAAGTGATATTATCTGAGGACCTGCTACATGTATCTGTCTACATCCTAAGATAGCTTGGACCCTTAACAAATGTGCTTCAGTGTATCTTAAAGGGAGACTGACTTTACTCACAGACAGAACAGAGTGGCTAGATTATCATCCAAGGAAGGCTGGGGATTGACAGTCTCAATTCTCCCCACTTGCAACCTCTGCTAATCAGTCATGCTTCCTAAAATTCCTTCCATTTGAATCACTGGACCATCCAGTTTTAGAACTCAAAGGAACTTCAGCAATCCTAGCTCCTTTCTTTCATTTAACAGTTGAGGGAAAAGAAGATGTGAGAAGACTCAGACAGCACAGACAGTGAGTGACAGAGCTAAGGTTTTGGGTGTCCCCTAGTTATGATTGCACCTCATCCACAGAGATGAGGCCTGGCAGCCACTTGTGTAACCCTGCCCCTTGAACATAGATAAATGGGTTTGCATTAGTAACTCTGGCTTGGCCAATCTTGTTTCCTCCTGGAACATGGAGCTGGGACTCAGACTTGGTTAGGCTGCTCGAGCAGCTGGAATGGAAACATGCAAACCATGGGCAGCCATAGAGGCAAGAGTCACAAAGAACTCTTAGGAAGAGAGAAATAACAGAAGGAAGCAGACCTCCAGATAAAAGCAGAGGTGATGTGTGAGCACCTTCCGGGTTCCTGACATCTGTTGCTGCCTGCCCCCATTAACTTTGTGTCAGACCCCTCTGCATGGAAGCCTTCCAGCCCTGAGAGGTGGGCATTACCGTCCCCATGAACACATGCACACACGAACACACATGCTCAGAGCAGGGGAATATGTGACCATGTTGCCCCGCTGGTTATGTGGAAGAGGCAAGTTTGACAAGAAGTTACTGGCTACAGATGCTGGTGCTTGTTTTTAGATACTGCGTCAACATAGCACGTCCTGTCCTTCCCATCTCCTGCAGCACAGCTGGGTCCTGAGCAGATCTCAGAGCGGCTAGAGAGCCGGAAACTCTGAGGGTGCTGCGCACGCTTTAGGACGTCCTGGAAGTCCAGGGGACATGAGAACACAGAGGAAGGGGAGAGAGTCTTCCCCTATGAAAATACTCTCCTATTTGGTCTATCTATTTTTTAATATTCTATGTAAACTAGTTTAAAAACAACTATGAAATACATAGAGGTGGATAAAAATCATTCAACCAGGATATAAAGCAAACATGAAACTCTCTTTTCCCGTGCGGGGCACACCAAGTGCACACTCCTGAGCTTCACTGCTGAGCTTCCCAGAAGATCCCACAGATGTGCCTCAGGCCACTGCTCCCTCAGCTCAGGGGGTGGCCAGGACTTCCAAATTGTCACTTTTTTTAGGACACCTGACTGGGGTGAGGCCTGAAGCAGGACACAGGAAGCAGCTTGGAGGCCAGAAATGAGCAAAGGCTTGTGGCTTGTGCAGTGGCCCCCCCATTTTTATCTCCATGTATATTATTATTTAAAAAGTTTGGACATATGAGTTTAATTACCTGCTAGATTATCCACATGGAGATATGTGGTAAATACATGGAAACAAAGGTCATAAACTTAAGAGAGATGCAGGCATTTTCAGACCAATTTAGGTTTTGACATTCACTAGACTGGAGTATTTTGTAAGATTTGACATAACTTTTTACCATGATGAACAAAACAACATATTAAAAACTCACTTCCAGAATTATCCAAAATATTTGTAACATGAGTTATTTTTGTCACATTTCTTTCACTGTCAAATTTTCTTTGACAAATTTACCCAAAATGCCAAATTCTCACTTTAGAACTTAGTTTATATTTATGTAACAGAGTGCTCTAAATTTGATGTTCACAAGGATACCTTCCTCTAAGCCCTAATGGTTTGTATCTTCCTTTAAACTTACTTGTCATATATTTTGGAGAAAAAAATTATTGATGAAGTACTTATAAATTCTTCCTCATTTCCGTTATCGTGGAGCAAATCCATCTTGTAACCAGCAGCGGCACATCTACTGAGTAAGGGTTTCTTGTTCTCTTCGGACATGACCAACTGCACCTTTCAAAGTGACAGCTGGCTGTGGCCGCTTCATGGCTTTATAAGGAGTGCAGCTGAAGCAAGCTGTTCTTTGAGTTCAATATTTTGACTAGCGTCTGCAGCTCTTTTTTCTCCTGTACCTACTTCACCATTTTGCTTTTTCTTTTAATCTTCATTTGGGAAGGTTCTCATTCACAAAATAATTTTGGAGACCACCTTTAGGACCCAGTATCAAGTGACTGAGATTCACATGCAATGATATTTTATTTAAAAAAAATTTTATTGTTATTATATTATGATTGTCCCAATTTTCCCCCTATGTCCTCCTTCCCCTAGCCCACCCTCCACTCCTATAGTCAATACCCACACATTGTCCATGTCCACGGGTCATTCATAGATGCTCTTTGTCTAGCCCCTTCTCCATCTTTCCGCCATTATCCCCCTGCCCCCTCCCCTCTTGTCTCCATCAGTCTGTTCCATGTTTCCTTGTCTCTGGTTCTATTTTGCTTGTTCATTTATTTTGTTCATTAGATTCTTCTTATAGGTGAGATCATATGGTATTTGTTTTTCACCAACTGGCCTATTTCACTTAGCATAATTTTCTCCAGTTCTATCCTACTGCAGTCTTGAAGGTAATTTTACAAATATGTCCTTTTGTCAAGTTCACTATCTATGTGTTTAAACTTTTGTGAAATTCCAGTTTTCTTTTGTTGACAGTGCTGGTTTCTCTGAAAGGTTCTGATTGTTTCCTTCATTTTCCATTTTAACACGTTTTATCACACTGTAACAGGATTGATTGAATAAAGGTCTTGTTTTCCTTAATTGTTCTCTAAGTGTTGCACTCATAGGTTGTTTTCTTGACTATTCGCATAGGAAGATGATGGACTGGAACAGACCTGTGGAGTGCTGGGTAAAGTCACAGCTCAGTCTAATAGACTTTCCATCTTGAAATTAAAATCTTGGTTTACCTCAAGGAAAGGGAACTCTGTACTTCAGAGCCACAGCTGACCCTGGGGAAGTCCAGCTGTCTGATGTCCATTTCCCTCCAGCATCCTCCAACTGCAGAAAGTGTGGGCAGCAGCCAGGTCCTGAGAAGTTGTATCCCAGAGGCAAGTGGCATCCATGTACCTTAGTGTTCCAGGGCTGCCATGACAAATCATTGCAAACTAGGTGGCTTAAAATAGTAATTTATTCTCTCACATTTCTGGAGGCCAGAAGCCTGAAATCAATGTATTGCCAGGGTGCTTCATTCCGGTGGCTCTGAGGGAGAATACAGTCCCTGCCTTCCTCCGAGTTACAGGTGGTGGCCCTCAATCCTTGGCATCTCTTGGTTTATAGATGCCTCACTTCAACCACTGCCTCTACATTCACATCACATTCTTCTCTGTGTTCCTATGTCTTCTCCTTTTCTGTCTCTTTGAAGGAAACTCAATAGGATTTTGGTCCCATCCTAATCCAGGGTGATCTGATCTTGAACTTTATATCTCCATACGATGTTACTTCAAGTAAAGTCACCTTCTCATGTTCTAGGTGGACATGAATTTTAAGAGGATGCTATTCAACCTAATACACCAAATACATAATTCTGTCTACTTGGGGCTGATGCACCCTTTTCGAGGCATCCAGACCACTTTGAGGGCAACTGCTTTAACAAGGCACATGGACTTTTACAAATTAGAGGTTATTTAGGCTGTGAAAGAAATGGTATGGAAATGTTAAGTTGGAAATCCATTCACATTGTCAAAATAATTTTAACAGTACAGTTATCAATGAAAGAAAAGGAAAAGCTATTCCATTAAAAAGAGGCTCTCAACTATGTGTCAATCTTTCCATGGTTCTAAAATTTTTTATTGTATATTAGTGCAATAAAGTTTTTCATCAATGGTGGCCATCAAAAATTATATTAAATCATTTTTTAAATGTCTTGATTAGGAATTACATACAGCCATTTCAAGTATAAAATCACATATGTATTAAAATTATATTAGTTGCAGCAAACCTACAAATACATTAAATATTTGAAAGCAAATTTTTAAATATATTTTATTGATTATGCTATTACAGTTGTCCTATTATCCCCCCTTCATTCCCCTCCACCCTGCACACCCTCTCCCACCCACATTCCCCCACTTTAGTTCATGTCCATGTGTCATAAGTTCTTTAGCTTCTGCATTTCCCATACTATTCTTGCCCTCCCCCTGTCTATTTTCTACCAATCATCTATGCTACTTATTCTCCATAACTTTTACCCCTCCCTTCTCCTCCCACTCCCCTGTTGCTAACCCTCCATGTGATCTCCATTTCTGTAGTTCTGTTCCTGTTCTAGTTATTTGCTTAGTTTCTTCTTGTTTTTGTTTCAGGAGTGGTTGTTCATAATTGTGAGTTTGCTGTCATTTTACTACCCATGTTTTTTATCTTCTTTTTCTTAGATAAGTCCCTTTAACATTTCATAAAATAAGGGCTTGGTGATGAGGAACTCCTTTAACTTGACCTTATCTGAAGCACTTGATCTGCCCTTCCATTCTAAATGAAAGCTTTGCTGGATAGAGCAATCTGGGATGTAGGTCCTTGTCTTTCATGACTTGGAATACTTCTTTCCAGCCCCTTCTTGCCTGCAAGGTCTCTTTTGAGAAATCAGCTGACAGTCTGATGGGAACTCCTTTGTAGGTTACTGTCCCCTTATCTCTTGCTGCTTCTAGGATTCTCT
>CM052544.1:82760494-82787518 GCA_028533065.1 Trachops cirrhosus | reverse complement strand
ATAATTCGGATGTTGGAACGTTTCAAGATGTCCTGGAGGTTCCTAAGCCTCTCCTCATTTTTTTGAATTCTTATTTCTTCATTCTTTTCTGGTGCACTCCATTGATGTGAGACCCATCTTTCATTCCATCACTATTGGTTCCCTGTGCATTTTTCTTCATTAAACTTATTGTAGCCTGCATTGTTCATCTAATTTGCGACCAAAATCAACCAGTTCTGTGAGTATCCTGATCACCAGTGCTTTGAACTGTGCATCTGATAGGTTGGCTATCTCTTGGTCGCTTAGAAAGATGGGTTCTGGGGCTTTCAATTCTTCTTCTGTTTGAGCCATCTTTTTGCTGGTTTTTTTGTTTGTTTGTTTGTTTGGTCTTGTCCAGCTCCTGTAGTAAGGGGCGGGGCCTTAGGAGTTCACCAGGGCGGGGCACCCCAGTTGCTGAGTTGTGATGCTGTATGTGGGGGCGGGTTCCGAGAAGGAACAATGGTACTTGCTCTGCTCTCTGTAGGACCTCAGACCCTTCCGCCGCTTTCCGCAAGCTAACTGGGCCCCTCTGGCACCAATTCTGGTGTGGGTGGGCCTGTGCACCCCGAGGGACCTTCCTTTTCAGTCAGTGACCCAAAGCTCTATTTCCTGGTGCTGGGACCGTGAGTTGGGCGCAGTGCCCTGCTTCACAATGACCGCCTCGCTGGGTCTGCCGGTCATCACCCTCTGGCTGGGGCCCACCAGGCACCATCGCTTGTGCGCCCAGGGTCTGCCTGCTGTGGACTTGCGTGCTGCCAAGGTTGCTCAGCTCTCTGCTCAGTGTCCCTCGCCCGGCCCGACTCCGCCCCTCCTACTGGTCTGGATGAACGTGTCTATTCTTAAATCCTTGGGTGTCTGACTTCCATACACTTCAGTTTCCTGTCAGTTCTGGTTGTTATTTTGTTTCTATATTGTTGTTGTCCCTATCTTGGTTGTACGAGGAGGCACAGTGCGTCTACCTATGCCTCCATCTTGGCCGGAAGTCCCTGAAAGCAAATTTTGAAGCTTAAGTTTAATATTTGATATCTTTCCAAACACTGTATAGATTTTAATTAATTTTGAAACATAGAGAAAGTCATGGTTTTTTGGTATCAATTTGCACACAGACGCTCCTGAATCCCTTCCAGTTCACCACAGGGTGCAGGGCCATGTTTTTGCTGTGAACCATAACTTGAAAAGCTGTAACGTGCCTGAAAGACCTTTCTGTGCACAAACACATGCGTTTTTGTTTATGTGTGAATGTGTATGTAATCACACATTTATACTGTATGTAACTGTGTAACTGTGTGATAAATACGTAAAACTACATTTTAATATATATCTATTGTAAAATTTATAAAATTATATAGCTTTACATAAGTGGAGTAATAGTACACGTATAGTGTAAAAACTGGCTTTTTTCTTTAAAGACACAGTTTACTCTTCTTACAAGTATTCATAGTACTATGTCATTTTGAAAAATTGCTGCAGAGTATTCCATATAGTATTGCTGTATTGATGACCTGTAATTTACTTTATCAGTTTCCTATTAATAACAGTTAGATTGTCAGATTTGTTTTATTTTTCCTATCACCAATAATGTTATAATTAATATTAGCAGAATAAATTTTAAAAGTGGAATTGTGGTGTCAAAGGCCATGTGATTTAAATTTTTGATACATACTCTGAAATTATTAGCATACTTTAGCACCAATTTATTCTCTAACTTGCAGTTTAAGAGGTAGCCTGTTTTCCTACACAATTTCCAATAGCCTTTTAAATTGTCAGTCGGAGAGTTGGAAAGTGCGATCTTCTTTATGGGTGAGAAAATAAATGAGAGATAGGACAAACTAGATTTCTCGTACTAAATAATTTTATCATGGTCATCTGTAAGATAAAACAAAAATTTAATAGCAATTTAGCTCTTAACTATTCCATGAGGCGGTAAAAAATGGGAAATTATGATCAATAATTTTGGTAGGAAACCCAACTTTGCCTTCACTTTGAGAGTGTTTTATCCAATACCATAATGAACACTGAAATGAACATGGTCTCCGTCACCCTCAAAGGGCAAATTGCAGCCCACAGATCCTGGCAGTGAGAACAGCAGGCTGGGAGTATAGGTTTCTCTATCACAGGTCTTTAAGAACAGGGGTGTCCAATCTGCAGCCCGCGGGCCGCATGGGACTCAGGATGGCTATGAATGTGACCTGACACAAAGTCGTAAATTTATTTAAAACATTATGAGATGTTTTTGTGGTTACGTGTCACAAAGTATTTAATGTGGGGCCCAAGACAACTTTCCTTCCAGTGTGGCCCAGAGAGGCCAAAAGTTCGGACACACTTGGTGTGATTTGGGGCAAATCATTGAACCATCTAGTCTTTCTGTATATATTTTCTCATGTTTATAAAGAAAAAGGTTAGGACCTCAACACTTTAAAAATATTATGAACCTAGAAATGTCTAAATGCAATCAATGTTGCTATTGATGAGGATTTCCAAAGTAAACCCTTCTGATTTTAATTCTCCAGTAGGTGGTGCTATTAAAACATTCAAAACAGTTGCTGATCTAGTAACTGAGAGCAACTCTCCCTTCAGAATTTGTTTTAGAAATAGTCTTTGCCATTATAGTAAAATTTAACGTTATACAAAGAGACATTTATAAAATTTATTATATTATATTCAATATGTTCACTTAGGATATCGATTGTTAATTTGCTTCATGTATAAAAATCAAATTTCAAGTCCAATTACTTCAGATGACACGATTTTCAATCTCATAGTTTAATTTAGTTAATATCATAAACAGTTTTGTTTTTAATTAATCTATTTAAGTAGAAGGCTAAGAGTGGATATAAATTAAACTTTGTTTAATTAAAACATTAAAAACACTGTGCAATAAGACAGTTGAAGAGGAGCCTTAAATAAAGTCTCTGGATGTCTTGTTAGAAAGTCAACTTTTACTACATGTGTAATTATACAGAAAATTCAGGACACCAACCAAAAAATTGAAAGTGCACAAAGTTGCAAGATTTTAATGTAATCTTCCAAAAATCAGTTGCATGCTAACATTAATGACATGCAATTAGAAAATGGAGAAATAAATACAATAATTTAGTAATAAAACTCTTGCATAAATAAGTAGTGATTTATCTTGGAGCATAAAATATATATTAACAAAATATAGTAAAAACCTCAGCAGGAATAATTAGGGAAGACACAATTACAGAGATTAAATATAGTAAATATAAAAATACTGTTTATGTTATGCATAGATGAAATGTAAATACATGTTAAGAGATTATATGAAACATTTTATACAAATTGACAACAGTAAAAATCTGGAAGAAACAGGAAGCCAGCACATAAAGCAATTTTTTTTAAGATAGTAATAATGGGAAGAAGGTCCAGGCAGAAGGTGAGGCTGACGCGGTGGAGGGAGGAAGAGGAGCGGGCTGTGAGCGACAGCGAGGCACGGGGACACATCGGGCGGGTACTGTCCCTCATATACCTTGCTGTGGTGAATGACCGCTGGGGTGGTGGTACAGGAGGGGAGGGCAGCAGCAGCGGGGTCAGGGCAGGAGTTGGGAAGACGGTAGAGATCTTGGGTCAGATCCTCGCCTCTAGCTCAAGCCGCCAGTGGGCAGTGGAACCCTGGGACCCGACTCTGCTTCTCTCTGCTCCGTCCAGGAGATGCGGTATGGTGTGTTTCTGTGGGTGCTGGTGTCCTTTCTCCTTGTTCATGTCCCCGCTGAACTACTGACCTGTTCGCCCTCAGACATCACACATACGGTGCAGCAGTTGCTGGAGTGTGCCGAGCAGCAGCAGGAAAAGAAATGATACCGTCTGAAGCTCTGGCCTTGGGCCTTGGACGAATGTTTTGTGTGGTGGTGGTCTCTTTTTTACAGGCCGTATTTACTCTACAGCGTACACCCTTATGCTATGATGTGGACCCTAAGATTTACAGAATCATCGAAAAGAGTGCAGTATGAGATGTATTGGTTTCTTAGTTCTTCAAATGGAAGCAACTTGAGTGAAAAAGTAAGTGAAGAAAGCTTCTCGGCCTTTCTGAAGCTCAAGGAATTGAAAATCTTTTTTTGAACTCCCGTTGTTCTCAACCAAAACAGATAGGCTTTGCTTTGCTCTATTTTGGTACTTAATTTAAGCAGTTTTACAGGCGCACATTTTCCTCTAGCCAGGTTGCCGTGCTTCTGGGTTAGCAGTCTCCGCCTTGAAATTTACAGACTTCTGTGAGAAAGTACAGCATTGAACATTTCAGAAAAACTATGGGAAATATTGGTTTATTTCAAAATATTGGTTTATTTCTGAGAAGAGTATACTGAACAAAAAATGTTATTTAATCTAGTCTTAATTAAAACTAGGTAGACTCTTCTTTGGCTACATCTTCATGATAGTAAGTGCTAAATAGGTCTTGTTTGAGTATAGATTTGTGAACAAATTTTGTGGAATAAAACAGGAAAAAATCTATAAAAAAGGTAATGATAATTAACTTACTCTATAAAATTCCCAAATGCTTTACAAAACTTTGTTGAAATGACATAACTGGAGAACAATGTTCAAGGGATCATTAAAATAGAAAAAAACATTTTAGAATGGATTACTATGATAAAGATGTTTCACTGTCAAAATGTAGCATGTTTACAGATTCTTACATGAAATATCAGTGTTAATGTAGAAACATTTCTATAAGAATTGACACTAATGAATGCTAACAATGCATAACCAAATGTTGGGTTAGAAGATTTAAGTAGGGTTATTTGCTGCTACTTAGAAAAAAATCTTTGACATTTTGCTTTATCTTAAAAAAACAAAAAGATTTAGGTTAGGAAGGAGGCATCACTTACAGAAAGGATTGTTACAGATTGTTTCTTTGGCAAGATGTGTAACTTGCTGTAAAAACTTTAAATAGGACAGGCAATACTCTGAGTTGATTTAGGAGGTGTTTGAATGAAAGATACGGTATGAGCTCAGAGAGGCTGCAAATTTCAATTTTCTTTTTTTAAAAAAAGAATAAATTCTAGCTATCAAAAATCTTCCTATCTGAACACAGAAACCTAATAGACTAGGATAAGTGGTAGCTAAACTCTCATACTCAGATCTCAGGGAAAAAAATAGAGTGAGATAATAGGGGATACTTATGTACTATTACAGCTTAAGCAAAATTGAAGGGAGAAAGGAGCCTACGAAAACCAGAGTCTCATTTTGTCATGTGCAGAGAGTGCCTCGTGGGCACAAAAGCATTCCTCTGTCTCCTGGGCACTCAGCTGGACCGTTTACCTCAGGCTGCCTTGAAGATAGGTGTGGCCACTTGGGGGTGAGTGAGCTCAGACTTCTGAACCTGACCCATAAAACTTCCCTCAGACTCTTGTCCTTCTCCCAGCCAAGTGCGGAGGAAGGAATTGGCCAAGGACTCCACGGCGGATGGACGGTAGAGCCACACATGGGAAGAGCTTGTCCCTTGGCTGATTCTTAACTGAAACATTTGTATTCAACTTTGCATGAATGAGAAAATAAACTTTTACCGTGAGATCGTGGGATTTGTTTTATAGCAACTAGTGCTACTTATTCTAACTAGTATGTGTTCTGAATTTTTATTTTTTTATCAAATTATACCTTTTTAGTTGAAATTAATTCATAATATTTTATATGCTATTTTCTTTGCTTAACATTTCCATGAACTTATTTTTATATGTAAAGGATGTTGACATGCTAGCAATCTTTAGCACACTATTCACATATATTTCATTTTATTGATATTCTCTTGTGTTACTTATCCACTCTCAACTGTTTGACATTAGGTTTCCAATTTTTCACCATAAGTTATGCTACTGAGTATCTCTACCAATTATGTTGGGGACTTGACTGAAAATGAAAATATCTGGTCAAGTAAATGAATGGTTGAAAAGGATAAATGCGGTCAGTGGCTATTACACACTCTATGAATTCCTAAAAATCACTGAGTTCTACAAAATTGTGCATGATCCACAGAAGGAAAAAAATGGTAAGTTGGATATATTTGAAACCAAAAACTTCTGCTCTATGAGAGACACTATTTAGAGAATTAAAATCTATGTAAAACATATATTTGGTACAGAACTGATCTCTAAAATATACAAAGATTTCTTAAAATGCAACAGTAAAATAAGAAACAACCCAATTAAAAACTGTGCAGCCCTGGCTGGTGTGGTTCAGTGAACTGAGTGCTGCCCTGCGAACCAAAGGGTTGTAGGTTTCATTCCCAGTCTGGGTTTCAGGCCAGGTCCCCGTTGCAGGGCACGTGAGAGGCAATGACACATTGAAGTTTCTCTCTTTTTCTCTTTCCCTTTCCCTCTCTAAAAATAAGTAAATAAAATCTTTTTTTAAAAAGAAGTGTGCAAAAGGTCTGAACAGGTACCTCACCAAGGAAGATATACGTATGACAAAGAAGCATACGAAAAGTGCTCAACATCACATCACTAGGGAATTGCAATGAAAACAATTACAATACAGTACGACTATTAGAATGCTTAAAATCCAAAACACTGACAACACCCAGTGCTGGTATGGATGTGGAGCAACAGGAATCCTCACTCATTGCTCATGGGAATGCAAAATGGTAAAGCACTTTGGAAGATACTTTGGCAGTTTCTCCCAAAACGAAGCAAACTGTTACCATGTGATCCAGGAATCATGCTCCTTGAGTTGAAAAGTTAATTGCACTCAAATGAGTTCACAACCTATGTTCACACAAAAATCTGCACACAATTGTTTATAGCAGTTTCATTCATAATTGCCAAAACTTGAAATTCACCAAGATGTTCTTCAGTAGGTGATGGATAAACAAACTATACATCCATGCAATGGGAAATTTATTCATCAACAAAATAAAAGGAGCTATCAAGTCACAAAAATGCATGATAGAACCTTAAATGCATATTACTAAGTTAATTTGGAAAAGCTACATACTATATGATTCCACCTATGTGACATTCTATAAAAGGAAAAACTGTGGAGACAGTGGAAAGATTAGTAGTTGCCAGGTGTTGGGGAGAGGGAAGGATGAATAGGCAGAATATATTTGGTCAGAATCCATACAGTATACAACATAAAAAGTGAACAATGGACTTCAGTTAATAATCATGTATCAATATTGGATAATCAAATGTAATAAATGTACCACACTTTTGCAAGATATTAATAACAGGGGAAACTTTGGGAATTCTCTGCTACATTTTTCTTTAAGACTAAAACTGCTCTAAAGAAGTATTAATTGAAAAACAAACCAAATCATAAACAAACAAATACCACAAGACAAAAATGGGGTCAGGGACACCACACTCATGACATACAATGATATGACACATAATGACCAGAAAAAATTCTATTTTAAGAATACTTTAGTTAAGATCAAAATTTATAGAAACTAAAATTGTCAATGTTGGTGTGACAAAGAAGAAACCGTTGTACTTAATTATCACTGCTTGTTATGAATAATATGTCTACACAGTAAGGGATGTGGATGTGCATGGCTCACACCCATGGTGCACGGAGGAAGCCAGTGGATATCTGGGGGTGTGAGTGTGTTGTCCGTTCCTTCTTGCCTCATCTGGGTACAGTGTTCCTAGCTTTTGTTGCAGACAAAACCGAGCATAAGGAAATGGGAAATTTATGGTATGCTCAAGTTGTTCTCAAATTAATTAATTGCACTAGAAAAATTTATTTTCAAAGGGAGCATTATCCCAAAGCTGACTAGAAATAAAACTTCTATTTAAAAACAAAACAGCAGTTTTCTCCACATTTCTCCCCCACGAGCCCCGCCTCCAGTCAGGACTTCCAACTCTTTTTGTCATTCCTCGGGTAGTTAGGTCCATACGTATTTTTGAATGCTTCAATTGTCATTTCTATTTATATTTTGTGTTTCCATTTCTATTGTGTTTTTTAATTGTTGTTCAAGTACAGTTGTCTCCATTTTCACTCCACCACGGCACCCCCCTCCCCGCCCACTGGCCCTATCCACCCCTACTTCCCACCCTCGAACCTACACCCTTTGGCTTTGTCCATGTGTCCTTTATATGTGTTCCTTGATGGCTCTTCCCCTATTATCCCTCTCCCTCCTCTCTGGTAACTATCAGTTTGTTCTTTATTTTCATGTCTCTGGTTGTATTTTGCTTTCTAATCAACAAAACAAGCAAGCAAAATAAAACCAGAGAAATTGCTATTTCTTTAGTTACCATGTTACAAATTAACTACTGCATCCACTTAACTTTTGTAACTCTTATGCCTGCCCCCAACACTCTGCTCATTACCTGGTGGACCCTACGTTAGTATGGCTCTGTAATACTATTTCACATTAAGTCAAGTAGTTTACTGTGAATGTGTTTCCTTCACTGCAGGTCTTCTGTCTTTAACATTTGACTCTTATTAACAGTATTTATTATGGCTGCTTTCACAGCTGTATAGTGGTAACTGAATTTTGATTTATATTTCTTTTCTAATTCCAGTGAAATGTGAGCATTGACATTATTTATATCTGTTCTTTATATATTCAGAATTTGAAACTTTCATTAGTTATGTTGTCAGTTTGGAATTTCATTGCTTTCTTTTAAAAACATTTATCCATGTCATTTTACAAATGTGTTTTCTATTTTTTCTGACATATATAGTTTTTAGTATGTGTTTTATGCTTTCATTTATTATGGTGTATGATATGACATTTGGGTCTAATTTATTTCTTCTTCATAACAATATCCAATACTCCAGACATTTCATTGCCAGTAACTTTTCTCTCATTGGCCTTGCTGTATTTGTTAGTGCAGCTAATTGTTCATGTCAGCTATTCTCTCCAGGCCTGCGTTATTCTCATAGAAATTGGTGGTTCTTCTCGAATGTCTATGCTGGGATTCTCTTTGTGTCCTGTTGAACTTCATTCCTTGAGTATTGTTTTAGTATTGCTGGCTCTATTTTCTCTAATATCTCTATTACTTGATGGTTGGATTGCTCCATTTCTCTCTCTCTCACTCACTCTCTCTCTCTCTCTCTCTCTCTCTCTCTCTCTCTCGCACGCGCGCACACACACACACACACACAGAGTCATATCTGCTTTTGTCATTCAGCTGAAAGTTGACTTTGTTGTGCTAGTATACCTTGAGCACTATTCTAAATACTACCAATGAGAGTATCTTCATTCATTTCCTAACCTTTTACTCTTTTTGATCTTTTTATCTCAGTGAGGCAAACATTTTAATGTAATCTTGGTTGGTTTGCTTTTTAAATAGTCATGGTTTTATAAAACATTTAGATTTTATTGCTTTTGATTGTATTTAGCTCAGAATAAGCACTATGATTAATTCCAAATCTGTTCAGAAGTATGACTACTGTGTGTTACTGAATTAGGTTTTCATTTGGTCCTTGCAAAATAAATGGGAGATGCTGAAGTCATGTGAATTGAGTGGTTTGTTAATTGATTTTTAATGAATCATATTTATAAATTGTGGATAATAACCCCTTATCAGATGTACTGGTGAATATGTTTTTTCATTTAGTGGGTTGTCTGTTTATTTTGTTGATGGTTTCCTTTGCCATACAAAAAGTTTTTAGTATGATGTAGTCTAATTAATTTATTTTTTATTTCATTTCCTTTGCATGAGGAGATATATCAGAAACAATATTGCTATGAGCAGTGTCCAAGAGTTTACTGCCTATGTTTTCTTCTAGGATTTTTATGATTTCAAATCTAAAATTTAAGTCTTTAATCCCTTTTGAGTTTATTCTTGTGTGCGGTGTTAAAAGGTGGTCTATGATTCGATTTCCAGTCAGCATACATGCCTGGGTTGTGGGCCAGGTCACCAGTAGGGGGCACACTTGAGAGGCAACCACAGGTTGATGTTTCTCTCCCTCTCTTTCTCCCTTCCCTTCCCCTCTCTCTAAAAATAAATAAATAAAACATCTTTAAAAAGAAAGGTGGCCTAGTTTAATGTTTCCCCATGTATCTATCTAATTTCCCCAATACCATTTATTGAGTGAGCTATCTTTAGCCCATTGTATGTACTTGTCTCCTCTGTCAAATATTAATGGACTATAAAAGCATGGGCTTATTTCTGGACTCTATTCTGTTCCATTGATCTGTGTGTCTGTTGTTATGTCAGTGCTATGCTGTTTTGATTTCTATGGCCTTACAGTATAGTTTGATATTAGGTAGAATGATTCCTCCAACTTGTTCTTTCCTCAAGATCGCTGTTGCTATTTGGGATCTTTTGTGGTTCCATATAAATTTTTGAAATATATGTTCTGGTTCTGTGAGATAAATCATTGGAATCTTGATAGGAATTGCATTGGATGTATAGAGTGCTTTGGGTAACATGGGTATTTTAATGTTGTAATTCTTCCCATCCATGAATGGGGTATGTGCTTCCACTTATTTCTATCTTCTTCAATTTCTTTCTTCACTGTCTTGTATAATTTTTCAAGTAAAGGTCTTTTATATCCTTGGTTAAATTTATTCCTAGGTATTTTATTTTATTCTTTCTGAGGCAATTGTGAATGAGATTGTTTTCTTAATTTCCCTTTCTGTTAGTTCATTATTGGCATATAAAAATGCAACTGATTTCTGGACATTAATTTTGAATCCTAGTTTACTGATTTCATTTTAGTTCTATTAGTTTCTTGGTGGAATCTTTAGGGTTTTCTAAATACAGTATCATGTCATCTTCAGATAATGACAATTTTACTTCTTCCTTTCTAATTTGGATACCTTTTATTTTTTTCTTGTTTGATTGCTGTGGCTAGAACTTCTAGCACTATGTCGAATAAAAGTGGTGAAAGCAGACATCCCTGTCTTGTTCCTGATCTTAAGGGGAATGTTTGTAGTTTTTGACCATTGAGTATGGTGTTGGCTGTGGGTTTGTCATATATGGCTTTTTTAATGTGTGGATACATTCTATTTCCACTTAGCTGAGATTTTTTTATCATAAATGGGTGCTGGATTTTATCAAATACTTTTTCTGCATCTATTGATATGATCATGTGTTTTTTCCCTTCATTTTTTAATGTGGTGTATCACATGCATTGATTTGATTTGCAAATGTTGTACCAACTTTGCATCCCTAGAATAAATCCCACTTGATCATGGTGTATGACCTTTTTGATGTATTGCTGTATTTGGCTTGCTAATATTTTGTGGAGGATTTTAGCATCTATGTTCATCAAGGATATTGGCCTATAATTTTCTTTCTTTGTGGTGCCTTTATCTGGTTTTGGAATTAGGATAATGCTGGCCTGGTATAATGAGCTTGGGAGGCTTTCCTTCTCTTGAATTTTTTGGAATAGTTTGAGAAGGAAAGGTGTTAGTTCTTTTCAGAATGTTTGGTAAAATTCACCTGTGAAGCCATCTGGTCCAGGGCTTTTGTTTGGGGGGAATTTTTGATTAATGCTTCAACTCACTAGGTGTAATCTGTCTAATCAGATTCTCTGATTCTTCTTGATTTAGTTTTGAAAGATTATATATTTCTAGGAATTTATCCATTTTGTCCAGGTTATCCAATTTGTTGGCATAGAGTGGTTTATAATATTTTCTAACAATCCTTTGTATTTCTTTGGTGTCAGTTGTTATTTCTCTTCATTCATTTTTGATTTTATTTAGGTGGTACCACTCTCTTTTTTCTTGATGAGTCTTGTTAAAGGTTTGTCAACCTTGTTTATCTTTTCAAAGATCCAAATTTTACTCTTTGTGACAGCATGGATGGACCTGGAGAACATTGTGCTAAGTAAAATAAGCCAGTCAGAGAAAGACAAATGCCATATGATCTTATTCATTTGTGGAATTTAATGAACAAACTGAACAAGCGAAACAGAGACAAGCGAAATAGAGACAGAGTCATAGATGGAGAGCAGGCTGACAGTTCTGGGTGCTTGTTGAGGGGTGGAGGGATGGAGGGAGAAAGAAAAAGGACTCATGGACACAGACAACAGTGTGGTAATTGAGGGGGCAAGGAGAGTATAGGGGAATAAATGTTAATGGAAAAAATACAATATAAATAAACTGTTAAAAATAAAGAGTCATATTTTTGATCAAGGAATTTACCCAAGGGCAAACACTAGAATGTAAAGGATTAGCTTTTGACTAGGTCTGAGGGTCACTTATATCTGCCCCTTCTTGGAAATATTTACTGACTTCCCTGGCTCAAAGTAATCTTTCTGAGGTACAATGATTATTATTTCTGTCACTTCATGGTCATTTATATTCTGCCTCTGAAAGTTGTCATTGTTTTACATGTTAGTCTTTTTGGTCTAATTAAGCAATAAACTCCTTGAAGTTGGGTCCCTAATAAGTTCCTTCTCTTGCATGTTTTGTGGTGTCTAGATCAATTCTTCACTTAAAGTAGTAGCTCAAAAATATTGGCTGTAACTTAGTCAATAACTTTTGATCATAGAATCCCACAGTGTAAAATTTTTAACACAAAACTGTACTTTTTTGAGTCCTCAGGCACACACACATGCATCTGAACACACATCTTTTTTCGTTTTCTTGTCAGATTTCTCTGCTGACACATTAGATTTTGTGACTCCCTGTTTTGCCAGCTCATATGTGACACAACATTGCTAACTACAACCTAAATGGAAGTCTCAGAGGGTCATGAATGGCATGCATTAGCCTCACAGCTCTCTTACCTTTTTGTTTTGCAGGATTGTGCTTGTAGGGATGTTTCTTCTCATAGCAAGACACACAGGAAGTTCAAAAATACATCTGTAAATGTACTTCTCAGAAAATGTTTTGGCATATAGGATTACTGATTGGAAGCAGACGGCTCTACTGACTTCAAGAATATCCTGATTAGATGTCGTTATTTCCTTTGTGGCTTAAATAACCATATATTAATCTGAATTTGAAACCATTGGTTCCAACCTCATTTTAAGTTTCTAGAAATTGCTAACCACTAGCTTAGTAACAAGGGTAAAGCTAAATTCATCATTCTGTTTTTGAGGTTGCAGAATAAATGAAACTTCAGAAACAAAAGATAAATTTGGCTCACATTACACTGACTGACAATGTTCAACTCAGTGATATCAGCAAAACTGCACAGGTAGTAAAGATGACAAACCAAAATTCTGATTGAATGCATAACTTCCCAACAGAGAAAATCTGCGGGGTCAGACCACAGCCTCATAAGCATTCGGAGTAGGATTACTTTTATAGGGAGTCTCTATTCATTCTTATTTAAAAAATGAAGATCTGTTAGCTTTAAAAACCTAATTGTTAAGCAAGGTCTTTGATATTCTGAAAGACTGATCTTATCACAATGTCTCAAAAAATAGATTCTTGTAAGACCATTTTGTTAGGCAATTTTATAACTTCATTGAAATTGACAGCCTGCACTTACTGTGAAGTGTGTATTTTAATGAGTTAAATCATTCTAAGTTAGATTCATAATCTTTAAAGTCTAATGCTATGCCTTTAAACCAGCTGTTCCATTTGACAGAAAAAGACGGCAATACTATTGTGAACTGTTTCATATGTTTTAAATGAAGCAGGATTGTCTATTGTTTAGTAATTTATTCTTTTGATGGTGATGAGAAAAGAGAGCTGCCTGTTTCATTGCTAGAGAAATCTCAGGAAGCACTGAGTGGCTTATCGATTCTTAGGTCTGGGATATTGCCAACTTACAGGGTAGACTTTGTTGAGTTTGAAATTCAAACACTAAAAATATTTTAATGAGAAGCATTATAATGATCCCACTCCCATAAAATGCTCCTTTCTCTCCATTCTCCAATAGCAGACCAATCCCTTCAGGCGTTCTCTAGCCAAGTTCTCACTGGCAGCCGTGAAATGCTTCACAAAAGGGGCAGAAGGACTGTAATTCATTTAAACAGAGTCATTTTGCACATATGTAAATGTGGCATGCATTTATTTTTGTCATGAGATGGCTGGTTAAGGAAATAGTGGAGAGATAAGAAGTAGGAATGGTGTAAAGCTGCATTTTGGCACTTCTATATGAGTCAGCATCTGTTTAGACCATATGAGAGGCTTAATCTTGGTGACAGTCGTACATGGAGTATAGAGGGGAATGCTTTCTTGTGGGTGAACAAAAACCAAGGGAGACTTGAACCACTAAGTACTTCAAATTTTTATAGAATGAGAGCAGTCTCAGATATCTGCAGTAAATGCACACAGTTTACTGGAGAAGCTTGTATACAATTAAATGAAAGGGTTCAACACACATGTCTCTTGAGTGTCATTGAGAGAGAGCCACCATTCTTTTGTCCTTATCTGTGAGTTTGTTTGTTTTGTTTGCTTGTTGCTTTTTGTTCTATATCCCATGTGTGAATGAAAACATATGGCTCTTGTCTTTTCTCGTCTGATTTATTTTACTTAACATGATCCTTAATTAGCACCCATGTTGTCACAGATTGCAATATTTCATCTCTTTTATGACTGAGTAGTATTCCATTATATATGATAATGGAATGTAATGGATGATATACAAAATCACCCGTCGGAGGACACTTAGATTGTTTCCATGTCTTGGCAATTATGAATGATGTTGCAGCAAAAAGGAAGGTGGGAAAATGATGGAGAGGGTTAACAGGGTGAAATACATGGTGATAGAAGGAGACTAGACTTTGGGTGGTGAGCATCCAGTGGAGAGAGGATACAGATGTTGTATTATAAAATTGTGCTATTGTACCAGAATGTGTCATAGTGGTGCACTGCACCTTGCTCCTATGCACCTGATATTTATACAATGTTATTAACCAATGTTACCAAATAAATTTAATTTTTTAAAAAAATGATATAGCACTATGTTTGGTACTGGGCACAAAGCTCTGTTAAACAGAGCTCCCCTCATAAGGACCATGGGACAGATGCAGCCAGAACACCATCCTCCAATTGCATATAAAATACTTTCTTCAAACTCACAATTACATATCACCTTTGAATAGTTTAATTTTAGCACGATAGTGCCTTCACTCTTGTCACAATTACCTTTTTCTTAGTATCATTACTCTTTTTTTAAAGATTTTAAAGATTCTTAATTTTTTGTTTTGTTTCTTTTTTCTTTATTGTTGTTCAAGTACAGTTGACTTTAGTACTGTTACTCTTATTTCTCCATTCCCACCTATTTTTATTAACTCCTTGGCTATATTCTAGTAACTGCATCACAGACTGCTGAGTCATGAAGCTGGTAATTGTACAAAAGTGCAAGTGTTGTCTGAGAGATTATACACGGCACTGTGAAGTGAATGGTGCATTTGAGAGGTGATATATTTAAACCCAAATTGGTGCAAAAAAAGTGCTTTAGGCACAACAATGATTGATCACAGAAATTCTGGTTGTAAGAAAGGCTTATAATGTGGAGTCAAGGACCACCTATAAACCGGATCATTTCAATTTGTACTATGTGGTAAGGTGGACATTGTGTAGCTCATGGAATTGGGAAAGTTATTAAAAACAATAAAACCCATAACCTCAAAGAATTTAAAAGTTGAGTAATTTAATTGGTTGATGATGTAATAAAAAGCAGTTGTGCAAATAGAACACACTAATAAGGTAAAATCACCTGATAATGAACTTTGAGGCTCTTCTGCTTGGCATGAATTAAAAATTTTCAGCTCCACGTAAGCATTTGGAAGTCAACATTTCTTATTGCGGAGGTGTCGAACTCGTTTTCACCGGGGGCCACATCAGCCTCACAGTTGCCTTCAAAGGGCTGAATGTAATTTTAGGACTGTGTAAATGTAACTACTCCTTAACTAGGGACAAGGAGATTGGTGCTGCCGCTGGGTGGAAACAAGGTGCTGGGCCGGATTCGGTCCACAGACCTTGTGTTTGCCACCTGTGTCTTATTGCCTGTCATTTGATGGTCCCCAAACTTTGAGCATGAGGATTTCTCATCTGCTAGTGGTGGTACCCTTGACTCTTCAGTCTGTAGACACTACCTGGCATAGATATACTGGATCTGAGCATTTTGTGTGCTAATTCCATGGCCTGTGCACAATGAGAAGAGCAGTGGCCTGAGAGCCAGCGTGTCTTCTCTTACTTTTTGACTGCAAAGTGAAACCGGATCTCCCCCAAATATGTAGAGAAAACGCATGATTCGAGGAGAGACAATTTAGTGTCTAAGAATTACCCAGATATTATCCAGAAAAGAACTAAGGGGAGAGTTCATTATTGTGTATAAGATAAAACATCTCAAGGACTGAGTACTAAGTGCCCTTGCTTGTCTTGGAAGTTATCAATTTTTAAAGCTTCCATAAGATTTGACATAAATATGACAAGGGATTAAGGGATTTCCATTCTAAAAGGTTGTAAGTATAGTTAATAGTAATTTGTCCTACCTGCTCTCCTTTCATCTTTCTCCCCTTTGAATTTCTTAGCAGGGTCAGTTAAAAAATTAATGTGAATTTCTGTCTCCCTCCCTCCCTTTCCTCTTTCTGTAAACATGTATTAAGCACCTACTGGCTCCAGGGATTCTGGCTAGAGGCTTAGAATAAAGGGGAGAAAAAGCAGAGTCAAGTGTATAAATGACCTAAACCTAAAAAATTCTAAAACTACAAGAAAATAGAGCAGTCTCTTTTCCCACCTCTTGGATTTAGAAAGAACTTCTTCAACAAGTAACCATAAAGAAAAAAACTATCAAAACTAAGAACTTTCATAGAGCAATCTAATGATAGCAACAATAACAATAAGAATTGCTAGGCACAGACAAGCATGTATCAACCTAATCAGTAAGGTGGGTTCAATGATTGTTCCAGTCTCACAGATGGGAAATATGAGATATACAGATGTTAAGTAACTTTCTTGAGGTTACATAGCTAGTACATGGCAGACACCATAAGCAAGGTTAAAAGATAAGAAACAGATTGACAAAGTTATTTGTAGATTGTGCAGACAAGAATTAATTTTGCAGAATGTGTAAAAAAACTCCTATAGTTCAATAAGAAAAATACTAGCTGATTTGAAAAGGAGCAAAGCAATTTAAAGTCAAGGAAATACAAATGTCTACTATGCATATGAAAATATGCTTAACATCACTGACTAGGAGAAAAATGCAAATGAGACAAATTAAGATGGCAGTTTTTATCTGTCATGTAGGCATAAAGGAACAGATGTAACAGTCCCAAGCCTCTGTAAAGATATTTTAAAGCCATATATTAATATACTGTCAGGTGGGAGTAGATTTTGGTTGCATCCAGACAAAAATGAAAAGAAGCATACCTTAATATTTAATAATTTTGCTTCAGGGAGTGTATATCCAGTGCTGTGCTGGTAAAGGTTTAATGAGTGGCTTTCCAGTTGGGGCACAGGGAGTTTGATTTGTAGGTTTGCCATTTTTCACGGTGTAAATGCTTCTGCCGTGGTCATGACAGAAGGCAGAGTAGGAAAGATGCGCACCATTGACTCTCAGGAGTCACTGGCACTGGGCCCGGTGCACTGTGATGACACATTCTGGTGCAAGAGCACAAGAGACATGAGTAAGAATGTTCACTGAAGATCGTCGGTAGCAGAAAAAAATCTAAAGCAAACTCAATACCCATCAGTAGATGAATAAGTATATGAATTGTGATCATTTGTGATAAAATCATATTGCAGTTAAAAGCTGAGTTACAATATTTTTACATATATTACCATAGAATTGTGTCTACTGATATTGGGATAGTTCTCAAAACATAATGTGGAGTGATACAAACAAATCACATGACAATATTATCACATCATTCTATAGTATAAAAACATACAATATAATAACAGATATTTTGAATTATTTCTGTATATCAAAATGGAAAATGGACTAGATGGATATATATCAGAGTTATACTTGTCTTTGGAGTGTGGGAGGAGATAATCATATGGGGGGAAGGTGTGATAATGATTAAAGGCTGTATTAGTAATACCCGTAATATTACTTCTTTTCTGACAGTGTACACTATTAGCCTCTTTGAATAGTGTATGGAAAAACTCTAAAAAGATTCCTATTTCTTTAATCTATGAAGTTGTCAGTTGACAATGCATTGTTCTGAATAACAACTTTTCTGGAACCAAAAGAACATTATCACATTAAAAACATGTATCAATTGTAAGACTTATCTCAGTGTCAGAAACATTAAAATGCTTGCTTAAGTGTGCTCCAAACAAAGGAGTATGGTAATTCACCTGGCTGAGAGGGTTTAGCAGCTGTCAGGTATAGCATTTCATTCCTTTCTGATAATAGATATATGGTTTAAAAATAACACAAAATTACTAATATATCTAGAATATAACCATTCAACATTTGAATATAATAAATATAATATAATATAATATAATATAATATAATATAATATAATATAATATAATTAATATAAATATCAAGGATTGTGGGTACATAGGACCTGTGCTTGACATGAAGCTTTCTGTCAGAGTTTTCCAGAAACTGCCAATCTCAACCATTTGGAAACTTGGCAGAAACGCAGAGGTAAACAAAAATGCCTCTTAGTGGCAAATTCTGAAGACTGTCATAGGAGATGTGCCTTTCCCAATAAAATTGCATTGAAAGTGAGGGAGAAGATGAGAAACAGCCCCGAGGAGAAATGATTGCATGTGACAGATGAGTAATGACCGCTGCCTGAGATCTGAAAGCCTGCAGCCGGGACATTTAGAGTAAATGCAAACCATGCTGCATGTTGCAACGACTCTGGAAGACCTTGAAGTATAAACTCTTTTTATGCATTTGTTTCCCGTTCTCTTGTTTCACGGAGCACAGACAGCACAATAACCAAGGTTTTTAATCTTGCCTCAGACTCATCAAGAAAATGCAAATTTTTCTTTAGAATGCTTAGAGATGCAAGATTTAGAAATATTTTTCTAAAGTCTTGCCTTATTGTGGAATGCTCTCTGAAAATGCCAGGGAAATGAGACATCACTTTATTCAAAAAGAGAGTTCATATTTATACATAGTCTATGCTGTCCTGCATCGTTCTGAGAAGTAAGCATTTTCTTAAATAAGTGATGTAACATTTTTCCATAAGATTTCAGTTTGTTCAAAGAGTTTTAATTTTAGTCTTGTCATATTGTTTTCAGTTAGGGGATGATGGAATTGTCAGCCCCTAAATGGTGAAATGCCAGGGCCACAAAAATCTTGAAAGGAGTTGCTTTCTTGTCTGTGCAGAGTTCATTTCTGGCAATGAAGTCCAGGTTTCCCCAAGCTCCCTGTTGCCACATTCTCATGTCAAACGACACAAGGCCGGGCAGACTTCTTTCAGAGTAGGAAGTCTATTTGTTGTCATCTGAGAAATGGTGTCAACAGGGGTTCCCATTATGCCAGTATCTGCGAAATTGTATCTTTTATCAAGAGTTCACTGTGCTGGTCCCTAAGTGGACCTTTCCCTCTCTGGAAAAGCTGGGAAGTCACCATAACATAATCAAATGCAAAATCCTGAAATTAAAACAATCTCCTATGTCGTCTTTAACTCAGTATGGAGTCAATGGGACAGGTGGGACAGGTGTAGCATAAAAAGAAAAAAAATGGAACTCCAGGAAGCCTGCAATTGATTTGAAATTTCCTTCTTGGGAAATTACAGTGCAACCTGGGTAGAACTGCCAAAGAAAACACAGGAGTCCCAAATATAACAGTTGGAACATAGATTTAAAAATGTTGTCTTTTATCTAAAATTCAAATTTATCTAGACATCTTGTACTGTTATTTGCTAAATCTGGCAATACCATGGGAGGGACCTACCTCCCCTTTCCAATCCACAACAAAGAGGCTTGAGAGAGGAAGTCCCTTCCTCTCCTGAGGCAAAATGGCAGGGAGATCCCTTGCCCTTCCCTCTTTGTACTTTAAAGTAGAAAGATCTTATGCCAACCAGTCCTAGAAAACAGCTACTTATGCTTGCTTTGTGCTCCTTCCCTGCCCGAATGTGTCGGAATTCCTTTCTTTAACAAAATAAACCGCCTTTTTTTGATGCCTGAGAAACATGCACAGCCATGTCAAACAGTGAAATGTTTCAAAAATATGTGAAATTCCTGTTTGCTTTTTCAGCAGAACAATAACACCCATTCTGTCTTCTATTATATATGTACACATTTGCATTTAGATATAAAGTTGTATGTGTGCTTATATTTATGTATTCACAAATCTTTTACTAGAAATTCTGCTTTCAGTCCAAGTCAGTAAAATGCTAATTGTCATGCGCAGATTTACTCAGCATCTACTAAATGCCCCACATCATTGAGGTTTTGAGATATGGAGGCAGGACAGCCATATTCTGTGTCATTATAGAACTTAACCATGTCACAGAACTGGTCAATTTACAAACTTTACTATAATGTGTGATTAATAATAAGATGGGGAAGTACAAGGTAGTTTTGGTTAGAAAATAACTTGGACCTTTTTGTGTGATTAAAATACGTTTTTGACTAGCATTTAGTGAGTTTTTAAACATTTATCCTTTGTGCCCCTAGGAAAAATTCTCTAATATGAGACAGTGGGAATTTGGAATGTAAGCCAATATCTCATGGTCATCTGGGGGTCCTATCTGAGTGCTTGTGTTTGAACTGTAACACACCTATTAGATTACTAGTGAAATTATTTTAGAAATTAAGACAAATATAGAAACAAATTACTTTCTTCTTTGTAATCTAGCAAAAGGAAAACAGATCTAGGAATGAAAATCCAGTCAGGATTTTGAAGAGAGCAGTTTAATTAAAAAGCCCAAACTAAGCTGTGGGGCTTCCATGATGAAGTGTGTTTGCACATGTGTGTGGCTGTGAGATAAAGAGCTGCCTGAGGATTACAGGGTGCTAATATTATTGACTTTGCTCCAGAGACTTAATCTTGCATGGGGACTGCCTTCTATTACAATGCAATGATCCCTTACAGTGGAGAAAAAACTAAGATTAATGAAATGCTACCTTGGCGCTATAGTTAAGTAAAACGTATCTGCAACTAGAGTTCTGAATAGTGTTTGGTACGTGCATGGGGAATTCATTGGAGTTTGTTTTACATTAGCATGTAACTTTGAATCACTCTCTCTGAGAATCCTTTTTTTAATCAATAAAAATTTTTGACTGATTGGTGAAAGACTGAGTCAGATTATTAAGTACAACTGCAATTATCTCTTCCCAATTGATTCATGTTGGAAAGAAACCCAAGGTTTACACAAATAAACCTCAGCCAGAAACATGAAATTAGGGCTGAGACTTAGTTTCCATCCAGTCTTGTTAGGCTGAAACTTTTTTACATCATTTTCAATTATTTTGAAGAGTTACCTTGCAAAAAGTGAATATATCATTTTTACAAGTTATTTCTTTATTCCTTTCCCTAAACATACCACTCCTACACTAGAGCAATACTATCTATGTGTGGTAGATTTTCACATCAAAAGTTTAGGAAGATCTGATAAACTTGATAGAATTTTTTAAATACCTATTAACTGAAAACTACTAAAATTCTTTTACACACACACACTGTATAATTAAAATGAAAGCCTATTACACAGAAACCACTTTCTCCCTGGGTGAAAAAGAACATTTTCCTGAGTGTGCATTCTTAGAAACTATTCCATAAGAGCAGAATTTTTTTAAATCTATTTTGATCACTGCTTTATTCCCAGCATGTACAGTAGTGACTAGCTCATAAAAGGCACTCAATAAACACTTGTTGAATGACTTCTTAAGTAAAAAATGAAAGATGTACTTGGAAAGAGGAGAGAGAAGGCAAGTGGCCTTGTTACAGAACACACCCAGGGGGAGGGGCAAATGATATACTATTACCAAATGGACCCACCCTTGTGCTCCGGGGATCCCCCACCCTGTACTAGGTTTGCTTTGCCCACCGCCAGGGAAAGACGTCTCTCAATGCCAGAGACTGGTGAAAAGGAAAGGGATTATTTATTTAAAAGTTATACAGGCTTAGAGTAATCACTTAATGTCTTCATTATAAATACTAAAGTCCTTTAGAATACCTACAAACACACAGTCCTTCCTTCTCCTCTTTGCCCAATCTGGGGTACCATATCTCAGGAAAAGAAGAAATCTGTGGTTCAGGCAGCCCCTCGGTTCTGGCACCAGCAGCTGTGTCGCAACTGCGATCTCCAGTTAATCCAAAACCATGTGGCACCTTCTCATGACCACCAGCAAGAATCCTTTCACCCCTTTTCTTCCAGGCAAAGTCTCTCCTGCTTCTTAAGCCACGTGGCAAAAAGGGTGCACCCTAAAACTGCAGGGTCCCAACTTTCGCCAAAGCTGCATGGTCCAAACCTGGCATGGTTGCTGCATCTGGGTTTAAATCCCAGCGCCAGTCTTCCTCTGCAGCCCCATTTCCAACTCCTCCCACAATCAGTCACACCTGCCAGCACTCCCCTATTCTTTCAGCTTTACTGGACTGCCAAGGTAAGTCTGGGCAGGTGTGGCCTCATGTGTGGAGCCAATCATCTCTAAGCTCTCACACAGGTGCTACACCCAGAGGGCATTGTCTCCCAGTTACATCATGGGTTGAAGTCACTGCTGTTCTGCTGGCTCAAAGCAAGGCCACAGCTGTTTAACATATCTGTGAAACCAATGAAAGGTTATAGATATGTTAAATGACTGTTCTAGAGGTTATCTGCAAAACTGTTGCTATTCAAAACAACTCTCAATGGCCCTGCTCCATGCATTCCACCCCCCAGCTCAGACTTGTGGGGGTGAGGACATCCTATATATGTATATTTTTCTAATATTTCCTAGACACTCTGAGTTCTGGACCCTGTTACAAATCCCCATTTGGGGGTCCCCCCCTTGGCTGCACCCTGTTACAGCCTCTCCTTCTTTCCCTCCCTTGCTCTCCTTTTCATCTCTGTATTCAATAAACATTAAAGAGTGACCACTATACATCAGTGTACGTCCTACACTCCAGGTAGATGGCAGTGAAGTAGACAAACAGCATCTATAGCCTCTGAAACATCAAATAGTTTAAATCACTTTGTGTGTTAGATGATTATGTGTCTCTGAGATTTAGGTATCTGGCAATCTGGAGCTAAGATGGTCGATGGCACATAAATACACCCTAACCTCTGAGCTGAGCTTCCACAATGTTAGCACCATCTAATGGGACAGCTGTGTAAACAAGAACTGGAGAGGTATATAAGATTACTCAGCATTAGTCATTAAATGTATTTGTGGCAATCAGTGAACAAAAGAGTGTTTTCATGTTTGCAAAGTTATAAAAATGACTTTATTACATGCAACATATTATTTTTCCCAATGGTAAAAATCATCCTTAACAGTTCATTGTTTCCATGTTGTACTCAAGTCAGTTCTCATTTTGACCTCAGTCCTTCTGCCAAATCTCCCTATCCCCTCAATCCAAAGGCACTGTATTCCTAGAAAACTTTACTAATTTTTCCCTGCCTATAAGCCTCGCTAAATCTCAAGTTTTATTGTGTAACATCTGCATGCATAAAGTATATGTAAAACGTGTGTGTGTGTGTTTTGAAGCATAGCAATAAAATGAATGCTGATTCTTTTCCTTTCCCCCACGACATTACCACTGCCCCTACCTGTTTGTTGCTTTTCCATTCTTGTTTCTCAGCTTTTGTTCGTTCTCTCTCTCCCTGCCTGGAATGCCTCCTTCTGCTACCTCTGTTCTCAAGACTTCACCCTTCAAAGCTCTGGTCAGGCACTGTTTTCTTCATGCATCCCATAGCTTCCCCTTCCCTGAATCTTTATAACACCCGTGGGTTGTTCTACTCATTGGGCATTTCAGTATATGCTGCCTTTGCCATGTGGTGCTCCCATGTTTGTCCACCAGCCAGATAGTGAGAGCCCCCAGGTAAGGACTTGCCTTCTTCCACAATGCACTTGATTTACACTTTATAGATGCTTGACCATTGCCACTACCCTAGATGGAACATTCTATTGTCCAGATGAACAGCATAGTGGTTAGAACAACAAGGGAGATTTCAAAACCTGTGTTTAATTCTAGATCTGTGAGCCTTACCAGGTGTGACCTGGGCAGTGTAGTTAACTTCCTGGGCTGTGAAAACCAAAGGACAATAAACCCCAAAATCCTGCATATGTTGGTTTGTAATGTTTGCTTCTCTGGCTTATGTAGGACATGCCCATGCTTAGCAGCAGATTCGTGACTTTCTAGGTGTCACCGAGAAGCACTGGCTCTGACATATGGGGCAGCCTTGAGCTCCTGGGCAAGCGTCTTTCACCTAATCATATCTCTATAATTTTTGAATTATGGAGCTCATATTCTCTAATCACCTTGGGGTGCTAGGGATTGATGTTTCAGTTTAATTGAACCACACAATTTGCATAACTGATAAGTTGAGAATATTGAATAGAAGGTCTGGTTCATACTTTGGAGTTTCTAGCCAGGAAACCAAAAATAACAGGGATGGAATTTCAAGGAAAGGATGGAGATTAAGTACTCATTATGGGAAATGCGGTCTGAAGATAGATGACTCCCACACATTATGTTTATTATATAAAATGTCACTGCATTAAGAAATAAATTCCTTTAAAACATTGGAAGCAGAGACTGTGTTTACATATCCACAGTGATTATTAATATCATTCAAATAATGTCATTTGCATTTCAGAATCTTTGAGTTGAAATGGACAATAGATTCTCACCCATTGCGTCAGTTTTCAGGGCAGGAAGTCGAGGCCCAGGAGGTCTCTGTGGCTTGTCCAGGTTTACAGGTCTAGTGAATGCTGAGCCTGGGCTGGATTCCAGTTGTTCTAAACCTGAGCCCTGGGTCCTTACCATGCTGTCCTTGGATTTCTATGTTTTTAAATACAATTTTTTTCAAACTTTATCAAGTTACTTAATCTCTTATGCAGATTACAAATGTGTAAACCAGGCAAAACTAGACTTGCCATATTAGGAGAGGTTTGAGGAGCTGGAAACTTAATCATCTTTTCTGTTCTAAGTAGGAGCAGCCAAGACATTTTGTGTAACCCAGAGCTCTGCAGAAATGGGGAAAAGTCTGGGTTGGGGGTGTGTGTGTGTTTTAGATTACACATATAAGTGAGGTCATACAGTATTTATCTTTCTCTGCCTGACTTATTTCACTTAGCGTGATGCTTTCTGGTTCCATCCATGTTGTTGCAAATGCATATTCTTATAAACACCTTTGCATGTGGTTTGATGATAAAAACCAGTTTTTTTCCCCAACATCTAAGCAAATTTGGTCACTTAGGAAAATAAAACAAGAAAATTATTAACATGGTATGGTATGTGCTTTCTCCACACATTTATGCCAGTGCATCTCATTTGCTTTTTAAACCCTTCTAATACCTGATTCTTACTATTTATGGCAAATTGTGTGCACACTAGCAATATTTTCCAATAGCAATTAAAACTCTGAAGGAGTATCTACAGTAACCAACAGGCTGAAAGGTCTATTTAGTCTTCATTGTATGTTGCTACCAGGCTTTCTCCACAAAATAAATTGCAGGATTTTTATGAATTTCAAAGTGCAGCCTTTACTTGCTGCTTGACAGAAGCCATTTCTAGATATGCTGCTACTATGTGTTATCATGCCAACTCCATTCTTTCCAGATAGACGCTGTTTGTACTGGAAGCCACTGGGAGTTGGAAGTCAGCAAAGTAAGTCACACACTCTCCTGGTGGACCAGCTGTGTGTCAATATCTAATTGTTACAATTCTCTGAGTTGAAGGCACATACGCATGTGCCCCTTCAGATGACAGAAGGAAGCAAACAGCATTATGAAAAGACAGTGTTGCTATGCCAGTCTGTCATGTTCTTTTCACATCTCTTTCAAATGTTTTTTTTTGTTAAATAATCTAATTCTTATTTGAGATTATTATGTCATGTTAACTGACAGGTTTATATTATAATGCATGAAAAAAACAAAACAAAAAATAATAGAAGGCCATTTTAGAAGACAGATGATGAAAATTATTTACACAATATACTATTTTCAATTTTGGAGTGAATTTATATTTTTATTATTTTATTCAAAGAACATTTACTGAATGCTAAGTATGTAGCATTTACTGAATTAAGCCCTGAAGCTAATATATATCTTCAGAGATCTGAAGATACATTTAATAGGAGCCTAGGCTAGAGAGAAGGGCATACACATAACTAAAATTCTCGCAGTTGATCATGGTGGGGGCTACTGCAGTGCGTACAGGCATTATGAACACTGGCAGAGCCCTGAGAAGAGAGAGAGAGTTTTGGAGAGAATCTAATATTTAAATGTGAGAAGTGTTCTTCCATAACCAAGACCATAGTCAAAATTCAGGGCTGAGAAGGAACAGATGTGTTGAGGGCCTTCAAAGTCCTTTAGGAGCAGCCCGGTGACTAAGAGGGGGCAAGACACACCCTAGGGGAATAGGAGCTGTGGGCATACTCCATGTTTGAGGTTATGGGGTCAGGATGGAGAAGTACTTCTAAGGAATAAAATTAATGGCCTGATATAATAAAAGTTGCTGGAAACACTCCAAGTCTCGATCCATGGATGAATGGATAAACAAAATGCTGTATATATACACAATGGACTATTATGCAGCCTTAAAAGGAAATTCTAATTAAAATGGGTTTTTCAGTCAATTCCAATGTGGGCAGGGGTGTTCCAAACAATTCTGTTACCAGCTGGGTGTCCTATAATTCAACTCAATTCTGACACTATCTACCAAGACATAGCAGCAGATCCCACAGCTGAAGGGCTCAGTATCATCTCCACTTCAGATGCCAAGCACAAGTTCAGGTTGTTGCCTGTGCTTTTGACGCATTGGCTACAGATTAGAAGTTCCCACAATCTCCTCTTAGGGTTTGAAGAATTTGTTAGGGTGGCTCACATAACTGAGGAAATCTGTTTCTAGTAATCACTAGATTACTGTATTTTTAATATATTTTATTGATTATGCTATACAGTTGTCCCATTACCTCCCTTCACTCCCCTCCACCCTGCACACCCTCTCCCACTCACATTACCCCCCTTTAGTTCATGTCCATGTGTCATAAGTTCTTTAGTTTCTACATTTCCCATACTATTCTTGCCCTCCCCCTGTCTATTTCCTATCTACCATCTAT
>CM052544.1:82736362-82759994 GCA_028533065.1 Trachops cirrhosus | reverse complement strand
TCCTCTTCTCCTTCTGGTACCCCTATAATTCGGATGTTGGAACGTTTCAAGATGTCCTGGAGGTTCATCTTGAGGTTAAGCCTCTCCTCATTTTTTTTGAATTCTTATTTCTTCATTCTTTTCTGTTTGGTTGTTTTTTTCTTCTTTCTGGTCCACTCCAATGATATGAGACCCATCTTTCATTCCATCACTATTGGTTCCCTGTGCATTTTTCTTCATTAAACTTATTGTAGCCTGCATTTTTTCATCTACTTTGTGACCAAAATCAACCAATTCTGTGAGTATCCTGATCACCAGTGCTTTGAACTGTGCATCTGATAGGTTGGCTATCTCTTGGTCGCTTAAAAGGATGGGTTCTGAGGCTTTCAGTTGTTCTTCTGTTTGAGCCATCTCTGTCTCTCTCTCTCTCTTTTTTTTGGTCTGGTCACGCCTGTTACGTATGAGGGGCAGAGCCTTAGGTGTTCACCAAGGCAGGGCAGCCCAGTCTCTGGGTTGTGATCCTGTATATGGGGGTGGGGTCTGAGAAGGCACAATGGCGCTTGCTCTGCTGTCTATAGGACCTCAGTCCCTTCTGCCACTTCCCCAGAGCAAACTGGGCGCCTCTGGTGCCAATTCCCATGTGGGTGGGCCTGTGCACCCCGTGGGACTTTCCTTTTCAATCAGTGCCGCAAGGCTCTATTTCCTAGCGCTGGGATCCTGGGTCTCGCGCAGTGCCTTGCTTCACAATCGCTGCCTCGCCAGGTCTGCAGGTTGCCACCCCCAGGCCAGGGTCTGCCAGCTGCCAATTGCGCGCCCAGGGTCTGCCTGCTGTGGTCTTGTGTGCCCCATTGCCTTGCATGCTCGGTCCCAACACTCTCTGCACTCTTTGCTCCGCGACCAATGCAGCTGCCTGGCTCTGCCCCTCCTACTGGTCTGGATGAACATGTCTATTTTAACTCCTTGGGTGCCCGACTTCCATACGGTTCAATTTTCTGTCAGTTCTGGTTGTTACTCTGTTTTTAAATTGTTGTTGTTTCTATCTTGGTTGTGCAAGGAGGCACAGTGTGTCTACCTATGCCTCCATCTTGGCCATTACTGGTTTTTAACAAAGGATATTAAAGCACATGAATCCACAGCCAGATGAAGAGATACATAGGGCAAGGTATGGAGACAGTGTTTGACCCTTCCATGCCTTCTCTCAGAGCATGGCACCTCCGCTGAACTGGTACTCTCCGAACCCTGTCCTTTCAGGATTTTATGGAGGTTTCCTCAGATAAGCACTGTTGAGTAAGTCACTGGCCATTTGTGATTGAGCTTACTATCCAAACTCTCCACTCCCCAGAGGTCAGGTGGGACGAGATGCAAAGTTCCAGCCCTGTAATCCTCTGGTGGCCAGCTCCACCCTTAGGTGACCTGGGGTCAGTGTAAAAGTCACTTCGTTAACACAACGAAATGTATCTTTGTCCCTTTTGCCACTGAGGAAATTCCGAGGGTTTCAGGAGCCCCGTTTCAGGAACAGTGTGCTCCATGTAGTGCTCAAGTTGCCTGTCCTCCACTAACCTCGCCCAGCCCTCCCCTCATGGTTTAAGATGTTGGGATATTTTCCTTGTGGTATAAAATTTTGAAAGTAAGCCCACTTTCTATCAATATTCAAGAAAGCCTTCTGTTCTCGCATATCAGTTCAAACATCCGTTCCAACGCTGGGCTTGCCTGTCCACTTCCAGGCCTCTTGTTCCAGTCTAAAGTCAGCAGTGTAATATGTCCTGTTAAAATAAATGACTGCTGATCATTTCCTATTATGTCATTCACTGACTTGGCTAGAATAGAGTGCTTTATTCTCACTCTATTTGTTTTTTTTCTTTTATTTGAAAAAAAGAACAAACAAAAAGTCTATTGAACTTCCGAAAGAAGGCATAGAAAACAAAGCCTTTTATGAGAAACCCACTCAAATGTTGATAGAATTTGTTCATTTGTCAGACATTCGTTGAGCACGAAGTAAATACTAGGCTGGGGGAGTCCCAGTGGTGAACAAGTCCTAGGTCAGTACCCTCACAGGGCTTCCTATGTGGGTGCAGGGCTCCCCAGAAACAGCCTGCAGTGAGGACTATGTGAAAGTGATGAATAGGGGGAAATAGTTGAGACATTGCAAAGCAAATAGATGTCACCTCAGGGACATGAGAAAGAAATTTATAAAACAAATCTATATTTTCAGATTGTAATACAGTCTGTAAAGATAATTAAGAGGAACAAGATTGTGAGTGGAGTAGGGACAACTTGAGTTTGGTTGGTTTGGACAGACGTCAAAGTCCAAATATGTTTTGTCATGAATTTTCCTTAAGTAGGAAGAGGCTATTGCAATTTGCTCTGGTGGGTGGGTTGGTCATGGGTGGGTCCTGAAACATAACACCAGCACTGTACCAGGCTTCCTGGGAGAGTCCTCTTTCTTCCTGAGGCTGTTTCCAGACTCATCACCTTGGGGGAAACTCTGGCAGCTCCCGGGCCTTGCTCCCACACTGTTTCTCAACTGTCAGCCCCCAATGCTTACACCCCATAGCTTCTTTCTTGTTTAGGCTCTTTTCTGATGGCTGCTCAGGAATGCCTTGTGATTGCCCGCCCGTGTTTTCATTTTGATGTGCTCTACCTAGTTAGAAAGTTAGCTTTTATTTCCCATGTGTTCCAAGAATTTTATATGGCCACAATTTTTGTTAATAATAAAGTCAATCTAAGTATCATGTGGACATAATCATAGAGTTTCTATCAAACATTTTAGGGCTGCATTAAACCTCTGGCTTTCATGTTTTAGCATGCCAGGTTCTGATAGCGTTTGGTAGGAGGATCTATCAAAGTTATCTATAACAACTGTTTTCACCCTCCAGGAATATGTCACAATGTTCAACCTCTGTTCCATCTCTGAGCTTTATAAGCCACTCAGCTCCTGTGGTCTAAAGCTGGTACATAAATATATACTATCTTCTTCCCTATGGCCATCACACATGACCTGTGCACACATGCACAGACCTTCATGTGGATTATACTTCACACGTGGAATTATTTGCTTGACCTGCTTGTGTTTCTGTTTCCAAATATCTCAGGGCTCCTTCCATCCCAACCATTTGCTTTTTCTCCTAGTTGTAGCCTGTGCTTGTTCCTTAGACCTGATGCTTGAAGCCCCTCCCTCCTATTTAACTGTTTCTCACCTATCCTCACCTTTCAGTGCTTTCTGGCTGCCAAGGAAACTCAGCCTCCACTGGCAGAGTCTGTGGGGGACTAGTGGCCCCTGTTGGATAAAGCTCCAGGGAATAACATTTGGTAAAAATGTATGTTTCCCTGATTTAATACACTATCTACATGACTTCCATATTTATAAAAGACTGATTAGGGAACAATTATTCTTCTTCAAAAGCAGTTTTTCACTTCTAAAAAAATTCATCATAGACATTTCCTCATAATTTTTAGCATAATTTGATTAACAAAAATTTAATTTATATAAAAATTTTCAGAAATACACTGTGTGAAATTACATTTCCATGATCACATGCTTCAAAAATTATTATTTAGGTTGAATGATGAATGATACCTGCTTTGGCATATGTAGAACAGTTATATCTATATTACACTAAATAAAATACTTATTTTTTTAAAGTAGAATAAATGAATTATCTCCTCTCTCATCTAAAATGGAAAATTCTGAGATCAAGTGGAGGATTATATCTAGTGGTTTAGTGTGCTGAGGATAATTAACTAGAATAATCTCTACTTTCATGTAAAAAGATGATCCACAATCAAAATGGCATATTTATTGAGTTTTAAAGAGCAGTGGTAGGGATGTCTCTCTCTTTCTTTCTTTTTTTCTGCCTAATATGCCTACATTTATTATACTCTGTAAATTTTTAAATATTAAAGTATAGTTGGCATACAATATTATGTTAGTTTCAAGTGTACAACACAGTGATTCGACATTCACATACCTTTTACGATGTTATCATGGTAAGTCTACTGACCATCTGTCATATGCAAAGTTATTACAATATTAATTGACTATATTTGCTATGCTGTACATTATACTCTTGTGAGATGGGTGACGATTGTTTGGGGGTGTTTGATCCACCACAATAATCTTAATTACCATATAAATAAAAGGTAATATTTTCTGCCATTATCTGAAAGTGCTGAGGAGCCACACACTTAGAAGACACCCTGCTGCTTTTCTTTTGAGTTGTTTCAGCTTTCAGGAACCCCTGGTGTTCTTGTTTCCTCAGAAGATAAATCAATGGTGACTTGCTTCCCCTTTCAGGAGTGGGTTGTGGTGCTATAATGGGAAAATATAAGTATATGAGCTAACATAAAATGCTTCACTTACTGATAACCCATTTGAACTGGTAACAAATATGGAACACAGGTGCCGAGAGCATTGCCTCAAATTGCAGCCCATCTCCCCCTCGAGGCCCAACCGCAGCTGCTTCCGTCTTCTTCTGGGTCAAATCCCCTTCGGGATGTCTTCCAGCAGCGCCAGGACTTGAGAGCGTGAGCGGCCGGCCGCTTCCGGTGCGCGCTGAGGGGCCGCAGCTGCCGCAGCTCCCTCAGCTCCCTCAGCTGCCTCGGCTCCCTCCGGGGCTTTGCCAGTAGGCGTTGGCCAGCGGTTTTCGCTCCGCGTCCCGGAAGCACGGGCTGCCCGGCACCCCGTCCTTCCCGGCACCCCGTCCTTCCCTGCTTGCTCAATTGCGCCTAAACGCCAAGGGCTCCTTCCTCCTCTCTCTGGGCATCGCGTCTCGAATGAAACGCCAGCTCCAGCCAACCCCGAGGTAGCAGCCTTAATTCATATTGCTTCTGTTCTCCCTACAACTGGGAAAGAACCAGGAGAACTTCCCTCAGGTTTTCTTTCTGGTCAGAAGAGGAAGCTGGGGAGCCTCACCCAACTCCACGATGTTTATCGCCTAATCACTGCCGGAATTGACTTCTCTTTCCACAGGACTCAGCTGATGCTTGCTTTCAGCCAAGGTACTCTCGCTTCTCCCCTCTCTCAAGGGAGCTCGTGGTTTCGAATGTTCCAGTGTTCGATTTGTGACTTTGAAATCCTTTACTGATTGGGCAAAGTTTTTGTTTGTAAAAGAAATCACCACTTAGACCACAAAAATATAAACAGTGTATGACAGAGAGCAGCCACATGTAAAAGGAATACAAATGTACACATTTCTCTATAGTTGTACCATCCATCATGCTTTCCCTACATGTCTCTCAATGCGTGACCCTCCTTTTTAATTACTGAAAAAAATCTTGTCCATTAAATATCAGCTTCATTTTGTTCCGGTCCCTTAAACTATTTACATATATCCTGTCCTCTTTTTCTGTAGCAGGAGAGTAAGAAACTGCCATCTTCCTTTCTAAGGTTAACTCGTAGAAAAGGGTTAGACTGGGTCCCGTGCCTGAATCATTTATTTATCAATGATTTGTAAGGAGCCTGGGACCTGCTAGGCATTTGCTGGAAAGCAAAGGGCAAATGTGAGTAAGTCGGGGTGGTCCCACCCCCATGGAGCTACTGGCCTTGCCTGGCACAATATTCTCCCAATCATCACCCCACACCAGTGTTTCCATTTTTACTTCCTTTTTAACCCCTTCTCCCCTCCTTGCCTTAACATTTTTCCTCTTTAATTTTTTTTTTTGCTTATCCCTGATGCCCCATTTAACTATTTCAGTTTCTGTTCTTTTTCTTCCTATCTGCTCACTCATTTCTTCTTCAGTGGTTTCCAGAAACACTTAATCCAGTGTTAGATATTTTTTGATGAAACTTGGCTGTTCACAAGAATAAGAGAGAGAGAGAGAGGAGAGAGAGAGAGAAAGAGAGAAGAAGAAGAAAAGAAAAGAAAAGAAAAGAAAAAAGAAAGAAAAGGAAGAAAGAAAAAAAAAAGGAATCTGTTCCAATGTCAATTCCTGAGTCCATCTTTGGAAGTTTCTGGTACATTATGTTTGGGCTGGAACCAGAGAATAATTGTAATAAGCCACTGAATGTCAGGCATGTTGCTTAACACAGGGCTACACAACTTGCAGCTCTATTTTTCCATCTGTCTCTTTTACATAATGTTGACCCTTCGTGTGCTACACTCTCCCAGCCCTCCTTCTTCTCTCCTTCCCTGCTGCCTTCTAGAGCCCACCCAGCAACCACCTAAATATTAAGGCCCCCACTTCCTGACCCCATCATTGCCCCATATCCAGAACCTGATCTTTGTTATCATCTTACTTCCTGGAATTCACTTCTGCTTTTTCCTGTATGTTTTACCATCACTCAAATTCAACCTGTTCAAATGAACTCATTGGTTACTGCATCCCCAGACTGGCTTCCCTTCTTGATCTGTGGCTTCTACTCATGACTACAATTTTCTCATTCATCTGGGCTAAAAATCTCAGTGTCACCCTTGATTCCTATCTCTTTTCTGTCTTGTGTCCAACAAGATACTGTCCTGCTAATTCTCTCTGCATAGCATCTCTTGTATCTTTTCTTACTATCTTACTGCCATTGCACCAGTAAGTCCTTTTTACTTATCATAATGGCTGCCATAGCTGTCTGCCTTCTTTCCCTGGCTTCAGACTCTCCACTCAAATTTATCCCACACTGTCCTACTGCTCCATTTTTACCAGGGTGCTAGCATTCTAATTTCAAAGGAGAAAGCTCTCTATCAAGGAGACACTCACATACTGTGGCCAGCTAATAGACTTCTTTAAGACAAGCTACTTGGCAAGCTCTTAGGCAAAATAGTTTCTAGAGCTGATTATGACCAACACCATCTTAAGAAGCAAGTTGCTCTCAGTGACCGCCAGTTCACCTTAGGAGGGGTGGGCCCATATCACCCCAAAGGAATGTTCTTACAGATAAATAAGTGGGCCTGTTCAGTTGATTAGTATGTTGGGATATACAGGTCTTAACAAGGATGTGCCACACAGCTCTGAAGCCACCTGTGTTTCTACAGGCTGTAGGTATAAAGCCCCGGCCCGTTTCAGGTGTCGAGATCTGAAAGTTCCACTGTCTGCTGTTGCTGAAGGCTCCATTTCTGTCTGTAAGTTTCCTTAATAAACTCTTTGTTTAATTTTGGAGTTGTCAGCCTCTTTCTTTGGTATCTCTGCCCTGTCCTTTTCTGGAGACCAGTTCCAGTCTAACTTGGGAAATTTTCCAGCAAGGGTGAAATTGTAATCCCAAGGATGACTGGTGTGTGTGGCAGCAGAGCAGGGACATGCGTTACAGAATTGGGCTGTCCTGCAGTACGAAGGGATGTTAGCTGGACACACTGGTCTCCACAAAGAAAACAGATGTACTGCTCAGACTAGACTTACGTCCTTGTCCCAGGAATCCCTCTTTCTGGACCATGCTTGGATGGACACTGCTAACACTGCCTCTGTGGTCCTCATTCTTCTATGCCTCCTTGGCTCCCAACTCTCATCAGCTGCCCCTTGGAGACAGCGGCACATCCATTCAGTTACCATCAGACTAGCTGGCTTGGGAACTGACCTTTCATTTATATTAACTTTACATATCTTGGTTTTGACCCACTACACATTGATTGTACATTTAATTTTTGAGTGGTGGCCTGATTCTTTGTATTTCCAAGGTCTAGAGGAAGATAATATCCCAATAGTAGCCATTTATCAAGATGAATAATGTAATAATATTAATAAAATTAGGAAGAAATTACCTGTAATCCCATGCCTAATATGGTTATTATCTGTGTGCATTCTCTTACTATGCATTTTATGTCATTATAATTATAGTATAACATCCATGGATGACGCTCTTCCCTTCATTTCAGCTTTTCTAAAGACATACAGTAAATAGCTGAAAATATAAACTAAGAGGTTAGAAAACATTAAGAAAACAAAAGCTCAGAAGTAGGAGGTTGATAAGGGCAGGTATGAAAAGGAGATAATAGTGAATTGAAATAAATTGACATGAGTGGTCCACTGAAGTGGCTGGTAAATCCTTTCCACAAAAGCAATTACAAAACTGGATTGAATTATCAAAACCACTTTTGGCTCAGGAGATTGACCAAAAGCAAATAATACATTGAGATACATTTTATGATTAAAAAATAAACAACCTGTGAATTTCATGCATGAAGAGTAAAAGTCTGCAGCATTCTTGTCTAGGGAGGATGCCTTCTTCCCCCATTCCTCCAGCTCTGTTTGGGTGGTGGTTCTACCAGGATGGGGCTGACCATAAACACCAGCAGCTCCAGTGCAGTGGCTGATTTGATTTTGAATGGAAGGAGAGAAATCCACACTCGGTGGCATTGTCAGTAAAAGTAGTAAACTTAATAAGATATGAACACGGCATATTTAAAGTTGCATTCCCAGTTGCAGGAGCTGCAGACTAGTAGATTCTCCAGAAATTTAACAGGAAGATCTTAAAACTCAAAGAGCCATAAAGGTGGTAGATAAACTCTCCTTACCACCTGGCTGCATTCATGTGCAAGAGTGACTGCAGACGGTGTGCACACTCTCCACAAACACCTTGCTCACTGGAAGACTGCATGCATGCTCCGGGAAGACATGAGAAGCCCAGCAGAAAGCAGAGGTCAACAGACTTCAAACTGCCTGAGCTTTGAACGTTTTCAAACCACACATGGATCCATTGGCGCAAGGTAGAAACCTAATGGGCATAAGAAGTTTGAGCATAGCCTTTAATCATTGACTGACTACTAAGTCATGCAAACACTGCAGAGTCAAGCTAAAAGTAAAAACAAAAGCATAAACAATAATCAGAGATGTCAGTGGATGCACATCATGGGAGTACAGATCTGGCAGATTTAGTCCGGAGAAAATTACTAAAAACAAACCAAGCCAGGAAATAAAATTCCAACAACAACTCTCTCCACACCCTGCCCTCCCCCCACAAATCAGAATTCATACCTACTACAATATATTGTCTAAAATGCTCAGCATTCAAGAAAATATTATGCAGAGTTACACAGAGAAACAGGAAAGTGTAACCCACACTCAGGGAAGAAAGCTGCATAAATTATCTTTGAGTAGATGCAGATGTTGTATTTAGAAGACCAAGATGTCAAAGCAGCTATTAAAAATATGTTCAAAAACCTAAAAAAAGCCATGCTTAAGGGATTTAAAAATATGAGGCAATGTCTCAACAAATAAAAAAGATCAATAAAATGGAAACTTTAAGAAAAGAAGTGAAAATTCTAAAGCTAAAAGGTATTAATTAAGATTTTTAAAAGGCACTAAATACAGTTAACAGCAAAATTAAGATGGCAAAAGGAGGGATCACTGATGTTGTGGATACAGCAATCAAATTTATCCAGTTTATTACTTATTTTTTCTTTATTTCTATTGTTGATACTATTGCAGATGTCCTCATTTTCCCTCCTTTTGACCCCTTCCTACCAACTTCCAAACCCCCTTTCCTCTGGCCTTTGCCACACCGTTTTCTGTGTCCATGGGTTATACATATCTGTTCTCTGGCCAGTCTGTTCACCTTCTTTCACCCAGTACCCCCTCTCCCCTCCCTTCTGACAGCTGTCAGTCTGTTTCATGTGTCCATGCTCTGCCTCTATTTTGTTCATCAGGTTATTTTACTCATTAGATTCCACATATAAGTGAGATCATATGGTATTTATCTTTCTCTGACTGGCTTATTTCACTTAGCATAATAATCTCTGGCCCATCCATACTGTCACGAAAGGTGAGATTTCCTTCATTTATTATGGCTGTGTAGTATTCCATCGTGTAATGTACCACAGAAATCTTTACCCACTCATCTACTGATGGATACTTGGGCTGTGTCCAGATCTTGGCTATTGTAAATAATGCTGCTATAAACATAGGGATGCACATAGTCTTTTGAATTGGTGTTTTGGGATTCTTAGCAAACCTGAAGTGGGATCACTGGGTCAAAAGGCAGTTCCATTTTTAATTTTTTGAGGAAATTCCATACTATTTTCCACAGTAGCTGCAACAGTCTGCATTCCTACCAACAGTGCACTAGGGTTTCCTTTTCTCCACATTCTCCCCAGCACTTGTTGTCTGTTGATTTATTGATGGTAGCCATTCTGGCAGGTGTGACGTGATATCTTATTGTGGTTTTAATTTGCATCTCTCTTATATTTAGTGACATTGAGTATTTCTTTCATATGTCTATTGGCCATCTGTATGTCCTTTTTGGAGAAGTGTCTATTCAGGTCCTTTACCCATTTTTAAATTTGATTGTTTGAAAATCCAATCAATCTGGGGTTGAGTTGTATAAGTTCTTTATAAGAGGTATATATTGAAAATTAACCACTTATCAGATATATCATTGGCAAATATATTTTCCCATGCAGTGGATTGCCATTTCATTTTGTTGATGGTTTCTTTTGCTGTGCAAAAGCTTTTCAGTTTGATATAGTTTTATTTGCTTATTTTTCCCTTTGTTTTTCTTGCCTTAGAAAACATATCAGCAAAAATATTGCTATGAAAGATTTCTGAGATTTTACTGCCTATGTTTTCTTCTAGGATTTTTGTGGTTTTATGGCTTAGAGTTAAATCTTTTATCCATTTTGAGTTTATTTTTGTATATGGTGTAAGTTGGTGGTCTAGTTTCATTAAAAAAAAAAAAAGAACCATATACCAGTTCAGTTCAGTTCTCCCAACACCATTTATTGAAGAGACTGTCTTTACTCCATGGTATATTTTTGCTTCCTTTGTCAAATATTAATTGACCATATAAATGTTGGTTGATTTCTGTGTTCTCTATTGTGATCCTGATCAATATGCCTGATCTTATGCCAGTACCAGGCTGTTTTGATTACAGTGGACTTGTAATATAGTTTGATATCAGGTATTGTGATCCCTTCCACTGTTCTTGTTTTTTAAGACTGCTGAGGCTACTCAGCATTATTTTTGTTTCCATATAAATTTCTGGAGTACTTTCTCTAGATCTGTGAAATATGTCACTGATATTTGTAATAAGAATTGTATTGAATATATAGATTGCTTTGGGTAGTGTGGACATTCTAATAACGTTAACTCTTACAATCCACGAACATGTATACACTTCCACTTATTTGTATCTTCCTCAATTTCTTTCTTCAGTGTCCTATAGTTTTCTGAGTATAGGTCTTTTATCTCTTTGGTTAAAGTTATTCCTAGTTACCTTATTTTTTGTTGTTGCAGTTGTAAATGGGATTTTTTCCTTAATACTGTTTTCTGATAGTTCATTATTATTGTATAGAAATGCCACCTATTTCTTTTTTCCTGTTATAGTATTTTATTTTTAAGGATATCTTACTGATTATGCTATTATAATTGTCCCATTCCTTCCCCTTCATTCCTGTCTGCCCTGCACAACCCCTCCCACCAGCACCACCACCCACTTAGTTCATGTCCATGGGTCGTACATATAAGTTCTTTGGCTTCTCCATTTCCTGTACTATTCTTAACCTCCCCCTGTCTATTTTGTGCCTACCATTTATGCTTCTTATTCCCTGTACATTTTCCCCCCATTCTTCTTCTCCCCTTCTCCACTGGTAACCCTCCATGTGATCTCCATTTCTGTGATTCTCTTCCTGTTCTAGTTGTTTGTACTTTTTGTTTTTGTTTTTGGATCCAACTATTGATAATTGTGACTTTGTTGTCATTTTAATCTTCATAGTTTTGATCTTCTTCTTTTTCTTAGATAAGTCCCTTTAACATTTCTTAGAACAAGGGCTTGGTGAAGATGAACTCCTTTAACTTGACCTTATCTGAGAAGCACTTTATCTGCTCTTCCATTCTAAATGAAAGCTTTGCTGGATAGAATAATCTAGGATGTAGGTCCTTGCCTTTCAAGACTTTGAATACTTTTTACCAGACCCTTCTTTCCTGTAAGGTTTCATTTGAGAAATCAGCTGACAGTCTTATGGGAACTCCTTTGTAAGTAACTGTCTCCTTTTCTTTTCCTGCTTTTAAGGTTCTCTCACTATCTTTAATCTTGGGTTACTTAATTATGATGTGTCTTGCTGTGTTTCTCCTTGTATTCAATTTCTTTGGGGCTCTCTGAGCTTCCTGGACTTGAATGTCTAGTTCCTTCACCAGATTGGGGAAGTTTTCCTTCATTTTTTTTCAGATAAGTTTTCAATTTCTTGCTCTTTCTCTTTTCCTTCTGCCACCCCTATGATTCACATATTGGAATATTTAAAGTTGTCCCGGAGATTCCTCAGTCTATCCTTTTTTTTTTAAATTCTTGTTTCTTCATTCTGTTCCAGTTGGATGTTTATTTCTTTCTTTTGATCAAAATCGTTGATTTGAGGTTTCGTTTCCTTCCCTTCACTGTTGGTTCCCTGTATATTTTCTTTCATTTCACTTTGTATAGTTTTACTTCTTCCTTTATTTTGTGAATGTACTCAATCATATCTGTGAGCATGGTGATCACCAGTGTTTTGAACTCTGCATCTGGTTGGTTGGCTATTTCTCCATTGCTTAGTTCTTTCTCTGGAGTTTTGATTTGTTTTTTCTTTTGGGCCATATTTCTTTGTCTTGGTGCACCTGTTATGTTGTAAGGGGCAGAGCCTTATGTAAATGCTGAGGCGGAGCAATCCACTTCGCTGCATTGTTGCCCTGTATGTGGGAGAAGGGTCAGAGAAGGAACGACGCTGCTTGCTCAGCTCTCAGTTGACTTTTGGTCACTTCCTCCACTACCCACAAGTAAATTGGGCCCTTCTGCTGCTGATTCCGAGGTGGGTGGTTTTGTGTATGTTGTAGGACTTTGTGGACCTCTCCAACAGTCTCTCCTGTGAGACTGGGAATTTCTCCTGCTGCTGCAACCCACACAGGTCTTCATGGCCAGAGTTTTTGAGGCTTTATTTCCCTGCACTGGAACTGTGGCTTGTGTAGTTTGTTTCACTCCCCAGTTGTTCTTCCCAGGTTATCCGCACATGTATATGGGACTGCCTGATCCACCAGCCACTGCTTTGTTGCATATGCTCTCTTCTCTGGCTGCCCATCTCTGCCCCTCCTAGCAGTCTGGATGAATGTTTCTTTTTTAACTCCTTGAATATTGCACTTCCATACAGTTAGATTTTATGTCATTTCTGGTTGTTTCCTGTTTTTAAATTTGTTGTTGTCCTTCTTTTGGTTGTGCAATGAAGTGAAGTGTATCTACTAACCCTCCACCTTGGCCAGACATGACACCTATTTCTGAATGTTAATTTTGTATACTGCTACTCTGCCAAATTCATTTATTTGCAGTAGTAGCTTTTTGGTAAAGTTTTTAGGATTTTCTATGTCCAATATCATACAGCTTTGTCCAAATAATAATAGCTTTACTTCTTTTTTTTTCCAATTTGGATCTCTTTATTTCTTCTTGTCTGATTGCTGTGGCTAAGACTTCCAGTACTATGTTGAACAAGAGTGGTGAAAGTAGACAGCCCCTCTTGTTCCTGATATTAAGGGAAATGCTTTTAGGTTTTGCCATTGGGTATGATGTTGGCTGTGTGCTTGTCACATATATGGCCTTTATTGCATTGAGGTATGTTCCCTCTGTTTCTACTTTGCTGAGTGTTTTTGTAATAAATGTGTGCTGGGTTTTGTCAAATGCTTTTTCTGCATCCATTGATGTAATCATGTGGCTTTTATTCTTCATTTCATTTCATTTCATTTCTGTGTTGTATCATATTTATTGATCTGCACATATTGTACCAACCTTGCATCCTTGTTATAATTGCCAGTTGATCATGCTGTATGATCTTTTAGATGTATTGCTGGATCCAGTTTGCTAATATTTTGTTGTTGATTTTAGCATGTATGATCTTCAAAGATATTGGCTTATAATTTTCTTTCTTTTTGGTGTCTCTATCTTATTTTGGAATTAGGATGATGCTGGCCTGGTATAATGAGCTTGGGAGTCATCCCTCCTCTTAAATTGTTTGGAACAGAATGAGAAAGATAGGTGTTATTGCTTCTTTGAATGTTTGGTAAAATTTACCTGTGAAGCTATCTGGTCCAGGACTGTTTTTTTTAAAGATTTTGTTTATTTATTTTCAGAGAGGGTGGAAAGGAGAAAGTAAAAGAGGATGAGAAACATCAGTGTATGAGGTAAACATTGATGGGTTGCCTCTAGGCCTGCAACCCAGGCATGTGCCCTGACTGGGAATCAAACCAGTGACCTTTTGGTTTGCAGACCAGCACTCAATCCACTGAGCCACACCAGCAAACACTGGTCCAAGGCTTTTATTTGTTGGGACTTTTTTGACTATTGCTTCAATTGCACTAGTTTTAATCCATCTATTCAGATTCTCTGATTCTTCTTGATTCAGTTTTGGAAGATTGTATTTTTCTAGGAATTTATCCATTTGTTTCAGATTGTTCAATTTGTTGGCATATAGTTGTTCATAATATTTTCTTATAATCCTTTGTATTTCTTTGGTGTCAATTGTTACTTCTCCTATATTTGATTTTATTTATTTTGGTCCTCTCTCTTTTTTTCTTAATGAGTCTGGTTAAAGGTTTGTCAGTCTTACTTATATTTTCAAAGAACCATTGATCTTTTGTACTGTTTTTTTAGACTCTATTTTATTTATTTCTGCTGTAGTCATTATTTCTTCTTTCCTTCTACTCACTTTTGGCTTTGTTTGTTGTCTTTTTCCAGTTCCTTTAAGTGTAAGTTTACATTGTTTGAATTTTTTCTTGTTTCCTGAGGTAGGCCTGTAATATGATAAATTTCCCTCTTAAGACTGCTTTTAATGTGTCCCATAGATTTTGGATTATTGTTTTTCTCATTTTCATTTATTTGAAGGTAACTTTTTATTTTTTTCCTTGATTCCATTATCCCATTGTTAGTTCATTCATTGTTTAGTAACATGTTATTTAGCCTCTATGACTCTGTATGTTTTTCAGTTTGTTTCTTGTGGTTGATTCTAGTTTCATATCATTATGGTCAGAGAAGATGCTTGATATGATTTCAACATTTTCCAATTTGATGAGACCTCCTGTTTTGTGTCCTAAAACATTGTCAATCCTAAAAAAATGGCCCATTTATACTCCTCTGAGGTGAAATGCTGTGAAGATATCAATTAAATCTATCTGATCTAGCGTGTCATTTAAGGCTACCATTTCCCTGTTGATTTTCTGCCTAGAAGATCTACCTACTAATGTCAATTGGGTATTAAAATCCCCTACTATGACTGTATTACTGTCAATCTTTCCCTTTATGTGGATCATGATATGCTTTATGCATTTAGGTCATCCAATGTTGTGAGCATAAATGTTTACCAGAGTTACATTTTCTTGTTGGATTATTCCTTTTATCATTATGTAGTGCCCTTCTTCTTCATCTAGGAAGCTCTTTATTTCTCCTTCAATTATAAATATAACATTGCAGGGTGAAATAGTCTTGACTATAGGTCCTTGCTTTTCATCACTTTGAATATTTCATGTTAATTCCTTCTGGCCTGAAAAGTTCCAGTTGAGAAATCCGTTTAGTCTTATGGGAGCGCTCTTGTAGATAATTAACTCCTTTTCTCTTGCTTTTAAGATCCTCTCTTTGTCTTTAACGTTTTCCATTTTTATTATGATGTGTTTTGGTATGGGCCTTTTTGGGATCATCTTGTTTGGAACTCTCTGTGCTTTCTGGACTTGTGTGTCTTTTTCCTTTCCTAAGTTAGGGAAGTTTTTGGTCATTATTTCTTCAAATAGGTTCTCAATCCATTGCTGTGTGTCTTCTCTTTCTGGTACCTTTATGATGGAGAATTTTTTACATTTTATATTGTCCCAAAGTTTCCATAACCTATCCTCCTTTATTCTAATTATTATTTTTTTCTGCCCTGATTTGGTGTTTTATTCTACTTCCAAATCACTGATTTGATCCTCTGCTTCATTCAACCTACTTTTTATTCCTTCCAGTGTATTCTTAATGTCATATGCGGTATTCTTCATTTCCACAGTGGTTGTACAATTTTCCAGTCCTGCCAGCAATGTATGAGTGATCCAATTTCTCTACATCCTTGCCAATATTTAATGTCCACCATTTTTTATTTTAGCCATTCTGAAAGGTGTGTAGTGATATCTCATTGTGGTGGTAATTTGCACTTCCCTGCTGGCTATGCTAATCTGTAGGGAACTGGTTTGTTTTAAGTCTGGCAAATGTGAGTCAGCCCTGTATGGAAAACCTATAGGAGTGAAGTGGTGGGCAGGAGCCAGACCATCAAACAGGGTTTTCCCATGGGAATCAGGCCTAGAAAATACATTCAGACTATCCTGGCTTGCTCTTGCTAAAAATCCCTCACCTTGGTCTGAAACAGTAGATGTTTATTGCCTATCTTCAAGGTAATTTCCAAAGCCTGTGTGAGTTTTCTCAAGGATGGAGCTGATCAGCTCACCACCTTTCCCTTCTGCATTTGTTATTTTCATTTTCTTGATGGTACCTAAGATGTAGACAACAATATTCTATGTATAGATAATAAATCCTTCTTTGATGTAAGACCTGAGAAAAACAATAAAAGCCTGTCCAGGTGAGGGTTGGTGCACTCTCCCCTTGAGAGAAGTGCCTGTAGGATTCTCATCTTGACTGAGTACCGTACTGTCCCTTTTTCTCCACAGGACTGCTGTAGTCTGGGTGCATTTGTTCTCATCTTCAGTCACAACACACGGACTCTGCTGGTGGAGTCTGTCACACTAATATACCCTGCCTTAATTACGATAAGCATGTACTAAGCCTTAATGATGGATATTTTCATCTCTCCCAATTCATTCTGTTTTTTTTTCCCCCCAAGATTTGTTTTAGATACTTTGGTGCTGGTCAGTTACTCTTTGTGAAATGGAAAGGTGCTTTAATGAGGAAAAATGGCATTTTCAATCAATGGGTCTATGACAATTGGGTATATATATGCAAAAAAAATGAACTTAGACTTTTATCTCACATTATACACAAAGTTTAACTTAAAATGGGCCCTAGACCTAAATGAAATATCTAAAACAAAAACTCCCAGAAGAAAATATCAGAGAAAATTTTTGTGGCTTCTGATTAGGCAAAGATATCTTAGTTATAATATCAAAAGCTAAATCCATAAACAAGGAAATGGATATGTTAGACTTCATTACAGTAAAACCTTTTGCTCTTTAAAAGTTCCCATGAAGAAAGTGAAAAGACAAGTCACAGACTGAGAGAAAATGTTTGTATATCATATATCAAACAAATGGTTTATATCCAGAATATATAAAGATAAGTATGTTCACTCTCACCATCTTAGTAATAGAATCCAATTTTTTTTAAAAAAGGCAAAAGATGCCAACAGATACTTTACAATAGAAGATATATGAATGGTGGAAAAGCACATGAAAAGATGCTCAGTGTCATTTGTCACTAGGGAATTGCACTTTTAAACAACCCTGTGATGTCACCACACACCCCCACAAATGGCTATAATAAGAAAGGACTAATAATAACAACACTTGCTGAAAATGTGGAAATATAGAACCTTCATATATTTCTAATGGGCATGGAAAATTGTATAACCAAACTAGAAAACATTTTGACATATTTCTCAAAAATGAACCGTAAATTTACCATGCAACCCAGCAACTCCACACCTATGTGTCTATCCAACAGACCTGAAAACTAATGTCCATGGAAAGTCTTGGGTCAGTGTTCATAGCAGAATTATCCACAAAAGCCTCAAAGGGGAGAAAATCCAAATATCTGTCAACTGACATTTGGTGACAGGTGACTGGAAGAACAAAATGTGGTATGTTTATACAGAGGAATACTATTTACCAATAAAAGGAAAGAATGATTTATACATGTTGCAATAGGGATGGACCCAAAAACATCATACGAAGTGAAGTAATCTAAACTCAAGAGACTGCACACTGTGGATTTCGTTTTTATAAATTTCCCAAAGACAATTCTGCATAGAGAAAGTAGATCACCTGTTTTTAGGAAAGTTTCACCTTTTTAGGAAAGCCAAACTTGAAAAATAATAGGGAGAAAATAAACAGCGTTACCTTAGTCCTTGACTTCTTCTACATCTCTCCAAGTAGGAGTAGACACTGAATTCTCTTGAGTACTAGAGATTAATGAGGTGGAAGAATGGAGTCCCATAGATACCAAAAGAACATTTTCATTCCCTGAAGTGAAGTTTCAAAGCTGGCATTTCTTATGCAGCAAGCATTTCCTAAGAGTAGTTCATAGTCAGCTCTGCTGAAAAACTGAGGAATCACAGTTTCTTTGTTCCTCTCCAACTTGTTATATGTGAAATGATGTAATGCAAGTGATTATTTTTGCTTGGATACCTCAAACTCCCACAAATAATATCTTTAGGCTTGAATCACAATTGTTTGCCAGTTAACTACATTGTGTATCTGTGCTTTACTTACTTCCACGGTGATCAAGTAACTCTAAAGGAAATGTGATTATATTCTACCTCTATTAATTCAGAGAACAGTTGTATGATCCTTAGTTTGAGTCCCTAAGATGGAATCATCAGAGTCTAGTTAGAAGCAAGAAATTATAATGTAATTCTTGTCTTCTCCAAGAATATTCTTTATTGGGCTGGTGATAAATGTATTCTGTTGGCAACAAAATGATTGCTCAGCAGGACAAATGTGGTGTTATTTTCTATTTGTAAGCATGAACCCAGTATCTAAGACTGTTTAGTGTGCACCAGCCTCCAGCATTTGCACAGGCAGCCAGGAGGACTTATGTACTAATCATCTGTGCCCAATCCCTTAAGGGTGACTTCATTGATGATCTTGTGAGAGGCATTCTGTTGAACAAGCAGGGTTGGTGGACGCTTGGCCAGAACACAAGTGACAGAAAACACTTCTGTAACAGTTAATGCACTTCTTTGATACACAGAGCTCATTCAGACATCAAGTTGCCCAAACTGATATTCTGTACAACAGCAAATTATATTCTGCATCCTGATTCATTTCTTCCCAAGGTGCTTTGGGTGGTCACCTGTGGCCTGTGTTTGGCAAAAGAGACATCATTAGAATAACAGGTGGTGCTTCCATTGTCAAATTTTTAGCCTAATTTCAATCTTCGGGTGACAGACTTCCCTTTTTGCTGAAACCTAATTTGTTAGTTTCACAATCTATATATTTTGGAGGGCCATATTCATAGAAACCCTTCCTAAAGAAGGAAGCAGTGTGAGAGAAGTAAGAATGAAGATAAAGCTATAAATGGCACAGGCTCTGATGTTGGATATTCTGCATTTAGAGCTACTCAGGCTCCACTTATGGTGATCACCTCAGATTATCATGGGCAAGGCAATAAATCTCTCTAAGGCTAAGTTTTGAAATGGGCATGGATTGCTTTTTTTAGTACAGATAAGGTATTATATGTAGAGTACTTAGCATAAGGGTCTAGCATATAGTAAATGTGTAATGGTAATAATGTATTTTATTTCCTTTGTTAGTATATTAACTATGTCTCACTGTTTTTTTCCTCCCAGTAGTTGCTCTAGGCTTATAATATGCATAATTAACATTACCATCCAACTTTGTACATCACATCACATATATGGTGTCACATATGTGTATAATGTAGTGGGTGCATTACAGTACATTATACTTTGATTTTTCCAATTGTACCATTTTTGCAATTTTTGTCACACATTATACTTCTATGCAGTATATATCCTTGTTTATTATCATTTTTATTTTCCTCAATTATCTTTAAAGAAGTTGAAAGATAAGAATATGAGTTTATGTTTACCCACATATGCGTATTTACCATTTCCAGTGTTCTTCATTCTTGGTGAAGATTGTGATTCCCTTTGGTAGCAATTTGATTCTTGCAGTGCAGGCCTGCTGCTGATTAATTCTTTCAGCTATTTGCTTTCTGAAAATATTTTTATGTTGTCTTCACTATAGAGGGATATTTTCACTGAACATTGATTTCTAGATCAGCAGTTTTTTAAGCACTATAAATACATAAAGTTCTTCTGACATTCATCATTTCTGTTGACAAGTCTGTGTAGTTTCTTATTTTTATTTTTCTTAAGAAAACTGTCTTTTTTCCCTCTGAATACTTTCCAGATTTGTTATTGTTGTTGTTGCTGTGTTCAGTAATTTGACTACAATGTGCCTAAGTGTGTTGTTCTTTATTCTTTATCTTCAGTCTGCGTAGGATTCCCTTGCTTCTTGAATCTGAAAGCTTATGTTCTGCACCAAATACACGTGACTCTGATTTCTTTAAATATATTTCTGCCCCATTTTCCCTCTCTCTTTTTTTTGAAACTCCGATTACATTTAGACTGCTTGCTGTTGCAGATCACTGACTCTAAATTTATTTTTTCTAATTTTCTTTGTCTTCATATTGTAAAAGTTCTATTATTGATCTGTCATAAATTTAAACACTTATCTTTGCTGTTTACAATCTGCTGTTAAACTTGTACAGTGAGTTTAAAGGGTATTGAGTTTTGTTTCATTAGCCAGTTAAATTAATGGTGAGTCCTTTTTGTCCTATTAGTCTTCTTTATATGAATATTCTTCATTAGGAGAATCTATTTCGGTTTAGTCTTGAGGGCTGACTGTTACTCAAGGGTATAGCTGCTTCATGAGCACAATCTATCTGGGCCAGAGCTCCAGTGTCTGTCAGGACTCTGTAACCTCTGCTCTCACCGTGCAGGTTTGGCCCCGAGGCCCGTGATCTTTGCTAGGCTTTCTTGAGTTTTGCTTAGAGATATACCCTGCAAACGCATTGTGCAACCCCTTGCCAAGGACTCAAGGTTTACGCAGATTCGTGGGGTGACCCTCTGTGCGTCTCTAATCCCGCTTCTCTAATAGCCTGCCTTGTAAATTCCTGCTGCCTCATCAGTCTAGAACTCTGTTCTGTTCTTTTCAGTTCATTGAAACTGCTTTTTCCTTGGGCTCTACCTCCCTGACTCTGAAGGAATATGCCCCTTGGCAGATAATTGGGGTTACTATGGGACTTATTTTGTGTGTTTTCCTCCTCTCGAGATCATAGTTCTGTGTTGACTACATACTTTTTCATTTCCTGAAAGCAATTGCCTCATATATTTTGTCTAGCTTTATAGTTGTTTTTGGTGGGACGGCCACTCTCCTAGTTACCCTATTAAAGATGAAAGTGGAAGTTCTATATTTAACTTTCATATTCTGATTCCAGACTATCAAGGGTAAGCTTTAAATCTCAAAATGATTTATCCTGACACCTTCTTCTGTGGGCCAAGCCCCATTCATTGTGAATGTGCTCAGAATACAAAAGTAAAAAAAAATATCTTAAATTCAGTAGTTTTCCAAGAAAAAACAGTTGATAAGACAAATCTATGAAATATTATAAATATCAAAGCCAGGTATTAATTATCTCGGTCTCTTTTATTTCCTGACTCTTGAGATAATTAAGAATTGACTGTTTCAATACTAAATATAATTTTCTATGTCAAGCCTTTCATCCAATGACAATCTCTTTCTCTTTTTATGTTTGATGATAGCATTTTGGTTAGAAGGCAGTTTTAAATGTCTGTTCCTGTAAGAAGCATCAAATGAATGCCCTAACACTAACTGTGTGGGTCCTTTAAGAAGACTAGACTTTGTCTTGACCAGAATTAATAAGAATCTTGGATTACAAATTCAATATTTATAGTAGATTTCATCTTATAGGCTTAGTAGTGGAATGCACTGGTTTCCTAGAGGTTTCAATAAAGCTTTGTAACCATTTGTTCTGGTTAATTGTGTCTTTTTGTGTGTCTAAGATAGACAGGATGTTAAAGTTTTAATCTCAAGTTTATTTTTGTACCTTGCCAAATATACTAGAATGAAAGGTTGAATTTCATACAAATTCAGTGCATCAGAGTATATTGAATCAAACATGTTTTTTTATACCGCTTGAATTGCAGATTTGCTCAACTTTTACCTTACTGTACTCTTTCTGTTATGAGGCTTTTAAAGCCAAACTCCCCTTGATCCATTTCTTATATATGCTTTTGGGTCAATTACAAGACTGCCTCACTGCCTGCCTTGTTCTCTGCCAGCAAGATAAACAGTGAACAGAGCCTTTTATCTTAGCAGGGCCTCTCCAGATACTGCATTAGAACAACTTCAATGTATTATTTATGGGATTTCAAGTTATTCTTTCACTTTGGGTGTGAAACCAAAACTTTTATATGCAATGTAGCAGATGTGGCAATAAGTTCAAGTGATTACCTGTCTTCCTGTGATTTCATCTGTGGCACTTTCTTCAATTAATTACTTTCAGCTGAGTTCTTTTTAAGCACTAACATTATGAACTTGAGTTTATAGGCCTTTGTAAATGAGGAATATTTTAAACTTGGGTGTGTTGAAAGGCAACATACAACTGTATTGGGCAGAGGCAATTTATGGTGAGAAACCACCACAGATTCACTCAAAATTGCATAGCATTGGTCACTGTTCAAGATAACCAGTTGTCCATGGCTAGAGTGCAAATTGCCCTCTGCTTCTGGGGAGTGTTCCCTCAGATGGCTGATAACCTTTCTGAAAGATTGTTTATCAACCACCTCCATCAGAATTCTCCTAGGGTTTGGGTCACACACTGCCAGACCTGTAACAAGTTTTTGTGGTTGAGGCCTGGAACCTGCATTTTAAATAAGCATTCAAGGTGAATCCCACAGTAAAGTTTCAGAACCACTTTCTTGAAGGGAGATATTTTAAGATTTGAACTGGCAAAATATTTACTAGTTAAATCTATGAGTTGATGAGTTCATGTGCCAGATGCTTTAGGGTTAATTTTTGGTCTAGAATTTTGACTGTATGCCTATCACTGTGTTCATTACATTCAAGTTTTCTGTAGCCTAGGTCAAAGATGGCTTCTCCACAGGGTGGGGAAATTGGGATTTCTTGTTTTATTTGTATTGTCCATTTCAATTAAGAGACCCACTATTTCCCAACTTTCTTAATGGGAGATGATAGCAGAGTGGCCTCTGCTGTCCAGGTCTTTCTAATTTTTTTTTATGATTTTATTTATTTATTTTTAGAGAGATGGGAAGGGGGAAAGGAGAGGGAGAGAAACTTCAATGGGTGGTTGCCTCTTGTGCACCCCTAACTGGGGACCTGGCCTGAAATCCAGGCATGTACTCTGACTGGGAATTGAACCAGTGACACTTTGGTTCACAGGCCGACACTCAATCCACTGAGCCACATCAGCCAGGGCAGCTCCTTCTTCTTCTTCTTTTTTTTAAAAATATATTTTATTGATTATGCTATTACAGTTGTCCTATTATCCCCCCTTCATTCCCCTCCACCCTGCACACCCTCTCCCACCCACATTACCCCCCTTTAGTTCATGTCCATGTGTCATAAGTTCTTTAGCTTCTGCATTTCCCATACTATTCTTGCCCTCCCCCTGTCTATTTTCTACCAACCACCTATGCTACTTATTCTCCATAACTTTTACCCCTCCCTTCTCCTCCCACTCCCCTGTTACTAACTCTCCATGTGATCTCCATTTCTGTGGTTCTGTTCCTGTTCTAGTTGTTTGCTTAGTTTGTTTTTGTTTTTCTTTTAGGTGTGGTTGTTAATAATTGTGAGTTTGCTGTCATTTTACTACCCATGTTTTTTATCTTCTTTTTCTTAGATAAGTCCCTTTAACATTTCATAAAATAAGGGCTTGGTGATGAGGAACTCCTTTAACTTGACCTTATCTGGGAAGCACTTTATCTGCCCTTCCATTCTAAATGAAAGCTTTGCTGGACAGAGCAAT
>CM052544.1:82692865-82735862 GCA_028533065.1 Trachops cirrhosus | reverse complement strand
AGAGAGAGAGAGAGAGAGAGAGAGAGAGGGAGAGGAGAGAGGTTTTCTGGCATCTCTTTGTAAGAGCACTAATTCCATTATGAGGACCCCACCCTTGTGATGTTATCTGAACTCAACTAACTCCCCCAATTCCTATCTTGAAATGACATCACATTTGGGGTAGAGCATCAACATGTAAATTCTGGGGTCCACAAACATTCAATTCATAACGGTGGGTTGACCACATCTTATGTTGAGTACAGGCATCACTACCCATGAGTCTTTGGGACTAGGACGCCAATCTAAAGGCATGAGTCAGGCTGGAAGAAGAGTCAGGGACACAAGAGAGAAGTGCAGGCCCATGACCCCTGCTTCCCTCTAATGCTGAGAGCTAGCTGCTTGGTTTTAACATTCAAGGCTAGAAAATACTTCCATCTATATGTGGTCATGCCTGACTTTGAGACGATGTTAGAACATCAAGGAAAAGTACCCAATTAGGAAGTAGTAAACTCTTGGAGTATGTCAAAGGAGAGACTTTGAAGTTACAACTTAGGAAAACTTGGCAAATATTGGGCCTACAGTTTTCTAAATATTTCATGCTATTAGTGTTTTTGAAAGATTGCTTTTATATATAAGAACACTATTCAGTGTTTTTCTTCAATAATTATAATGGGGTTATGTTTATATAACTAACAATATGTTGAATCTTTTGTTTCATTAGCCAGTGTTATTTACTGAATTTTAGAAAATGCATTACTATTGGGCTATTAAAAATTTAAACAACATTATAGTCCTCTTCAACTAACTTTGGTAGTTTTTAAACATTAATGCAATTTGTGCTATGTATTTACTCAATTTAGAATTATTCATGAGTCACTATTAATACACCAGAAATATAAGGATTTATATAATTTAATGGACATGGCATTATGAAGGGTGACCATATAATTTATTATCAAAACCCAGATGCATTTGGGAATGAAATGGGGCATATTAATGATTATACCAAGAAAATAGGACGCTGTCCAGGTCAGTATGTGCATGGGTCACCCTGTTTATTCTTTGTGTCAAGTTACTTGGTTGTTTATATTTATGAATGACTGAGTGGGAATTAGGTCAAGGGTCTGCAATTGATAGCCTACAGGCCATATTCAGCCTGATGCATATTCTTGTAAATAAAGTTTTATTTGAATACAGCCACACTCATTTTTTATCATCTGTTCTGTGGCTGTTTTTTCTCTACACCAGCAGTGCTGAGAAAGTACAGTAGACACTGTGTGGCCCCAAAGCCTAATATAGTTTCTATCTGGCCCTTTATAGAAAACCTTGTGTTAGAGAATATCTAAGACCTTGTCACAAAGTTCTAACATTTTGCAATTCTTTATTATTCTTATTGCTTTAACTAACATTGTTAAATAAATAGAAAGCTGTGCTTGGTAAATTTTATTTCCAGATTTCTAGACTCAATTTTGGGCAAAGCAGCTATTAAACATGAAACCCTGGAAGTTAACCTGGTGAGGATTTGTTGATGTCTCTGGGAAGCTGTGGCAAGGCTTGGTGAACAGGATGGTCCCTGCAAAGCCCATAGGTGAGGGTGGTGGGATCTTTGTTCTGATTGGAAGCTTCCTGGGAGCAGGAATGATGTCATAACTGACTGTCTTAATAAATCTCGCTGACAGGGCAGGAAGTGAGGCGAACGCTATCATTAGTCATGAAGTCGCAGTTGCTTGTTTTAGTCAGGAGAGGGGGTGTTTGATAGTTCTGTGGTTGGCAGTGGCCTTGTTTCTGCCTGTCCTTAGACAAAATTGGGAAGTGGTTTTGTTTTCTGACTACTTTGTCATGGTCATCAAGTGACCTCGTCTGATGTTGATGTTCTGTGAAATTGTTTATGGTCGAAGAAAGAACCCCAAGGTCCAGCTGTGAGTGGGGTGCTGTTAGCAGAACACCTCTGTGGGAGGGCTCAGCTGGCAGAAGACTTTGGCCAAGGCTGAGTTTTATAACTGAATGTTATTCAGGATTTATCACTTGTTTGTAAAATAAAAAGATTAATGTTTGTTTTTTTAATTTATTTTTTCTTCCTGTATAACTTTTTTAACTCTGAGGCTTCATGTCTGGAGGATTAGCATTTACCTAGCATAGAGCATTTGCAGGTTTCATAAACTTGGCAGAAGATGGTGTTACATGAAGTTTTAGTGAAAGCCTGTGTATTGTAATGGCAGTCTCATTAGCTTTACTGGGCCATAGAAACAGATTGTCCGTTCCAAAGTGATCGATAAGACACACCTGAGAGTATTTACTTGAATTGTATGGAGGCCCAAAGTCTTTGGTTGTGTGGTCTGTCCTAACTGTATTCTCCACTCTCTCCATGATTCATTTTCTTACTTACAGAGATGTGCTCCATTTTCTGTGTAATCGAAAAGCAAAGGCCCTTAGGTGGTGGGTTAGTATCTATTTGCTGTACTTAATTTTATTTCATATTAAATACTTAAAAAAATCTTTTATTATTAAACTAAATAATTTTGGATAACAGAGATTTTTGTTCCCTTAATATATTTTTGTTTGGTACCTTTGGTGAGAGAATCCAAAAACTATATTCAAAAAGTAAAAATTAGTATAAATTTGCATCCATGGAAAATATAATCCTATTTCTCACAGTTTAGTGATATTTTTTCTAGCTCTTTTCCAGTTGGATGAACCAAGAGCATTTACAGTAACAACTGTGGTGATTATCACTGAGATACATGGTCCCTTCTTACACCAACATGATTATCAACATATCTGTGGTATGAATCCTGAAAATTTACAAGGTAAAGAGAAAGTCTCTCTCATACCCCCAGCTCACAGGATCCCTCTCTAGATCCATTTATGGTTATCAACTTTTATATTATTCTAAGATTGTTAATGCTTATACAAGCCTTTACAAATGTATTCTGTTCACTTTACACAAATAACCAGCATTTGGTTTTTAACTCAACAATATTTCCTGGGGATTGTTCCATTACAAAATATATAGAGCTATTTTATTCTTTTAAGTGGTTGAAATAGTCTATTTTATAACTATGCAAGGTTATTTCAATAATCCCCTATTATTGGATATTTAAGTTACTTTCAAAGTTTTACCATCACAAATAATTCATCAATGAACAACCTTCTACGTGTCCTGGATATCTGAGGGACGAATTTCCGGAGCCAAAAGTTCTGGGTCAAAGGTCATTGACATTTTAAACTTTAGTAAGTTACCGAATTCCTGTGTGCAGAAGTTGTACCAGTTTCCACTCCCACCAGCACAGTGTGGGAGTGCCTAGTCCTCATACCCTTACCAATGTGCTAGCCGATCCAATGTGTTGATTACTGCCAGTCTGTTAAGAGAAAAATGTTAGTCTAATTTTATTTTTCTTTTGGATTTTTAGGCTTTTTCTTATTGATATAATATAATTGAATTGTTATATTAGATATAATGTTATCCTCATTTCGTTATCTTTTAACTTTGCATCTTTTTTTGTTTGAAGACATCTTTTTATTTTTATGGAGTTTAATTTTGATTTTTGATTAATTTTTGATTAATCTTAATTTTGATTTTATGGTTTCTGGCTTTTGTGTCAGACTTTTCTAATTTCAAAGTCATTGCAAACAAAACAGGCACAGAAATAAGAAAAAAGAACAAAAAATCTTTCATCATCTTTTTCTAGTATTTGTTGTATTGTAAAATATTTAACAATGAAATGTTATTTGTCTGGACTTTGTCGGGGGAGGTAAAGTGTGAGATATCAATTCAAGGTTTTCAGTTATCAATTTAAAGGTTTTCAGGTTCCTAATTGTCCATTGTCCTTTATTGACTAATTTATCTTTTTAGCAGCAATGTAAAAATGCAACCTTTATCATATGCTCAATTTCTACATGAATTTGGTTGTATTACTGTTCTTGTTATTGTGTTACCTCAATCTGTTTATTCATGTGTAATATGTTTTATTATTCAATAGGGCTGGTTTCCTCTAGATATTTTTCTTGTTCATGATTTATCTGGTTATTGATATTTTCACTTATTAATGTCTCCACAAGAGTTTTTGAATGAGTTTATGTACTTAAAAGAAACCATTACTAATATGTTGAGATCACATTAAAATTTCACTTGACTTTAGAGATAATTTAGGTCTAGTTGAGTTTCTCCTATTCAAAATCATGGTAGGCCTTTCTATTCGTTCATTTTCTTTTTTTGTCATTTAATTGTGTTTTAGAATGGTTTTATATAGTTCTTGTACAATTCTTGTTAAACCTATCCCTAGAGTTTTGTAAATTAGATCCTTTCTTCTGTTAGATCCTCTCACTTTTGTTTTTACGTGTGATAGTTCTTGATTTTCACATACTATATACCCTGATGCCTTACTTTTTTATTATTTGTAATAGTTTTAAAGTTATTCTCTAGTATTTTCCATGAATACAACCACATCATGTATAAATAATGATAATTTTATTTACTTTTTTACAGTTTTTATATATCTTATATGTTTTCTTTTTGATTGCTTTAGTTAGTATCTACTAGCAATATTAATTAATGGGGTAGGAGTAGATACCCCAGTCTTGTTTCTGATATCATAAAAATGTGTCTGCTATTCTCCAGTAAGCATTTTGTGGATTTGTGTGTATGTTCATGTACATATATTTATTCATTTTACTTTTTAAACTTTATTTTTATTATTGACACTATTACAGATATCCTCCATTTCCTCCTCACCCGACTTTGCCCACTTCCACCCAGCCCCCATCCCTCTGTTATCACAACACTGTGGTCTGTGTCTATGAGTTATATATATGTTTTTTGGCTAATCCCTTCACTTTCTTTCATCCATTCCCCCCACCCCTTCCCCTTTGACAGTCTGTTCCATGTATCCGTACCTCTCCTTCTATGTTTCCATTTTGTTTATCAGTTTATCTTGTTGATTAAATTCTACATATAAGTGAGGTCATATGTATTTGTCTTTCTCTGACTGGCTTATTTCACTTAGCATAAAAATCTCCTAGTCCATCCATGCTGTCATGAAAGGTAAGATTTCCTTTTTTATGGCCATGTAGTATTCTATTCTGTAGATGTACCACAGCTTGTTTATTCACTCATCTACTGATGGGCACTTAGGCTATTTCCAGATCTTGGTTATTGTAAATAGCATTTCAATGAACATAGGGGTGCATATATCCTTTCAAATCAGTGTTTCAGGATTTTTGCGGTAGGGCTAGGGGGCCCCCTACTTGGGGATCATGCAGTCAGGCACTCAATAAGGGGAAAGTGGCCGCTGCTCCAGAGCTAACCCACCCAGTCACTGCCAAAGTCTCCAAGTCTAGTTCCCCCTGGAGGGATTTGCTGCAGGTTCAGGTTGAGTACAGCCAGCAGTCAGTCTCCTCTGCAGGAGCAAGCTCAGCCACCCCAGTCTCAGGGGGACAAATCCAACAGCTCTCCCTTTGGGGGAGATGCCAGCTCAGCCCATAGGAGGGGGCAAAGCACTTTATCCTGGTCCCAGACAATAGCTCCCAAGAGCCTCACTTTGAATGTCCCAGCTCTGAGCCACCCTCCCTTCCCCCACAGAACTGAGGGGGGTGAGATATCCAGGACTTGACTTGGTAGATCTAAACAGTTTACTGTTGGGGGTGGTACCTCCAAGCCTGTAGGAGCAGGGGTTGGACACTTCTTCCTCTTCCCAGTGTGTGGAACTCTGAGCTCCCTAGGAAAATAGGATTTGTGCTGCCTGTGAAGTAGTCACACCCCTTGGCACCAGCCCATCTGGTTCTCAGACAAAAGCTTCCTTGGGAGACACTGTCCCCAAGTCCCACTGTTGGGCACTCTGGTCCCCCATGCTGTTGAACCCAGCAGGCAGGGACAGGGCCTACCCAGTGATTCAAGAAGTGGAGGGAAGGGCACTGGCTGTGTGCTCAAGGTGGGGGAGTCTGTCCCTTTTTCCCAAGTCAGACAGTTTAGTCACTGTCTGAGCCTCCATGGAAAGCCTCCCCAGAAAAAGAGGGCCCCTTAAAGTCACTGCTGGGAGCAGTCAGCAGACATCCCTGCAGGACCAGTGTGGCAGGGAGGCCTCACCAGCAGTGGGAGACCCGGCAGGGCACTCACCAGGCTGGCGCTGTAACCTCGGGAGTGCTCATCCCTGGGAAAATGGCATCTGGGTCTCCCATACAGACTGAATCCCCGCTAATTTTCCACACTAGATGCTATACCGGCTCCTCACCCCATCTCTGTTGCTCTGGCTTGGGGATTCCTATGTGGAGCTGAGAGGCCAGGCTTCTGGGGGAGGGAGTTTTGCAGCTGTGATATCGCTTCAGCTTCTCAGCTGCTGTACCTGGGTATGTGTGGGGGGTGGGTGTGGGGGCAGCCCTTTCAGTGTCTCTACCCTCCTGACCAGTCTCTGTGACTTCTGTAAATCCTTGATTATTATATTTTAGTTCAGTAGCCTTCAGTCAGTTGTTTTGGTTCATTGCTCTATAATTTAGCTGTAAATCCAGTTTGGGGCCTGAAGCAGGTAAGGGTAGCTTCCACCTACTCTGCAGCCATTTTGGAAATGGTTATTTTATTTTAAATAAATATTCATTTATACTTATTAAGGCTTTTGTTAAGTTAAATATGGATATTAAATTTAAAAATGATTTCACAGCCAAGATCTCTCGAGGTGATTTGTAATGTTAACCTACCCTTCCATTACTAGTGTAAACTCCACCTAATCAGATGCAATGTTGTCTTATTGTATGCATGGATTCTGTTGGATAAATAGATTTCATTGATATTTCTTTCACAAATCTTTGTGAGGTTGATTTCTAGATTTCTTATCCAGTCTTGTCTTTTATGAATTTAGGTATCAAGATTTAAGAAAAAAAATTTCCTTAAAGCAGTTGAAATAGTATCTTTTACATTATATGAAGAAACAGTTTAAAATCACATTAGAATTACCTACGAGGTTGGAAGAATTCCCCTGTGAACACATCCGAACCTGGTGTTTTCTAGTGGGAGGAACCCTTTGAAAATTTCCTTTATTCTTCTATAAAAAGTAGCGGTTTATATTTTGCCATATATCCTGCGATTAGTTTTAGTAAATTATCTTTTTCCAGGAAATTATCCATTTTGGATTGTTAGTTCTCTAGTTTTGTAATTGCTTTTGGTTTTATTGTATTATCAGGTGTAAGAATTGTCTTTTCAGTACATAATATACATATTTTATAATATATTTGTTCAATATATAAGTATTTCAATATATAATATATAGAAAAGTATATCTATAGAAAAGACATAACATATTGTAAAATGAATTCCCTTTCACTATATATATATGTATACCTGTATATACATTTATACACACAAGTATATTAGAACTATATATTTTTGGCTTATATGTCTTTGGTTGTACCCATCTAATAAAAGTAAATTTAGTTAAGCTGAATCCTGTCTCTCACTATTGTATTTCCTGCTGTTTCCCTGCCTTGCCTTTGTTTTATTCACGTTAAAACTGTATGATCTGGCAAGCAGGAACTCAACATCATCAGGAGTTTAATGTGGACTCCATATTTGTCAGTTGAAATAACACTTAAATTTTGTTATTGCGTGTTATTTAGGGAACTTTCTATTCCATTTGCCTGTGTGTTTTTTATCCTACTACCAATATTATGATCTCTTAATTACTATAACTTCATAATAATTATTTAAAGCTGGTAGGACAGTCGCCATCTTACCCCATACTGTCATTCATTCTTCTTCAAAACTTTCTTACCTATTTTTGAATCTTTGTTCTTCAATTTAACTTTTAGATGCAAACTGTCATGTTTCAAGATGGGCATGTTGGAATTTTGATTAGAATTGCATTATATCTATGTGTAATTTTGGGAGCAGTGACATCTTTACAATAGTAAGTAATCCTATCTATAGACAAGGACACCTTAACAAGATTCTGGCTATAATTCAATATACAAAAATTAATGGCATTTCTGAATAATGGCAACAAACAGTGAAAAATAAAATAGAAAAAGCTACAATTTACAATAGTGTAAAATACCAAATACTTGGGTATAAAACTAACAAAATACATATAACATCTTATACAGAAATTATATTATTGAGAGAAAGGAAAGAATACCTGGGTTTTAAAGTGTTCCACCAATGTGGAAGACTCAGTGTTTAAAGATGTCAATTACTACCAAATCAGTCTACGAGTCAAAGCGTTTCCAATCACAATAACACTGAGTGTTATACCCATACACTGTGTGTATGGGTATATGTGTGTGTATGCGTCGCAACTTCATAAGCATGTTCAAAACTTTGCCCTGGCTGGTGTGGCTCAGTGGATTGAGCACTGGCCTGCGAACCCAAGGGTCACTGGTTCTATTCCCGGTTAGGAGATTAGAAGTTTGCAACTTTCTTTCTTTATACTAGTAGAAAATTTTAAACTTCGACTTCATTGTTTCAACACAACTCAAAACTCTCTCCTACCTAAAATCGTTTCCATTGAGAAAAAGACTTAAACATGTGTTTGTAATAACAATTCCAAGATTACTGTCAAATTTGTTTTTAATCAGACTAGTATAATTGTGCCAAATAAATATTGGTAACCAAGCTAATTTACATTACATTTACCGCCTCATCGCATCAGATATCCGTGGAGCTTTACAAATCTTCTCTGTTCACTCAATAACAAGATTATGTATGTAATAAGAGCAGAGTTTTTCTTATCCCCAAAGGGCTCTGGCTGGTGTCCAGAGGCAGAGGATATCTCATTGCTCATCTGCGTGACAAGGTAAATAGTCTAATCAAATACCTTCTGGGCCATCACAGACTGCATATTCTCAAATGGCTTTAGAAGCGATGTGTCAGAAAATTTACTTACAAAACAAGAACATTAAACCCTGGCTTATTATATGGATTTGGGAAGCTAGAGCTAAAATAATTAATTGTTCTTTAAAACAGTACTCAATGTTTCATATTTTTATGATAAATTACTACTTTCATTTTGTGATTATAAATAATAGTTTCTGGATCTTGGCTATTGTAAATAGTGCTGCTATGAACATTGGGGTGCATAGTTCTTCTGAATTGGTGTTTCAGGGTTCTTAGGGTATAATCCCAGCAGCAGAATTGCTGGGTCAAAAGTCAGTTCCATTTTTAGTTTTCTCAGTAAATTCCATACTGTTCCCACAGTGGCTGCGCCTGTCTGCATTCCCACCAACAATGCTCAAGGCTTCTCTTTTCTCCATATTCTGGCTGGCACTGGTTGTTTGTTGATTAAGTAATGACAGACATTTTTGGCAGATGTGAGGTGATGAACAAAATAAACTAATGAGCAAAATAGAATTAGAGGCATAGAAAATGGAACAGACTGACAGCTGTAAGAGAGGAGGAGAGAGGTGGACACTGGTTGAAATGAGGTGAAGGGATTAACCAAAGAACACATCACATGACCTATGGACACAGACAACAGTGTGGGCATTGCCTGAGGGGGGTGGGTTGGTTGGAGGGGGACAGAAGGGGAAAATTGGGGCAACCCAATAGTATAAACAATAAAATAGTTGTAAAAAAACACTGACAAAGAAATTTGAAAAGAAGTAAAATTAAATAAATAAATACATAAATAAATGTTTCTAATAGTTAATACTTGCATTAAGAACTTTTCTTGGTCCAGACCAGGGGTGTCAAACTCATTTTCACTGGGGGTCATGTCAGCTTCAGGGTTGCCTTCAAAGGGCTGAAATAATTTTAGGATGGTATACATGTAACTACTCCTTAATAGTTAAGGAGTTGAAATTACATTAGGCCCTTTGAAGGCAACCACGAGGCTGATGTGACCCGCAGTGCAAATGAGAGTGACACCCTGGTCTGGACCTGTGCTGTCCAATATGGAATCCACTAGTCACAGGTGGCTATTGAGAACTTAAAATGTAACTTGTCCAGATTGAATTGTACCATATGCATAAAATATGAACTAGATTTCAGTGACAAAGCATTTAAAAAGTAAAACATTTCATTAATAATTTTTATTTTAATTACATGCCAGATGATAGTATTTTTGGTATATGAAGTTCAAGCTCCTATAATCACCATTAACTTAGTGTAATGTACAAAATATCTGTACATGTTGAGTTTCTAATTGTGCTATTGTTATTTATTTCATCACAGTGTCTACTACTATTAAGTATTAACTTCAAATTTTTGGACTGGTTATATCATCTTTACTCTTTGACCCGCATGCTAGGCGCCCCGCCACATTAGGTAGGATGCAGGGGAAGGTCTGTGGGGCCCATGAATGGGACAACAAAAAGAGCCAAGCGTGTAGTTCTAACTCAACTACGGTGATGATGCAGAAACAAAGATACCACTCAGACAGACACCCATTCCAGAAACTGGGACTCTCCTCTACTCTTTCTCTCCCCCACTCACCACAGCCAGTATTTCTAATATTTTGACTCTTACATAACTCTTGAATCTGTGTCCTCATCCTCATGTTCACTGGTTTTATCTTGGCAAAACCCCTTACTACCTTTCCTGGGATTATTGCAGTGTCCATGGCGTGGGTCCCAAATTCCAATTCTCTTTGTCTCACTATTTATGCTTTAAATGTGAACCAAATGTTTTTATTTAGTAAAATGCAAATGTATTTATTCCTCTATTAATAATCCCGCAAAAATCCTGACTTCTCACATGATAGTACACACTGCTTAGAAAACATTTGAGACTTTTCCTTCAGCCCATCTCGCACCATATCCTCCACTGGGTCAGCCTGCTGGCCTCATGTCCATTTGCTTAACATGCTGTATCTGCCTAATGCTCTGTGCTCACGGGCATACTTCTCTGGGGTGCCCTTCCTGCCCTGACTGCCACCCACCTGGCCTACGCCTCTCATTCTGAAGGTTCTATGAACTGAGTAGTTACCTCCCTTCCCAAATTCATATGTGAAGCCTAACCCCCTGTGTTAGGCTTCATTTGGAGAATGAGGCATGTGGAGACAATGGTGGGAGCATCACCCCATAGGATTAATATCCTTATAAGAAGAGACACCTAGAGCTCTCTCTCTCTCTCTCTTTCTGTCTGTTTCTTGAGGACACAGTGAGAAGGTGGCCATCTGAAAGCCAGGAAGAGAGCTGTCACCAGGAACCAGCCCTATTGGCACCCTGATTGTAGACGCTCAGCTTCTAGAACTATGAGAAAGTAAATGTCTGCTGTGTGAGCCATGCAGCTCCAGGGCATTTTGTTATGGCAGCCTGAGCTGACTGAGAGAAGGCTCTGCTCAAACCTCAGTCCCTGGAGAGTGTGCCCCTGTGTTATATCCGAGGCTAAGTGCCTTTCCTCTGCTTACATGGAATCTCGGCATTCTTTCATCCGAGCCCCACATCATATTGTGGCTATTGTTATTTGATCTTCTATACTATGCTATGAACTCTGCAAGGAAAGTCTTCTATTCATCTTTGTATCAAAATCCAGAGCACACAATTTGTTTATTTTGATGTTGAAAGAAATACAAGCAGAGACAATGATTTGTTGAACATTTAGGAGTGTTTTTGTAAAAACCTTTCAAGTCCATAAAGAATGTTTTGGGGTATAAATTTCATGTAGAGTTCTCACAAGTAACTTCCAGCTTGAAGCCATCTGGACAGAGGGAGAGACGGGGTCCTGAGCTGGCCAGGTGGGGCTGGTGGGGGTCTTGGTAAGCCCTCTTTCTTGGGAAATTTGTTAAAAGGATTAGCTCCCTCCTTCTGTGACTCCAAATGCAAATGATTAATGACAAGGGAGTAAGAAAGAATTTTTAGTTATCAAAACATAGCAACCCAATCCCTCAAAGAAAAAAATGGAATGTGTATTTCAGATGGCTCGGTTTCACAAGCTTGGGGGAATAAAACAATGCATTGCTACAGTTGTTCAGTTTTCACACTTCCCCATTGTGAAAATAACCAGCAGCTTTCCCATGCTTCACTCCAGCTGTGTCATTTATTTCTCCCTTCAGATGAGTTTTGAGAACCAAGTCAATTCTTTGCTATTTCATGAGAGCCTGGATGATAGAGATGTGATATAATGCATGTTCTTTAAACTTTCACTTCTATTTTCTTTATGCATTTTGATCAGCTATCTTTCATTTGTGGCCTATTATTTGCTAATTATCTAGGCATGCAGCATTTGATTGGTTGTATGCATTAGACTTGGCAGATTTTGAGAGTGTCCTGGAGAGTTTTCAGTGGTGAGAGCTAAGCCTCCAAGAGTTACTGCTAAGCAGCTAGCTGAAAGACAATGGCATTGTTTATCTATGAGGTCATACAGACTGTATACATAGACAGTCCTGGGTTAGAGTTCTGACTACTATTTATTTGCTGTGTGACCTCTGATAAGTTACTTGATTTCTCTGAGTCTGAGAATCTATAAACTGAAAATAAAAATGCTTACCTTGTGGTATTGCAAGTATGAAAGCTATAATGCTCTCGGTGAATGTAAGCACTCAGAAATTGTGAACTCTTATCAATAATGCCCCTTATTGGCACATTGTCCTTGGAAAGCATTCATTTCTGGTGACAAGGATGGATTAAAGATGACGTAGGCATATAGAAAACCTGGGATACAGAGGGACTTTGAGAGACTGTTACTTTCATCTAGAGGAATGTCTAAATCATTTAAGATAGATAGTTTTGATTTTCTCTTTTAATATCTCTGGGAATGGAGACTTTAATACTTCACAGGGAACTTTATTCTAGTGTTTCATCATAATAATGGTTAAGAAGCTCTTCTTTACATTCAGCAGAAATCTGTCTGCTTTTAATGAAAGCTCATTTCTTCATATTCAGACTCGGGGGAAAGAAGAAAAGCTGTGGGGTCTCTCAGGTGAGAGAACCTGCCCTGTCGAGTCATCACTCCTCTGCCACTTCCCCGAGTCAGAAGGGCTGAGGCCAGTGAACAGTTCCTCATGGACACGGGCCCCTGTTCCTTTGTCATCTTTGACCCTTTTGTATGAGGAGTGTTTATTTTTATTCACATCTGCTTTAACATTTGTCTCCGTCCTTTTGTCAGACTCAAAATACTGCAGAAAAAAAGGGCAAGGCATCTTCTGAAATGTGCCAAAAAAATTATTTTGATGGTATGATAACAAATCCCAGAGCTTATTAGAAAAGTGTCTCTTGTCACAAGCAGGTGTTTTAAAAAAGATTTTAGTATCCTATATGATGAGTCATAATAGTACAGTGTGGTGGTTAAGAACTTGACTTTGGAATCATGCAAACTTAGGTTGGAACTCCTGCTCTTCCTCTTGTGACATAGGTGGTCTTTAGCAAGTAATTCCAGCTCAGTTTTCTCTTCTCTACAAAGGGACAGCACACATACTCACCTCCTAGTTTCCCAAAGAGGCCACGTGTTCTGGTTATCAATGTATTCCCTCTCTGCTCCAGCTCACCTTCCAAATATGCTCAGCTATAAAGGACAGTGTCCCTCTAAGCCTCCCTCCTTCATAGTGAGCATAATGTCACCTTTCTCAGGATGGTGCACTGGAGGACACTGCAGGAGGAAGGGATCCATGAGGAATCTAGTGGAGCCCTGCTCCTGCCCTGTCCCCAGAACCTCCACCTGGCCTGATGATCACCGGGCTTTCTCCCCTACCGTGGAGACCAGCACCCTCAGGGTACCCGACTCCCTCTGCATGTGGCTTCCTCTGAGCCATCGCTCTCTCCGCACACCCATGCTACTGGTTGCTGGTCACTTGTGCTCTGCGTGTTCTCCAGAGCACTGCTTCCTGCTTGCTCGGTGACGGCAAACCAGCTCTGGCCCAGACAAACCAGCAACATCCCTGCTGTCTGAGAGGTTGGCTACACTTTCTGCAAAGAGCTCTGAACTCCAGCCTTGGCGCAGGACCCTTTCAAGCCAGTTCTTCCTTTGATTCTCTCCGTAAGCCCTAAGGCACAATAGAGAGAGTCTTTCTATCGTACAGTCATGGCTTTATCAGCGTTTAGTGATTCTTTTTATGTTATTTTATTTTTATTTTTATTGAATTTATGGGGTGACATTGGTTAATAAGATCATTTAGGTTTCAAATATACATTGCACTCTGTGCCCACCACCCAAAGTCAAACCATCTCCTATCACCATATGTTAGGCCCCATTCTTTATAGGAGAAACTCCCTGTGTGGTTTCTCTCCCCCAGTTGGACCCAGACTGATATAACATGAAACCGTCCCTCTGGAATCTATGACCAAAGGAGGTGTCATTGACAGAGGGCTCAGCTGCTGTGTTCTGACACCTGGCAGTGTTCTCACAAGTTGGTGACAATGACAGGAAAGCATGGTTGTCCTTGGTGGCTGTGGGCTCCTTTGTTGGGCAACCTTGGCTCAGGGACTCCCTATAGACTTTCTTTAAGAAAAAAATTTGTGTACATTTATTGATTTGAGAGAGAAACACTGACATGAGAAATACTGATCAGTTGCCTCCCATTTGCACACTGACCAGGAATGGAACCTACAACCTACCTATGTGCCCTGACTGGGAATCAAACCCATAACCTTTTGGTGCATGGGACGATGCTCCAAGCAACTCAGCCACACCAGCCAGGGCTCCCTATAGACTTTCTTAACAGTGGGCTGTAGTCTAAGGTTTTTCCTATCCAACCTTCCTTCTCTCCCACTCTTTCTTATAGCAGTTAGACGGGCACTGTGACCTCTCCCAGTTCCTTCCCCTTCCCCTCAAATCTGTCTTTCCCATAAATCTCTTCCAGATCTCCCATCTTGATGTCCGCTTGATTCCTGGAGTTGCTGTGGGGATTAAATAAATTAATATAGGTAAAGCATGTGGCAGATACTTGATAAATGCTGGCTGTGAGGATGCTGAAGATGACAACGATTAGCAAAGAGTCAAAGTTCCTGCCTGTCAAGGTATCAATGCCAAGTAACATCTTGTTTTCCCTTCTGGTGAAGAAGTAATAACTATTGCACTTCTGACTACTCACCGAGGGAAACAGAGGGGCTGTGTGGTGACTTCCCTGTTAAGTAGTATTTCTAAAACTTTTAATTCATTGTCTTTCTTTACATCTGACTAATAAATGCAGTGCCAGCAAGAGCCCCACTCAGCAATTTGGAATACCGTGTTTGGGTTTTCATGCTTACTAACATATTATTCTGATGAATTGAAGATATATGGAGTAATGCGGGGGCACCTCAGCTTTACATGCCACAGGTCACTCTTTTCATCTCAGAAGCTATTTCTAATTTTTGTTCCTTGGAATAAAACCTAGCAGAAGCAGCCAGAACTGACACTGGGGTCCTGATGCACTCTTATCTTAGGCCCCTGTGGTCCAGATCTGGTATCTCAGATGCTTGGGTGTTGATTGGTGACTCAATTTTTTTTTTGACTGGTAGAAAAAAATGTGAGTTGTTCATAGCACTTCTAGCAATTTACAAAAAAATAACTTGTTTTCACTATTGTAATACAGACTTAACAACAGTGGAAGATTTCTTTATCTCTGGAAATGGTATACTGATCTGAGCATCCTTTTTGTATGGAAAGAGTTTGTCTTCCCTCGTGGAAGGAAAAGTAGGCAAGAAATCTGAGCTAGCTCGTCTCATCCCATGTAATGTGAGCCTGACATGTGACACTGACTGGTTTATCATTCCCAAGACTTCCCCTCTTCTGCTTTTAAAATATTCATCAAGGACCCAGGCCACTGAGTGATGTGCAATAGCTCTCCCTGTCTGATGCTGACATGATTTCTTATATTTGCGACAGCATAGTATTTGGTATCCAGTGTTTTGGTGGCCTGTGTGTGTGATGCATGGCACAGTGCCAATTTTCAATAAGGAACTGATTGCAAGAGTTTTTACTGTAAGTGAATAAGAAACAATTTTATACAGTTTCGTTCTCCGGGGAGCCCACCTAGGTGCATTTGGGACTTTCCAAACTAATCCAGAGCCAGAGCCAGAGCCAGAGAATGTGGCTAAATATTTTGGCTGATTCAATCATGGTCAAATGTTGTGACTAGCGGTATGTATTCTGTAACCTCAATTCAAAGAGCAACGATTTAATCTCAGAAAGGTAACCTGGATGGAGTATGCTGTTATAGTAATTTATTCTTTCAGTTAAACTCTTGTTGCAGGAGAAGAGATAATCTTGGTAATTGAAAATATTTCCAGACTTGTATGCTCAGCCACATACACATTAGCATAAATATGTCTTTTCACTGAGGCTTTGGGAATAGTAGCTTTGATTAATATGCCAATCCATATGCTTTTTACACCTTTTAAAAGCAAAAGATGATTTTTAAAGAGTTAAATGTGGATTGGAATTCATTCTGCAATCACATTAACAAATGGCATTTTAAAAACTATAGCAGAAAAACATTGTGCTAAGCTGAAATAGCAGCTGAGAAATTGATTTCTTATGACATAGAGAAACTCTTCTTGCCTCCTTATTTTCAATGGAATAGAAAGAGAATTCTAAAATGTGCAACATAATCAGGCTCTTCTTGTCTTTGGCCAAAAGCCAAAACAATAGTTTTACACTGTCATACTAGATTCTCTTTGTAGCCTCTGCTCCCTCCCAATCACCCCTAGAACCCTCCCACCCCACCCTCTCAACCCTGACCCCCAGTGGTTCCCTCTTCCCCTGACAGGAGCATGGATGGTGGTATTTGCAGGCTGCCGCTCACTGTGACTTGCATGACTGGCTCAGGCCTCTGGGTGGTTCCAAGCCATTCAGCTGCTGGGGCACCCTGAAAATTTAAACTCTCAGCCCAGCCTTTGGAGAACTCATGGGTAGAGGGCCCACAAATGGACTCATGCTGAAATATAGTTCAGATGGGCAAACCACATTATAAAAATTGCATTAACAAAGTCCATCAATAATACACTCCTTAATATACAGGGTCTGGCAGAAGTAACACCTGCTTAAGTGTGGTTGGTTGGGTAATAATATGGGTGTAATAATTCATAGTTTTAATATGAACATTTCACCTAAAATGTCATATGATGTGCTTGAGTGTGATATTTTTCTGTTATAGAATTACATGCTTATGATTTTGTAATAAAAAAGGGGCATTATTTGTGCTGGACGCTGGTATTGTTTTATGCTCAGGTAAATCTTGTGCCCCAATTTGCTACTAGGGTGACTCACTTATACAATGCCTGTTTCTAGTAGATTGTCTTTTACAAAGGGCACGTGCTCTTGGAAAGGTGTGAATTAAAGGGAAAAAAACAAAAAAAAATGTTTTTCAACTTAAACTAATTATACACTACAAATAGGGAATGTGCTTATAAGAGACACTATTTTTGTTGTGTCTTGATGTGAGAGTGGTCTGTGATTTATTACTACATGCAGTGGAGAGGGCCAGGCCAGAACTTCACATGAGACCACAGGAGGGATAGAACTTGGAAAAGCTGATCTAGCTGCAGGCATGCAAATGAAATGCTAATTTGGTGTGAATGACAGTGTCATCCTAAAGTGTGTTAGGAGGCTTTACCTGACCTAGATCAGTTTTCTTAGTGCTCTGTGGTCCTCATTTTATGGCAATTGTCAAATTTGTCATCCCTGTCCAATGTCAGTGCTACCCAACGGACTGTAAGCCTCATAGAGGCAGGGCTCCTATTTGCTTGTTGCTAAATCCTCACAACTAACCTCTGCTTGCACCTACCTGGTGTTCAGTCCTTGATGAATAAATGACATTATCACCAGGTGCAAAGACCTAATGTGTAGCAACCAGTGGGAATGACAGTGGGAGGTCAGAGTACAAGTAGGTCATGAGTCCAGGTTAGGGACATAGGGAGGCGGGAGCAAGACACTGGGGTCATTGGGAGGGAGCTATCCAAAGCACAGCCAGGAGGACGCAGTCTGGGTATAAGTGGGATTCCAGAACTAGACTGGAACCAGCACCATGCTGGTGGTAACATGATGATCCAAGGCAAGGCCAAGTTTACAGGTGGAATTTAAGAGAACCCAGCTGTGGAAGAACAAGAATGTAGAAGCTGAGATCTGGGCTCAGCTTGATTCTTTGCCTATAATAAGAACATGTGCCCAGGTAGAGGTTGCCAATGCTAATTATCAACTGGCTCCAAGGGCGCTGACCTCATCTGACTCTTCGGCTCCGTTGTCTTAGCTCTGTCACTTACTAACCACAGGTGGGTCAGTTAGCCTCTCCTAGTCTCAAGCTGCTTCTCAGAAAAATGGTTACAGTAAGGCCCTTCTTTCCAAATAAAATAATTGCCTATCATCAAGACTTAAAAATTAAAATGGAAAATTACACGATAGAAAAATACTTTAAAATATTAACCATGATTGACTCAATCATTGTCTTGCAGCCCCAAATGGGTCAGAGATCAGTTCTTGTTGAGCCCTCTTGCAAAAGTTGCCTTGACCCTTCTGTGCCGCTACCTTACCTTCAAGTGCAAGGATAAACCTCACCAAGTTTATAGCCTCAGAGCCTGGAGGAGTAGAGAATCAATACTGAGTGAGGGCACATAGCTGAAGTCTGGGCCATACTCCCAAGGCTGATGGGGAGCCAGGGTGTCCTGGGCAGGAGGCCCACTGCCCTGCCCTACCCTATCCCGCCAACCTCTACACAGAGACACGCATGTGTGTGAAGACAGTAAGACTCCCCCAGGGGTCAGGATCCATTTGTTCACTCAATTTACCCCACAAATACTTATGAACCCTTGCTTAATGCCCGGCTCCATGGTAAGGCCTGCTGATATAGTTTGAAAATCACCAGCCAGGTCCTACTTTCATGAAACACCAACAAATATCCTGTCTTTTACTTGTGTTCCTTTGCCAATGGGCAGACCACAGACAGCACCTCACCCCAGAGATCTTCTCTTACGGGGCTCATGGTCGTTCATACTCCCATTTTTGGTTCTTTTTGTCTTCAACCCAAGTTATTTCACTGAAGATTTTACTTCTCTTACATACCTCCTTTACCTTTCCAACTGGTTTCCAGTTACCTGAGGAAAGATCTCTTTCCACTATCTTCACTGTGGCTAATAAACATGAGGATGTCAATAATGATTCACCTGTGTCAAGGGACAATAAAGCTCACCTAAAATTAGAAAAAAAATTGAAGTTCCTGTAATCGACTAAATAGATCTTTATGATTTTCTTACTAATCTGTTTTAGTATGAAACTAATTTCTATCTCAAAACCAGCCTTTAAGATAAATATTAATGTATTTAAAATACAAATTAATTTTTTTCTGTCTTGCCTTATTTTTTGTTGTGTTTAAAATGTACAGAATTTTGGCAACTCTATGACTTGTCAAGAGTTTTAGGGTTCCCCTGAGGTCCCAGAGATCATTTATTACATTACCAAAATGGGAGAATATGTTTTAAATTTGAAATGCATGCCAGTAGCAAGTAAGATTTTAACTCATTACAGAATAAATGGTGAAATGTATTCGAAAGTTCATGGTTATAAATCTATAAAATACTGGCACTTGCATGCCATTTCAAAACAAATCTCTCTTTTCTATGTTAATTCTCCTGTTCTCTCATTCCCTGGACCCCATCAAGTTCCTTATGCTAACAGCTGGGGCAACTGTGGGCCCTGGGAGTACATGATACTCTGGAGCAGACATTTTTAATGCGATCTGCCGAAGAATGTCCCTAATGTCCTTCAGAAAGAAACAGCTGGTCATGAGCTGGAATTTCTGAATTGATCCTCACTTGTATCCAACAAGCCCACAGTCCACAGTTTTCTTGTTTTTTTGGTGTGTGTTCTTCTTCCCTAAATAAATATTTAAGTACCTTGTAGATGTTTGTTCATTCAAAACTGGAAGCGTAAGTGAAAGTCTCATAAGGCCAACCATATATATTTTTAATTTAACAGTTTAAAACAGGAGAGACATTCAAATGACAAAATCATCTTTCATTTTCACTATTCCCTCTTTCCAGATGGATCCCAAAATATTTGCTAGGAACACTGTCTTATTCATAACTTAGAAAAGAAACACATAGAGAACCATAACAATTGGCCCCACTAAAACTATTTTCTGCAATTACCCACGGAAATAACAGAAAAGCTAGGAAAACACATATTCATTAGAACAGCAGATTTTTTTCTTTGTAAGCTGTAATTAGTTTTTGCACCAATTTCCATTCTCTGAATTGCATACTCAATGATAGGCATTTTTATTTTATTTTCTTTTTTTGGTGAGAAATATGAATGTATTAGCTCATAAGCACATCCTGAGAAGATTACAAATTAGTTTCTCTGGAATGCATTAGCAAATTAAAAAAAAACTCTCTCTGAAAGAGAACCTATTTTTCCAGAAATGTTTTCTTTGAAATATTAATTTCTACTCTTCAAGTACCTTTATACTTTTGGTGTGTGTCGGCCCCTGCAAAGTCATGGAGAGCGGTGGGACCTTTCTCTGCATACAATGCATATGCACTGCATGTCAACAGGTCTTTTCAGGATCAAATAAGAATTGTTTTATTGCAGTAATCTTCTCCTACCCTACTAAAGTCTATAATTACTATGGGAATTTGGTTATATTGGAAAACAAAAATTATTGAGTACTTACTATGTGCTAGACATAATTGTAGGGATTTGAAAAACACCCCATAAAATTCCTTCCTCAGGCGCCCCTAGTTTAGACAGCTGCTGTGACCGATGGGAGCCTCCTGCCCTGATGGAAGGGGATGGTGTGCCACCACCAGCAGCAGCTCATGATGTTAAGCTTTCTAATTTTTAAAAACAATTAAAAAGTGGTATTTCATGTATAGCTATTGATTTTCAAATATTGATAGTGAATTAAAGAATTTTAAAACCCTGTGTGGGACAAACAGTCTACATCTGCCTGGGAGACTAGGCCCAGATCTCTCTCTTTTAAAAAAATTAATTTTAGAAAACAGCTAATGCATGAATATAGCTCAAAATCCAAAAGGAACAAACAGTTCTTCAGTGAAAAGAAGAGTCCCTCCCACGGCTGTCCTCTCGGGGGCAGTCCCTATCCCGTTTCTTCCTGACCTTCCAGCCCTCTGTGTGCACATACTCTGTATGTGTGCACAGATGGTGACGACCTCGCCACACTTCCTACGCCTTGCTTGTTTTCACTAAAATACTGTACATTTAGGTGACTACCCCAAGTCAATGAATGTAGAACTGCCCTCTGCATAGTTTTCCAATATACAGAGGTACCTGGGATCATCTGAAAATGGGTCCCCGTTGGTAAATGTTCACTATGTTATGTTGCCTGTTCCTGCTACTGAAAACCACCCTTCAAAAACTATTCTTTTGGCATATCATTTTATATGTGTTTGCATATCTGCTGAGCCCAGTCTCTGATGGAGACTATCACGTACTTGAAGGAGAGACATGGATCTCTACAAGAAGTTTCCATCTCCATCTGGAGCTAAGTGTGGTCTACATGGCTCCTGGAACAGTGGGAGGGGGACATATGGAAAGCTTTTTTTTTTTTGGCCTGAGAAGCCAAAATGATGCCAGGAACAGAACGCTGGAGAGAGTGGTGTTACTCTTGAAGGGAAAGAGGCAGGAAGAGGATCCATCCCTAATCTCTGTCCACAATATCACTGACTGACCCCAAATGTGTGCATGCGTGAAATAGACTCAAAGCAGCTCAGCTGAAGACAAAACATCTAAACTGAAACTGAACTGCTGTCCAAAAAACAATTTGCAATTCAAGACCAGCCAAGAAAATTACGTGCTAAAACAAAGAAAACAACATAATTGGAGAAAAATAACAGTATTTAGGATCTGTTAGCATTCATAACATCTAAGACACAATCCAAAATTACTCAACATACCAAGATCAAAGAAAAGGCAACACATTCTTCAGACAAAAGAAAATGAATTGTGTCCGATCTGGTGATGAACCAGATACTGCAACTAACAGATAAAGATATTAGAGCAGCTATCATAACAATAGTCAGTGAAGTAAAAGAGAACATATTTCCAGTGAATGAGAATCTCAGCAGCAAAATAGGAAATTTTGCAGAGACATAAAAACAATAAAATTAGAAACAAATTGAAGTTACAGAACGGATCATTAGAATTGTGTTTTAAAAAAATCACTAGAAAAAGTGGTCAAATGGGCATAACTGAAGAATGAGTAAGTGAATGCAGAGTATTAGAAATTATCAAATGTGAAAAACAGGAAAAATAGATTTGAAAAATAAACAATGTCTTGTTAGATTGGGTAAAATGATCAAACATACTTATAATAGGAATATCAGAAGCAGAAGAGACAGAAAATGGGGCAGAAAAAATATTTCAAGAAATAATAGCTGAATGTTTTCAAAATTTTATGAAAGAACTATTTAGATATAAGATATACAAACAACTATAACAACCAAGAGAATCCAATGCCAAGGCACATTAAGGTAAATTTTTAAAAGTCAAAGATGAATAAATCTTGAAAACTGATATATTGCATGTAGAGGAACAATGCTGATTAACAGTTACCTTCTCATCAGAAACCACAAAAGACAGAAAAGAATGGAATAAACTTTTGAAAACATGGGAAGAAAAACAACTGTCAAACCAGAATTCTATACCCATTGGAAATACCGTTCGAGAATGAAGGCAGCAGCCCAGAGCAGCGGTGTATTCTCCTAGTCTTCTTGTTTCTTCTGCCTTGTGCCTATGGCTAGAGCTAGGCGTTGTTTTGGGGCTAATGGAGAAGGGTTCTAGAACTCTCTTGGCGACTTTTCAATTCCATTGGGCATTCTGTTTATTGGGATTTTCATTGTAAATACACTATTTAGTACTATTTCAAAGAACTACAGAGGTAGAGCCTATATATAAATATGAGAAAGGTAAAAGTGCAACATGCCTGCAATCGAAGACCTCATAGTAACACAATGGGAAATCGCATGAAAAATTCATTAGTGAAGGAGGTAACATAATTGGATCAATGAACAAAATATAATCATAGTTGCATTGAAATTCTAAGTGGGGGATAAATGGAATTGAAAGTAAAAAGAAATGTTCATGAGGATGGGAGGTGGGGGAGGGTGGTGTCTGGAAAGTGGACACAACTGTGCTTCAACAATAAAAAAAGAAACATTCAGATAAGATTTGCTCTCACTTAGGGCATCCTCACCCTCTGTGTTTATGATCTGCACTTTTCCTATTTAAGATTTAATATGTAGGGTCCAGGACAAATAATGCCCCTTTTTTATTATAAAATCTTTTATTACAAAATCCTAAGCACGTAATTCTGTAACATAACAATGTCACACTCAAGCACACCATATGACATTTTAGGTGAAATGTTCAAATTGCTGTTCATCTTGTGTGAGACATTCATGTACCCTACCAACCACATTCAAGCAAGTCTTAACTTCTCTTGGACCCTGTATATTATAAATATGAGCGCTAAGAAAACCACACTTCTCTGGCTAGCACAGTGGCAGAATAGCAAACTCTTCTTAAGGTAATAAAGGAAGACTTCATAGAAGATAATGACATTTAAATTACTAAAGACTTAGGCCCTGGCTGGTGTGGCTCAGTGGATTGAGCATGGGCTGTGAACCAAAGGGTCACCAGTTCAATTCCCAGTCAGGGTACATGACTGGGTTGTGGGCCAGGTCCCCAGTAGGGGGCATTCGAGAGGCAACCACACAGTGATATTTCTCTCCCTCTCTTTCTCCTTCTTTTCCCTTCTGTGTAAAAATGAATAAATTAAATCTTAAAAAAAAAGACATAGGATAAAATTTCCACTCAAGGATGGATGGGTAGAGGAGAAAGGACTTATTATGTAGAAAAAACATATGCAAAATACAATGTGATTTCATTTAAGAACTTTATCTCATTAAGAAGTTTAGAAAGCCTTTAAAGGCAAGGCCTAAGGTGTCTACTTAATCTGTATTTCTCACACACAGTATTTTTCAAAAATGAGACCCCCAAAGCCATTTTTTGATATAGGAAAATTAAAATAATTTGTCATCAGAAGACCTGCTTTATAATAAATGCTAAAGGGTATTCTTCAGGCTGAAGGAAAATGAGGGCGGATGGAAATTTGAATGCTCAGGACAAAAAAATAACCACTGAAAATAACAAATATCTGAGTGGTGCAGAGAAAACACACTTTGACCCATTTCTTCCCAATTTTTCTGTAACCACTTGAACTATTTAAAGAAAAATATAATCTTGTCTTGTAGGGTTCATAATGTATATAGCTGTAGCACATAATGACTATTACCTGAAGTAGTGTGTTTCTACTGTTAGTAGACAATGAAAATTGAAGGAAGTATATTATAATTCTTAGGGAAAATACTGAAAAAATGCAAAGTGCTTAATAAAAGAGTCAGCTATGAGATATTGTGGGATTTTAAAAATATTCAAATAATCCAAAAAAAGAAGGGAAAGGGAAGTAAGAGAACAAAAAACAGAAGTGACAAATAGAGTGTTTTAAAAAATAGACATAACCAAACTATGTTAATAATGATATTAAATAATAATAGAGTAACATGCAAAAAGATTGTTAGAGATGATGATAATGGGTTATAAAACAAACAAACAAAGCCAACCAAGAGACCTATATGTTTTCTAGCAAGGCTACATTTAAATATAAAGATATAGAGCAGTTGATAGTAAATTGGGTGGAAAAAGTTGTGCAAGGCAAATTATCAGCACAAGAAAGTTTAAGTGTCTGTTAATATAAAAATGAATTTCAAAGATATTGTATTACTGGAGATAGAGACAATAAAGATAAAGGGTTCAATTCATAAGAAATATATAACAATTATAAATATTTGTTCATTGAATAATAGAGTATCAAAATGTGTGAAGCAAATTTGACAAAATTAAAGGAAGAAATAGTTAACTCCACCTCACAGAGAATTTAATACTATCCATTAGCAAGTAATAGACAAAAAAAATCACCAGAGAGGTGGAATATTTGAACATTATCAATCACCTTGATTTAATTGATACTCATGGAACACTCCACCACAACCAGCAGAATAAATATTTCATATTCTTTTTTTTTTTCAAGTACAAAATTGTTGTTCAAGTACAGTTTTCTGCCTTTCCTCCCACCCCTTCCCATTATCCCACACATTCTTTTTAAACAAAGATGAAGATTCACCCAGATAGACTATATTCTGGTCCATAAAACAAGCCTCAATTAATTTATTTTTTCTATTAATTATATTTTATTGGTTATGCCATTACAGTTGTCCCAAACTTTCCCTCCTTTGTCCCCCTCCACTCAGCAACCCCCCCCTCTGGCAATCTCTACTCTGGTGTTCATGTCCATGGGTCATGTGTATAAGTTCTTTGGCTACTCCATTTCTTATACTGTACTTTACATCCCTATGGCTATTCTGTAAGTACCTATTTGTACTTCTTATTCCCCTTACCTCACTACCCTTTCCCACCCCCATCTGCAAGCATCAATATGCTCTCCATATCCATAATTTGTCTCTGTTTTTGTTTGCTTAGTTTGTTTTTTAGATTCAATTGTTGATAGATATGTATTTATTGCCATTTTATTGGTCATAGTTTTGATCTTTTTTAAAAAATAAGTCCCTTTAACATTTCATATAATAATGGTTTGGTGATGATGAATTCCTTTAGAACTTTCTTGTCTGGGAAGATCTTTGCTTTTCATGATTTCGAATATTTCTTGCCAATCCCTTCTACCCTAAGAAACTTTCTCAGTTTCATCTGAGAAATTAGCTGACAGTCTCATGGGAACTCCCCTGTAGATAACCAACTTCTTTTCTCTTACTGCTTTTAAGGTTTTCTCTTTATCTTTAACCATTGGCATTTTAATTCTGATGTGTCTTGGAGTGGGCCTCTTTGTATCCATCTTTTTTGGGACTCTCTGTGCTTCCTGGACTTGCATGTCTATTTCCTTCACCAAACGAGGGAAGTTTTCTTTCACTATTTTTTCAAATAGATGTCCAATATCTTGCTCTTTCTCTTCTCCTCTGGCACCCCTATAATGCAAATGTTGGAAAACTTGAAGTTGTCCAAGAGGCTGCTTATGCTATTCTTATTTTTTTGGATTCTTTTTTCTTCTTGTTGTTCTGATTGGTTGATTTTGCTTCCTTATGTTCCAAATTATTGATTTAACTCTTGACTTACTCCACTCTACTGTTATTTCCCTGTGAATTGTTGTTTATTTCAATTAGTGTATCTTTCATTTCTGACTGAATCTTTTTTATGCTGTTGAAGTCCTCACTGAGTTCCTTGAGCATCCTTATAACCAGTGTTTTGAACTCTGCATGTGATGGATTACTTATCTTCATTTTGTTTAGTTCTTTTCTTGAAGTTTTGATCTGTTCTTTCATTTGGGCCATGTTTCATTGTCTCCTTGTTTTGGCGGCCTCCCTGTGTTTGTTTCTACACATTAGGTACAGCTGCTTTGACTCAGTGTTTTGGTAGTATAGACTAATGTAGTAGGTCCAAGCTGTGTCTTCAAGGTGAGCCCTTCATTTGGGCTGAATATACCCTCCTCACATAGTTGAGCCTTGATTGCTATTGGCAGGTCAGGGGGAGGAATTTACCCAAGCTAGTAAGCTGTAAGGACTGGCTGTGACCACTGACCATCAACCTCCATGGAGGATCAGCTGTGCAGGAGCAGGTAGTGGTGCTCTGGTGTGATCTATAGCTGTACACTGGGTGCATAGGCTCTGGGGTTTCCCAGGTGGTTTAGGCCAAGGTCAGCCCCCACTGGTGTTTTGCCCAGGGAAAAAATAAAAATAAAAGAGGTCTTAAATGATCTAAGCTTTGACCATGAGAAGAGTAAATTAAACCCAGCACAAGTAAAAAGAAGAAAATGACAAAGAGCTGAAATCAATAAAATAGAAATTAGAAAAACAATAGATAAAAATGTTTAGATGAATAACTAATATTTGAAAAGACTAATGTAATAGATAAACCTCTTGTCAGACTGCTTAGGAAGGAGGAAAGAAGACAAATTACCAATATTAGAGATGAAATAAAAGTAATCACTAAAGAATATCCAGCCATTAAAAAAAATAATGCGGGAATTTTATGGACAATTGCTAATGAATTTGACAACCTAGATGAATAGACAAGTTCCTTAAAAGACACAAATGATCAAGACTGACACAAGAGGAAATAGCAATGTCAATATAAAAATATCTCAATATAAGAATTGACTTTATAATTAAAAACTATTTCACAAAGAAAGCACAGGTATCTTCATAGTTGAATCCTATTAAACATTTAAAGAAGAAATTATACAATTCTATAAAACTTTTTCAGCAAAAAGAGAAGGAAACACTTCCTAATGCATTTTGTGAAGCCAGTTTTATTCTGATTTCAGAACCAAGTAAAGATATCATCAGAAAGAGAACGACAGACTAATGTTCTTCATAAACACAAATGTAAAAATGTTCAATAAAATATTAGTTTAGAAAACCAAATTCAATTATATATATATATTCCATCATAATCAAGTACAGTTTATCCTGGAAATGCAAGGTTTGTTTAGCATGTAAACATCAAACAATATAACTCTACTATATTAGTGGAGTCACTGACAAAAATATTTCAATAGGCATAGAAAAAAGCATCTGATAAAATTTAACAGTCTTTATTAGTAAAAACACTCAGCAAATTAGAAATAGAGGTGAACTCCCTCGATGTAGGGGCATATGCAAAAAGTTTACAACTTATGTACTCAGTGGTGAAAGCCTAACAAATAGTTAACTATTTATTTGTTTAGACTAACATGAAAATAATTGCATGGGTAAAAATTTGAGTTTGGTACTGGTAGGCTTTTCTGCTAATGGGTCTCAGCCTGCAGGGAAGAAATACCAAGGGGCCAATGCACAGAGGCTCCACCTGACTGAGTGACAGAGTGAGGAGCAGGGTGATGCTGGGGGCTACAGGGTGTCCTTAGGCAGAACCCGGGCCTTGGCCTGTGTACCTTTGTACTTACAGTCACTTGAGTAAAAGGAAGTCCTTGTTTAGTTGCTACTGCAGTCAGGTTTTTGCATATATTAAAACTATATTTTAGAAATCCCTTCATATATAGTATCCTGTTTACTTTTTAAAACAATTCTATATCTCCAGGAGAAGAAACCAAAGTGCAAAGACCTAAAGAAACTTGTCAACATTTACACAGGTAAATAAGAATTTGGAGTCAGTGTTTAGTTTACTGAAAATATATAGATGAAAAGATATAGGTGAAATAATGTTGAATAAAAATATGTGGAAGCAAAAAAAATCCAGACTCTGGGACATGCAATGCCCCACAGATGTAATTTCTTCAAAAAGCCAATAGCACAGTGAGAAAGAGATGGGGGACTTTCTAGATTAAAAGAGATTCAAGGTGATTACCAATGTTGCACAAGATGCACTAAATTGACTACACTCGATATTTATCTTGATTACAACTAAAACTCTGGGAAGAACACAAAAAAACAATGACATTAGAATCCTGAAAATGGGTGGACTGGAGACAAAGTCAAAATTTGAATAATGATGCATGATGGCCTCAGCTTCAGCGTGTGGAACTGCACGTCAGTGTGAGATGCTAAACCCTGAGAATTCCACCCTCTGGACAGTGGAATAGGAAACAGACAGCAGGGCCAGAGACTGCAGGACAAATTCCACATTCCAGAGAACAGGGGCCCTCTAGCTCTGTGTTTGAAGTCCCAGGGTCATCTCTGAGCTCTGTAGATGGCAACTGTTCAAGAACTGCACTCCACACAAATGATCCGCTGGTTGAACACCAGAACAACCTATGTGCTGTGGGTAAGCTGAGGAAACTCAAACAACATAGGAAAGGCTTGGAAAACTAAACTGACATTGCGTCCACCACCAAAAGAAGGTAAGACAGAACCTGCAGTCTGACCTAAGTGGGAAGATTGCCTGCTACAACAGAAAAGCAACATTCTCCAGGGGAAAGTTGTGAATGGCTTAGTGCTCTCCCTCTAAGGGCAGGAACAGGCGAGGATGCTATCCTGAAAGTCCAGGCCAGTAAAGCAAGAAAATACAGAAAAGGGAAGTGGATTAAAAAGGGAGATAAAAACTGTATCTATTCCCAAATGACTTGATTGTCTACATAAAACATTCCATGGAATCTGTAAAAAGACTTTTAGAACTAATAATTGAGTCTCCCAGGTAACGGCATACAAGGTTAGGTTACAGTAACAAACGTTTTTCTATATACTGGTTGGAATAATGAAAAATCAAAATGAAAAAATAGTGTTATTTATAATAACAGCAAAAACAAAATATTTGTTTAGATATAAATATTAAAATATTTGTACCATATCTATATGTTAAAAACTATAAGGCTGAAGGAAATAAAACTGCTGAAGGAAATAAAAGAAAACCTAAATGAATGAAAGGTATATTTATATATTAGAATAAAAAATATTGTTAACATGCAAATTCTCCCCAGAATGATCTATAGATTCAATATGATCCCAATCAAAATCACAAAAGGATTTCTTGTACCTAATTGCAAGTTGATTCTAAAATTTATACACAGAGCCAAAAGTATTAGAAAAGCCCAAACTATTTTGAAAAGAGAACAAGTTAGAGAATTCACTCTATCTTACACCAAAACTTATTCTAAAGCTACAGTAATCAAAACAATGTGGTTCCGTTAAAGTCTAGACACATTGATCAAAAGAACAAAATGGTCTACCCACACAAATATATTCACACAAATATGATTAAGTGATTTTTGCAAGGGTAAAAGGCATTTCACTAGAGAAACAATAGGACTTCCAACCAATTGTGCCAAGACAACTGGATATTCATACATGTAAAAGTAAACCTAGAATTATGCTTTGGAACCTATGTAAAAATTAACTTGAAATGGATCATAAACTTAAATGCAAAATATAAAACTATAAAACTCTTAGAAGATAGTAGAGGGGAAAGTTTTTGTAACCTTGGGTTAGGCAAAGTGTTCTTTGACATGATGCCAAAAGCAAGATCCATAGAAGAGAAACTTGACAAACTGGACATCATTCAAGTGAAAATATTTTACTCTGTGAAAGACACTCTTAAAAGAATGAGAGTCCAAGCCTTCCAAGACTGGTAGAAAATGCATGTAAATTACAAATCTGACAAAGTATGTGTATCCAGAATACATAAAGCACTTTTAAAATGCATCAAAGGGAGGGGGGGGAGAAAAACCCAACCCAGCCCATTTCAAAAATGAGCAATTGATTTGAAAAGACATTTTACTAAATAAAATATATGGTAGGTAAGTAAGCATATAAAATATTCTCAACATTACTTAGTTCTCAGGAACATGAAAACTGCAACCCAAAGATGTGGCACTCCTGACACCCCCAGAACGACTGCAGTGATAAAGAGTGACGACAAGCGCCTGCAGAGCACCTGGAGCTCTGTCCTTGCCCGCTGGAAATGTGGGATGAGGCAGCCACTGTGGAAAATAGGCTGGCCATTTCTTACGAAGTTAAACACGCACTTACCATATGATTCAGCAATCCTGCTCTTAGGTATTTACCCAAGAGAAATGAAAATATTCACATAAAAACCTATATGTGAAAGTTTATAACAGTTTTCTTTATACTCTCCTAAACTGGAAGCAACCCAAATGTCCTTTGGCTGGTTAACAGGTAAACAAGTTGGGGTGTACTTAAGTAGTGGAATACTACTCAGGATTCTATGACATGCAGGAAAATGTGAAAATACAGGGATGGAAAATAATTCAGCAGCTACTGGAGAGAGACAGTTACCATAATGAAGTGGCAAGTGGGATTTTTTTTTCAGAGATGAACCTATATCTGATGGTGGTGATTACACAAATTCACCCATTTATTTAAACTCATAGAATTGTATACCAGAAAGGTTAATTTTACTATAGGTCATAAAAATTCTATAATTTTTGAAAAAGACATTCAACAGATGTAAGAACCAAATGTAACACATGGTCCCTGTTTTGACTGTGATTTGAACAAACCAACTAGAAAAAGACATTTTTGAGATTTCTGGGGAAACTCCAGTATGGAGTCTATATTAAATGATAGCAAGGAATTACTGTAGCTTTTATTAGGGGTAATATTGACATTGTGATTAAGTGAAAAAAATGTCCTTATGCTTACTATAGTATAGCATACAAGCATTAATTGTACCATTATATTTTAGCTATATCAAAAGTTTTTTAAAAATTAAAAAATAATCAAATAGTAAAAGACTCTGTGTGTCAAAAATAAGCAAAGATAGTTTTTAAAGTAATGGATCTGAAATTTATACTCATTTTTGAATTTTACTGAAGTCTGTACTATTTATCACTATGCTATACAGCTACCCTGTGTATTTTGTCTCATTTGTTGCAACTTTTTAAATGTCCATATTTGAAATATCAAGTATGTAAATAATCGAAGACTAACTACTGACATTGTTCAGGTAATGTGAAGATTCTTGGCTTCATTAATTGCTTTAATATGCAGTTTTTTACATTGAAAATCCACTCCCCAAGGGAATGCCATTGAAATGATATTTTTATTTTTCTAAATAGTAAAAGTTTGTCAGAAATTTGAAACACGCACTTCTTATAAAAACTTCAGAAATTTCTTTATATTTCACCTCTGTGGGTGTATCTTAGTTAAAAATAACCAATTCAAAAGTATTTCAGTGGTGTCAGACAGCAGATAGTTTGAAAATTATGAGAAGGCATGATGTCATTCATCTGAGGATGGCCGTACAGGACGTGGAGGGGAGGGAGGTACTCCCGCACTCTTCTCCTGGACTCCTCCCCAGATGTGCCTGGCTAAGTTGGAGAGTGGTTTTTCAGACTCTCCTAGTCCCATTAGGCAGTTGTTCTGCCAAGAGAACCATGTTGCTGTACACACTTCAAGGTGAACCCAGAAGTCCCCTGGCAGGACTGTAGAGAAGCCATCTGTACCCCAAATACAATAGCCATCTGTATGAACCTTCCAGGCCCTGTCTGCTGCTTAGCCATTAAGGAGATATGTGACTTGGGAAATACTGCATTAATGCAAGTTCAAAATCGTCTCATAATGGTTTTCCCCTTTGAGAGAGAACAATTCTTTACCCATATACATGTATGTATATATTAGGCATACAAGTATATGTATCTATATGTATGTTTATATATATGTCATGCTTGTAGGTATATTTAATATATAGTTATACAAATACACTTCAACTATATATCAGTCTAGACCAGTTAAAAATAGTTAACCTCTACTGAGCACTTGCTATGTACCAAGCACTGTTCTAATACTCTGCAATGGGTTAACTCATTTCACTTTCACAAAACCATAGGACACAGTACTACATTTATGCCTGTTTTACACACGAGGATGTAGATTGACAGGAGCATAAACAACTTGGACCACTCCACACAGTGATGATTGGTTGTACCTGAACTTGAAACCAGGTAGTCTTGTTCCAAGTCTTTACTCTTCACCACTTAGGTTTGATGTGTAGCTTAGACACTTTCTCCTTCTCTCCTTCCTTACCTTCCTTCAAGCATGAATATAGGATTGAAAGGAGACTGAGAAATGTAGGAAGCACCAGACCACCAGAAAGGTGCTGGAGACAGAGACAAGAGCCTGGAAAAACTGGGTTTCCAAAGCAAGGGTCACAGCCAAGTAGCAGAACAGAATCCTCTGAAAGCTCAGACCAGAATCCTGAACTGGTTTGTTGCAGAAGCAAGGCCCTGTTTAGGCTTCCCCTGAGGCTTCCTTTTGGAATGAGGCTGGGTAAAAAAATCTAGAAAAACTGAAAGGAAGACTGACAGAAAAATATTTATTGTCCTGGGCTGAAAAGTACAGCTGGGAATGGAATACAAGATGTGCCATGGAGGGTGGGGGATTTGCAGGCAAAGGGAGAAGAGAATGTGTCTGTAAAGACAGTTGATGCATTTAAGCAACTGACTCGTGGTAACCTAGCTAGTCAGCAACAAGCCAGCTTCTCCCCCAGATCTCCTTCCTTGCTGCCCATCGAGTATCTTTTTCATGAAAGCAGGCTGCTTCTCGGCTAGGTACATGGGCCTCTAAATGCCATTCAGAATTGTATGTGGAGTTCACGCTTGTGTCACTGAATGTTGCCCCATAGAATTATTGTGCTACCTGAAAAAATTCATTTAAATGTATAAAGCAAAATAAGACCTGTTCTAGAAATAATTTCTAACCCTTGAATATGTACAGATACTACATCTCGTATGGTGAACTCTTGTGCTGACAGTACCAGCCTTGTCCATCATGGGCTCCTGTGGAAAATGACCCCAGCTTGGACTAGTAGTTGATGGGCAATGTGATTCTAGTTGTTCCACACAGGCATCTGATTGAGTCAAGATTCTTCTCTAGGACTTTATAACCAGAAGTGATAAAGAGAGGGAGTTACCCTCTGTGAGGAAAACATGGCATGTGTGACTCAGGAGCCAGAAGCAGTATGTTTTCTGCTATGTGGTTGATTCAGTCTTTTGTGGGGGTGGGGAATGAAGCCAACACCTATAGGTATGAAAGAGATGCAGAGTTCTAGTTCTGCCAATGCTCTTCCCACTGTTTGTGGAGCCCAACTATGTGTCTACTCTGTCCATGATTTACTTGTTCCTCCCTTTTGTTGATTGTATTGGGTGCCCCAACATGGTCTCTTAGTAAATTCCTTCCCCGCCTTTTTTAAGACTTTTTTAATTGTTGTTCATGTACAGTTGTCTCCATTTTCCCACCCCCACTTCTTCTTCCCACCCTCAATCCTTCCCCGCTTTGGTTTTGTCCATGGGTCCTTTATACATGTTCCTTAATAATCCTTTCCGTTCTTTCCCCCATTACTCCCCTTCCCCCTCACCTCTGGTTACTGTCAGATTGTTCTTTATTTCCATGTCTCTGGTTATATTTTGCTCGCTTGTTTGTGTTGTTGATTAGGTTCCACTTATAAGTGAACTCATATGGTATTTGTCTTTCACCGCCTGGCTTATTTCATTTAGCATAATGCTCTCCAGTTCCATCCATGCTGTCATGAAGGGTAGGAGCTCCTTCTTTCTTTCTGCTGCATAGTATTATTGCATGTGGTGCATTGTGTAAGTGTACCACAGTTTTTTGTTCCACTCATTTACTGATGGTCATTTAGGTTGCTTAAAGCACTTGCCTATTGTAAATTGTGCTGCTATGAACATTGGGTTACATAGGTTCTTTTGAATTGAAGTTTCAGGATTCTTATGGTATAATTCTAGCAGTGGAATTGCTGGGTCAAAAGGCAGTTCCATTTTTAGTTTTTTGAGGAAATTCCATACTGTCTTCCACAGTGGCTGCACCAGTCTGCATTCCCACCAACAGTGCACTAGGGTTCCCTTTTCTCTACTACCCCACCAGCATTTGTTTGTTGATTTGTTTATGATGGTCATTCTGACCAGTGTGAAGTGGTATCACTTCTCCTTTGTAACCAAACTACATTAAGCTGTTTTTGTCATTTGCATCTACAGTAAATTATACTGTTGTCACAAATCTTCACCTTTCCCCTTGAATAAAATATTTACCCATAGATATCTTTTGCTATTGGACTTTCTTTCCTCTTGGTGGGGGTCTCTATTCCTGCCCCATTGACTTTGGGGCTTGGCCATGTGACCCACTTGGGTCAGATGAAATTTGAGAAGCAACAGTGTGGCTGTTCAAGCACTTAAGAGGTGGTGTGTATTCCCATCACTACCCTTGAGTTTCTGTCCTCCACCATGTGAACAACATTATTAAATAGGGACCATGTCTCTAGCCTGGCTCCCTGCGGAAGCAGACACATGCAGCCTGGAGCAGAGCTGCAGACCCGCAGAGCTGCAGTCCATCAGCTCCTGATATGGAGCAAAGTAACAAACACACCTGAGTTTAAAGCTGTTGCACAGCATTATCTCAGCAAGAACTGGCTGATATAGTACCATTCCAGGGTTGATCAATTTGCCCTGTGTAAAGTGTGTTATATGCCATAAATTTTTCAGGATGGGATTATTACTATCCCCTTTTTATGGCTGATGAAACTGAGTCTTAAAATTCATAAGCAACTTTCTCAAGGTTACTCAAAGAGGTAGGAATCAAATATAGTGGACTCCAGAACCTGTGTTCTTAAAGACTTTTTATACTGCTTCAAGCTGTAGCACACTTTCACAATCCATAGACATAACATATTTAATTGCTTTGTGGGGGAAGATATGAGCAAAATTGAAATATATCTAAATTGGTATACTTTATTATGAATTCTAAGTAACTTATATGCGTATGCAATATATATACTTATCCTTATCAGGTTACACTGTTCTATACAATGGAATTAGCTTTAAGAAATCCTAAAGAGTAAGATAAAAATACTGAGATCAAGTAGATGAGTTTTTTAAAAAAGATTTTATTTATTTATACTTTAGAGACATGGCAAGGGAGGCAGAAAGAGAGGAGAGAAACATTGATCTGAGAGAGAAACATCAATCAGTTGCACCTTATACATGCCCCATCCGGGGACCAAACCCACAACCCAGACATGTGCAGTGACTGGGAATTGAACTGGCAACCTTTCGCTTTCCAGGATGATGCCCAACCAATTGAGTCACAAGGGCCTGGGTGCAAGTTTTATTTGTAATATTACATTCTTGCTCCCCCTTTCAAGTGGACTCAGTATGGGCTTTTTCCCCTCTTCAGATAGAAAACTCTTCAAGCATGTTCAAAATCTTATGCAATTTACAAAATTGGATTTCTATGCCTCCCCCAACCCCAAATTATGTAAAAATTATTTCACCTGTAACAGACTGAATAACTCCAACAAATTATGTCAACAGAGAAAGTTTTATGGCAATTAACAGGTGACTTCAAAAAATTGATAATTCAATAGCATTTCTGTTATTTTTGAAAGAGTTTTAGACATTTTAACAAGCACCATTGGAGTAATTGTTACTGTTATTTTTAGAAACGTGGTAGAGTCTAAAAACCACTTCGTTGTGCTACCTACATAGTTGGCTAATTTCTACAAGTGATGAAATTTACCTGTCCTCACAGAAGTTGTACTTCGTCAGCATGTTGGGATTTAGGGCAAGAGGAAGAGAGAAAGGGGCCAGTACACACAAGTCAGAATCAGGTTTTCGCCATACCCATTCATCTGCATGCTTTTTGGAGTGAAAATGCATGTATCAAACAGTTTTATACTATGCTGATTGGAAGGCAGAATCCTAAAACCATATTTAGAATCCTCTGCTCTTAAAATCTTGCACTCAAAGTATCAATTCTTTTCAGATTATAACCTGTAAGACTGTCAGGGGCTCTCCATTCAGCATTTCTTCCTTCAGACTGGTAAGAGGTCGACCCAAGAACACCGGAACAGTACTTTTTATGTGCATTTTTTTTACTTCTTATGGGTTGGGTTGATAAATTTTTGTTTTTGTAATTTTGGACTTAATTATTGTTCCTTCTTTTTTAAACATGAATTTATTGGGGTGACACTGGTTAATAAAATGATATCAATTTCAGGTGGGTTGATAACTTTTTGTTACCTAAGATGGTCAGAGCCAGCTGCCATCTGTGGCATGGTGAGCATGGCCTGGCTCGCCACCTTGGAGGGGTGGGCTCCATAGGAGCTGTGCAGAAAATGTGGGTGCACTGGGATCTAGGGTTGACCCCCCAGTACTCCAACCAGCTCCCCCACACGTTCAGAACCCCTGTCCAGGGACAGGAAGTGGGCTAAGGGCCGTGGCATCTCCAGGCTTCCTGATGGCAGGTCCTGCCACCTCCACTAACCCTGATACTGTAGACAGAGTGGTCTCCTCCATTCACCAAGATGGTGCAGGGAGGAGTTCTTACACTAAGCACACAAAAGCCTTGAAAGATGAATGGCAGGGCCCAAGCAGCCAAAATCTAGAAAGATAATTGGATTGAAAAAAAAAAGCTCTCCCCACCCTATCCCTTTAAAACCCTTAGGCTGGAACAGGAAGGGGGATTGGTCTTTGAGATGGAAATCCACCATTCGCCCAGGTAGCAGCACCTGTATAAACCTCTTTCCTTTTGCACCAGCACCTGTCTCATGAGTGTGGCATTCTTTGTGGGAGGCAGATGAACCTGCATTTTTGGTTACATTTTGACTGGCCTTTGAAGTTCTTTGTTTCACTGGGGATAAAATCTTTACTATATGTAAGAAAAGTGTTAGGGCTTGATGATAAAAATGTGACAAACAAGTGAAGATCTTGATGCAAGGTTTAGAAGGGCCGTTCACATGGGTAGGAGGCTGGCAATGTTGGACTTGAGAGTTATCTATCTACCTATCTCTCTACCTACCTATCATCTACGTACCTACTTGCCTATGTATCAATCCATCTATCTTGGTAGCTGGTGGACCTGATGGACCTGAGAAAGACATTTTTCTCAGATGGACCTCTGCACAATCCCTATAAATTGCTTTGATCTGTGATTATACTTTACAAGTGGTATCCAACCTTATGGCATCTCTGGGCCACACTGGAAGAAGAGTTGTCTTGGGCTACACATTAAATACACAAACACTAACAAAAACAAACAAATCTCATAATGTTTTAAGTAAATTTATGATTTTGTGTTGGGCCACATTTGTAGCCATCCAGGACCGCATGTGGCCTGCAGGCCACAGGTTGGACCCCCTGCCAGGCAAACATTAGACAATGGAAATGAGTGCAGACATAACTGAGTGGTCTCTGTGTGTTACAGAAACAGAATAAGGCTGCTGTTTGATTAAGGGTGGGAGAAATACAACAGTTGCAACCACAAATGCATGCAGTTACAGGTGGAAGATGTTAGCAAAGCATGCATGAATTTGAATAAGATATAGTTGGGAGATAGAACTTAAGAGTTAACACAAAGCCTTCCTTATTCTTCCTGGCATCTCTATTTGGGTCACTTTAACACTGTGCCAATTTTTCTCAATGAAGCTTTTTAGGATCACAAAAATTTTCAGTTCAAACAACAGAAAAAGCACTTGTAATTTTCCATTTTCAAGGTCACCTATAGAATGTATTTGGACTCTTCTTTTAGTTAAAGTGAGCCCTGTATCTCTGTTATCTGTCTCATAAGATTTGACACATTTAATTAGTATTTAGAGTTGGGTTTTAGAAAAACAATAACAAAATTTCAAAAATATTTCATTATTAGTCATATATTAGAAATGTATTAAATGTATATTGAAAAATACATTGAACATACATATGTTAAAAGCCACTTTTTCATAGATTGTCATAAGCTTGTTTTCCCAAAACAAGGGAAAATGTTATTATCATATCTAAGCCCTAGCATTTTATTTTAAAAGAAGCCAAAACAATTTTGTGTCTGTTCCTCTAGTCTGTAACCCATTACTTCAATTTTAATGTTTTCTATAAGGCTTTTCTTAAGCCCATGCCTGCTTGTATCTAACTAAGCTGTAGTCTCACGTATCATTAGTCTTTTACTGGCAGTATCAGGCTGCAGGACAAGTGATCACTCATCCACTGCACGGCACAACAGGTTAACTGAAGCTGACATAGGAAATACGCAAGGAAACTGGTTAGAGTACAGACCAGCTCCTGCCTGTTCTATTAATGGGTGGCATTTTAAACAATAGAGCTGTCAGACCCTACTGCAAATAAGGGGCCTCAGTCATGGCAGGAATTAGTTCACATGACAGGTGATTATGTGCTGGGAACATGCCAGGGCAGCTGTGATGCTTCCCATTATTTGTAATCTCAGTAATTGCAGCTTTGGCAAAAATAATTATTTCAGATAGGAGAGCCCAGGGGTGGGGGGAGAAGTAAACAAAAACCACATACAACCCATTATTTCCACAATAGAGACCTCTACAAATGGGAAAAATTCAACCCACATTATACGTGTGAGTGCATCCCCTTCTCTGCAATTCAGCAACAGAGCAATATAGTCATGTGATTGTTTTTCTCTCTCGAAGTTCAGTTACAGTGTCTCCTTGCAAATAAAAGAAGCCTGCTATCATCTACTTACTAATTTGAGATGAAACTTTCTTCTAAAATTATTTAGGCCACAGTCTCAGGAAAACATGGGACCCAGTTGAAAAGGCACTTTCCCATGTTCTGCTATTTACCTATGATAACTATTTGCTTACCTTCTGTTGGGGTTTATAACAATAAATAATTCTTTAACTCTGAAACAATTTGTGAAGGACAACCCAGTTGGAAAAGTGATTGGTGAATTCCAGACGTGAGAACCTAGAGAGCAAAGAAAAAACTGAAAAGACAAGTAGTAAAGTTTTACAGAGTCAGTAAACAAAATTCTGGTCTCATTCTGAACCTGTAGCAATGAGGCAGAATGTAAAAACCAGCTTTGTTTCAGCTTTTGATCTTTAGTCTTGCTTATTGATTGCCTTTAATGAAAATAAAACTTAGGAACTCCCTATACCTTTACCCAAATCCACCAATTGTTTATATTTTGTACCATTTGACTTACTGTCTCATTATATGTTTATTTATATCTGCATATTTTCTGAGTCTTTGGAGAGTAATGTGGAGACACTTAGCCCTTTTGCTCTTTTTTTTAAAGATTTTATTTATTTATTTTTAGGGAGAGGAAGAGAGGGAGAAAGAAAGGGAGAGAAACATCAATGTGTGGTTACCTCTCATGTGCCCCCACTGAGGACCTGGCCCACAACCCAGGCATGTGCCCTGACTAGGAATCGAACCAGTTACCCTTTTGTTCCCAGGAGGGGCATTAAATCCACTGAGCCTCACCAGCCAGGGTACCCTTTTGCTCTTAAATACTTCAGAATATACTTCCCAAGAACAAGGATATTATCCTATATAATCACAGTACAATTATCAAAATAGGGGATTTTAACACTTACACTACTATTAATTGATCCACAGACAACATTGCAAATTATCTCAGTAACGTTCCTTATAGCTAATCTTATCCACAGATAAAATTGCAAATTATCCCAATAATGTTCTTGATAGCTAACTTTATTTTCTTGTGCAGGATTTAATCCAGGATTACAAATTATCCTTTGTTTTCATGCTAATATAGTCTCTTTTGTCCCCAAATCTCAGCCTTGAAATAATTTTTATGAACATTGCCATTTTAAAGGAGAACACATGCTTGTTTTCTTCACTTTGCATTGAATTATTTCCTCATGAGTAGACTTTAGTTGTGTGTACTGTCAGGCCTACCGCGGAAGTGATATTGTGGCTTTCTGCATCACATACCAGGAGGCTCAAGAGTTGGGTTTGTCCCAGTATGCATGGTGTCAGCATGATCTTTTCTTTAAGATGATGTGACCCATGACCTTCTACTGTAAAATTACTATTTTTCTGTATAAGTAATAATCTGTGAGAAAATACTTGGAGATCACGTAAATATCCTCTTCCTCACCAACCTTTACAGAGCTTTAGCATCCATTGATGATTTTCCAGCTGTACTAGTCCTTTTACATTTATAAATTGGCATTCTACTATGAGGAAGAACTTTCCCATTTTCTCGCTTTATTTATTTATTTCTTTATTTTATGTCAATATAGAAACATAGATTCTCACTTTCTTCAGTGAGTTACAACCCCTTATATATTTTGATGCCCCGATTTCCCATATTGGGTAAGAAACCTCTTCAAGCTAGCTGCTGTATCTTTTTGATATGTTGTCCTCAGTTTGTACTCCTTTGCTGTATCAATTAGGGTCACATCCAAGAAACAGAATCAGTAGGAGATCTATGATAGATAGATAGATAGATAGATAGATAGATAGGTAGATAGATGACAGACAACCTGTTGCGGAGAATTTACTTACATAATTGTGGGGCTGCCGAAGCAAGTCTGAAATGCGAAGGGCCCTCTGGGAGACTGGGACCATGGAAGAGCTGCAGCGGCAATCTACTGGTAAATTTCTTCCTTTTCTGGGAAACCTCATTTTGGCCTCTGAAGGCCTTTTAACTGATTAGATCAAGTCCATGCAGATTATCCTGGATAAACTACATTACTCAAAGTCAACTGATTCTAGATGTTAATTAAATCCACAAAATATCTTCACCCCATTTAGCCTAGTGCTTGATTGAGTAACTGAGACTAGGGAGAGTCTAGCCAAGTTGGTACATAAAGCTGACCATCACACATATTTTCTGACACAAGATCTTCTGGTTTCGTCTTGTTTCCCTGTCAGTCCTGGAATCAGTCTTTCCTAACTTCTTTAAGTGGGCAATGGTATTTAAAAACCAAGATATAGGTGCCAGATATGCTCATGGCTTTCGTGTTGCAAGTGCTTATAGACCTTCTGAGCAGATAGAGCTAGGAAATGTGCAGTGTGTGCACAGGGCGGGTAGGGGAGGGGAAAGGGAGGGGGAGAGAGAGATTGAGGGAGAGGGAAGGGGGAGGAGAAGGAAATGGAAATAGTGATATAGAAGAAAAGAGAAAGTTTTACACAGAAGTACAAGTTTATACTGTTATATCCAATTGCATTACATCAGAGGATAAATTCTAGTCTTTGCCTTTCTATATTTGCAATGTTCTTCTTCAGGAAAGAACTGTCTTTTACTTGACTCCTATCATTATATATATTCACTGATTTGTTTATTTTATGATATACAGAAGGTAGTTTCTAGTGGCATTACACTGCATGATACACCACATATTGTTACCCACATTTCTGTTGGCGAGCATTTGGAATGTTTTCAGTTCGGGGCTATTATCAATAAAGGCCTATGAGCATTCTGAAATATATAATATTTTCATTATTTTGAGTAATATCTAGGAGTGAAATTTTTAGTTGAAAAGGTAGGCAAACATTTAACTTTATTTATTTAATTTACTTTTATTTAACTGCCAAGCCTTCTCCAAAATGATTACACCATTTTACCACATCACCAGCTATGTATTTGATTTCCAGTCACTCCGCATCCTTACCAACATTTGGACTTGAATTCAAGATTGTTTTTTTTTTCAAATTTAGCCAGTGTCAGTGGTATTAATTTGCATTTCTTAGATGGCTAACTATGTTGAAAACTTGTTTATGTGCTTATTGGTCTTTTATATACATTCCATTTTAAAGTGTCTTTTCAAATTTTTCCCCTTATTTTTTGGAGTTGTCTATATTTTGATTATAGAGTAGTAAGGACTCTTCACATATTCTGAACATATATATTATTGTAATAATAGCATATATTATAAATATTATATATGCATGTAATATTTTTTCTGGTGTGATCTGTATATTCATTTTGCTCACAGTGCCTTTTCATGATCAGAATTTTTAATTTTGATGAAATACATTTATCAATATTTTCTTTCATGGAGAATGCTTTCTGGATATTGAGAAATTTTCTCCTATACAAAGTTTGTGATTATAGTTCCTTATGTTTTCTTCTAGAAGCTTCAAATTTTTAGGTTTCCTTTTAGCTTCACAATGCACCTTGAGTTAATTTTGGCTGGTTGGTTTATCACAATTTGTTGATGACTTTTTATTTCCCATATATTAATTAAGCCCCTTGGTTAAAAATAAATTGACTAAGAATGGGTCTATTTTATTAGTCTATGTGTCAATCATATATTACTATAACAGTATCTTGATTAACATAGCTTTATAATAACTCTTTAAATCTGGAAGTAAACGTCTTTAAAATATTTTCTTTCTCTTTTCAAGATTATTTGCCTACTTTAGTTCTGAGTGTTTCCAAATTAATTTTGAAGTCAACTTGTAATTATCTACCAAAAATATCCTGCTGGGACTTTAATTGAGATTGTGTTGATTCTATAGATCAGTTTTGGGAGAAGTGGTATTTTAGTAATATTGAGTCATCCAATTTGTGAGTATGGATTTGTTTATTTCTTCCTCAAATTTTGTTAATATTTGCCTTGTGTATTTTTAAGCTCTTCAACTATTGCACAGACTTTATAAACATTCTGTCTTTCTGGTGAATTAAGCTTTTATGATTATGAACTCTCCCTATTAATCTCTGGTAATAATTCTTTTTTTTTTTTTTACTCTTCCAAAACATTTATTTTTTTAAAATTTTTTTGTTTTAGATTATTCAGTACAGTTTCTATCCTTTATTCCCATTCCAGCCCACCCACCAATCCCTCCCATTTCCAACCCCCCTACTTTTGTCCATGTGTCCTCTATATTTGTTCCTGTAAACCCTTCCCTTCGCCCCTGAAATT
>CM052544.1:82641686-82685780 GCA_028533065.1 Trachops cirrhosus | reverse complement strand
TGTCCTCAGGTGAAGATAAAAATATTTTTTAAGTAAAAGTGAGGGAGAAATAGATCTTCCCAGATGAGAAATAGCTAAAACTTTGTTACCACCAAACCAGTATTTGTTTGAAAAGTTAAGAAAAGTTAAAATATCTGCTTTAAGAAATAGTAGAAGAAGAAAAGAAAAACAAGAAAGGAGTTAAAAGATTAAGAAGGCAATAAATATGTACCTATCAATAGTGGCTTTAAATGTGAATGGCTTAAATACTGCAATCAAAAGACAGAGGGTAACTGAATGGATAAAAAAGCAAGGCCCAAGTTTTTTGTCTTAAATTTGGATGGAAAAATTTGAATAGGGATCTGGTTAAAGACAGTGAGTGCAGCTTTGAGAACAAAGGCCTCTATCTTCACTCTCATAATGAAATTTTCTTTGTGAGATGAAGTTTCCACTTTTTCACAAATGCCCCAAATTTTCACCAAAAAAAAAGTCTAAAGAAATATCTCAGCTAAGTAAAGGGCCTTGGTCTGACACACTTTCCTTTATGTGGTATGTGCTTCAATCCATTTCACAGCTCATGTAAACATTCAGTCTTTCAATGTTCTCTCTCTTTGTTCAGCCTGGACTAGCCCTCTGATACATATTAGAGAATCTTGTACAAAATGAGTTAAAAGAAAATGCTTATGGCAATATTTGCCTTAGCTTTGGCAGAAATGTAGAATGGGACAGGCTGAAATAAAATTAATTTTTATACATATAGCTAAGAAAGTTGATGCTGAAGTATTTATTATTATTAGGAAATTAAAAAAAAATTCTATACCTAAGTTTAGCTATACCTAAGAGGGAAAGGGTTTTCCTTTAAATAGCATTAAATATCATTCAGTTCCCACTAACTTTCTGAAGCTGCCCCAAATATTAAGAAACAAATATTCCTGGAGTGCACCTCAACATATTTTCAAATTCCCACTTCTGCATGGAGACTTGAGAGTATAGTGAGAGGAACTGTTTATGAAAAGGATAAAGAGATTAAAAATTTCAAAGGTGATAAAAAGAGAGGGGTAAATAACAAATGACTAACAATCTGTTGGGTTTATTCATAAAGAAATTTTCAAAGATGATGAGGTTTTCTAGGGGAAAAGAATGTAAAATGTAAAAATGGTGATATTAAGTCAAAGTTATGAGGCTCATGATTTGCAAAGGACCTTTCTTTCTCCCAACTCTGATCTAAGGCTTCACAGTCACTGCCAGGAGCATCTTCCCAGTGCCTCAACAAGCAGGATGGTGGGAGCTGGAGAAGTGAAGTTCTCCCTACAAGTTTGCTTATCAATCCATGCTTGGCTCTTACAATTAAATCTGTTATGGCCCCATATTTCCTAATTACTGCTATGCAGGCAGCACTGGCCTAAGACAAAATTTCCACAAGTCCTTGAAAAAAATAATAAATGAGTTTTCATAAAGCCAAATCATTCAGTTTGAAAGACTGACCTCTAAATTCCAATCATGTCCTTCCTACTTTTCTGGTTCTAAGAAGCTTGGTGATTTTTCTTATTTAGAAAACAAAAAATGGGGTCTCTAACTTTTTTATTGGTCCTTAATTCCCAAATGGGAATATCAGTACTGACTTGCCTCACAATTGGAAGTAACTAATAAAACACGTAGAAGAAATGTCCACATACATTAATATAGGTAACACTTTCCCTGTTCATGTTTCTAAGGGCCTGGCTATTATTTATTGGGCTAATCTGCTGCCTCTGGCTACTGTAAACTGAACACTTACCCTCTGCTGGGCACTGGGACAATTCCTGGACTTGGATCATGCCATTCAATCTGAACCTAGGAAGGAAATACAATTACCGTATTTTGTAGTGTATAATATGCTCTTGTGTACAATGTGCAGCCACAGTTTTAGTACTGCCCATGTATAATGCACATCCTTATTTTTCCTCTCAAAAAGTTAGGCAAAAAAGTGTACATTATACATGGCAAAATACGGTGTCTTCAATTTATAGATAAGAGAACTAAGCCACGTGGAATGATGCTTCCTAAGTCATACAGCTTTAAGGGAGACGGAATTCAAAGGCAGGCAAAATTCAGGGCATTCCATTTTACCGACAATGTCGTTCTGTCATTTGACATTTTTATGTGGGGGATATTCAGAGGGTAATATAACCATTAAACAGATTAAGTTGAAAAATCAATTGGGTACATAACCTATTGTACATATTTTCTTGTTTTTATGGGTCTGTCGAATTCTGGCCATAGACTGAGTCAGGATAATAATAATAAACATAAGTCAATATTTATTTGTTCTTCTGCCACGCACTGTGGTAATCATCACAAAAAGATTATCTGACTTAATTCTTACAACAAGATCACGGGTGAGAAGGCTTTATTATCCCCATCTTCAGGTAAAGAAACTGAGGGTTGCAGGAAATAATTTGACCAAGACCCCAGTTAATAAAATGAGGGCATAACAAATTCCTTTTGTTTGAAGCCACCCAGTTTGTGGTGACTTATTACAGCAGTCACAGGAGACTGACATAGCTTACAGACTGTTATTTCTGTTATGGTAAAAACAATCAAACAAACAAAAACAAAGCAAAATCAGCCAGTTTTGTTTTCTGTCTGTGTAGAGTGCCAATATTTTCATTGCCTTAATTGAAAATATAAACTTTACATGTAAAATTCTATTATTGAAAAGGAAATTATAGATCTATCAAAAAAGAAAACCAATGACAGAAAAACTCTCTTGACTTTGCTGCCCCCTCCATTTGCCACATTTTTCTGTAAGGCGATATTCCTCAAGACAGTTATCTATACGGCAGGCTCCAATTTGTCTCCTCTCATTTTCTCTTGTGTCTGTACCAACCCGGATTTTCCCTCTCTCGTGGCCCTGAAATCGCTTCTCAATGTTGCCAGTGACTTCTGTGCATCTAAACACAACGGTCAATCATCCTGACCTCCCAGTGACAGTGGACACAGTGGATCATCTTTTCCCTGAAATACATTCTTTGTTTGGCTCCCAGGACATGGTACAGACCTGGCTCTCCAGTCCACCCTTTCTTGTTCTTCTGTCCTGGTTCCACTTCTTCCTAAGGACAGAGTCCTCCATGGCCCTTGTCTCTTCTCACTAATTCCCTCTGAGATCTCATCTGGTCTAATGGCTTAAACACCACCTCTTCCCAATGACTCCCAAATGTATATGTGTAGTCAAGATCTCTCCCCGGCATTCCATACTTATGGAATTCAACTGTTTATTCAACCTGTCCACTCAGATGACTCATTGGCATCTCAAAGTACCATGTCTAAAGCTGATCTCCCAAATTCCACCCCAAACTTGTTTCTTATTTAACTCTATTACCAACTGAAAAGGGAGAAACCCCAGTCTTCCTCCTGTCTTTATCCTTTGCTCTCATACAACTTCAGTGCTCACTTCTGACACCATATGTTTTCTCCCCCACCAAGCCATTCTCTGTGATACCAGCTGGGTGTCTTACCATTTCACTCAATCCTGACACTGCCTCCAGACAGCATCAGATCATGCAGGTTAAGGGCTCAGTCCCAAAAGACTGCCCTAACCCCCACTTTAGGTGCCAATCACAAGTCCAGGTTGTTGCCTGTGCTTCTGATCTGCTGGGCTACAATTGGAAGTTTTCACAACCCCTTCTCCAGTTTGAATTTGCTAGAGCAACTCATAGAACTGAGGGAAACAAATATGCTTACCAGCTCATTAAAGACTATGAACTGGATATGGCAAAGAATAGAGATGAGCATCTGGACGGAAGAGACGTACAAGACAACGTATGTGGAGAGAGGTGTGGGGCTCTCAGCCCTGCCTGGCCTCGCCGCCCTTTCAGCATCTCCACACGTTTCCCACCAACTTTATCGCTAACACGTGGGGCCGTGCCACCTTCATTTCCCCCCAGGAGCTCTCCAAACCTCATACTTTTGGGATTTTTATGGAGGCTTCCTCATGTAGGCAGGATTGATCTTTAACTCCCTTTTCAGTCCTTCCTTTTCAAGTGAATGGGAGGCAGGGCTGAAACTTCCAAGCTTCTCATTGTGGCGAGGTCTTTCTGGTGACCAGCCTCTGTCCAGGAGCCCACCCAGAGTCACCTCATGAGAACAAAAGGCATTGCTGTAACCCAGGACATTTCAAGGGATTTAGGAGCTGGGGTCAGAAACCAAATATTAGAATGAAAGTGGCCCTAGTTCTATTATCACTTAGGGAATTACAAGGGTTTTAGGAGCCAGGAGATGGTGGGCAGGGACCAGTATATATAATTTCTCTTCTCTCACACCAACCTTGCAGTTGCTCCTGTCAAAACCCTTGGGGTTTTCTTTGCCTCCTTCCTTTCACATTTGACATCCAACCCACTGGCCAATCCTGTAAGTTCTCCTGTCAAAATCCACTAGGAATCCAGTAAGTTCCCACCTCCGTTGTCCACCTGCAGTAGCATCCTCAATGGCCTCCCTGCTTCCACCCTCGTCCTTTCCACACTCTTTACAACTTGCAGCCAGAGTGGTGCTGCCGTAGCCTAAGTCAGGCTGTGCCACCTGCTCAAGTGCTCCAGCTCTTCCCACCTCACTGCAGCTGTCTGCCCTGGTCTCCTGTCACTCTGCTGGTAGCTCTGCACGTCGACTCACTGAAGTCCCTCCTGGGGACCTCGCCTGGTCCCCCCTCACTTTCTAATCCTTCCTCCTGGAAGCCTGTCCCTTGTCAGCTTCATGGCTCACTCCTTTATAACTCACATTTCTGGTGAGGCCTCTCCTGACTGTCCTGTCTAAAGTCCTTACTCCCCTTCCAACACTTCCAAGGCACCTTCCTTGCTCTATTTTTCTCCTTGGCATTTATCACTCTCTGATATGCTTACATTTTACTTATTTCTTGTCTGATACCCCACTAGAATGTAAGCACCCCGAGGCAAGGGAATTGGGTTTTACTAGGGCAATCAATATCTGGGGCATAACAGCGCCTTCCACGTATCTGTCACATAAATAAGTATATGAACATGATGTAGGGAAATTAGCTCAAAAACATGGGCAAAGTGAATGGACTGTGAATACACAGTAAGAACAGTCATTACAAAGGCCAGCAGAGTTAAGATATAATTATCATGTAAACAGTAGGATGATTATAAATATGATAAATTGGGCTTACCCTTTATATAAAGATCTGCCTCCTGTGTGATGTAAAGCCTTCATGGTTATTATCTCATATGTCTTCAGAATGTCTCTGGGAGGTGGGGCAGGGGCTTTATTTTTATTTCCTTTGCCAGAGTTTCTTGAATTGCTATCTGTATCTTTCAGAGTGTGGCCTTGATTTTTCCCTTTGTTTTGTTGTGGAGACAAGGCCAGCTAGCTCTTTATTGAAAAAATAGCCTCATCGGGGACCCAGGTGATCTTTAACAACCTCTTAAACAGAAACGTGGATTCCTGTTCAGAGATAGTTTTCCCCTGCTGGGGTCGGGGTGGGGGTTTCACCATCTCAACACCACATCGGGAAATCAGGCTGCTCCTCTCCACTGGATATAACGTTAGCAGAAGTATCATTGTGGACGGAAACCAACTTCGGTTTCAGTTTAACGAACGCCAAAGTCAGAGGGAAACAGTTCAATCAATAGTATCTGAATGAATGTATTTAGAGAGATACAGTATTGCCTGATTCTCCTGAAGGTAGAAGGACAAAAACAATACTAACACAAGGTGTAGGCAGAGCCATTCAAGGACATGCCCACGTGCTGATTGCTCTATGTGCATGTAGTCGGAGGCGGGTACACAGGGCGAGAACACTGGGCACAGGACAAAGCTGGGGGAAGTCCAGACTAGAGAAACACAGTTTCAGGTTTCAGACTGTCACCCAGCTTTGCTTCCCTGAACACCTTTTCTCAGTGCTATATTATAAAATACCTAAATGAGAGTAAAGTAAAATACAAATTATTTTAGGTCAACTACATTTTATCAGAAGACAAAATATTTCCCCAGCCCGGCATGCATTTTATTTTGTTTGTTGTTTGCTACATTTGAGTTCTGGGGACTAGTGGGTTCTTAGCATGCTACAGACTCAAAAGAATGTGGACTGAGCTATTTTACAGTTTGACCCATTTGCTCACATTGTCAGGGCTTACAAGCAACTTAAAATTTTTTCCCAACACACTTTTGGTTATTATGTATTAGAATGAATAGCCAGGATTAAATGTAAGTGGTTTGAGGCTTTGCGACAAGGGTGAGAAACGTAGTCAATGCAGGTTTGTCACCCTCACTGAGCACAAAACAAACACTAAAGATATATTTTTGTGAGGAATGAGTGTGGCTCCCGGTGAGAATAGGGACAGTGACGATCACTTGGCAGGAGGAGGGTGTGGAGGGAACAAACCGGAGAAGAGACATGACCTTGGGGCACACCAGTTGGCCTGCAGTGTACCAGCTGAAGAGGCCTGGCAAAACTTGACCTGATGAAGTTCCGTTGCCTTTATGAGTGAAGAAGACCCCAGTTCCTGAGAGAATGATCAGCAGCTTGCCAGTGGGCACCATCCTGGACCTGCTGGATAGGCAGTGGAGGAAACCAGAAGCTCCAGTTTCCTCATCATCAGGGATATTTCTCGCATTTCTTGCAACCCGGGCCTCCCTGAGCTCTAGGGTAAGCTTTATTCCAGGAATCATGAGTTTGTGTACTCAAGATTTCCAAAGGCACACGTTCTCTCCTTAGGTAGGAATGGTGCACAGCCCTGGTCAGAGAGGCCTGAAGAGTGAGGTGAGCCCACTGGCACTTCCAGCTCCGTCTGTGAAAAAGGAGGTGAGGGGAACAAACCACACGGAACCTGACCAACAACTAGTGTTAAAAATCCTGGGAGACGTACATTCCAAAGTTACAAAAACACTAAAGAGACCTCTTTGCTATGCTTACTTGTCATTTGTAAATGTAAAATTGATTAGTTCAAGGCTTAAGATGACATCGTGTTTCCAATTAGATTTTCACTTTGGTTCTGATAAGAGTGCCTGCAATTTATTGAGCACTAACTCTGGGCCAAGTCCTTTAGTTAGTATATCCTTACGGTGACAACCACAGGAAGAAAGTGTGTTACCCCCATCCTCGAGAGGAGGGAACTGAGGAGGCAAGACCGAGTGGCTTGGCTCAGTGTGCCACAGAGCTGGGCTTAGGAAACAGGTAGGTCTTTGGCTTAGAAACAGTTCTGAGAGCTTACAGAGAGTTATTCAGGGTTTGAACTGGTCTTTCTGAGTCTTACGTTTTCTCATGTATATACTTATCATTGTGTTCTCATCAGTATTTTAAAAACCTATAAATGTTGCTACTCCTGTGCCATCGTTTATAGTCTTTATCAGCTTCCTCTCTTATTCAGGCAGTATACTATATTAATAAATTTTGGGGATGCAAGTAATAATTGTACTTAAATCATTACTCCAAATGTAAATTTGGGAGCTCTTTATAAAGTCAGAACTGATTGTCTCATTAAAATTGAAACTAATTCTTTTAAAAGTTTAGCAGGAAAAATATTTAAAACAGGAATGTAGAGCCCATTGCTTTGCTTTTTCAAACAAAAGTTATTCTGTTTTTCTCCATAGTGGTTGATTTAGTCTGATAATATTTCCAGAGGAATAATGCTTCTAAAGAAAATGGTAGCTTTGACCTTTCAATTGATGATTCTTTTGGGATATTCCTCATGTACATTTAAAGTTGTTCTGTAGGAAAACTGAAAGAGTAGTTAAATATTTTCAATAAGTACAAAAATGTTAGATGCCCTTTTTGAGGAGTGTGGTGGGTTTTGCATAACCAACTAAATAGCTTTTATTTGCATACTTGGATAATGATATATTGGTATCTTGAACACTGTTAAAACACAATAGCCAATATATTAATTCAGTCTAAAGAAGACACTTACTCATACTTTATGACGTTTAACTGGTAAATTTATAGCTAATTTTCTATGTAAAGAATTGCTTTGGCCTGTTTAAGTATTTATGCACAAAAGACATTTATTTTCCTCTCTTTAGCAATACCCCAAGTAAATACTTTATAAATACAAATTATCCAATTCTGTATTATTCCTTTTTGTGAATGCACTTAAAATGTGTCACCTATGAGATGTGTAGCTGACCTGTATATATCATGTGAAGCTCATTTTATAGAACTTGCAGAGGTTGCATATATAATCAGCATTCTGTTATAACATTTTCTATGGAGATTTGTAATCAGTAGTACCATGAAATGCATTATATATTTCTTGAAACTAGGCAGAGTAAGAAAAGTTTAAATTGGAACTGTCAAGTCTTTGGTAGAAATATAGTTTCAGAGTCTAATTAGTATCATTAACGTACACACACGGGGCTCTGAAGAGCTCTGCAGCCACTGTCTGTTGTCGTCACCCGATTGTTTCCCAGGTGATATGCTCCTCTGATTCCATCTCTTTCTTGCCTGAAAAGCGAGCCAGCCAAGGGGCTGATTTTACTGTCTTTTTTCAATTATTACAATCACACAACCATAAAAACTAACATTTCAATGATAACAATGTCTCAAAAATGAGTTACTAAATTGCCGTGTTCAATTATTACCTGGTGTAAGACATTCAAATTGCTTTACTCTCCCTTAAAATTAGTAAGGATGGTGTAGAAAGAACAAAAAGCAGTATTATAGATTTTGTTTACCCCTTTGTTAAAAGAGTAAACATCAGGAAGTTGTGTCCATTGGGAAGGAGATGATTAAATGTATGTGGGGTCTTGGGGAAACCAGAGGACCCGTCAGCTGAAATCGCAGACCACTGGCCTCCTCCTCGCATTTGTGAGCTGCTGCCTTCACAGGGTTTCAGTATTACTTGACCGCTCTTTGATGTCAGCTTGGGTTCAAGTTGTAGTCTGATGGGTACTTGTAAAAACAGATTTAAATTAATGAATGAAGTTTGGGGTCTGATACAAAGCACTACAAAACCTGCTACCATGTATTAGAAGAAATCTGAAAGACTTCTAGGATAGAAAAAAATGTCTTCCTTGAAATCATTAGGGAGAACCCACATTTTTCATTAGAAAAAAAATCAACACTTTTCTTCAACAATACTTCTTGGTAAGAATCTTTCTAAATAGAGCATTTTTCTTCAGAACAACTCAGAGGACTGATTTTTACATTTTCTTAAGAGAATTTAATGGAAACGGAAGAAATAATCAAGGGTAGAGTTTTTTGTTTATTCTTGTTCCTCTCTGGGTTTTTGGTTTAGAAGAATTATGACTTTGGGGGGTTAGAGACTTTCAGGTGAATTGGGATGGTCCGATCATATATATTTAATGTGCTAGTGGGTACAGGTGGGAATATAAAGACAACAGTTACAAAGTATCCAATGCACAGGTTTCCAGATGATATCACATTAGAACAAGGGCCCATGGAAATCACTGACTCACCCACTGACTGTGCTGATGGCACAGCTGAAGTGCCAGTTCAGTGGTGATAATTTATGAGAGAGGGGTAGAGTACACTATGCATCAAAGACCTTCATGTGGTCTGTGTCACCAACAGGAAGATCACATGGGTCCAGAACCAAGGATGCAGTTCAACTTGGCCCTGCTTACCATTACTTCCAGTGATCCACTGAGGGAATTGTGCTCCCAGTTCCCACAGCCCCAGGCTATGGATGTTCAGAGTGCTGGTTCTTACAGACAGAATATTTCCACTGGAAGATACAGCAAGTTTCCCATTGAATTATAAGCTTCTTTTGCCTCCTTGTGCCAGGGGGCCAGCTAACAAGGTGAGTCGCCTTCCTAGAAGGCGTAATTGGCCATGGTTGCCAGGAGGAGGAAGGACTGTTGTTACACAAGAGAGAGGACATGTACGGTGTCCGGGAGGTCCACTCGGGTGCCCTTTCGTAATTCCTTGCTCAGTGTTGATGGTTAATAGATAAGTGCAGCAGCCAGGGCCTGAGAAGTGCATGGTCACCCTGGGGCTTAGCTTCTTGGGGGTGAGAGTCTTGAGCCACCGAGGGCAGCTAAAGTGTTACCTGAAAATAAGCGGAGTCTAGAATGGAGAGTGAAGAGAGGAGGTGAATATTGATTGCAGCCCTGAGACCAGCAGTAGTGAAGAGGATTACACTTTAAATAACCGACCTTCTTCTTTTTCATCTTCTCAAAGAAGAGATGCCCCCCAAAATCCTGAAGGAACTGCTTCCCAAGCTGACAGGAAGCAGCAGATATGAATGGTACGAGGCACAGACTGCAGTGAACATGAGGAGATACCACCTAGGTTACTCTCAGAGGACTGGTGCCCCAGTTACGGCAGACAGCCTCCAGCGGTCAACTTCTGAAGGATTTGCCTCAGCTGCAGAGTTGCCTTTCCCAAAGGCACGCCCATCCAAGTGTCTGGCCTGGCCCTGAGCGCGTCTACCTAGGGCCGGCAGGTAGTGTGTGGGCTCTTGACTTCATGTAGGAAAAACTTTACAACATGAATCCATAAAGATGAGGGTAATAAACCATAAAGTTTTATGCTTATTAAAACTGGGTACAGTAAATCCAGGAAGGGCTTAGTGTAGAAGCAGCAATGGGAGAGCCTAGGGTGGGCTGCCTTAGCTCACTGAGAAGTCAGAGAAAAGGGGGCCTTGGGGACAGGTTCAGGGGATCAGCCTGGGACAAGCTGCCACTGCCCATTGCTCTCCTGGTAGCAAGTCTCCAGGGACTCTTACAGTTTAGGAGTGCCTGCCCATGGGGGGGAGAAGAAATGGGAGGAGAGGGAAAGGAATGTCATGGGCTGCTCCCCAGAGGGAGAGCACTCTGGGTCCTTTATCTTGAGGCCTTTATTTCTTTCTTGTCAGCCCTCAGAATCTTAGGGGAGGCATCATGGGAGGGTTTCAGCAGAGTATTTATCACTCTCCTGGTGGGCCCTTTCAGGGTCTTGGTGTCCATTGACTGGTCAGTGCCGGGCAGGGGGTCCTTGGTCATTGCAGTTGGTCCTGGCCTTGCCCAACTGGTTCTGCTGTTTTTCTGACCTGAAGCTGAAATACAACTGAGGCCTAGATGTTATCTCTAGGGAGATGGCCTTCTGTATCTGGCTGTAAATTGTTTGGCCAGTTTGTTCAGCTGTCTGTCTCAGTTCCCCTGTTCCACTTGTCCTGGCTTACAGGCCTGTCTCACAAGGACTGGTCAAGGCAAGGGGATAAAGGTCCAGCCATTTCCCCCTGAAACCAGACAAGTCTGCTGGACTGTATATGCTGCTGTGCTTCTTGCTGGGTTAGCTAGGGCTTCTTGTGCCCTCATCGAAATCTGCCTTCTCCATCTGCTCAATTCTGCTTCCTGTCCCTCCTATCCCCAGGTGTTCATCCCTGATAAGGATCCTGCATGCCGAACTCCATCTCAACATCTGTCTCTGGATACCCAAACCTGCAACAACTGATGTCACCAGTGGCATTTAGCACATCAAAAATGGTTTTTAAAATCTCCAGTGAGGATCTTGATTTCAAAAGGCACATGATTATCACGCTCTCGATATGGACTCTCCAAACTTCCATTAAAATAACCATGCATTTATAGCAAAGAATTAAAATGCACAGCATTGATGATCACACTCTTGTCATGATTTTACTGACTGTGAGGCCAGTGAAATTGGATTAAAATATTAAGTTGGTATAATTCAAAACCCAGCACCATTTTCTCAGAATAGGCACGGCAGGTTGTTCATGCAACTGATGTCACTAGTACAGTCCTGGCGCAGCTCTACAGCTCACACATTTCAGCCAATTTTTCATGCTTACTAGGTTAGGCAAATTACTAAAACAAGTACCTTTCTATGCTGTACCTTGCTGAACAGGATGGCTAGGACCTACTGCAGAACTTAGGGGAGGTACGTGGCATGGGTCGTTGGGTCCTGGTAGAGGTTTATTGAGGGGGGGTGAGGGATACTGTCTCCATTCCCTTTGATGATGCAATAAATGTCCTTGATCTCAGGCATGGACAAATGCACAGACTCATATTTATGTGACTTTGAAGTTTGTCTATGACTCTGCCAGCCAAATGAATAGTGCAATAAGAAATTATCTATTAGATGCTATTTGCCATTTGACTGTTTCTACTCATTTTTCCTGGATTCAAATCCTGACTCTGCTGTTTACTTTTGACATGAACTTGGGCAGGTCACCTAACCTGCCTCAGTTTCCACAGCTGTAAAATAGGGGTGAATATAATTCCAGCTTCAAGGGAGGTTGTAAGAATAAATAAGCAATTCATTTAGAGACCTTAATACACCTTGAGCTCCCAAGCTCCCAAGCGTGTTAGGTGCTGTGTAGCTTATGGTGGGGTTAAGAAGCCTGCTGTTATTCCTTTCTTCCTGTGAAGAGTAAAATACTTTTTATTTTTTGTATATGACCATTTGTAGAGAAAAGGCAATTTTATTTTTTATTTTTAAAATATATTGTACTGGTTATGTTATTACTGTTGTCCCATTCCCCCCCACCCCCACACCCCCCACCCACTTGCCTTACCACCCTCCCCTTAGTTCATGTCCATGGGTCATACATATAAGTTCTTTGGCTTCTCTATTTTCTATACTATTTTTAACCACACCCTGTCTATTTTGTATTGACCATTTATGCTTCTGGTTCCCTGTACCTTTTCCACCATTCTCCTCCCTCCCACTCCCTGCTGATAACCCTCCATATGATCCCCATTTCTGTGATTCTATTCCTGTTCTAGTTGTTTGCTTAGTTTATTTTTGTTTTTATTTTACTTTGTTTTAGGTTCAGTTGTTGGTAGTTGTGAGTTTGTTGTCATTTTACTATTCATATTTTTGATCATCTTCTTTTTCTTAGACAAGTCCCTTTAACATTTCATATAATAAGGGCTTAGTGATGATGAACTCCTTTAACTTGACTTTATCTGGGAAGCACTTTATCTGCCCTTCCATTCTAAATGATAGCTTTGCTGGACAAAGTAATCTTGGACACAGGTCCTTGCTTTGCATGACTTCAAATACTTATTTCCATCCCCTTCTTGCCTGCAAGGTTTCTTTTGAGAAGTCAGCTGCTAGTCTTATGGGAACTCCTTTGTAGGTAACTCTCCTTTTGTCTTGCTACTTTTAAGATTCTCTCCTTATCTTTAATCTTTGGTAATTTAAATTATGGGTAATGATGATGGTGTGTGCTTCCTTGAGTCCAGCTTCTTTGGGACTCTCTGAGCTTCCTGGACTTCCTGGAAGTCTATTTCTTTTGCCAGAGTGGGGAGGTTCTCCTTCATTACTTTTTCAAATAACTTTTCAATTTCTCACTCTTCCCCTTCTCCTCCTGGTACCCCTATGATTTGGATATTAGAACTTTTAAAGTTGTCCTGGGGGTTCCTAAGCCTCTCCTCATTTTTTTTTGAACTCTTATTTCTTCATTTTGTTCTGCTTGAATGTTTATTTTTTCCTTCTGCTCCAAATCGTTGATTTGAGTCCTAGTTTCTATTTCATCCCTGTTGGTTCCCTGTACATTTCTCTTCATTTCATTTTTCAGAGCCTTCACTTTTTCCTTGATTTTTGACCATACTCAACCATTTCTGTGAGCATCCTGAATGCCAGTGTTTTGAACTCTGCATCTGATATTGGCTACCTCTTCATTGCTTAGTTCTATTTTTGGAGCTTTGATCTGTTCTTTTATTAGGGCCTTTTTTTTTTTTTGTCTCTGAGCAGCCATTATGTTGTAAGGGGTGGAGCCTTAGGTGTTCAACAGGGCTGGGCAACCCACTTCCCTGCATTGTGGCACTGTATGTGCAGGAGGGATGAGAGAGGGAACAGTGCTGCTTGCTGAGCTCCTGGCCCAAATTCAGTTATTTCTTCCACTACCCATAAGCAAATTGGACCCTTCTGGTGCTGATTCCCAGGTGGGTGGTTTGTGTATGTTCTGGGACCCTGTGGGTCTCTCAATGAACTCTCATGTGAGGCTGGTAGTTTCCCTCACTGCCACAACCCCCAAAGGTTTTTTCAGTCAGAGGTTTGAGGCTCTATTTCCCTGTGCCAGGGAAAAGGCTATTTTAAATTCCATGCTTCACTGCAATGTTCTTTTATTCAGGACAGTATAGTAAATAAGACTTACCTTCCCACAGACAGTGTCAAGCAGATTCTGAGAGATTGCACGTGCAATGCTGTGAATACCAGAAAGTCCAGATTTATTGGACTCCACTTTCTGTTATGCAAGTTCAATAATTTTTCGTAGTGACCTTGCAGGTCTCTTGAAATCAAACTGAAGGTAGGAATTAACTGTTTACTAAGTCCTCAAAGATAACATGAAACTGTATAGTGGCTTGTATATTTAATACAACCTCTAAGAAAAAGAATTCCTTCCTTAAACTTGTCTTTGAGATAATGCGGAATATTAGTTATTAATATATAGAAGATGTTTTGATTAAAGAAAATCAGGTAGAATTCATTTGGTAAATAGAAAGAAACAGAGATTAGTTATATTATAAAGTAATATAATATGTTATAAACTTAATTATTTATTTGGTTATCTTCCCCCCTGAAATGGTTTGTATGGGCCAGTTTAATAAAATTTAAAAACAAGTAAAGGTTTTCAAAGTCTTCAAAATTATCCATGAGAAACAAATGGCCGTGAATAATACATTCACATTTACCTCCAGAGAAAAATGGAGGAGATAAAATTGTTACAATTGGATTTTCTCCAAATCATGTCGGTGTACCTGCTTTTGCAAACCTGTTCATGGGTAATTAATCATAACCTAAGAATTGCATCTCATCTGAAAACCAGAAGATCCTCCTCAGGACACAGCCCAAATGAATTCCAAATGGCATAGAATGTTTAGTTTTCAATTCTCCACGTGCTTATTATTGACCCATCTCTGAACATGTCCAAAAATAAACTCCATTTCCCCAAACTGTGAATATTATTTCACCCTGGAACATTTTTCCTCTCAACCACACTAGCACAAGCACGCTCTCTTCAAATGTTCCCAGCAGATCTCCTGGGACATGAAGCATCAGAAGCAGGACAAACCTCCCATTGTGTCCTGACATTAATAGTCTGCCTGCCAAGAGCCGTGGGGGGATCATAGCTAGAGGACACCCATTCCTGCCTTCCAAGATCCCAAGAGAGGCCCTAGTGCTTTCTGCAGAGTTGAGCCTGCTCATTAGTTTCTGGAAGGACCTAATTTTTATCTAATTCTAGAGACAAAAACAACATCCAGGTTCTGGGGGATTTGGTTACTACCTTTATTCCATACCTCTCATGGCGGTGGGGACTGGGTGGGTGCAGATATTTTAACTTTCTATTACAAGCTGTATGTCCTATAAAGCAGTGGCTTCCCCCCCACCCCAAATATATTTTGTACATTTTTAAAAGTCACATATTTTAAGCTTGCCTCCAATTTTCGTGTGAGAAGGTGCCTATACTCTTAAGAATGAATATAAAATAAATTACACAGAACATTAAGTATATGTTTTGGAGAGACGTATATTTTATAGTAAGAACATAGTTTAGTATTATTATCTTAGAACTTCTAGAACATTCTCTAGCTAATTTCATAAACACAAAATATTTTACAATCCTCTTAATAATTTGACAAATCGCTTATCCTATGCATTTTGTACTTGTGCAAACAGCATGTAGAACTGTAACAGGGTGCAGCCAAGGGGGAGCCCAAATGCGGATTTGTAATGGGGTCCAGAACTTGGTGTCCAGGAAATATTAGAAAAAAATACATATATAGGATGTCCTCACCCCCACAAGCCTGAGCTGGGGGATGGGACTCATGGAGCAGGGCCATTGAGAGTTGTTTTGAATAGCAACACTTTTGCAGATAACCTCTAGAATGGTCATTTAACATATCTATAACCTTTAACTGATTTTATAGATATGTTAAATAGCTGTGGTCAATGCTTTCAGCCAGATCAATGGGAATGACTTCAACCCATGATGTAACTGGGAGGCAACTCCCCTTGGTTACAGAACCTGCGTAAGAGCTTGGAGATGATTGGCTCCACTCCACAGGGCCATACCTGCCCGGCCTTACTATGGCAGCCCAGTAAAGTTGGAAGAATTTGGGAATGCTAGCAGCTGTGGCCAATTGTAGGAAGAGTTGGAAATGGCACAGCAGAGGAAGATTGGCGCTGGCATTTAAACCCAGGCGTGGTAGCCAGGTGGGATGTTTTTGGGACTGCACGGCTTGGGCAGAGAAGAACCATGGACTTCTATTTCTTTTTCTGAGATATGGTACCCTAGACTGGTCAGAGGGGGAAGAAAGGATTGTGCATTTGTGGGTATTCTAAAGGACTTTGGGATCTCAATGAAGACATTAAGTCATTACTCTTAAGTTTATATAACTCTTTAAATAAATAATCCTTTTCCTTTTCATCAATCTCTGGCATTGAGAGACGTCTTCCCCTGGCAGCAGGCAAGATGAACCTAGTACAGGGTGGAGGACCCCCAGAGCACAAGGGTGGGTCCATTCGGTAATAGTTTATCATTTGCACCACCTCCCCCCAGGTCTGTTCTGTAACAGAATGAAAAACAGAAGTGTGCCTTTGAGCTTTCTCCTTGAGGTTTATTCCACAATGCAGGGACATCTCAGAGTGTCACATTTCCCTACAGATCATCACAAACTCCCCCTACAGATCCACTGGGGAAGCAGAGATGAGAGAAAATGCCAATATTGCACAGTTGCGATTAAATATTATCTTCACCGGAGCCTGTAAACTAAACATGCTGAGGTCTCTGGCTGTTCTGAGTGTATCGTTGGCAGCTGAAATTTGCACGATGCTTTGGTTCAGGTCTCTTGGTAAACAAGAAGTAGGTATGTGGGGTGGCTTTGCCACTCTGATTCATAAGGAGGCAGTGAGACCAGAAAACACCTAGCCCTGCAGTTTGAGAAGTGATGAAATGCTCTTACTGCAGACAAGACTGTGGATTTATGGAATATGCTTTCTGTGCTCAGCATATTGCCACAGAATGTGCAAAACAGTGAAGGAGATTTCTTCTATCAAGTCCAGAGGAATGGAAGTGACTTCTCCTCTCTGGTTTGTAGCCTAACTTTTATGTCAGACCAGATTTTAGCCTGGGGTGTTTTACAACAAATGTCCCTTTAGTGTGAGAATGACAATAGTACTTTTTCCATGCCCCAAGTCAATGTTGTTCGCCCCCATGCCCATCCAGTGAGGCATTGCACTGTTGTGCTCAGTCTTACTGAAATGAGCCTTAAAATCCTCAGCTGTGTTGCTAATATGGCTCAAGATATTGATTCCCTAGGTTTGGACTCTGAGTGGCTTTTTATGAAAAGCATCAACTCAGCTATTCAACTCAGCGGAACTACTTTACATGCTCAGAATGTGTTGCTTTTACTGCTGAGTAGTGAAAAATCAAAGAGGATCCTTTAGTCATTGGAAGTCTATTCAGACTACTGTTGAGGTTTTAGTTCTTTTTGGCAGAGCTGGGAAAATAAAAAGAAAAAATGAATGCTTTCATCATTATAGGGTCCTGCCCCATGCTTCCCTCCACACACAAGAGTATGAGATATCTTGTGAAGAGACTTCCCCATATGATTTTATTACAAGCTTTCAGAGATAGTGTTCCCAAATCTTTATCTGAGTCTCTGACCATATCATTCACCACCACTCTCTTCTGTCGATAGCCAGCTCAGCCCTGAAGATAAACTGTTGTGACTTTCTTTTTTTGTATATATTTATTTTATCCTCACCTCAGGACATGCTCATCGATTTTAGAGAAGGTGAGGGAGGAGCGAGGGAAGGAAACATCTAAGTGAGAGAGAAGCATTATCGGTTGCTTCTTGTATGTTCCCTGACCAGTAATTGAACCTGTGGCCTCTCAGTTTACAGGATGATGCCCCAACCAACTGAGCCACACTGGCAATGCGTGACTTTCTTTGACTGTGTCTTTTTGATAATTCAAAAATGGCTGATTAATCAAGGTGCAGAGATCTTGATAGGCTGACTTAAAAATGTAAACTAAAAAACCCAAACCATTTACTTCTGGAATAAATTCCTTGGGGCCAGAGATGGATGGCATTAATGAGAGTCAGTAATAATTCCTTGTGTACCAGGGGCTCAATAAGCATCTTTATCATCTACATCATGATCAAACTCTTAAGTCCTAGTCTTGAGGCCCATGGTATCCTCTGAGAAGCCAGTACCATTACCGTTCTTTGGGATCCAAGTGAGGGCAATAAATTCCTCTAAATCGTTGAGTTTATTGTGGCCCTAGACAATGTAACTGACTAAATGACATCAGGGGCTCTGGGAATTCACTTGCTCCACGTGGCTTAGCACTGGCTTTAGATCCTTGGTGACTTACCAATAATGTAAATAAAGTGTTGGAGAGGATCATTTGCTATTTTTTAAAAACTATTCAGGAATAGAGTTTTTTAAAAAAGATTTTATTTATTTATTTCTAGAGAGACGGGAAGGGAAAGACAAAAAGAGGGAAAGAAGCATTGACAACGTGTGAGACCACGTGCCCTGACTGGGAATCAAACCTGTAACCTTTAGGTTTGTAGACTGGTACTCAATCCACTGAGCCACACCAGCCACGGCCCTTGTTTGCTATTTCTTATTCTGAGGATTGCTTGCTTCAATGCCAAAAGGTTTCCCACTCATAGCTCTCTACATGAAGTTCAGAAAAGTGTAACCTCTATAATATGTGTACATTTCAAAACCTAAATGAAGAAAGTGCTGCGCCTCCACGTTCAGACTTTGCCATCGGGCCAGATGGCACAGCCTGGCATAGTCCTGCGCGCACCTTAAATTTCTCTGGAACAAAGCAGATTCTCCAAAATTAGGATAATTGTTTTTAACTCACTTAAATATTATATGACGTCTGTGCTATAGTAATCTACTTTGCTGCACTTCACATATTGGCAGCAGAGTATGAGGTACAATCACAAATGCTAGCAGTTAGATGCTATTCTCTCCATTTATAGAGAGACAGGACTCTTAAACTTTATGCTGAATCTGTGCTGTCTGATGCTACCAAGCACTTGAAATGATAAATATGGCTAGTCCAAGTTCAAATGTACTATACACACTGGATTCAAAGACTTAGTATAAAAATACATAAAAATTATATGAATAATTTTACATATGGATTAGATGTTGAAATGATAATATCTTTCTACAGTGGGTTAAATAAAACATATTATTAATTTTACTTTTTTCTTTTTACAGAGTGACTACCTGAATAATTTAAAGTATGCATATGCCTCTTATTATATTTCCAAAGGACAGAGCTGTACTGATCTGTATTCCTTTTTAAAACATCTTCAACTTTTACAAATAAACATTGTTTTGGACCTGAGAAATTCTTTTCTTCCCTTTAAAATGAAACAAAACAAAACATCCTGTGATTTAAAATAAAAGAAAGAGTGTTAGCTTGGTTTTACAAATTTCAAGTGTGTATTTACAAATTATAAATACATTTATAAGGCAAGAATGAAAAATAACTTTGCATTTTAGCTTTCCTCTTTTAAGATGTTAGTATAATTACTTTCTGTTGCCTTGATTTTCTTCAAGTGTCCTCAGTTTGTTTATTTATTTATCTTGGCAGACAAAGTACAGGGGTAGGGGAAGAGGTCTTTGACCTCAGTACAATGTTTTTTCTCTTTCAAGGTGTCTTTTGCAATCCACTCACTCAGTTAAAAAACATGCACAATCACATGAAGCTTCTCTGAATTGGTGGCAAAACAAGAGGGGAGACATAGCAGATAGCTACAGCTCTACAGCAAATATTTAAAGTCTGCATGTCTCAACTTTTAGAAGCATGAAATTCAGAATATTACATGTTTCTTAACACATTGTTCAGTAGCATCTCTGGTGAATATCATCGCATGTGTGTAACAGCTGAAAACAGAGTTCTGATATTAAGTCACAGGACAACCTCCAGTGTTCTACACCCTTCAGTCCTCTCCCTGGTGGCCCTTCCTTGCAGTCAACAGTGGTTTTGCACCTCAGGATTGAATTGAAACCACCATTTCCAGGTGTCTGAGAAAGGCAACTTCAAAAACTGCTGCAAATATTTCAGACCAGAAGTTCTGCTAGGTTAAAAAAAATAACCATAATCCTAACCCCTTGCTGATACCACTGAGAGGCGATAAAAATCAGTGGGACGCATTAATTCATTTCTGAGTTGTATGCTCTGTCTTTAGAAATAGCTTTAATCTGATTCTTAGAGAAAAAGACACCCCCAGGGGAAGGCACATTGGAAAAGCATTGCTCTCCAGATTCTAGGCCAGGCTTGCACCTCTCTTCTAGTCATCGCTTTTAATGTGTGAAGAATTTGGGTTGCTTTATTCCCATGATGCATTTTTTTGTATATTGTTTTTTTGTTGTTGATCAAGTGATTTGATCCTGTTCCAAATTCAGCTACAGAACCTGAATCCAATACCTCAATGACAAATTCCACAATAGCTCACAGGCTCCTTACCAATAAGTGATGTGGTGAGGCAACTAAACTGCTCTCAACACAAACCAACAAAAGCAAGGGCCCACCATCATGGGTTGGTACAAAGGCCTAGATTGCTAGGTGACTTTGTAAGTCTATTCCTAATAATTATCTCCTTACTAAGTCGGAAAAATCATGTATAATAAGTCATTAAGTTAAATCTCCTCATTGAAGATACTCTGTGGATGTAATGTCCATCTCTTGTGTATTGCCCTTTTATCACAGGGGAGACTGGGATGATGCCTCTGCTGTTGCAGAAATGACTTTTCCTAAACAACCTAGAGTTTGCATCGACTCTTTGTTTTCTTCATTAATGATGTCTCAGGGAATGATAAAGGCATAATGTTTTCCTATGGTCAGTATACTGTAATCACCATCTTTGCTTTCCATTTGTGTACCAGGAGCACTGCTATCTGTTTTCCTTCTCAAATGTCTGAGGATACAAAACACCATCAGAGGAGGATCCTTGTCTTGGAATTTGGTAGGATGCCTTTGAGTCCTACTGAAGAAAAAGTGTCTTTCACTGAAGGAACTATTTCCAAATATTTGAGTTCTTTAAAATGGCTTCCTCTTTCACCTTGTGTGTTGCCTCTGTGTGTGTTTAATCAAGCAGTGAAGCAAACTTCATCACTGAAATTTAGTAGGGCACACATCCCAGGGATGAATTTACAACAATTTGATGAGGAGAATGCTGATATAAGAAACATGAAATCACAGTGTTATAATGAGTGATATTCACAGTGTAGGTGTGAAGTACCCATCTGGGAGACACATATAGTTTGAAAGACACCGTGATCTATGAAAATCAGGAGCAACTTTAAGCTTCTGTTGCTCACATGAACCAGAGAAAGCTGGTAAATGTGACTGCTGAGTTTCCCACCTCACACCTGTAAGGGCCAACATCTTCAGGCCCATGCAAATCTGCTGCTCTTGCTTACCCCACTCTAGGGGATCCCACCAGAAAGCACCAATTTTAAATATTCACCAGAATGGCTCTAACAATGCCCTCAACCTAGGGAATCAGCGAGTTCTCTTGGGACCAAGGTCCTGGACATTTTTTCTTCTCTGTGTAGTTTCTCTTCTCTCCTAATGTGGTACTGAAACAATTTGTGATGAGAATGGAGTTAGACAAAAGGATTTTTTTCAGTATATGCTTTTAGCATTATGATCTAAAGAACATTTACAACTTTTGCAGCAAGAGAATGTATTGCAGTAAACAAATTAGGACAATTAAATTATAAGCCCTTACATCACAGTGAGTACATATTAAAGTGATTCCATACAGGTATACTAGTTATAACACTTTCTTCATTCCTTTCCAAATATATTTTTTGAGTTTTAAAGCAAAATGAAAGAAAAATATTTTTGAGACTATCCAAACTATCACTATCAGGTCATAATTGTATGTCTTAATAACTTTATTTAAAGATGAAATTATCTCTTCTCATTGAGGTAATGAGTATTAGGCTATCAAAAAGGTAAATTAAATAAAAAGGTGGATGATCATCTTTACCTTCATCATACTTCTAAAGAGTGTTTTCTTAATAGTAAAGCACTGATACATGTAGAGGGAATGTAGTTAAAAGAGTGGGGGATGAATCCTGGTTACTGAGGTTCAAATCCCCACTCTAGCACTTCCTTGCAGGGCATGCAATCTCTCCGTGCTGATCCATACAGTTGTTGTGAAGACTGAGTGTGTTAATAGATTTTTCTAAGCTTAGAACAGTGTGTGGTAAATGTAAAAACCCTCAGAATATATTAGCTGTGGCTATTTGTAAACCAACGGTAAAGTGAAAACATTTGGAAAGTTCTTAAAACTTAATGTCAGCCCATCTGTTAAAATCAGATACTAACGTATCTGCAGTGTCACGGGCTCCTTTGTTTCTACTGGAAAGTGCTAAGCAAATACCTATCTGCGCATATGCAAAGCAGAGGATTCAGATAAATATTTGGACAAATCAGAAAGAATTGGGAGGTTATATTACCCCATTATTTAAATATGGAACATATTGATTATTAAATTGGGGACCTAATGAACATCAATGTTCTAGAACGTGTAGAGAATATAATTGTAATATTTTATTTCTGAAAATTCATTTTTCTTTCTCTATCTCTGATCAAACACTAAGAAAATAATTTGCCTGAGATATAATAATAACAAATGGAAGACAAAAACTTCCATTGATTAATTCGAAACAACAAAAAAAAATATGAAGTGAAAATATTAAAGTGAAATGGTAAAAGCTCTCCACTCTCCAATATAAGAGTCTCCAAATCCCAGTTTAATTTTTCCTGTCATGTAAAATATCCTGCAGGAATAAAAAGAGGAAATTCTAGTCTCTGTTTTTGTTTACAAATTTTATATTGCACTAAAATGTCATCAATTAAATCACTGGTCAACTAAATCACTATCTCCAAAGCAAATATATATGGTATTTGCTTTAAATTCAACAAAGCTTAAGGCTTAAAATTATGAACTGCATATGTAATTAATATAAAATAGTAATTTATCACACTTTATAAACAAGATGGCTAGGAAATGACTTTTTATGAAAGAAAATTTTCCATTAAAAGCAAAACACATTTTCTAAGTAATATAGAAAATGCCCTGTTTACTGAGAAAATTTTTAATAGTAAGTCATTAAGCATTTCATAGTTTAGTATTGTTTATGAAAAACAATACTTTAGATTAGATTTTTCAAGATTTGGAATGATGTAAAGTATATGATTGTCTAACCACTATACTGTACACCTGAAACTAAGACAAAATGATATTGAATGTAAACTGTAACTGAAAAAAAATTAAGTTTAAAAATAAATAAATAGAATTGTCTCATGTATCCAAACAGGAAGAGGGGGATGAAACTAAGAGCACAAACGCAGGTTTATTTTTGAGGCTACTTAAATCGTCATGGCTTCCTATGACAAATTGTAACTAGACCTCCGTCTCCGCCCCTGGCCCCATGCAGCTTCACAATTCTGTGGTGTGAAAGGAAGAAACATTTTCCTGTCAGCTTTCCTCTTATACTCCCAGCTACTCCCACCTCCAGCCCACCTTCCATATTGCCTCATCGTCAATAGTCTTGCTTTGCAAGACTCCAGTCCTACTGACCAAATCTACTTTTTGTGAGTGTTAAACATTTCTTAAACAATACTAAAAACAAACAATAAATGTTCATCAGAATTCTATTTGGGAAACCTCTTTCTTCTGTATTTTGCTTCTGCACAGCCCAGTTCTAATGTTGGGTGGATTTTGTCCGTCCTCCTGTGTGTGATGAACAGGGTTTTCTGGAATGATCTCTCCAAGTTTCTGCACCTGGGTTTATGCCTTCCTCTGGTTTCCAGCCTTCAGGTGCTTTTTATCTTTTAGAATGTTTGGATTGAATCTCCAGTTTTCTGGCAACAAACTGAATTTTTCTATCTTTACTATTTTTCAGTTTATCTCACTTATTTTTCTTGCCTTCTGGTCTGCTTAACCCATCACCAGTAGAGAGTTTTATCTTTGTGGCATAACTCCCACAGCAACATCGTCCTTTGACTCAGACTAGAATGTTCATGCTCTGGGCTCCATGATTCAGAGGGCCTCTCTTTGGTCCTCTTCTGGAAATGACCCTTCCCATCGGGGGAGGCTTCTGTGGGAGAAAGGGAACATGCCAACTCAAATCCTGTGCCCCCTTCTAGAACTTCTAAAATCACTTTCAGATACCTAGGACCCTGGAATGTCCTGCTGAAGCCCACTTCTCAGGTCTCCACAGACCTTTTCACTGAGACCATGCTCCCAAGGTGGATATAACCTACCGCGTGTGGCCACAGTTAGCAGGGCGTGTGGACAGTTGGATGAGATATCCACAGGCAAGCGCAGGCGGCCCCTTGTGTGAGGATGCAGTCAGAGTGGGTGGAGGAGAGGTGCAGGGCTTCAGGCTGTCTGGGCCTTCCCACAGGCGCACAGCTCACTGCATGAATCCAGGGGCCCTGAATTGCAAGTCTGCCCTGGCCTTCCAAGCCGTGATGGAATACTTGTCAAAAAAGAAGGCTAGAATAAATTTCATTTAACAATTTATAATGTTGATTTAGACCTTTTAAATATTTAACCATATGGTATCTGGTCCTCCTGTGTCTGCCAAAGTCTGTTTTACATTCCTATTTTCTCTATTATTTTATAGATCTCCCTTTAAAAAAGTAACCTTTTCCTTTCTCTGCTTTTCTCTGGACTCTATCACAATAGTCCCAAATGCCACTTTTTCCCCCCTTTCTCTTAGGTCTTATTGTAATGCTCCTTCCATCTTCCTTGTTCTAGAAGCAGTTTCTGATAAATGACATACACCCAGCCAGGCCTGCAGCCCTGAGTCAGTCAGCTGTTTCATATAAATGGAGAAACTCCAGGTTGGATGACAAACATTACCCTTTCCATCAGTTTTTCCAGGTTTTTTATGATAACTCACATACACCTCCTCCTTTGGGTTCCTGAAGAAATTATACAAAATTGTTGGTAGTCAGAATGTGAAACTAAACAGTGATATCATTATATTTTCTGACCGTGGCAATGCCAATCTTTCTGCTGTGGATAACAACCATTATTTATAAACTTAAGGCATATCAAGTACAAATGCTCTATGAGCTGCATAAATAAATAATTTGCTTTTGCTTTTAAAAAAATTTGGCCTTCTTTTCCTTCTTTCACAATTTAATTGCACAATTCACATTTCAACCAGTTTTCCCTGGGACTATCAGCATCCAATGCATAGTATTTTAAAATCATATTTTACAACACAACCCTTCAATTTTTAAAGCAGATAAAATTCATCTTGGTGTGATTGTCATAAAATCACCAATAGACAGCCAATTTTCCCTCATATTTTTCCCAGAATATCATAGATATCCATATCTCTAAACCTGTCATATATTTGGTTGGAAACAGGGATTTACATTTCTATGAGGCCATTATTTGTGTTTTTTCTAGTTCTAGGCCCACATCTCCAGTAGTTTTGGATCCGGGGTGCTGGGATACCACAGGACTGACCGACAGTACCTTAGGAGAATTTATTGATGTTATGGCTTCCCCAGCACCAGAAATGGTGACAGTTTGTACAAATGGGAGGTGAAGACCTAGGCTTATTCAAACCTAACCTCTTTTTCCTTAGTCAGCACCTCCAGTTCACTTCGGGCCTTTCATTTTCACCCCTGTCATGTCTACTTCACCCCTGAATGGGTATGTTTGTCCCTTCCTGTCTTCTCCTTTTGAACTATTAACAGCTGATGACATTTAGTTCAATGTCTTAACACTAATGGTGTCTTGTGGGGTCTCCCTTACATCTCACAGCCTTTGATCAGTAGAGTAAGTGAGAAACTTCCACAGGCACCAAAAAAAGGCAAAGTATTCTAAAATGGGGGGCAGGTACAGATGAGCTATGTGTTAAGAGGATGAATTATTCTGGACAACAGTAAGAAGGAAAATTAACTGAGCAGATATTTTAAACACTTGCCTCAGGCCATTTAAGTTAGGAGTCCCATGTTTTTTAAATTTAACTATAATTCACATACCATAACATTCACCCCACCAAGTGTACACTTCTGTGATTTTTTTAGTGTATTCACAAATTTGTGCATAACCACCACTATCTAATTCCAGAACATTTTCATGATTTCCAAAATAAACTCATTAGTAGTCACTCCCTCAGCCCTTGGCAACTGTAAAATCTCCATTCTGTCTCTGTGGATGTGCTTATTCTGTACATTGTATATGAATGGAATCATCCAATATGTATCTGGCTTCTTTCACTTAGTATAATGTTTTCAAAGTTTGTTCATGTTGTAGCATGAATCAGTACTTCATTCTTTTTTATGGCTGAGTAATATTCCATTATATTTTTATTTGTTTATCCACATTTATCAATTTATTATATGAGACACATTTTGAGTTGCATGGTTATTTCCACTTTTTGGATATTATAAATGATGATTTTTGAAGATTCAGGTGTAGGTGTTTGTGTGAATATACATTTTCAATTCTCTTAGGTATTTACATAGGAATGAAATTATTGGAAAAAATGGGAACATCTACATTTGATCAATTCCTCATATGGTCATATTTTACAAACTATTTTCCAAGGCAGTTGTGCCCTTTTATATTCTCACATATTGACCAACATTTGTTATTTTCTACTTTAAGTATAGTCATTGCAGTAGATGTGACATGTCATCCCATTATTGTTTTGATCATGCATTTTTCTAATGATTAATGATGTTGGTTATCTTTTCATGTACTTATTGGCCATCTGTAAATCTTTGGAGAAATGTCTATTCAGGTCCTTTGTCCATTTTTAAATTGGATGGTCTGTTTACTACTGGATTGTAAAAGTTCTTTATACATTCTAGGTATAAATCCTTTGTTAGACATATGATTTGCAAACCTTTTCTCTCATTCTGTGGATTTTCTTTTTACTTTCTTGACTGTGTCCTTAGAAGCACACATTTTTAAAATTTGATGAAATCCAATTTATCTACTTTTTTTCTTGGTTTCCTGTGGTTTTGATGTCATATATATGAATCCATTGCCTAATTTAAGGTCACAAGGATTTACACTGGTTTTCTTTTAAGAGTTTATAGTTCTGGCTCACACACTTAGGTCTTTGATTTGTGTTGAATTAATTTTTGTATTCATATAGGGTAGGGTTCCAACTTTATGGTTTTGTATGTGGATATCTAATTATACCAGCAAAAATTCCCACATTCAATTCTTTTGGCATCTTTGTTCAGAATAACTCCATCACAGGTGTGTGGGTTTAATTCTGCACTGACAATGTTATTCCACCGATCTAGGTCAGCACCTTATCCCAGAACCATGCTGTCTTGATTAGTGCAGCTTTGTAGTAAGTTCTGAATATGAGAAGTTTGGGCTCTTCAATTTTGTTCTTTTTCAAGATCGTTTTTGCTATTCTGGACAATTTACATTTTTTATTATGAGTTTGAAGAGCAACTTGCCAATTTCTGCAAAACATCCAGCTGAAATTTTGATAGGAATTACATTGACTCTGTAGATGAATTTGGGGAGCATTGTCATTTTAACAATATTAACTCTTCCAAGTGAATGTAAGATGCCTTTCCATTTACTTCTTCTACTGGTTCTTTATTTTTTTTAAAAAATATTTTATTTATTTATTTTTAGAGAGGGGAAGAGCGGGAGAAGGAGAGAGAGAGAAACATCAATGTGTGGTTGCCTCTCATGTGGTCCCCACTGGGGACCTGGTTTGCAACCCAGGCATGTGCCCTGACTGGGAATCGAACCTGCGATGCTTTGGTTTGCAGCCCGCGCTCAATCCACTGAGCTTCGCCAGCCAGGGCCTACTGGTTCTTTAGAACTACTTCTTAGAACTGCTTCTACTTCTTTCAATGATGTTTTGTAGTTTTCAGTATAAAAATGTTTCACTTTTTAAAAAATTAATGTCTAAATATGTTATTTCTTTTGTTTTCTTAATTTTATTTTCAGATTGCTCATTGCTAGTGTATAGAAATATTGATTGTATATTAATCTTATACCCTCCATACCTGATAAACTCATTTAGTCAGTTTAATAGATTTTTTTGTGGGTCCATGGGAATTTTTAAAATACAAAATCAAGTCATCTGGAAATAGATAGTTTTGCTTCTTCCTTTACAAACTGGATACCTTTTATTTCTTTTTCTTGACTAACTTCTCTGGCCAGAATGTCCAGTACAATGTTGAAATAAGTAATGAGAGTAGACATCCTTGTCTCATTTTTGAATTTGGGAAAAACCTTTCAGTCATCACCAATAAGTATGTTAGCCGGGTTAAAAACATTAAATGTCCATTAATAGGTTGAGGAAGTTTTCTTCTATTCTAATTAAGTATTTTTCTCATGAGGAATTTTGGATTTTTGTCAAATGCTTTTGCTGCATCCATTGAGATGATCCTGTGGTTTTTGATCTTCAATCTAAAGTATGATATATTACATGGATTAACTCAATCTTGTATCCTGGGATAAATTTCAATTGGTTATGATGTATAATTTTTTTATATCTCACTATTTAATTTGTTAGCCTTTTGTTGAGGATTTTTGTGTTTCTGTTCGTATGAGGTATAGGCCTGCAGTTTTCTTTTCTAGAGATATCTTGGCTTTTGTTACCAGCATAACACTGTCTTTGTAAAGTGAGTTCCCTCTGCAATGACCCATGCCTTATTTTTTAGAATAAGTTTGTGAAGAGTTTATTTAAATTCTTCCTTAACTATTTTGTAGACTTTGCTAGTGATGCCACCTCATCTTAGGCTTTACCTGTATGTACGTGGATTTTGATTACTAATTCAATCTCTTTACTTGCCATAGGTCTGTTCATATTTTTTATTTTATTGAATCAGTTTGTATCTTTCTAGAAATGTGTCTATTTCACGTGGGGCATCTAATTTGCTGGCATAGTATTCCCTTAGAATCCTGTTGTTTCTGTAAGGTCAGTAGTGATGTTTCCCTCTTTCATCCCTGTTTTTGTAATTTGAGCTTTCCTTCGTTTTGTTTGGTTAGTCTGGCGAAAGGTTTGCCAATTTTTTTAATTTTTTCAAAGAACTAACACTTGGTTTCATTGATTCTGTTTTCTTCCATTTTGTATTCTGTTTATCTTCACACTAACTTGTATTATTTCCTCCTATCTGCTAGCTTTAGGTTTACTTTTCTAATCTCTTATTATTTTCTTCAAATGTCAAGTTAGATTATGTTATGGGTCTGAGGTCTTTCTTCTTTTTCAATGTGTGTGTTTACTGCTATAAATTTCTCTCTGACCCCTGCTATTTCTGCATCCCATATGGTTTGGTATGTTGTGTTTTTGTTTTCATTCTCCTCTATTTTCTAATTTTTTAATGATTTCTTTGACTTTGGTTGTTTAACAGGGAGTTGGATAAAATTCAAATATCTGTGAATTCCAGTTTCATCATGCTATTGATTTCTAACTTCATTCCACTGTGGTTAGAGAAAATACTTTGCATGATTCCAGTCTTTTAAAATTTATTGAGAATCGTTTTGAAGCCTATTACACAGACTGTTCTGGAGAATGGTTCATGTGCATTTGAGAAGAGTGTATATTCTGCTGTAGGGTGGAGTGTTTTATAGGTGCCTGCAAGTTCTAGGGGGTTTATACTGTTGTTCAAGTCATCGGTTCTTCTATTGCTCTTCTGTGTGGTTGTTCTGTGAATTGAAAGTGAGATATTGAGTCTATATATGATTCTAATGTGCCTTAGTAGGGATCTCTTCACATTTATTATCCTTGGAAGTCACGAGCTTTTTGGATGTGTATATTAATTTTTTTAATCAAATTTGGGAAGTTTCTTTGCCATTATATCTTCCAATGTTTTCTGCTGCCTCTTTCACTTTCCCCTTTTCTTCTGCGTCCCACATTATGCGTATGCTGGCATGCTTGATGGTGTCCCATAGATCTCTGAGGCTTTGTTTAATTTTCTTCAATCTTTTTTCTTTCTGGTCCTTATACTGGATCATTTCAATTGACGTATCTTCAAGTTTGCTGATGTTTCCTTCTGCCTGGTAAACTCTGATATTGAAATCCACTGGTGAATTTCTCATTTCAGTTGTACTTTTCAACTACAGAATTTCTAGTTGATTTTTTGTACAATTTCTGTCTTTTCATATTATCTATTTGGTGAGGCTTTGTTCTCATATGTTCTTTTATTTATTTAGACATGGTTTCCTTCAGTCCTTTAACGTATTTTAAATAGCTGATTTAAAGTCTTTATCTATATTCAATGTCTGTGTTTCTCGGTGGACAGGTTCTAATGACTGATTTTTTTTCCTGTGTATGGTCCATACTTTCCTGTTCCTTTGCTAGTCTCACATTTTTTTTTGTTCAAGCTGGACATTTTAAATAATATAATGTAGTAACTCTGGAAATTAGATTTTTCCCCCATTCCCAAATTTTGTTCATTGTTGTTATTTGTCTAGTAACTTCTGAACTAATTCTGTGTGGTCTGTATTCTTTGTGGGATCATTGATGTCTCTGATTGGTTAACATACTGGTCAGTTAATATTTAGACAGAGATTTTCTTTTCTATCTGGAATCAGTAATTCTCCCAGACTTTGCTGAGGGGTCGGTGTGTGTGTTGGCGCTTGCCTCCAACACGCAGCCAGGCAGTCTGTGACTCTGCCTTGGCTTTCACTTCTTGTTTGTGCAGAACCCAAAGTGATCGCTTAGGAGCTTTTCTGGTCTTTTCTGAGCGCGCACATACCCTGTTCATGCATGTAGCCCTGTGCGAACATGTGACCTTCTAGATTCCAGAGAATATTTTGCAACCTTTCGAAGCTCCCTATGGACATCTCAGACCTTAGCTTTTCTTATTGATCCTTTGGTCAGCCTCCAATGTTTCTTCTGCTTCACACAGCCACCGGGTTCAATTGCCTCTGGTTGTTTTGAATAAGTGTCCCTGGGACAAAGGCTGTTTGGACAGGTGAACTCAAAGTCATATTGAATAAAGGGAACCTTGCAAGTGGGATAATTGCCAGGAAATGCCACACCATTGAAATAATGACAGCTCTCTGAGGACAGGTCTTGAAGGAGCTTCACCAGCCTCATTCTGCCTCCAGAAGCTTGCAGGTTGCTGTTTTTCACTGTGATTTCTTGCTGTTAGTTTTTAAGGCTCCCACAGAGCTCAAGAGGAAAGAGGGAGGATTGGGTAAGTGAAAATGCTGCAAAATTCACTGTTCTTATTGATACTTAGCTTTTACTTGAATACGTGCTCTTCAGATTGTTTCAAACTTTGTTTAATTTCCAGAGTGCATAAAAAGTTGATTTTGACAATTTTTGTCTGTGTTTTCATTACTTTTTTGGAGGAGAGAAGTTTTGCAGGTCTCTTTTGTTTGTTTCCTCTTTTTAGTTAAATTATAGTACCCTTTCAAAAAGGCTCCTTCTTTTAAATCTCAACCATATTTGGAAAGTACTTGTATTCTCCTTCCTTCGCTCTTTATTTTCTCCTGTGTCATTTGGATCCTTGGACACGGTAACACCACAGTGTATACCTTTGCTCCCTCCTGTTATTTTTTCTCATAATACCCACTTATTTCCGGCCCCAACTTGGTAGCCATCCCTCCTGAACCCCGGCCTGTCAGGTTCCTGCCGGTGCTGTTTGCGGAATTCGTCCTGCTTCGTCCTGCCAAGGCAGGAAATACTTCCAGATTGTGTATCTCTAAAATCCTGCTGGTCTCCAGCTGCTCCTGCAGTGTATAACTTTATTTTTATTCTCCTTCTTTCTAAATCATCTTTTTCTTTTTTCTCAAGGGCAAAGGCTTTCAAACTGGAGTCTGCCGAACTTGGGATGTGAGGATGGGGAAGTCTGGGAAAGGCCACTGGGGCAAAGCTGCAAGCTCCTGCCACTCTGATCAGATCCGCTCAGCTTTTATCTGTTTTATTTGCTTAAACCTCCCTGTAAGGCTTTTTCTTAACAAAGTGCTCCCTGGCAAAAGAAAAAATATTTGAAAACTACTTCTCTGAGGAAAACAACCCCATTGTTGCCACAGATGGGACTGATAGGCAGCCTAATAAGATTAAAGGAGAGCCCACCATTAAACAATGTTTATTTCAAAGACAAACTTAAAACTGCTGGATTCCGTAGAACTCTACATAGTAAAGCCTTTTATTTTACACATGAGAAAACTAAGTCCAGAAAAGGTAAGTCAAAGTCTGGATTTTGACTTATCCAAAGTCAAAAAATGGTGTAGCTGAAGCCAGAAATTAAAGTAACAGTATATAGTAGAAGTGGGAGAGGGTTTAAGGGGGATAAATGGTAATGGGAAAAAAAGCACCATTAAAAATCAATCAATCAATCAGCAGTGTACTGGCAGGTGTGGATCTATCTCAGAGTCCTTAGTGCATAGTGTGTTTCTTAGGCTTCATAGTTCAGCCCTTGAGTGTGTGAGTCTCCTTCTCCCAGTCAAAGCCCTTCTCACTGTAGCTCACCGTAGGAATGCTCTGCTCTCCTTCATGCTTCACTCTCCTCTCCCCATACCTCCTTTGGTTAGTCACTTGTGAGTTCAAAAGATTGCTGCAAATTTTCTATTTGTTTTAATTAGCAGTGCCTACCCTGACTGTTTCAGTGTCTCTGAGTTCAAATCCTTAAGATCTTAGATTCAAATCCTGAACTGTTTATTTGGTTCAATTTAGCCAATGGATTAGCAGTCCTCCAGACCCCTAGTCAATCATCCATCTCTGGTCTAGAAAGTTACAGCCATGATAATTGGGTTACCTAGTATACCTACTAGGTATATACCTAGTATATAGATTATACCTAGTATAATCTTAGCCATCCAGACCTGCTTCTTCACTGGCTTATGAAGAAATTCCAAGTAGGGCAAGTAAGCCAAATAGTGATGATGAGGCGTATCTTCTAGAGCAGTCATCTTCAGAGTAGTCTTGAAGACCAATACATACAAGAGGCCCCTCAGTCTCTTAATGAACAACCGGTACAATTGAATCGGTCTGTTGATGAATGTCTCCCTGTCTTAGTCCAGGTTCTCTCTCTCTGACACATAAAATTAACAATCACACGTGAAACTAATACCCATACAAAACAACATTAAATGTAAACTGTAATAGAAAACTAAAATTTAAAAATACATATATTTTCAGCCACTGGAGGAAAAATTAACTACCACCTTTAATTTCTAGGATTAAATCCAAAACAGCTCAAGTTCCACAGAATGAAAGTGAGTTGACTGTCTTCTTCAGTAACTCACATTGATTCACTTTATTCAGACCAAATCATTCTTGCTTTTCCTCACCCACATTTTGTGAAACTTCACATGTATAGACCTGCGTAGAAGACCAAAGGGGCTGACCTGAAAAACTAAATGAGACTTAAGGTGGTCCCTTATGTAGAGTGAAGTGATTGTGTCATCTTTATAGAATCTTCTTGAGGAAAGGCCAGCTAAGTTTTTTGGCAGGTAACCAGGCCCAAATTTTGCTCGGTGCACAAATGATTGCTTCAGAGTGATTCAGTACATTCTGGAGAGTTGGAAATCCTTGATTATTCACTAACTTTTACATGAAGTTCAATAATAAACAGACTTCCATCTAACATGACCATGTGGTGAGATTCCTTACTAAAGAATGTCTTGTTCTACCCTCTCTCCTCTCTCTCTTGGAAAATTAGAGCAACCTGTTTATCATCAGTGATATATGAGCTATTGTATAAAAATTAAATAAGGCCATAGCCCTCGCCAAGTGGTTGAGTTAGAGTGTTGTCCCATATACCAAAATGTTGCAGGTTCAGTCCCCAGTCAAGGCACATACCTAGGTTGTGGGTTCAGTCTCTGGCCAGGGCATGTATGGGAGGCAACCGATTAATGATTCCTTTCACATAGATGTCTCCCTCTCTCTCTCTCTCTCTTTCTCCTCCTCCTCTACCTCCCCTTCCTTTCTCTAAAAATCAATAACAAAAATGAAATAAGGCCATAAGACCTAATTCATGGAAATCTGGTAGAGATTAATTGAGTCATGATCAATAAATCTTTTTAAAGCATGTGGGTCTATTATGAAGTGCAAAGTGTTACATTTGTCACTGTGAAGATACTATGAGTTATGTGGTTGGGGTCTTCATTGCTCAGAGGAAGAAAACCAAATCCTCTCAGAGAACACACCTTTGTGTATAAATGGGCTGTAAAGGCAGGGGTTCTAACATCAGGACATAAATGTCATGTACTGTAAACTTAGAAAGGACATAACCATTCTCGGCATCATAACCAGAGATATAAAACCAGTAATGTTTAAGCTTATTACCCGTTTCATTCCTGTAGGAAACTGAGGATCATTTTCTTTTTTGACATGTGAACAATTAATTTGTCAGTGCTCTTTAAAAATAATACAACCTTCAAGATACCACCTGCATCTTAGAACTTCTAGACAGAGCTGTGTTTTATCTAACCTATAGTGCTGAAGGGTATAATAATGTTTTAAGTTATACTACAAAGAATACTACATGAAATTCATTTCTGTTATGTCTTATTCAATGGCTAATAAGCTACTGAAATAGTGCCACTACTATCAAGTTGTGTTTGGCACTGTATGGGGGAGAATGAAAAATTAAAGTCTGCTAAAGCAACTATTCTGTTTGTACAGCAGAGCAGTGTGGCTTCAGTTTAAGCAGGTGCATGTGATCAAGCTACAGAGGTGACAATGCCTGAAGTGCCATAGACCAGTACAGGCATACACAGCTGATTATCTGTGTGCATCGTCATTTTCCAGCTGTGCTGTTGACACAGCTAGACCCCAACTTTAGTGATTTCTAATATTGCCTCAAACATTGCTTTTATGTCATGTTCATATATTATATCATGAGTCAGCATCTTAGGAAATAAATTATAAGCAGGTTAAAATTTTTTACTTTGAAGATGTTCAAATTGCAGTTAAATCCAATAGAGCTCACAGTCTTTGCTCTTTTTCGTTATTCAGTTCTGCAATATCAGCTAAACAATATTTTAGAAGTTTGAGAAGGTGGCCTCGTTCCATTGTTAGATATGGCTTCAAGTTACCAGGAATATTGCTAGTTGACATTATGTTTCCACCAACTCCGAGTATACAATAACTATGGAACATAAAGTGATAGTTGCTGAGATTGTACAATGAGATGTTAGCTAGGTGTATATTGAGTAAACAAGCTGTGCTCCTCATCTTCAGGGAGTTCCCCAGTCTGATGTGAGAGAAAGACCCATATATGAATACTTACCACTTAACCTGGCATGTGCACTGATGGGTATGTGCAATGAGGGATTTAAACACAGATAACTGAATGCAGAGGAGTGGACCTAAACTAGCATAGATTAGAATTATAAAAGACCTAATGAACCATCCAATTCTGAACATCTGTGTTTCAAAAATCAGCCCATTAGTAGCCATGATATCAATTTAATTGATCATGACCCCCATTTTTTTAATTAAAGAAAAATAAACTAGAAAATTTTTGTTTCAAGTCTTACCTTCCTCCAATCCATTCTTTACCATCTCTCTGAGATACAAATTTGATGTTTATTTGTCTGATTTAAGCCCTTCTGAGTGTCCTATTTCATGACTAATAAGGTCTAAATTCCTCTATCTGGTCTCCTTCCCCTCTCTGGTTCTCCTGATTTCCCAAACTCATTTCCTGTTACTCACCGTTCTTGTCCCAATTCTTTAGCCATACTCCCTACATGTTTTGTTTTTTGTTTTTTGTTGCCAATTCCCTCCTCTTAGAATGTGCCTTTGTGATTGATGGTATCGGAATCACTGTATAAGACACAGCTCAGGAGTCTTCCCTTTTGTGAAGACTTTTCTTACCTTCCAAGCAGAATGATCTTACCTCCTTTGTTATATCACTGTAGCTGGTTTGTACCTCTTTATTATAATAATAAGTGTAATGTCTTCCTATTATTTGTTTATATATCCACCTCCACACATAGCCTCTAAGTATCTTGAGAGCAAAGAAAATATCATGTTGTTTTTGTCTGCCTGACATATAGAAAGTACTAAAAAGAAACTTGTGATTAATAACAAATTGCTTTCTTTGCTTTCTCATAGCAATTCAGTGTCTTGCAATTATTTATTCAGATAATCCACTCCACCTCTAGTCTAAGTATCTTGAGGACAGAGACTAGGCTTTACATATTTTTATCTGCCAAGTATATGCATAAATAAACAAATGAGTTAATTTGGGAAACTGACTATAAACAATAATACTTTACATCTGCAATTATCATTAAATTTTCCCAATATAAATACTGCATTACTCGGGAAAGATATATCAAGAATGTCCCTCAGTGACCATTATCCACTAAGGTGATTTTGAAAGGATCATAATAACTCTGTCTTTTTTTCCCTCTCTAGAATATTAACAAATGATGATCTGGAAGAGATGTGGTACTAGATACACTGGAAATAACCAATAAGTCAGATTTTAAAGTCACATTTTAGTGACTTCTATTTGGTCATGCCATCACTCATAGAGTTTGGTAGAGATCTGAGTCCTGGAAAGTCAACTCATTTTGATGCTGTGGCACTATATAAAAGAAACTTATAAAACCCCAGATGCCCCTGATTTAAGAGAAGATTGAAGAAGAGAACTTGGTAAGACCTTCCTTCTCCTCACCAAGACTCAGCCACAAAACATTTTTAACCCACGTAGCTCCAGAGCTCCCAATTCCTGTCCTCCTACAGATCTTATCCAAGGAGGGCATTGCCTGTAATCACTAGAAACCCAGCAGCAAACACTCTAAGCATTAACTTCTCTCTTTTTAAGTTCATTTTCATTAGTATTCCTATTCTACTTGTTCACAATTGGACCTCATCAAGACCTCCAAGCCATTGGCAATCCATCACATCTTCATGTTTACTTCATACACCACTCAGCTTTGAATTCACAGTTTCCCACTATGATAGGTCTCTTGGATGCACTCTCAATCTCCTAGACAATGGGTCAGTAAAATAAGGCCCTCAGGAAAAGTCAACCCACAGCTGACTGTTTTTAAAAGTAATGTTTAATGGGAACACAGCCAACCCCCCTTAATTTACATATAGTTTATGACTTTTTGTTCTATAGTGGCAAGCTGAGTAGTTGTGGCAGAAACTGTATGGCCCACAAAACAATCCTAAAATATTTATTGTCCAAGACTTTCTCTCCATCACATTCACTTGGAAGAACTCCAGTTTTCCATTTGCTTCTAATCTGCTCATGAACAGGAAAATAAGCTGAACAAAACCCCACACCTAAGCTGAATATGCTCAATTTAAATTTATGACCACAATTTTCAAGTCAGCCTTCAACATTGTCCAAAAATTCACCTTTCATTCTCTTGTCAGTTAATTTTTCCATTCCCTGAAATTACTATTTCACATCTTCTTTTTCCTCAAAACTCTAAAAACCCCATTTCTCTCCTCTTAGGATGATAACTTCACTTCTCATTTCACTTAGACAAATAATAACTATTAGGAAAAGAACTACCCTGTCTACCCACCACCAAATCTACCAGCCTGCTGACACTTCTGCCCACTTTTTATGTATACCTCTTCTTACAATGCTTAAACTATGTCTACTCCTGAGAGGAACACAACATGGGTGTTGAATCTTGTCTACTCATGGACTTAGATCCTGTAGTTAATCTTTCTCTTTCCTGCTTTATCAATTTATCTTTCTCTACTACATCATGATCATTGGCAAACATACTATAATAATTCCCCTAAAGAATGCTCTTTTAAGAATCCTCATTTTTTTCAGCCTCAGCCCCAGTGCCCTGTTGCTTTATAAGCATCCATCTAGAAAGCATTGCCTCTATAGACTCATCCTGTATTCGCTCTTCAGTTTTCTCCACTCCAGCTGTACTCATGCCTCCAGGCTGAAAACATAATTGTCAAGGTGACAAGCTCATTGTGCTCAACCTCTCAGGAGCATATGATGTAAGGCTTACTTTTTTCCTCCTGAAACACTTTCTACGTTTGGTTTTCAGAGCACTGTAACGTTCTGGTGTTCTTCCTCCCTCCCTGTGCCTTCTCCGTCTTCACAGCTGGCTTCTGTACCCCCCAATTGCTAAACTGTGGGAGGTCCCAGAGTTCTGTGCCCCATCCTCAGACCTCTTCTTTATTTACACTCATTTTCTAGAGGGTCTTGACCCAGCCCATGGATTTAAATACCATTGACATTCTGATGCTTGGTAAATTTTTATCTCCAGCCCAGACCACTTTTCTGAACTCTATGTCGGCTTCTCTAATAGACATCTCAAAGCCATGGATTGCACTCTCCCCCATGTTCCCTCCCCAGTCTTCTCTGTTTCCATAAATAATTTCATCCTTTCAGTTATAATCCTACAAATATCCTAGACCCACTGTCTCTCCCTTATCACCCAGCTCATCAGCATATCTTGTCAGCTCCTCCTTTGAAATATATCCAACTCTGACATCTTGCCACTTCTGCCTCTCTTTCCTGGTCTAAGTCTCCACCATCATCTCCTGTCTGCTCTTCTTTGCTTCTGCTCTTATTCCTCATCTCTCCCTTTTTCCTTCCTATCCCCCTATATTCAATTCTGTCCATAGCAGAGGGATTTTATTTTAAATATAAATCTGCTCATGTCATTTCTGTGCTGTAAACTTTACTGTGGCTTTCCACCATGCAAAGAAAATGCAAATGCCTTCACATCATCCAGAATGCCCTCTATGATTGGACTTTGGTCAGTGTCTCTGACCTTTTTTAATGGGGACCTCACTTGCTCCACCTTCGCCTTATCAGCGTTTTTATCATTCCTGTGATGTCAGTGTTCTTTTCTCTCTTTTCTGATGCATGTTCTTTCCTTGGTTTAGGATACCCCTCCTGAGACCTTCTTCATGTGGCTTACTACCTTACCATTGACTGTGTACACTCTGTTCCAATGTCACTTCCTCAGAGAAATCTTCTCTGACCACCAGTCTCTCTTCTGCCAGGTCACCTTGTCCCTATTTTCTTTTTTAAAAAAGATCTTATGTATTTGTTTTTAGAGAGAGGGAAAGGGAGAGAAAAAGAGAGGAAGAGAAACATGGACTGGTTGCCTCTTGTATGCACCCTGTCCAGAGACCTGCATCCCAGGCCTGTCCCTGACTGGGAATCGAACCAGTGACCTCTTGCTTTGTGGTATGATGCCCAACTGACTGAGCCACAGTGGTCAGGGCTCTACCACCTACATTTTTCTGTTATAGAGCATTAATTACTATGACCATAGCATTACATATTTATTTTTGTTTTTAAAAATGTTTTTGATGTGAAATCTAACACATGGAGAAGTATAACTTTTATGTAATTACCACTAGATAACATAGAGAACATTGCCTAGAAAACATCTGCATTCACCTTCCAGACAACTACTCCCCAGCTATTGCAATACTTTCTTTGCTTTTACTTATAGCTTCATCAACCAAATATGAATTTCTAAACATGTCTGGATCTTCCTGTAAGAGTGTAAGTCTTATGCAGACAGTGACTGTCTAATCCCCACTGCATCCTGGGGCCTAGGATAGAGCCTAACACTTGGTAAGCTTACAGTACTATTTTTTGAATAAATAAACTAGTTTATATCTGATTCTATGTCCTTGTAATAATTATAAGAAGAGTGAACCTCTACAAACTTAAAATAAAAATCAACAGGGGAAGAAATTATTTCTCTCTGTAAAGCCTTGAAATATAGGTTTAGAATGCTTTGCTGTTCTATAGAAAGCCCATTAAATTTCTACATTCTCTACATTTTTGTGGAGGCCCTCATGAAGTGTCAGAGATTGCTTTTTGAGTTAAGTTTGTATGTATTATAGGGCTTGATCAGAGCTTATATTAGGAAGAAAAAAAGAAGGGTGGCTAAATATTCAATGAACTGACTTTCACAACATCAAGGAGTGAGAGCAATGCTGGCCATTCTGGATCTGTTTGACTGCCATAAGAGAGACTTAATTTTGTTGATTTCCCCATGTCTACATGGTCATCACACTTGCCAAAAGTTTGTTACTTATGCAAGAGTGCATTTTTCTCTCCAATATCCATTGAGGGAGAGAAAGGTTCTGTGCAAAGACTAGCTTCCACCAACTTCTGACTCATGGAGGTAGATTTACCTTCAGAAGAACCCTCATAGGTAATACTTTGCCATGTAGACAGCAGACATTCTAGAGACTCTTCATCTTTTATTTCTGATAAACATGTAATTGCATTTAACAAAAAATGTAAACTCATAGTTCAATAAAATTAGCCTTTAATAGATATTTACTGGGCTACAAGAAAAAAAAACCAGAATATTGGGAGGAGGAATAAAAACTACCCATCAGAAGAAAAGCACACACTAATTATTCACACTCAAGAATTTAGTCTCAAAATACAGTTGAAGAACCAACATATGCATTTGATCATCTCATATTGCTGTACTTAGGCTGCCCATTGTATTCTTTTCCTGCACCGATATCCTTCATGATTATGATTCTGATATACAAAAAGTCTCACTGCTTCTACATTAACAGTGTCACAGAAGCAGCCAGTATGAGACCAACAGGAAATGAACTACAGTTCTGATTTTATCCTAACAGGAAAGAGATATGTTTATAATTTCCCAGTAGGAAATCAGATCTATTTCTCTGAGTAGCTTGCCAAGATGATGGTAGGTCTTTTCTTTCTCTATTAACTTAATATAAAAATAATGGTAACTCAGAGTTAAATAAACAGGAATAGACTTCTAATGTCAGTCAAAATATATACCAAAATTACTTCTATTGTCAGTTGCATGCAAATCAGGTTCATTACTGAAACTGTTAATAATTTTCTTTCCTCATTTTCTAAATCAGAGAGAATAACACCAGGTTACAACTTATATCATTTCATTTCATTTGAGAAATTATTTTGTTATAATTTTCTCCCAAGTGTCCTCATCCAACTGACCCTCCTGCCTCATTTTTAGCTGAAAGGGGACATATGAAATACGTGATATCTTGCTTATATTTACTTGAAAGAGTGAGCATGTATTGATTTATGTAAAAATGATTTCTTAAATCAAATTTCCAGACTCAGAAACTTCTTGTTTAATTTGCAGAGGTAGCCTCAGATTTTTTTCCTCAGAGATACATTCTGTCGCTTTCCAGGCGAAAAATGTGTTCTAGATGACAATGGACTTTACATTAGGAGGAGCCTGATATACTGACACAGCTCTCTCTCAGTGGGTGGCATTGCCAAGTGCCTCCATATGTGCTGTCTTTAAGATGATTCTTTTAGGAGGCTTTTATCAAAACAATGTGTAAACCAGTTACACTCTTGTGGGGGTTACTGGATAAAGAGAGAAACCACAAATAGATGCCCAAGGCTGGCCTGGGCTCCTATTAGAACATCTATGAATTCTTCAGCTTAGAACTTTCCTCACCCTGGAGAGATGATCATATGGTTTGTGGTAAGTATGAAGCTGAAATTTTAACAATGGAGAAGAGAAAAACTCAGCTTAGATACTTGTATTACACATTGGACACTTATTCAGTGGACATAGAAAGAAGAAATTGACCAACCCCGTGCTCCTGAATTCCATAAGGAATAGGCCAGAGTGAAGGAAGAGAAATGGGGTTGGTTATATATCTTAATATAAATGTGTCTACACCTGTTTTCTACCTATCTATCATCTATCTATCTATCATCATCATCATCATCATCATCATCATCATCTATTTATCTATCTATTAAAGAGAATGTACACCAGTAAGATTTAATTATTACAGGAACATCTTTGGAGAATACATACCTAGAAAAAAATTTCTCCACTCAGTGCTTGCATTCTTAAATATATAACTATGCAATTAGTTAGATAATGATTTTGTTGTTGGAAGTATTGCCACTTTTCAGCTCTACTGTTAAAAGTATTTTTGGAAGAAAAGAATTAAATTCAATTGTTTTCTATGTCCAAATTGTTCTCCTGTTTTTACTATGTTCTTACATAAGACCCTTGCTAGGTCCTTTAACTTTACATGTTATGTGAGGTAAGAGGATCCCCAAAGTTTGCCTAGTTCACTGTGAATGCTGCAGCCATTAGCTGGAGCAAAGGCTTAAATTAAAGGCTACAGTAAGATCTTCTAGAAACTCATGTGTGGTCTCTTCATATGGGCAGCCCCTTGAAAGTGCCTGCACAACTTACACAATGTTTCAGCAGAGTCACTAGAATCACATCTTCCTATTTGGTTCCAACAATCCAGGGAAGCATGGAGCCCACCAGTGACAAATAATGGCTGTATTTAATGCATTATATTAAATTGCATCTTTTTCTTAAATAATACCACTTCATCGATGCTTCATGTAAAACATTTTTCCTCTTGATATTCTGAATGTGATATATTAAGATCTATTTTATGGTTTGTTAATTAAAATATAAGTCTTTTGTTTTTGAAGTTCCCTATAAGCCTCTCACAACAGGTAGAAGGATGAGAAAATTGAATCAAACTATTCATTAGTTGTTCAGTTACACAGTCTTATCAAGGAGTCTCAGTGAAATCTACAACACAAAAAAAGTAACAAACAAAAGGAGTGCCTGTTAATTATAATCAACATCAGCTGGTTAGCAATGCCTTGACATTCCACATTGGGGAATTCAGGTGGTCTTGGCTGTACTCTCCTGGGGCAATGTTACTGGGGCTGTGGCTCGTTAAATCTACTCTACATCTATTCATTAGAAAATTTAATGATAAGTTTCCTTCACCCTGGCACATAAATATGTCATTGCAAAACTACTGTGGTTAGAAAACCAATTAATTTGGGTTTTATAAGTCAGCTTTCCTTGTTAGTATGTTTTTATCATGAAAAAACCACCAAAGTAATACAGCAGCAATACAAGTGTAAAAATAATACACAGAATGTTAAATGGTCCATGTCAGTCTGTGCATGTAATCCAACTCACAGAAAATTGAGATTAATTGTCTGTAATCCAGGAATACAGAGTAAAATATATTTTTTCTAATACACAGCAGTGTCCAAACTAAAATTCTGGTGTGTTTTCTGTGTGTGTGTGTGTGTGTGTGTGTGTGTGTGTGTGTGTTAATGTATGATTACTAGGGTAAAATTTTTCCCAGAGAGATATTGGTTTATAAAGTGTTTTCAGTTAAAGGAAGTGGTCAGGCAGTTCCTAAACAGTTGCTTTTTTGCAATGATTGCTATTGTGGGGCTGTCACTCTTAAGAGTTTACTTTTGAAAAGGACTCCTACCCTGGCTGGTGTGGCTCAGTGGACTGAGTGCTGGCCTCTGAACCAAAGGGTCAGGGATTTTATTCCCAGTCGGGGCATTTGTCTGGGTTGCAGGCCAGGTATTCCCAGCAGGGGGTGTGCAAGAGGCAACCACACATGGATGTTTCTCTCTTGTTCTTCCTCCTTTCCCTCTCTTTAAAAATAAATAAATAAAATCTTTTTTAAAAAAGGAGTCCTATGGAAGTATTTAACAATCTGTTCACTATAATATGCAATCAACAGTTCACATGACAACTGGTTTGTATTGTAGTTAATAATACTAAGTGAAATCCCCTTAATTACTTTTTACCAGATCCTACCTATATAAATATTTAACAACCGGTTATTGGGGTTGAGGGTCGGAATGTTGCCCTGATTTGTAGTGTGTACTTATATTCTAGGTGTAAATATACCCATATGGCTGATTTGAAGTTATCAACCCGACATCACACATGGTAGAGTTGGGGAGAGATGTACAGTAGCTGCCATTATATAGTATTTCTATCTATGGGTACAAAAAGAAGTGGAGATACTCAATCGCATAGTAAAACAAAATACAGCAATTAGAAAGTGTTCAGTTTTAAGTGTTTATGCCTTGTATATAATAATATTATAATAATAATGTAATATTGTATAATTATTTTGTAATTTTTAATAATGGCTATGCTTAACAACCAGCTTGAACAATTCCTGAAAATTTAACAAGCAACTGTTGTGAACTAGTATGAACTAGCTCCAGCATATAATGGTTAAGACTTTCAAAACTCAGTAATATTTTTCCTGAGGAAAAAAATGTTTCATTTTTTAAATATATTTTATTGATTATGCTATTACAGTTGTCCTATTATCCCCCCTTCATTCCCCTCCACCCTGAACACCCTCTCCCACCCACATTCCCCACTTTATTTCATGTCCATGTGTCATAAGTTCTTCAGCTTCTACATTTCCCATACTATTCTTGCCCT